>JAQKAK010000008.1:1200000-2400000 GCA_028829675.1 Penicillium tannophilum
ACTCCAGATGGACAAACCCCCATTACACACGATGAGCTTGAGCGACTGCAGCAGAAAGCGCGAGGCAATCCTTCAGACCAGGCTCTTCAGCTTCTACTAGCCAAGAAATTGGTAGAGGCTGCCACCGTTCTTGTGGCAGAAAATAGTCGACTTGATCCCAAAACAAAAGCAAAGGCAAAGGAGAAGTATAATGGTGATGCATTCAAGATAGTAAAGAAACTATCCCAGGCCGGATATGCAGACGCACAGTTCTTCCTCGCCGACTGCTATGGAGAAGGTCTGCTGGGATTGGAAGCTGATCCAAAGGAGGCATTTAACCTATACCATTCAGCCGCAAAGGCTGGCCACGCCCAGTCAGCGTACAGAGTAGCTGTCTGCTGCGAGATCGGCTCAGAAGAGGGCGGTGGAACAAAGCGAGATCCTTTCAAGGCTGTGCAATGGTACAAGCGCGCAGCGTCTCTGGGCGATACACCAGCGATGTACAAGATGGGCATGATCCACCTCAAGGGTTTACTCGGCCAGGCCCGCAATCCCCGCGAAGGCGTTTCGTGGCTCAAGCGCGCAGCTGAACGAGCCGACGAGGAGAACCCACACGCTCTCCACGAGCTGGCTCTCATGTATCAAACCGCTTCCGGTAATGATTCGATTATTCGCGATGAGGCATATGCCAGTCAACTCTTCCACCAGGCCGCCGAGCTGGGCTACAAATTCTCCCAGTTCCGTCTCGGTACTGCGTACGAGTATGGCTTGATGGGATGTGCCCCTGACAACCGCATGAGTATCATCTGGTACACCCGCGCTGCTGCTCAGGGCGAGCATCAAAGTGAACTTGCTCTTAGTGGCTGGTACCTCACTGGATCGGAGGGAGTTCTGCAGCAGAGCGATACGGAAGCATATCTTTGGGCACGGAAAGCAGCTACGGCTGGTCTTGCCAAGGCTGAGTATGCTATGGGTTACTTCACCGAAGTTGGAATCGGTGCCGCCGCTAATCTGGATGATGCGAAGCGATGGTATTGGCGTGCAGCGGGTAAGCATAAACTGATTGTATTCTTCTCTGATATTTTGCTGACCTTTCTTTTCTTACAGCCCAAGGATTCCCCAAGGCAAGGGAACGTCTCGAAGACCTTAAGAAGGGTGGAGGCAGGATGCAAAAGACTCATCTTTCTCGCGCAGCTGTTAACAAGCAAAGTGACGGAGACTGTGTCTTGATGTAGATCCTTTCATTCCTGTTCCACCATTACCTGTTAACCTTGCCACAATTCCCATCTCCGATACTCGATTCCACGGCTACTTTCTATACCCGGGCTCTCTCCCATACATGTATCTTTCTAATGATCCAATGCTTCAATGATGACATCCAACAGTTATTCCGAACAGGACTCGCCTCTTGGTCTGGGCTGTAAAATTCTTTGTTTTGTTTTCTCCAAATTTCCACCTCATCTGCCCTTTGGATTCTTGATTCCTAGGGGCTTTGTTTTTATTATAATGCTTCTTCTTCTTCTTCTTCATCTTATGCTTTCTCTTTCTCTTTGGTTCTCAGTTTTGGGGTGCATGATGCATCTTCACGGAGCAAGATATGACTAGTACGGACACATTAGGCAAATATCCTGGAGGTAGGCTTGGCTGCATTTGCATTGGAATAGAATGGATCGCTGTGATATGTCAATAACTTCGTTGCAAATATAAGTTCTCATTCTAGTAGATGTTCTATGGGTTGAAGTACTTGTATGAAAAAAAACCCCCTGCATAACATACCTAAACCCGTATTCCCGAGCGGGCCTATTCCGTGCTGACACACACCATCGGCTCGGCTTATACAATCGGCTCAACATCCGAAGCGCATTTCTAATGCAAATACCGAATCCTCATCCCACATGGACATTTCCAACCAATTATAACACATCTTGAATTGAGTCCCTTGATTTAAGATCTTCACTCTCCAACCAAAACTCGACCTGGAAATCTTACTTCGTTGGAAGTAGTCCAAAGCCAAAACTCGTTTCATACATGTCTTCCGAACCTCACCACACCCCAAATAACAATCCGAACAACACAAGCACAACCGGGATTCAAAGCAACCGGAAGATCCTGATTCTTTCGCTCGTGACAATAGTCATCGCGGTTCTGATAGCACTATTCGCTAACGACACCGCCAATCTGTCTGCGTTCCGTCGTCTATTCGGATCTTCAAGTGCTGCCCGTTCAGCCGTTGGTCCTTTATCTGCTGCATCGGCTTCTGCATCTGCATCTATTGCTGCTAGCACAGCTGTGAAAGGAAGAATGACGGACGATTCGACTTCTAAGATTAAGACGCCAGTCTATTTCCTCAGCCATGGTGGAGTAAGTAATAATCTCTGCATTCGTGTTACGGAAAGCCGTTATAGGTCTGCTATACGTGTTGATTTTCTTATACTGACACTTCCATTCAGCCTAGCGTCATGTATGACGTGGATCACCCTGCCTATCGTAAACTAGGTCAGATCGGACGTGAGATTACTACCAAGGTTAAGCCTCGTGCTGTGGTAGTATTCTCCGCGCATTGGCAAGGTGGTAGGGATACGATCTATGTCAACACGGCCGAGATGACGGATTTGATCTACGAGTATGTTTCTTCCCTCATTACACTTCAGAAGGTAGTATGCGTTGCTGATATTGTTTAGCTTCTATGGTTTCCCTGACCATTACTATAAAGAGAAATATCCGAACGTCGGAAGCAAGGAAGTTGCGCACAAAGTACTCGATTTGCTCAAGGAAGCTGGTATCGAGGCTAAGGGCGTGAAGCGGGGCCTGGATCATGGTGTTTGGGCGAGCTTCAAGTGCGGTACGTCTGATTAGAGAGCTCTGATTTTGCAAAGAATGACACTAACAATGCGTATAGCTTTCGAACCGGACTCTAATGCTCTTAATGTCCCTATCGTCCAGGTTTCGCTCTTTGATACTGAAGACCCGAATCAACACTACCGCCTTGGCCAGGCTGTTGCCCGTCTACGCGAGGAAAACATTCTGATCATCGTCTCCGGTATGGCAGTGCACAACCTCCGCGATATGCGGTTCACTTTCGGGAAGCCGCAGCCATTGCCTTACGCTGTTAGCTTCGATGAGGCGTTGAAGGACGCTGCTACGACGAAGCCTGAGGAGCGGGAGGCTGCTATGGCGGATTTGTTGAAGAGGCCGGATGCTAGACAGGCGCATCCGTCTTTCGAGCACTTGTTGCCTATTCATGTTGGGGCTGGAGCTGCAGGCGCTGATCTCGGAAAGCGCCTCTGGAAGTTCCCTGAGGGAAGTATGAGCTGGTCGCAGTACCGGTTTGGAGAGGTTGGAAATGCTAGTGCTTCGTTATAGAGCCGGCTGTTATAATAGAAATTCTTTCGGGAGTGGAACAAATTTTAAGAAATTTCGGCAAAATCAGTCAATTGAATCCAATATAATCCGGAATGCACGATTGAGTTGGAGTTTTCAGAGGACGAGATGTGTGAGACTCGGGTTCGATTTTCATCTATAGGTACACAGGATTGTAGAACGGCAAAACTCGCGATTGTGGCAGGGACATAAGACAGGTGATGGGCGAAGGGGAAGATAATGATGAATGTCGTTATGAGGTCTGCTTCACCAAATGGGTGATGCGCTCTTCGATCTGCGCGTCGGAGAGACCTATTTTAATGTTAGCGATGGCCTCGGATCTGTCGGGGGAGAGCAAGAATGACCTACCGGACAGCGCTTCTTGAGTCTCCTTTCCGAAATCTGTATCATATCCATTGAGTTAGCGATCCAGTTCACGCTAGGTGTTGTAGGCTGAATTTGGCAGGGAAGCTGTGGTGTCGTACCGTATCGGGCAAAGACTCGCGGCACGGTGCCGGAGGCCTCGCGCATGAGGATGGGAGTGTGAGGGTTGTGCTTCTTCATGGTAGGGTAAGCGCGGTTAAGGAAGGTCCTGTAAAAGCGACGAATTGAATTAGTCAATGAATCCGGGGAGCATGTTGTCGTTGAAACTGGGATCGGATCTTCAGGCTGTTAGGAGGGCGCACCTTGTGGCAGCGCTCTGCTCAGAGGTCTGGCAGAAAAGGAAGCGGAGCTCCTTGAGGCCCTTGGTGAAAACGTATTTGCCCGACATGGCGTAATGGTGTGGAGTGGAGGATAGAGGAGGGGGGTATCGTGTCTCTCAAGAGAATGAGAGCATTATTCACAAGCCCCGTGATTCGCTCGAGCAGAGATGACTGCCGCTATACTGCATATAGACTAGCGCATATCATATTAGATAATCCGAAAAAGAACCGCTCACCACGGTTATTCATAACGTAGCAGGTCTAGTATAGCTCTAGAGATTGATTGTTGAGTACTTTAAGGCTATTTGTACTGTGTCTATATATCCCAAGCTTATTCTTATTCTCGTGGTGGTGCAATTCCATCGTTGTGACCTTGTAACCGGCGGAAAACTCACCTGCCCCGACCACCGGCCGATCCCGCCCTTCTTCCCTCTTCACTTCCCCAGTCGTCATATCTCAAACCGCCATCATGTCGTCTCGTGTGGGATTCCGCTTCCTTAACAACACTCGCTTTGCTTTCCGCAATGCCACTGGTCCCTTCCGCCGGCAGGCCGGCCAGGGCTTCCGTTTCCAGAGCTCCGAGGCCGGCGCCGCAGAGCAGCAGAGCATCTTCCAGCGCATGTGGAACAGCCCCGTTGGTGTGAAGACTGTGCACTTCTGGTAAGTCATTAGCGTTGGCTCTCTGCCTAGTTGCTTGAATGAATGGTTTCGCTAATTTTGACGTCTGATAGGGCCCCTGTGATGAAGGTACGATTATGACTCCAGTCACCCTGCCCCGATAAGCGCTCGTTTCTGCCGGAGATGTGATATTTGCCAAATTTGGCGATAACATTGATGAATTTGGGATGGGGGGATTTTCGCAAGATCAATGACTGACGTAAACTCTTTGTACAGTGGGCTCTCGTCATCGCCGGTATCTCCGACTTCAACCGCCCAGCTGAGAAGCTGTCCCTCACCCAGAACGGTGCCCTGATGGCTACCGGTGCTATCTGGACCCGCTGGTGCTTGATCATCAAGCCCCGTAACGTCCTGTATGTTTCCACCTTCTGCATTAGTCATTCCGATCGGGTGACAAACATTTTGCTGACTCAATTTCAACAGGCTTGCCGCTGTCAACTTCTTCCTTGGATGTGTTGGTGTTGTCCAGGTCACCCGTATTTACAACTACCGCCGCAGCCTCGATGGCTCCGCTACTGAGACCGTCAAGGAGCTCGAGGGCGAGGTCGCCGATTCCGCCAAGAATGTCGTTTCTACCGTTGAGGGTGCCGCTAAGGATGCCGTGAAGACTGTCGAGAAGAAGACCAACTAAACTGCATCATTCTCAAGAGTCAGATGTGTTGGAAGTCACGGTGACGGTGCGGGTACTGAAAGATGTGGAGGGACAGGATTGCGCGTAGATCGGTTTTTATAGAGGCTCGGGCGTTCACTCGGCCACTCGATACGCTCCAAAACGGGGAGTGTATCGTGTTTATCTTGCCATTTGTGCCGTCCTACTTTCTACGGGATCCGCTGTACATATAACTATGGAAAGTCTTTGTTTTGTGCTCAAGTTTCGTTCACACGGTAACCCAGAACCTTGGAAGCATAGAAAGTTCGAATTGGGTAAACAAATTAGTTTACTTGAGCCAGGCGTTTACCCCCTAGTACCTGCGAAAGACTAATTAGCTTGACAACCAGTTGATTAATTCCGTAGTCCATGCATGATCGTCATTTCCCCGGATTTTTCCTCCCAATCGGTGAAATGCAAGTCAAACTTTCCTCCTATCGGACTTATGCCAAGGTCTTCCCTCCCATAAAACATAGTACTTCAATTTCCGAGCAACTCACTAACAAGACGCCAGTTCAACTTACACCAGCTTCACTCTCCAGCTTCCCCACACATGATGCCGGTTCCCCGGATGAAGAGAGTGCATTGCGCCTTACCCCACCTCACCCGCATTTGGAAATAGCTTAGCGTGGACGCAAGTCTCACCATACGGATAATGCTTTTGCAGAATAGCTTTGAATATAAAAGAAGCTCTGTCGCCGATCTTCCTTGGCCCGACAAGGGTGATTCAAGAATCTCTACGTTTTTCTCTTGTTGCACAGAATGAGGATCTCCAATGCTTTGACACAGGCTACATGCCTTCTTTTGTCACTTGGTCTTACCACGGAGGCGAGATCTGTCAGTCCAGTTGCGAAAGGCTACTCGCGGAGTGAGAAGTGCAAGCCGCATGCACCTTTCAAGCCTCTTCCTCCAAGCCAGGCGCGGACCAAGACGTGTCACGTAGCTACGTATGGAGATGGACGCGATGACTCCAAGCACATTCTTTCCGCGATTGAAAAGTGCAACAATGGCGGAAAGGTTGTGTTTGATGCCGACAAGTTCTACACAATCGGTACAGCATTGGATCTGACCTTCCTCAAGCATGTGGATCTTGGTATGTCTTGTAATCAAAACATCTTCAAATGAACCTTACTGATGATTTGGGACAGATATCCAGGGCTATGTTCAGTTTACCAACGACACAGACTACTGGCAGGCAAATGCTTTCAAGCAGGTCTACCAGAATGCCACAACCTTTTTCGAACTGGGTGGCGAAGACGTTAATGTCTATGGTGGAGGTACGCTTGACGGAAATGGTCAGGTGTGGTATGACTTGTATGCCGAGGATGCTCTGATTCTGCGACCTGTGTTGGTAGGAGTCATTGGACTCAATGGTGGTACGATTGGTCCTTTGAACCTTCGCTATTCCCCCCAATGGTACCATTTTGTTGCCAACTCTACCGACATTGTCTTTGACGGGATCGACATTTCGGGATACAGCAAGGACAACATTACTGCTAAGAACACAGATGGATGGTAAGTCTTTGTATTCGTGTGTCGGTAACTAGACTAACGAGAATAGGGATGTCTACCGCTCATCTAACATTGTCATCCAGAATTCTGTTATCAACAACGGTGACGGTATGAATCCAAGACGATCTTTGAAATATTGTATTCTAACCGCTTGACAGACTGCGTCTCTTTCAAGCCCAATACCACGGATATCATTGTCCAGAACCTTCACTGCAATGGCTCTCACGGTATCTCCGTTGGTTCTCTGGGACAGTACGAGGGCGAAGTCGACATTGTTGAGAACGTGCTCGTATATAACATCTCGATGTTCAATGCATCGGTAAGTAAGCTCACAATGACCTCATATTAGGATACTAATAATGAATAGGACGGTGCACGCATCAAAGTCTGGCCTGGCGTTTCATCGGAGCTCTCCACTGATTTACAGGGCGGCGGTGGTTCGGGCATCGTGAAGAACATCACTTACGACACCATGTACATTGATAATGTCGACTATGCTATCGAAGTCACCCAGTGCTACGGACAGAGCAACTTGACTCTTTGCAATGAGTACCCGGTACGACTTCTTATCAAGCCTTGTATATGGTCCAACCATCTAACTTGTCGGTTTGCAAAATACAGAGTAGCCTCACAATCTCCGACGTTTACTTCAACAACATTCATGGTACGACCTCAGGCAAATACGACCCTGATGTTGGCACCATCGTTTGCTCAAGCCCATCTGTGAGTTACTTCAAACTCTTGGTATCCTTTTTTCACATAGACTAATCCTTTTAGGTGTGTTCGAATATCCATGCAACCAATATTGATGTCACCAATCCAGATGGACTTTACGCCGATGAGTTTGTTTGCACAAATGTAGGTTGCTTATGAGTCCAAAGACTGAGGCTTTGCTGACTGTGTCCATCATTTAGGTCAACACCACCTTGCTGGATGTCAATTGCATTTCTAGTTAAGAGATGGTTCTTATTTATATACCATGCTAGTCTGAATCCAAAAAAGATCATGGATAATGGTCAGTTATGAACTTTTTCGTAATCATGAATATGACTCCTTGCCAAGTGACGCCGTTAGAAAGGCCTCTGAAACGAGTAGTAGTAGCAACAAATATAGAATCTTGGAAAGCCTCTAATAACGCTGGATAATTTGAGTAGATATTATCTCTGCAACATGGAATAGAGACAATGGACTGACATAGAGGCTAAGGGGAAGGAGAACACAGAGAGAAATTTGATCAAATCCGGGATGACTGTCTGTTGGTTAACGGGGCAAGCTCTTCATTCATCCATTTCGGCATATTGCGTCTGAAGTTTGCTTCAATTTCAGATTATTTATAGTCGATCGGCAACTCCACGACGATGAACCCAACTTCGAGCTCGCTTTCCAAAGATGTACCTGTTCATGGTAGATTAGCAAAATTTCCGGTGCTCAGAAGTACCAGGGAAACCCACATCGGAATTGTGAATAGAGTGACACCCATAGTGATTCCGCCAATAGTGAAAAAGCAGTTGCGAACGCCTTGGTTAGAAATCCAATCGTTGATATAGAAGGACAGACCGAAAGCAAACATGTTCTTGACAAAATTCATCGCCGCAAAGGCCTCTCCGGCCTTCTCACGATGGCAGTCTACCACGTACGTAACCACACCAGTAGTTCCAAGCTGGACACCAAAGTTAATCAGCCCCAAGCAAACAATCACGGGAACGGGCCAAGGATCTTGCGCAGCTGAGGATTGACCCCAGGCAAAGAAGCCTGTGGATGTGAAGAGCAGATATGTAACCATGATTGGGAGACGGAATTCAGGTTCTGAGATAGTCAGCAATTTCTCAAACACCAGCCAGCAAATCAAACATACCAAATATACCACCATTTCGCATAGACATCCTGGTAACAAGACCGTCGATAAGAGGCCCTGCGACGATCGTACCCAGCACTGATGCGACAAAGGAAGAGAGGTTGGTTGCTCCCACACCGATGACCGAGAAGTTATACGGGGGCGCCGAGAAAATCTGTGATAAAGTAAGAGAGATACCGACAAGCCATGAAATGCACGTAGTGAATAGTAGCACAGCCCATAGAACAGGCGGCGATGCTAGGAGGTAGAACGGTCGGATCAGGGTATTCCAGAAAGGGACGTGGTTGACATAACCACTATAAGGCAACAAGTCTTTGAGCCATGAGGCGCGGGCTTCATTTGATGTAGGGGTTGTGCTTGGTGTATGCTCGAACTGTTCAAGACTCGCTTTCCCTTCCAAAACCACCTGGGTATATCAGATAAATTTCTGAAAACACCTATCGGATCACCAAGACTTACATTTGATTCTCCAGTATCAATATTCAAAGCCTCCCGCTTGAAAGCAGACTCGGGCATGCAGAAAAAGATCAAAAGGAAGGCTAGGGCGAAAGCTCCACCCATACCATATAATGCCTCGTGGTACGAAGCGTACTGGATAATGACGGCCGCTGTGAATCTGCATATTAGCAAAAGAACCAAAAGTCAGAGTCATTAATTCACTCACCGATCGGAACTGCAAGATTGATACCGCCCAAAACACCAAGATTGAATATCGCTGTTCGAAATCCTCTCTCATGCACAAACCTGAGACATTGTTAGATCAATATTCCAATCTTCCAAACTATATAGTGCACTTACCAAATATCCGAGATGGAAGCCGGAACCAGAGCCTCCAAGGGTGCCATACACAATCCACAAAACACCCTCGAAGCAACAAATGACTCAAAGCTTTTCGCTTCAGCAGCCCAAAAGCACGACACCATCAGACCGAGCGTAGTACCCAAATAAACAGGCCGTTTCCCATATTTCACAGCCAAGGAATTGAACAACAAACTCCCCACTGCGATCGCAGCAATAGCACCACCCTGCACAGCTGAAACGAATGTTGTCAACGAGACGTCGAATTGAGCTGCTAGAGGAACGAATGCGCCTCCGAGAAGAGGACCGACCGCTAAAAAGGGAAGGAGTGAGTAAACTAGTACCATTCGACTCTCAATATTGTTTCCCATTTCGCGAATAGCTTACCTCCAACACAGCCACAACCCCATCCATAGGCAATTGTGAAAAGCTCCTTCTTTGTTCGAGACCAGTTGTATGGATCGTTGGGTGAGTCAGATGGTTGCGGCACGAGAACGATCTTACCTGTCCGATCGTATTTGAGTAGACCGGGGTCTATGCCGGAATAGTTGTCTGTGTCTGAGTGGCCATGTAGTGGAGCTGTTCCGGGTATGTGCTCCAAATTTGTGTCTTCGAGAATTCCAAATGGCATGTTGGGGGTAGTAGGGAAGGTTTGTTGTAGAATCTGGTGGGGAGTTGGATGTTCTTGGATGTAAAAGCTATGGTGAAATGCGGAGAAACAAATGTTGAGTGACGTTGACGTGGGCTCTGGAATGGTCCTAGCAAGGTTCCTGCAGATCCCTTGGTATCTTTACTAGTCAATGGGAATGGACTGGCCATTCGGTTCTTATAGGTCTCTAGAGGCTTGTTGTAAATACGCTGATATCCGGTTTCCTATCATTGACCCGCCTATTATTCCCTTCTCAAGATACGAGGTACTGTGGTGTGTGTTGATCTGGAGGAACTCAGCGACAACTTGAGTCTTGTGGGACTGGAATATGGGGCTGTCAGGCCCCATAATGTGATTATGGGGAAACCTAGTTCTTGGATCTGGGGTTCCCCGCGGGGGTTTTCCGGGCTGAATAATGTGATTCTTTCTTGGGGCTCTCGATGCGTAATAGAACTTCAATCATTCATGTTGGAAAAAGATCATCACATCTAGTAGGATAGATTGTGTTCCTAAGTTTTGGTTACTATACAGAGATCGATTTCCCAAGAGTTGGCTAAGTTGAACACTAACAAATTGAAGGTATTATACTCACCGGAGGGAAACCCGAATGTACTTTGAAGTAGATGCTGATGGTATGTAGTGGGAATTAAGCTCTATTCAATGCTGAATAAGGAGTATAAACATAGGAGTAGATAGAATCTTGACCTCTCAATATCATAATATGTAGCTCAAGCACGGTAGACAATGTCGGGCAAAGGGGCAGATGGGGATTGGCCTTGTACCGACCCATCCATAATCGTAGGTGTGAACGTGAGAATGGCTGTTATTCGCACTTGTTTATTCATTTCATCTTTTGAGAGTGACGTTCACGTAGCTTCCCAGGAACTCTTACGTCGGTGCCCAAATGATTATGAAATACTCTAGTTTAAGGTTCAAAGTAATCGATAATATATCCCATTTCAATCGAAATTCGTACTATAACCATCATGAGCTATTATCTTCGTCGCAGAATCGCACTTCAAGTGGCTCCTCCGCAAGTACCAGCATAGCAGTCGCTGTAACCATTGAATTTTCCATTCCAGGTGTACTGAAGTGCCCCAGTCCACGAATATTTCCCACTCTCTTGGTCGCACAGGCAGCTGCGCCACCACTGGCTATTCTGCGTGTCGCTCGAAAGCTCGCTGGCGAGATGCCAAGCACCGTTGCTGTCTGGGTATTGACCTCCGACGTCGGCGTCGTACTCCTTCCATTGAGCCTCTGTACCGTAAAAATCCATCCCGTAGTATACGCCTGTAATACCATCTTCTGTGCTCGTGCCATCTCCTCCACATAACACCGTGTTGTCAGCGTAAATATTACCACTGTCATTGCCAAACCCATCACAGTTCCCATCATCATCGCGCTTGTGTGGCTTCTTAGTTGTACCAAAGTTATGGAGAGAACCGAGACCTGCCGAACTCCCAGTGCCATTCACAAAAAACATAGATACAGGTGCACCCAGTAGAGTCCCGTTCATGGAGCGCTGCACCATGATAGGGTTTGAATCTGTACTGTTGAGCACGTGGGCCATGGTGATGATTGCATAGTTCCGACCGACATCATGCAAGATGCTTGCATCCCCAGAGATTGCGTTCCTGACTGTCTTGTTTGCCAGGTGAGGGTGGAGAACGGACCAATCGTAGTAGCCAGATTCGTAGCCACGTTCTAGGACGGGTAGTGATCGACCAACATTGTTGACGACGTTACCATATTCACGGTAGAAGGGTAATAGCTGCAGGCTCTCCAAGTTGCCCTGATAAGACCCTTCGCTTTTCCAATCGTTCCATGCAGTGGCAAGGTCGGCACGTCCGTCCCAGACAGAGAACATAGTCGAGATGATCCCAAACGAATTACAGGTCCACGACACCCACGATGGTGCAGAAGTCCACCACCCAAGGGCTTGACACACCAGGTCACCGAGTTGAATACCAGATGTCCAAGACATTGGGTTGATGAAAACCTTAGTGGCTGACCAGAGGAATGACCAAAGTCCTCGACGTTCATTATGGTGTTCAACCTCTGTAGTCGGGACCTCCGAATGTCCGCTGTGGGTTCCCCGCACTATATCTTCACCTTCACGCCCATGCACCGGGAGATAGCTGTGCAGATGTACATGAAGGCCCTGTGGCATTCCGAATTCACCACTCGACAATGCTTTGATTGGTTGGTCTAGAGGTTGAATAGAGTGTGCGTAGACCCCATTGTAGCTGAAGGCTGATAGCCATAAGATCAAGCAAGCCGATAGCATAGCACGCATTTGTGATGGCACCTTCCGATATTTGTGCTCGATTGAAAAGAAGGCCGACGGTCATGAAATTTATAGCAAATGCAAGGAGATGGAGTATTGAGCGTACCCTACGATCTGCCAATAGTCCTACTTCCACTGGCATTCAAGAGATGGCAGTTCGCAAGGAAAAGTGTCGAATGGTATGTTCTTGTTCGTGAGATTTAGGGCCGGGCATTGGATATCGTAGACAATGTGTTAGGGACACTGATGAATTGGAAGATTTTCTTCCCTTTATGTACTTTACTCGAGTTCACCAGCTAACCGATTCCTACCATGTCAATCATCGAATCTTCACTGGTACTTGCTCTGAGCGATTCCCCCACCAACACAGGACTCAAAAAACAGACATCGTATACAGTAAGATACAGTAAGCGAATGTGAGAAATGGAAAAGCAAGTTTAGTGGGACCAATTGTGATGATCAAGGCCCAGAGGAAAAGACTGTTAAAGCTGATGCTGTGATGCGTGAAAGGGCATTAAGCAATCCCCCCGCACTTGCAAAGTCGGAGCTAATAGCTCTTCCATAGGGATCGCTACGGCGTAAGCTCACAAATAGGAGCATCATTGTTACATCCCGGGCCGTGGAGGCGCTTTCAGGTCATCTACATATACGAGACCTATCGTATTATCATCACTATTCCGGCGCGATTAGGGAGTGGCTTGGTTGAACTATATTCTCATTTCCTGTTTTGGCTCTCCGGTGGCATCTAAAATGCTTTCTGTAGTCTACAGGAGAGCCCCGACGATGTATCAGACTTAGAACTCTTGTTCAGAATGTATACTAAATTTAACCTTTGAGTACACAATAGCGAGAGCTGATATCGCTCTATCTGAGCTCAGCTGACAGGGTTCAATATCAGTGTGGCGTCGCGCCAGCCCGCAGGGATCTCGCCAAGTTCTCTTCCGACTCCCACAGTCTCTATTGGGCACTCACCTGTGAACCCTGCTTACCCCTAGTTGCGCCACATTCAAATGCCGTTCACCAATTTCCTATCTGGGTCGCAGTACCGCTCCGCTTGGATAGCGATCTTTTTGAAGTATATGATCCTCCTTTATACATCACCAAGTACATACGACCATAGGGTGTGGAGAACAGGGCTTCCCGTCCGCTCAGCCGTACTTAAGCCACACGCCGGTTAGTTAGTAGTATGGTGGGTGACCACATGCGAATCCTGACTGTTGTATGTTTTTTTATTATTCAAAAACCTCTTTTCTTACCTGTTTATCTTTTTGTTTGATGTGGTGGGAATATTCCCTCTTGCTGCTCTACTGTTTAGCCCCATCCTGCCCTTTACCCGAGTACTGTTAGGACTGGAGTCCGGGGGGAACTGGATAAGAGTGATAACACGAGCAGCGTAAAAGTTCATTCTGTAAGCTAATTGTCATATCGACGCGAGAAGCGTGTTTCAACAATTGGTGTACGCGTAGTATATTTCTCAACCCGGTCCATGCCAGTATCGGTCCCGGCCGCCGTGAGAAGAATATCGGCCATACTGCGTACCATCTTCTGTCTAGGGGCTGCACGTGACTGCCAATAGAGAAAACAGTCGGTTGGCGTATCATTGTCTAATTGAGTCTATTTAAGGTCATTGGCGCGTGCAGCATTAAATTATGACCTTTGATACAATCCCGTAGCGTAAATCGTGCTGTGTAGTATATGTGCATGGCAAACACCTAATCGGAATTACTTGAAATATCTTTACAAATCTTCGGCTGTAATAGAGCCCGCACTGGACATCAAATCATCTTCCAGCCATTTATCTCCTTAATTTACGTGCGAACACCAGTACAGGAACCGCCACGCTAATCTCTGTGCTTTCTACATCCCTGCCCGGAGATCAAAATGATTGAAGAGTACTTTCAAAGGGTTATTAAAAAATCACTCTTTGTCCAATACTAGTACCTCCGATTTTAGTATATCAAGCCAACGAGTGCAAGGATACTGCTGAAGAGCAACGCAACACTTCTGAATCTGTTATAGTAACCCCACTGATGTACTAGTGTGCGCACCTCCCCGGGCTGCGCCAATGATGGTGTTTCGATGAGCGCAAGAAGACGATAATTGAGTGGGCCAATATACTTGAATGTGAATGGAATCACCCCAAGTGTCAAGGCTGAAGCAAATCCGTAAAGATAAAAACTAGGAGCTGATAGCGGTTGCGTATGCAGGTAAGGCAGAGAGCATGCAACGCGTGTATAGCAAGCGCCGGCGATTATTGTCGAGGCTGGACCAATGATGTGTCCTCCGTAGTAGACATACTTGAATTGCTTCAGCAGTAATGACGCGGGAGCTTCAGATATGGCAGGGGCGGCAATGTGGGAAACAGAGAAGAGGAAGCCTTGAAAAGAAAAGTTTTAGTAACAACAATCATTGAGGTTGATTCAGAAGCTATACCTGCGGCAAAGGTTGACGTTATTATTCCTATAGCCTGCCACGGACATACAGATTGGAGAAGGGCGTCCATTCTGGCACAGACAAGTTCTACTCCTGCGATAGATATAGTAGCTAGGGCTGGCACGAAAATATGTACTCTTTTGTCAATCGGTTCCTCCGGGAACAGCCTTTTGTACCACGATGTGCTTATAGACGTAGGGGAGAATTGTGAGGGGGGGGTGTCCCGCCGGCAAGTTATATTGATCTGCTACCCCTTCTTTGAATGGCAGATTGATACATATCCCAAAAGTACTGTACTCCACTAGCACGTGAGTAAAAAACCGTCCAAGGATTACAATAAGTGATTGCGGGGGCGTACCATCCATTAATTGCGACAAATACCGACACAAAAATACCGACACAAAAACCGACACAAAAACCGACCCGAAAAGCCGACCCGAAAAAAACCCTCGGAGGAATCCGAACACTAAGCAAAGACCACCTTCTCGAAATGAGGCTGAAGCCAGAGAGCAAGCAATGTTGTTGGAGATCAATTTCACCGCCTTTATCCCGACGGACAAGTATACACTGAGATAGGGATTGTCTCGCTTTTCCTTTACTATTTACTTCCTCTCTTAGCGACAGAAGATCCTGAAATATCAACGGGAATCCACAGCTGCCCGACTTTTGTGATGCGACTGAGCTTCAAGGGTGAACATATTTTGTTCAATATTCTCCTATATGATACATAAACCACGAATCATTGGCTGCAAATCATCGACCCAGCCATCCCAAAGAATATAATCGAGGTAGTAGACTGAGCAATTACCATCCCTTGGCTTGTCGTCAAAAATTTTCCAACTGATTTCCACGATTTTTCTCGCCTTTTGGAGTGACCTAGCGGCCAGGTGTATATGATCATGGCTCTCCAAGATTCTGAGACCCTCTAAAAAGAATAATCTGTCTTGATCGCTTTCTGCATATACCGCACAAACAAACATAGGCCAAAGATGAGCTGGATGAAGAAAGCTTGGGGAAAACGATGCAACGATTACGATTGCCTCGCTGACAAGGTCTCGCACGCAGGAAGATCTGGCGCCAACGAATCGGAAGCTTGTGAGAAGGTAGAGCTTCGTAGCGATGTGCATAAGTAGAGAAGTCTTGTGGAGTATGTCCAAGCCATTGTTGCCGGTATTGGTGACGCCATTTGGTGCTTGAAGCACCTTCAAGGGCGTGTCTGATGGTAAAACCTGCTTCAGATTTTCCAAGCGATGCCGCAAGAGATCTGCTTCGGACAGCTGCTCGCTCTGAATTTGCAGAGACTGCTGAACAAGTAAACAATCGGTCAAAATTTAATCTTCCATTACTAGTATTCGGGTCCACATACCGCTTTTGCTGACATGTCCGTGACTGTAGAAATTATGTCAATCAATTCAAATGAGCATCCTAAGAGGGGGCTAATCTAAGCCGCTGTTAGCCGATTCCGCATGAACCTCACATTCGAGAATTTACGTACCTGTGCATCATTTATCATGGGGAATTTGTTCACCTTGCTCCGCTTGCCGCAGGCGGTTCCACCCAGTGCCTCTTTCAAGCGAAAGAACTGAGAAACGAAATTCAATACTTCTGGTGTGAATTTCCCCATCCCCTTTCGTACATTTGCCTGTAACATGTCAAATGCTGCACAAAAATGTATCGACCACGAGATATCCGGGCTGTCTGACGCCTAGATCATAGTTTAGCAGGGCACCTGGGAAGACAGTAATATGTCTACAATTGGAGTAGTTCGTACCTCAAATATGCATAGCAGTAGAATAACCATCAAATTGTGGTCATTCACCGCGGATTCGTCAGATGATATTTCACAGCGGAGTAATTGAATCGATCGTATCTTGAAACGCAAAGCGACGGGATATAGCTCGCTGCGCCCAGAAAGAGCCAGTGATAGTGCACCGACAGCGAAGATCATATTTAGGACGATGGGGTTTTGAAGTGCAATAGGAAGAATAATTTGGCGAAAGGCGTTGGAAGGACCGTCAATTAACGTCATGCTTTGACATACCTGGCCACAATCTACCTTCCACCGTTAATGATGACCCTGGATGATTCAGACCCGATATCACATGTTTTACTTACAGTATGCATAAAGCTCGTTCGCTCCAGGAATTGAGCCTGGTGTGACCCTTGCTGGGTAAGATATTGACCACAAGGACTGACTCGGTAGAAGAATTGTACTTTTGGATGTTTGGAAATTTATGAAATGCCCACTGGCTTGGGTACTATCCTTTGATCGGGCACCTTGATGGTTAATGTGGGATTCGGTCGGCTGAGGGTTCACCGCGTGTGTGTCGCCACCGCACTCCCACTGGAAAGGTTGAGCATAGCTGCATTGCTTGTTGTCGTTCCAACATCTTTGACAGATCGGCTTGTTCTCTAGCTGATGTCAATACATGGTCTTTATATAGACCATAATTGTGAAGTACTTACTTGGACATCGCAATCGTCTCTTTCGACACGTTAAACAGCTTCCGCGGGAAGGGGCGGCCCGTCTGCGATTTGGTTGTTCCCCGCTCATTTTGATTCTAATGCGCAACCATGAAGCAGTACTCTATTTTGGGATCTTCAAAGGCTACCTTAAATAAAACAAGGGACAATTAGAAACGCAAATTGTGACAAAGCTTGATTCGTGAGTCATCAAAGGGCCAAGGTTAGGGTTAAATTCAGGACCCACAGTTGAACTCTATTTGCGCCTTCAGTTTCCCTTTATATCCGTGGTAAATTTTGAAAGTGGGGGTCTCCCGACGGGTGGAGATCTCCCGACAGGGCTGCGGCTCCATCGACGACTTTCTTGTACTAGTAATAGCCTGTTACGTAGTATTATGATACTAAAAGCCGAGGGATGGCGGCTCTCACTGGCTTTGAGCTTTCAGCGGGTTGATCTGTCCGATCGCTTTGTGTTTCAAGGTGGGCTCCTATTATTTAAAGATAATCGCGCAGGGCTACTGTATTTCTAGGTCGGAGAAGCTGAAGATATAATGGAAACTGACAGTTTATTTGATAAAGAACTCTGCAAAAAATTAATTCTCGCCTTAAACCGGTTGACTTGGCAAACACTTGAACCCTATTTGAGACATGAGACGTCATCAAGGGCTGAAATCCATTTCTAAAACAAGTATTGTAAGGCAACATCCTTTAGGAATGTACGGGTCATGAAACCGCGGACACAGCCAATTTAAATACAATAAATGCAAATTCTATTCACCATAACGGCCATCCAGCCCTCCGTCGTCGACGATATTTCTGGACGAATCCAATGTCACTTGTATTCATACGGAAAAATTCTGTCTTACGAATATAAAGAAAGCAACTCCGAGCTAGTTATGACAAGCCAGGGAGATTGTTTTGAAAGCATTCATTTCTATACCCAAGCTAGGGACAGAGAACATTCGGAATCATTTCGATCAACTTGCAAACAAGGTTACAGTTAAATGCAAATTGTCTTTCAGAAAAAGAACAATCTGTCTCTAGCAAATTTGGACCCAGATCTGCACCTAACGCATCTGATCACCCACGGTGTTGGGATCACTATGCAGTAACTTAATAGGGTCTTCAAGATTGACCCATCCGAGAAACGGCTTGGAAACTGAATAGCCGATAAGCTTTTGCAGATCTAGTGAGTATTGCTTGACGTGCTCGACAGAGTTCGCTAGGTATTGGTTCTCTTCCTGCACTCGTGTCAGTCTAATAAAAGTATAACGTTGTATAGGAAGGAACTTCAAACCTGTCTGAGAAACCCTTTCGTCATGAAACAGCTATATACAAGCCTCTCTTCCTCTTCTGTCATATTGGCACTCCCGCCGTGGTAGCATGACGCAAGCATAATGAACGCGTCGCCGGGGGCAAGCTCAGCATATTATGCAAACTCCTCATTTGGGCACCGGTCCTCACCCCAAAGATGTGATCCGGGAATAAATCGGGTGGCCCCATTGAGTCTTGTTGTACGCTTACCTGCAACAAAAAGGCCAACACCAGTATCTCGCCCAATTCGATAATCATTGTAGCTGTTCAACTGGGGAAGGAAGTTATGGTGAATTGAGTCGTCACGATGCAATTCCTGCCTCTTTGCGCCAGGGCCAATGGAGAACACGATAGTGTTACTGAGCTGTGGCTCTGAAACAGTTGTATTGAGTTGGCGACCCAGCCAGGCCCTGTGGGTGGAAGATAGTAGTCGTGAGCAAACATCGCGGTACAGAGTATTTGCCGGGATATTCTCAGTGAAGGTCCGTGATTTACCCACAAGGCCCATTACCCGACGCGTTTCAGGAGGAAAGAAGTCAACGCCAACCCATGGCCGATCAGCTTCAATATGGGGGCGAACATCTTTTTCAATCTCATCAAGGACAGATTTGTCAGAAATCAATTGTCGAATGACGCAACCTCCATGTCGAATGAGAGATGCGACTACCTCATCTGCCTTGGGATTATCGCGGTAGTCAAACACATCGATAGACATGGTGTCAACAAAGAACAGAAGAGATAACTTGCGTTTTTGGACTAAGCTCTGTTTCAAGGCAACTGACCAAATTCGAGGATAATTGCCAGAGAAGGATAGACGACAATTTTAACGCATAAGGGTGCTATGGTGACTCGATTTATACCGAATGGGTCTTCAAGTGACTCATATTAAGACTCATGGTGTAAAATGCCCAAGAAAACAATGCGGCTAAACGGAGCGAGTCGGCCGAACGACCGGCCGGGATGACCTAATGTGTCTTCAATTCGATGACGGGGCCAGCCTACAAACAAGGCGATCGAACGCGCAAATTAACTTTTGCCAGTGGAGACTATCGCTAGGACTCTTGGCACTCCAAGATAGAACTGACCAACGGACCCTCCCATGGCACCATAACTTTAAGGCTTTGCGTCCCGTTAACCGCATGACAAAACCCCGATAAAATATAGCTTCTAGGCCGGCATAGGCAATGCGGGTTTCACCGGTCAGTGGTTGCTTTTTGAACAGGGGCGGTCCAGGCCGCCGAAAATGGGATGTTCGTCTTTGAAAACATCGGTGTACGAAGTTATCGGTGTACGAAGCTGAATGAAAGGGTCGTGGAAT
The DNA here is from genome assembly GCA_028829675.1 of Penicillium tannophilum. Taxonomy (NCBI): domain Eukaryota; kingdom Fungi; phylum Ascomycota; class Eurotiomycetes; order Eurotiales; family Aspergillaceae; genus Penicillium; species Penicillium tannophilum. The sequence goes on from JAQKAK010000008.1 coordinate 1,220,000, forward strand.
GGGCATGATATAGTCTGCCTTATTATGTGGTACCAAGCAGTATCGCCACATGATAGGAGAAATAGGGCGCTGAACGTAGGTAGCGAAGAGCTATCAACCCTGAATAGCGAGGCGACAAGCCTACCAAAAGACTGCAAGGCATACCAATAGGCGCATATAACGTGCTGACTGAACGATATTACACACTCTTCCTAGGAGCATCATGGCATCATTACTAGACATCATATATTACCGAGCAGACAATAACGACTGGATTCAGAGTGGATTCATTCTTTCTATCCTGATTGTGGATTTCAATTCCAATTTTAAAGGCCAAAAGCCATCAATACCCCACTGAGTATAACATTTTTGACTGCAGTTCCACTGGGGGACCATCTACTGGAGCTTTTTAGTCATAAAAATCGTTTTTTTTCTTACAAGTTTCCACCCGTCGGCCTTTGGGATCACCGATAGGAGTTTGTGATAGGATAGATAAAGTTGGATCTATCTCTCCGGGCAGAATCCCAATCTATCCTTATTGATGAGATCCATTCAACAAACCCTTAACATGACAATGCAGCCAACGGCAAGAAGGTATTGAAAATGCGTTGGACTAAGCATATCCGGTCAAAGAACACAGAAGCCTTCCCTGACACAGAGGCCGAAATCAAAGACTTCCTGGGCACGGAGTCTGTGAGACAGGGTTCTGATATTGCACCAATGCTACTGAGGCCGCCTTCGCCCATTCGCACCAAAGCTCGAAACAATGGTGGTATGTATACCTCATTATATTGTATATCTTGGTCCCTCAACTGAACTGTCTTCGAGACGCAGAGCCTGGACCGGGAGATTTGCCAGAAACTCCTCCCTTGTGCTCCCATTCAACTTCTCTAATTGCTGAATCCACGAACATCATCGCCCTGTCCAGACCTGAAGTTTGCAGCATTGAACAACTCAAAGCCATGGAAGTTTTGAGGGAGCAGCTTGATGATATCTTCTTGCCGTTCGTTGACACAATAAAGCCTTGGAGGGAAATTTGCATCTGCCAGTGGCTTAGAGCCGCCCTGTGGTGGGCACTCAAGGGTAAAATGAAACTCAGTACTTACGATGAGCCTTGCCTTGGAGAGAGGAACGATGCAATATTGGATCCATCCACAGTAGCTTCCCAAGCAGTGTTGGATATTGCCAAAGCATGGTGGATCTGCCACCAAATTATCCACAGGCAAAGCAACCGCTTGGTTCAAGAAGATTCCCTTCTCGAAGGAATATCTGATATTGCCTTGCTGGAGCAATTCAATCTCGTGCTACTATTCCTACGAGGTATGGACGAGCGTCTTTTGGCTTTGTCGTCCTCGGAGGCAGGTTTCACAGATTCGGCTTTTCCAATGGACATCGACAAGAGCATATGGGTCGCCTATTTTCCCAATGAAGTGAATGGCCCCGATTGGCCCATGAAGTATCACCTGAAAAGCCTTCCTCGTTATGATACTTTACCACCCTATGCTTTTGGAGATACGGATAGCATTTTCTACTATGCAGCCGAGTTTGTTTCTGCGACTTTCACATCTCCAGAGGCTGCATCTTCGGCGTATTCACTCCCCTGTGTGCTTTCCATTGTCAGGAAAAAGTCCGACTGGCAGTTCATTGGACTTATTGTCAGCCAAACGAACCTAGTACATGTCGAAATACAATCTGATCGTCGAAAAGGACCAACATGGCAAGACGTCAGATGGGATGTGGACCGCTTGCTACTGCTTGTGAAATCGGCAGATGGTAATGATTTGCAAATTCAATTTACCCGCGATACCTTCATGAATATTTGGAAAGTGGCGAGCAATATCATCAAGATCAATGATAGTCTCACCGTCCACAGTCATGAGACAGTTCTCTTCGAAAGATCCTCCAAGTTTTGTCATTACATCAACCACAGCAAACCCAGCAACTTTCCTTCCAGCCCTGTCGCAGAATGCAGAGTTCATCTTTTCGGCAGAAAACATTGGGTTACGGAAGGTCTGCTAAGACACAAAGTGCATGACGGGCTTCGTCTTCTTATCGTGACACCTCCATCTTCAAAGACAATCAGCGAAATTTCTCACGATGTGGACAACACATCTCCAGTGGTATACAGAGCTCACGATTCGGGAGATGGTTCTCCTATCCTGTTCATTAGATTCAAAGCAAATGGACAGACAAATTCCGCCTCAATTTGCTTCTACGATAGCGGGACTCGCAGTTTGATGCAATCTATATTGCAAGGCATGGCGCTTGCCATAGACGAGTACGAGATTTATGGTTCTTCTATCGAATCATATATAATTTCGATATTGGATGATGCAGAGACAGCGGCAAAGCAAGCCCCAGCCCTTGAATTAGGGGCAAGCACTGTATCCGTGATTGATCAGGAGCCAGATGACAAGATACAGCATTTTGGAAGGAAAATCTTCTCAGATCACCTCAGAGTACTTATCGCTGACGAAAGGTGTTTAATCACGGACAGGTTCAACGTCGGTAAGTTTGGCCTCTGCGGCTTGGTCTCTACAAACCATTGCACAAAAACTCATGGCTGCATAGGGCCCGGAGAAGTGGGCATTAGGCTGCCTGTCTTGGACAACAAGACACTTCATATTTTTCGGCCCCCACAACGGGACTTGAGCGCGCACATGAATCAAACCTTCATTAGTAAAGAGAACTTCAATGCATGCTCCGCTGCGCTTGAAGGTATCATATCTAATGCAAGTCTGCGAGCCTTCAAGTTTTCTTCACAAGAAGGTGAGAAAAAAGCCTTCAAGACACCCCATTACGCTCACTGACAATCATTTACACAAGATCTGCATCATTTCCAGGAGGCAGTGACAGGATTCCAAGTCCAATTCGATGGGTAAGTCTGTCACTGATCCCTTTCATCACAGAAACTAATGATTTGCAGGCTAGCCGCAAACTTCTCCATTTCTCGGCACAAGAGGCTCACTATGTTACCCATCCGACGGGAAGCGACATTCACTCGTATTCAATTGGTTCGGCACCAAGGAAGAACACAGTTACTTGCTTTCTTCCACGGATTCAAACTCGCAAAATGCATGACCTTCACAGTGAGAGCGACGGATGAATTTGAAAAGGTCAATCAAACGGTCGGAATGGGCGTCCGCATAGTAGATGCGAAATATTCTCTATCGAGCGGAAATGACCATCTGTCAGAGTATATTTGCCTACATGGGCAGGAGTTCCCAACGGAACATAATGACATTACCGTTATCTTCGCCTCTGAAACGGGTGAGATTACCTCAAAACATTTTGAAGTTGAAATTGGCTGACAATTCGAACTAGTGCGAGACCTTTTCGCTGCCTCTTTGCCCAGCACCGTGAGCGAGGCTTCTCGAAGGTTTCTGCGGGGATAACTCGGCACATAGGTCAACTGAATTTGGGTCGTTATTCAGCGCTTGGAAGTAATGCGAAAGAATGCGATGTAAAATAGCTGTCGAAACTGAATTTTGAATCTCTTCCGGTGAACTTTAGTTGCTTTCCGGAAAATGATGATTGAAAGTGAATGTTAATCATTGCAACTTCATTTTACGCACAGTTGTGAACGATCTTCGCGGGGAATAGCGCTATTAAGCGACAGAAGTATTGTAAACCACTTTTGGCCTTCATCAAAGTCCTATTGATCACACTTTTTCCGAAGCCCTGAAAAGATGATGTAAATATTCTTTCGTTATGCGGCGAGCATTACCCGTTGAAAGCCTACAATCTTATTCAAAGTATTCCTTCGAACGAGAACAAAACGAGGTTTAGTAAGGTATTTAGTGAGACACTGAGAAAGAGACCGTGAAAATGCTTTAGGAATACATTTTGAATTACCTGCATACGCTTACTTAATTACAGTATATTTTCTGGTTAGAGGTATACTTGGGACCTGCCGTGTATAGTATAAGGCAGGGATAATCCATTATGCAGAGTGGACAGGAAAGTTGTCCCCCTAAAACCGCGTATCCAAGCGCTGTGACCACATGGCGGTATCCACCGTAGTAAACATTTCTCGTTTACATCTCACAAAGGCTCAAAAGGCCATTTGACTCTCTCAATATACGGAGCACAAGACCTAGGCCAGGAAGGAAAATAGAACAACGGCTCGATTTTTCAACATGTTACTGTATAAAATATCTGAAACGAGACTTTGGGAAGAATATCTTGAATTTTTTTCGGAACACAGTCCATAATTGCAACCATTCTGCTAGGCATAGATGGGAAACAATCCCAAGAACTATTTCTCCGAATTAGACATATTCTATTTAGAAGGAATATGGAGTGGACTCACATCTGCCGGGTCGTTGAACCTTAAACCCATATTGAGCTTACTGATCTTTTCGATCTCGTCTGCAGCTAGGTCAAATTCGCTTGAAATCGCATTAAGCAACATGCGCTCGGCATCTGTACTTTTTGGAATCACTGCAACATTTCGTTGTGTGGCCCACCGAAGAAGTACCTGCGACGGTGCCCGGCCGGCTCTGTCCGCAATCTCTAAAATCACTGGGTGGTGTAGAAGGGAAGGCACACTTTCGGCTTTAGTATTTTCAAGCCCCAAGTATGACTGTGCTCCAAAGGACGAATAGCCAGTAACGGCGATTCCCTCGGTCTGTGCGTAATGCACCAAATTGGTTTGAGTGAGGTAAGGATGATGCTCAATCTGCAAGACAGCTGGACGGACCCGTGCATAACGCAATAGGTCCATAATCAATGGTGCGGAGAAGTTGCACACACCAATATGCTTTGCGATGCCTCTATCGACCAGACTCTCCATGCTGTTCCAGGTCTCCTGGATTGTGCAGGCGCTAGTTTGCACATCTCTCTCCCCGTCGAAGAACCAACCGGGTGGATAGCGTAGCTCCGGCGCCACATATCGCAACGCAATTGGGAAGTGGATATGATAGAGATCGAAGTAGTCTAGATTCCAATCCCTCAGCTGCTTCCGAGCCATCTCCTCCACGTGGGCTGCTGAGTGAAAAGTATTCCACAGCTTAGACACGATGAATAAATCTTCGCGCTTGACGATGCCCTCATCGATAGCCCGTGCTACTCCTTGTCCTGCCTCTCTTTCATTTCCGTAATCTGCAGATCATGTTAAAATGTACTTCGAAGTGTTAAAACGAGGTCCATACCACAAGCGCCATCAAAAAGACGGTATCCGACTTTGATGGCGTTATATACAACATCCGCGCACTCTCCGTTCGGGACTTTCCATAGCCCGAACCCAATCAAGGGCATGGGCACACCACTTGCTAATTTGATTGTGTTCATTGCGAGTGGGGACACTTCCAGGCACATGGAAGAAAATAAAAAAGAATAAGGCCGAGAAGTCAATTCATCGGAATAAAAGCTTCAAATTTTCTTCCAAGGAATCTGCTAGGTACTTATAGGCCACAGTTCATGCTGATGACCAACTTTCGATAATTACAAGTTCCACTCAAAGGCAACCCTCAGGGGGACAAGAGCAATAATAACCTGGATAGTGGAGAAAATGAACCGAATATCAATATCACATTGGTTATTTTTAAACTTAATGTATGCTTTCAATTGCCTTATTGAGTCCCCTTAACCTATAAATCTTGGATCATGATTAGCGAAAAGCAATAAGCGTTGTAATTCTCCCTGAAACAACGGTCCACCTGCAAGGCTCAGAACCTTGTCCTTCCTCTTGAGGTAAAAAGCACTATTAGTTATTTTTCATTACAGAGCTCAAATATGTGGGACAGTTATGTGACTGACAGTGACTCATTTTCCCAGATAGAGATCTTCGGGGCCTGCCTTAGGCAAAGTAAAGTACGAATCGAGAATTTGATTGGCCTGACTCGATCTGAAAATACCAGGTGGGGTTCAGGGTACGTACGGGTTAAACTCGGAATCCACAATCAAACTTTATTTGCGCGTTCGGTTTCCGTTTCAGTCCCACGCGACAATCCTCGAATTAGGCATTTTGAATACAGGTCTCAAGCCTGCTAATATTAACGATACCCGCTCGGGTTGATTTTACTCAAAGATTGAAAACCTGCCGGAAAGTCCCATTGAACCAAATTGAGGTTCAGTGTACTGAATTCGAGTAGAAAATATAAGAGGTAGGTGACAGGGAAGACGTCACGAGAAGACCCTCCTGTCTGATATACCCCCATGAATCAAGTCACAACAAGAAAAAGGTATTCAAATCATGTACAGTTCAGTCGCTTTAGGAATCAATTGACAGTCGGGGCTTAATCGGAATTCAACTTCAACTTTTCCGTCACACTAGGTCAGATATTTTCAAGAGGGACGTCCAAATATGTTCCTATATTATACAATGGGAACTGAGGCGAAGGAGAGACATTGTAGATTGAAAGCATTCTATAATGGAAATTGCAGTTATATGGCCATGGAGGCCTTTAAGCACAAACGGCAGTCCTCAAAAACGGCTCAACCTCATGATTAACCCCACGACTAAGCATCCAAAAGTGAGCAAATCCGAGTTTCTCCAGACTCTAGACAAATGAATTGTAGCTTTTCCTGTATGAATATCAGCATTGTGTCCAAAATAAAGCTTAGCAATAATAGCACACGCACATACCTGTGGCTCATTCGAAGCTCGTTCCCAGAATAGCCCCAGTCAAAGTGTCGGGCTTTTTGTTGGTGAAATTCGGGATATCCCCAAACACGATCCCACTCTCTGGACCCTTTAGAGCAGTCTGTAAAGCCTCCTCACTCGCCCATTGAAGGGTGGCCATGATCAGATATTTGGATGGTGCCCTATCGAGAGCCTGGGGAAACTTTGTGACGTGCCAACTGTTCAGGCCGTAACTTTTCCAGACTTTTTCCACAAGCGGCATATGGGTTTGCATGTAATAAGTCTCGTCGAATCTGATATCGCGCTCATTGGGGTACATGATAACGGCAGTGTACGGCACTGCGGCAGTTGTCATGTTCGTCATGGCTTCAGATGTGGATTTAGTAACAACAGATGAAGTATATGAGAATGGGAAAAATGAGCGGACCATTCGATTTCTTTCTAAGCATTTGCTCCCCTCACCGCTTTGCCTGTGTCAGCAGATTTGCGGCTTTTAATGGCCATTATCTTCTACATTAAAGATAGTGGAGCCATGGCTGCATCTGAATGCGTTGTTAGGCCGCAATCCGAATATATTGTAGTGGGCCCCAATATGGTTGAGGTTGCTCAGCAGAAAATGCATCAATATCGCAATCAAGGTCACAATCTTTGCTGTCAATATTCTACGCAGCCTTGGAATCATATATTTTGTGAAGAACAGAGCATAGGAAGCTAAGAGAATGTTCTTGTCAGCGCTTAAGGGCAAATTGGAGGCTTTGGGTACCGAACATCCTTCCGTACATTTGACGCCGCATAAAATTGGGGCATTCTACGCCCCATGACTATATCGGACGGCGGCTTCTGCGGCATTTGAACCTGCCATGATCTTGACTTTGAAAGGCGCCCAGGATTGAAACGGGAAACCGAAGGCGCAAATAGAGTTTGAGGGCGGATTTTACTAGATTTTAGCCCGAACCGCTCCAGTAACGCCTAAAACTAACCTCATTAAAATTTTCTTCGCTATTGTACGCTTCGGGTATGAGATTAGAGGTAACTTTCAATAATCTCCATCGAAAGGACTTACACAAATTAGAGGGAGCATTTTTATCAAAACGTGTGACCGCCGTCCAGGATTAAAGAATGCAAGAAGGCGCGCTATGCCTTCTGTGGAGGCATGCCGTTGGACGTTGTGGGAAGCTTTCGGCCTCATGAGATTCTCTTACGGCAACAGAATGATACTGTCGGATTCAATGATTTTCCGTAGCATAATTCAGCGCTTGACTGCCTTGGACAGCTTTTCTCTTCCATGTCTCTTCATAACTTGATATAGCATCTAGTCCCATGCTCTCTTCTTCTACTCTTCTTTCTGCTTCCGGTATGTCATGAACCTTCGTCTCTAAAGGCTCTTGACCTGCTCTCCTCAGGGGGGTGACCTGATGGCACCTTTTTGAGTCGACCGAAGTCGATCAATGCATTGATTAGGAAGGTACGCTGCCCTATATCGTACCTCTTGGAAGGATTCAGGAAATCTGGATTGATGCTGGTTATATTAATCGCGGGTATGACTATGGAATTAACTAATATCAATGACAAGTTACTATCCCATGACAACCAGCTTACTCGATTTCACTCGCGATCCCCACAGTAAATTTTTGTGTGTAGCTATCTTTGATTGGTTATACATGCTAATCTTTCGCCTCTAATCCTTCTTAGTACGGTGTATTATATTAACCTGCTTTGAAAAATGTATACGACGTTTACCGTAAATAGCTTAACAGATGGGGGATCGTGGCCCAATGATGTTCTGTGCTCATGCAGCTGCGTAGGTCGATGCGGTAGTCGCCCGACGGATGGTGATATCTCACCCGCTCTCACTCTGTATTGCGCACTCACCGTTCTCATTTAGTCTGTACAATATTCTTGCCATAGCCTCCTCAAGTACATACGACCATAGGGTGTGGAGAACAGGGCTTCCCGTCCGCTCAGCCGTACTTAAGCCACACGCCGGTTAGTTAGTAGTATGGTGGGTGACCACATGCGAATCCTGACTGTTGTATGTTTTTTATTTGCTTTTTGGTCAAAAAAAAATTGTTCGATACATATGAGCTGCCAACTTCGAGTTCTTAAATTTGGGTGGAAGATTCTAAGGGAGTGTTCCAATAAGATTCCAATCTGCATGAGATATGATCTCGGCCACAGTCACTTTAGGTAGTGGAAAGCAGCTGGTATACATTACGTTCGCTTTTTGGTGGGATGACCATCGTTGGGCTTTCTTCCTGCGATATTCCGAGTAAGCTTTCGGCCGTTATTGCTTATATCGTTGCTCACAAAGTTGTCAACAACCTCTGTTTACGATCAGACTTTCTTTCTTTCTTTCTTTATTTCTTTATTTTTTTTTTAAAGGAACAATCTTAATATACACGTGTGATTCAAGATACCATTGAACTAATCTCGCACTTGTCGTGGCTCAGATGTCTTGTGAGCTTCATTATCTTGCTATTAATTTGGAAGGTGCTCGTGGCCATTCCACCCTATGGCTGATCTGACTAGCCCTCGCATCACTCGTCATAATGACCCTCTTCTAATTTCATACCGATGACAATTACTCAAGTGCGAGAAAAAGTGACATGATTGAAACAACAAGGCTGACCAAGATACCCGAGCTAGGGGTTCCAGTAGAGGTAGCTGCGCCGTTTGATGTTGCTGCAGCATGAGTTGTAGTGGCCGTCGGTGTATACGAAAACAGCGCCGTGATTGTTACAGAGCTATACGCGCCTGTGGTTTGTGTTGAAGTGGCTGTTGTCTGCTGAACAGCAGCCCCACTAGTGAGACTCCAACTTGAGTTGTCAGAAGAACTCGGAGCGTCGATTTCCACAATATTAGTTTTGTCACTCTCGAAAACAGTTGGAGCGATGGCAATTTCCTTGCGGTCGATGTTGTACACAACGTACGCCGAGCGAAGGAAAGTGTCACCCAAGATAGTTGGTTCGAAATCCACATTAGGTTGGAAACCGAACCAGCATGCGTCGTGACCATTATTAAGGGTCATGGAATCTCCATCCACGTCCAACATAGGAGGGCAGAACTCTGAGAAGGGTACTGGAATCACTGGTCCACCAGAACCACCGAATCCTACGTTGAGGGTGCCTTTATATTCCTGTACGATCTCACAATCGACATAAGAATTTCCATCTGAATCGGAATAGACGTTGGCAATGGAGGCAAGTTTGTTATATAGGTCCACAGGAATATAAGAGAGCGTCGTGCCCGAGTCGAGGAGTGCAGGCTCCGTGAAGTTATCTCCAGTCAGGCTGATGGTGCCTTGAGTGGGATCAGTGATTGAAAGCGATGTCCATGGAATAGTCATGGTTGTGATTGCGCCCGATTCTTCGTCGGGTTGGATGGCGATTGGGGTCATATTTCCCTTGAATTTCTCAGTGTCGTAACCACCAAACAAGATGTTTCCTTCTCCAGACTCTTTAATAGGATATTTGAGTTAGCTTGTACAGGGATTCCACGCGTGAGCTCTTGCACTTACCAAGATCGTTCAGCCAGAGGCTGTATGCGCGAGATTTGATGAGACCTTGGTCGGCCATGGAGTCAATGATATTTCGATAGGGCTTGTCTCCAAAATCTGTGATCGCCTCGTTCGTGTCGAAACCAATCCCCATGATACCCATAGTACCTACGTCGGACTGGGCAGTCGCAACGGCGAACTCCATCTTTTTCACTGCGAGCGAACCGACCCGGAAGACATCTGAGACATAGTCTCCGGCAACTTCGGACCCATCGCCATACGATATCAAGAACCCTTCTTCTTCTATCAAGCTGGAAGTGCTTGATTTGGATCTTTCGTCTTAACGAGCTAGACGTCAGCAACAAGATTACAGACTGGACGATGCAGGCATTCCAAGTATCCAAGTACTCACAATAATCACAATCATCCTCGTCACACACGTCAGGTCCAAAAACCCAGGCGTCACTGCTTCCAGTGTCAACTGCGAGTTTGACTTGTTGCGGAGGGGTTCCAACAGTGGCATTCAACCAGAAGGCGCTAGAGGCGTAATTTAGGGACACAGCTGCAGCATCACGTTTCCCAATACGGCGCTCTTTATTTTTGTATAGCGGTAGTGAGACGACTTTTGGCTGCTTTGACGCTCCTGACACAAGTAGAACAAAGGTCAAAATGACAAATACCGTGGTCGCCTTCCATGCAGGCATTTTGGGGAAAGAATGAGATGGTGCCATGATCGAGAATATCCTCACTCATGGATTTTAAGATTCACAACAGCACATTTTGATGCGACATGTGGACCTTTTTATTTCAAATTAAGGGGTCTTGCGGCTACTAATTTTATTCAATCGAGTATTGCTCCATTAATGCGCCAAGAAAGACGGTTGGCCTTGGCACGGTACTATTCTTGCGCCGCTACTCGCTTGCTTGGTTTAGCCGCAATATTGGGGTCCACCATGGGACGCACGAGAGGGAAAAATTATTTAGTTCCGCAGCCTTGTTCTGCAGCCTTGTACTGTACAAAACCCCCGAGGGAGTGTTCATTGGCAACACGGGCCGTAATTCACAGATAAAAATCAGTTTGGACCTATTTGAGGCTACACGCGACTGCCGATCGCTCGAACTCGTAGCCGAACGCCCCGTGGAGCGCCCTAAGAAGACCCTGAATCCGTGCTAGACAACTAGCCCAATCACCGCTAGCGAAATTTTTCGCCCCATCGCCCAAAGACTTGTGTTTGTCTCGCACGGTCCACAGTTGTGAATCCTTTAAGGCTGCGAAGTTCCCGCTACAGTGAGGTAGCATCGAGGCACAGGCAGCAGGCTAAATTTGTAAAAAATAGTCATGTAAAAAAGAGCCCCTTTTTGACGGATCTTAAGTAACAGTCATGAAAAATGTATAATTGATATGCAAACTTTACTTTTTCATACACAATATGGCTAATTTAATCGGTTCTATTTCAAGGTTACTGGGCTTAATCCGATTTGACCCGCTTTTCATCTCGCCGATCTCGGAGTTATAAATGTATCAGGAGTCGGGCACTTCTACTCAGGTCCTAGTCTAATCTAGACCAAAAAGGCATTAGGGGCTAATCATCCAGCTGCTGCTGCAATGCCTGTGGTGAAGAAATCTACAGTCTAGTTAAGTAATATGACTTCTAAAAAGTAAGAGAGATTCCTTGGTTCCTTAGTTCCGAAGACGTGGTGGATGTGATGGATGTGATGGTTGCTGAAGAGGCTCTAGAGGCACCCGAAATAGTCCACACTCAACATCAAATTAGCGGCGTCAGATTGCACTGTATACTCATCACCCATGTGGCTCTAGGATATATGGATATTTCCCTGACAACATTCAGCAATGCGCGTAAGAGAGACACTGAAGCCTGGGGAGGGTTGTTCCATAAGGGTGACAACAGATTCAACTTATGGGATGGTCCCTTGCCACCGGGGGCAAGAGTGGGTATCATTGAGGCTGAGTGGATGGGTGCCTAACAGCAAGGCTTATGGGCTTGTATGGACTGTGTCTTAAGCTAATTGCTGGTCCTGTCGTAACGTGGATGAAAATCTCGGCTCCTGTTTAGTGTCGCCTGGCCTTTGTCTGTTATATCGAGTAAATAGTACTCGCTCAGATAGTGGGTCTTTTTTTCCGATTCAAGCTTCTTCTTATGGAATGTTGCTTTCCATCTACTCCCATTCTTCCACAACTGTATGCTGTCTAAATGATTTTCAAGCTTGGTGCAAACTCCTTGGACTAGATACGAGAAGGAACAATACAAAGCAACATTACTCCAAGTAATTCACTGCTGTCCCTATATCTGGTCATGCGAGAACTTATGTTCAAACACGGTCGCATCGCAATTGCACTCGATGAGAGTCCTTCATTCGCAGGAGAAGCACCATATCAACGTCTCTGACTGCGCCCCAAATTTCATTCCGTAACTGCTCTTGCGTCTCCCCGGAGGCTGCGATAGGATGGATCCGATGGTTCTTCAGTAGCATACCCATGACTGCTACGAACTCCACTTGAGAAAATTTAACTCCTGGGCAGTTCTGCGGCCCATCCGACCAGGGGAAATAGGTGTGAGGCATTGGTGTAACGAGTTGTTCATTGCCAACTGTGGACGTGTTTGAAGATGTCTGTATCCAGCGCGAAGGCTGCCACACAAATGAATCTTCCCAGTATTGGGGATCTACCTGCATGGCGAGGAGACTAGGATTTATTCCTACGTCAGGAAGGATAGTGATCGTCCTCTTGCCAACCTTTAGCAGCTGGGGCTGGTCACTAGTCCATTTTGGCAGGGATGCAATCGGCGGGAATAAGCGGAGAGTTTCAAGCTGAGATGGTCAAAAGCCGTTCAAACATTCAGGATAAGGGGAGGTCATACTAGAACTGCTTTACAGCGACTTAGGCGAGGGAATATGTCCTTATAGTTGCCGGGTGTGACTGCAACAGACTGAAGCTCTTCGGACACCCAGTCCTGAACCTCAGGGTGGGCTGCTAGAAGATATGTAGCAAAGCTGAGGGTGTTGGCTGTCGTATCATGACCCGCGAAGTTGATAGCGAAGATATTGCCTAAGATTTCATCCACTGTTAGACCTTTTGACATCGAGCCGCTAGTTGCATTTTCGCCTGACACAGTTTCTGCCTGATTAAGATCCATGGCGCGTACAAAAGACGTCATAATGCTTCCGGAGCCAGTTTTTCCATGTTTCAGCGCTTTGGTTTCTTCATCAAGCATTTCGACCATATACTGTTTGAATTTGTCTGCAGCCTTTGCAAGATTCTTCCAGGACGGAGGAGCAAATGACAAAGTCAATAGCCTTCGTGGCGCAACCATCAACAAAATACAGTTATCAAGTACCGTCTGTAAGGCATCGCGGTAGCCACTCGATTTATTTGTCTCCTTGTCATGCGGATGATTCGCACTATGGAAGCGATACGACTTTCGGAACCCCGTAGCGGCAAGGACGTTTAATGAGAGATTTCGAGTGTCTTTAGCAACGCTCAAGATCTGATCGTCAGCCCAGGCCTCTAGGAGCTGACGCGTCTGCTCAACACTCTCATCCCAGACAAATGACATGATCTTCTCGTTAAATGGCGTGGCGAGGACCTTTCGGTGGCGTGGCCATTCTGCCCAGGTCGCTGTTGAGATACATGGCCCGTAGACCTCCAAAATCTCTACAATGGGTCGCAACAAATGTTAGTTGGCCTGATATGGAGGTGTGGAAAACAATCTTATTTTCGGAGAAAACAAAGAGGGAAAACAACCTACTGTACATTTCAACCGGGCGAATGAAGTCAGCTCGCCTTTGAAATATCTCATTGATGGCACCAGGATCAGCAACCTGGACATAAATGCCAATAGGGGTGACCAACGCCCAAATTGGACCATATCGGCGATGGGAGTCGCCGTTATCCTTGAATTGCCAGCCACGACGAGAGTATGTCCCAAAGGTACCCCAATTGATAGGTAGTCGGTCAAGTAGTGGCCATAGCTGACCCTCGATAGATGCCCAGAGGACATTCTGACCATCAACTGGGAGGCGCACCAAAGGAATGCCCATTGTGGATGCCCGGCGGTAGTTCAGCTCCATAGAAACTAGGCTCCAAGCAAAATAGGCAAGGCCTAGCAGGCTGATCAAGTGAAGAATCATGATGATTATAAGTATCTGGAGTCGTGATTGCAAATGAAGAGAGATTGAATGGATGAAAACAGAGGCTTTAGGCAAAAGGAGTCTCGAGGGGTGCTCAAGGAATCCGTCGTTCTAGGCTGAGTTCATGAGAGCCACCTGATTCACCCGCTCAGAGTATGTGTGGCCCGCCGTCTTCCCAACAGTACCATATGCAAACCACGAAGCCAAGTCGTAAAGCCCTCGCGCCCTTAGTTGCAGATTTCTTTGTTGAAAATTGTGATCAGAATTAGTGTGATGGGAATCAGCTGTGTTGGCGTAGCTATGGTCACAGCCATGCTTCGCAACCATGCAGTACACAGACTACATCCCTGCACTCAACCCCTCCAACCAATGAAATGACAAAAATTCGCAGCCTGTGTGATAGCCTTACGGCTTTAAACTATTTGTAACCTGTGGCAATTTTTTGAAACGGAATACATGGCCTCTGAAATTGTCAATCCTGTGAACTTTGTTTTGTTTTTGGTTTTCAATATTATGATGTTTTGATGATACGGAACGTCACGACTAATGCGCTGTTTTTGGGCGCTAAGCAAAATACGCGCCCGATGTCTACAGCCTCGCTCTTGAAATTAAGAAGCTAAGGAGCTTGAATGATTCACCATGCCCCAGGCGAGCCCCTCGTATGTTATACCACAATGATTGAAGTACCAAGTTCTATTTACTTATATTTTCTCACTCATACTAATTGAGCAAAAGCGCCAGCATGCTCTTCGACACGAAGGCTTTTTCCTGGGGCGACCAAAAAGACAAGAAACTTTGTATTCAAGTCCATACTGCAGTCTGGTTTTTTCATTCGTCGTACTCTGGCTACTGCGACGATCGTGGACTTCGACGATTCTCCCACTTTTTGTTCCTCGTAGAATGGAACGTCTGTCCTGCTGGATTCCATGTGAGTGGTTATCCTATCACCCATTCTTTCAAGACTACTAGCAAGCGCAGTGGCTGGGATTGATAGATAACGGTACCTCGATTTCCCTGATGAATTGATGAGAAGCTCCTGGTATGCTTACTGTGTTCAATCTGATCTAGGACATTTGATCCCTATTTCCGCTACTTCAACCAGCTTGTTCATGCACGCAGGAAAAGAATTCAATTATAAACCCTGTGTCCTCCGGGTCGCTGGCCTGGACATGTAGTTGCCATCAGTGCTTCGCAAATTAGCGTGGTGGGGAAAAACAGGCAAGCATTTGGTGTACGATGGAGTCGCCAAAGTGTCCCCGAATCGAAAGCATATCCTCTGGCAAACAGAAGATTATGTGTATCTCTTGCGAAACTTGAAACAATTACCTCAAGCGCATACCGGTATAAATCTGCTCCATGTACAATTTAAGCGTCCAGACCTGTTGGACCAGTTCATGTCGGATTCTCTAAGCGGTGTGGATCGGGCGTTGCTATGGGATTCCTTTTATGACACGAGCGTCCTGGACTCGGCGCCCAAGCTGAATGTCGTGTCTTTGGAATTTCTTGTTCATGACGTGCTTTTCGATTCCCAAATCGCCGCATTCTCCGGTTCTCGGCTGAAGTAGCTGGAACCTAAAGTTCGAATGATTCTTAAGGACAGGGACTAAAATAGTTGGCAAGTCTCGTACTGATTGCCGTCATTTTCTGGCAAGGCATGCGAGTGACCTCCGAGATCATCTTCTTGATATCCTTGCGCAATACTACCTGACCGCTCTCGACTCATGGCCTGGTAGTGTAATTTTGGTTACTGAGTTGTACGATGACTACATAAAGGCAGGCATGTCGACAAGAGATGTCGCGGCAATCTTTCTCACAATTCTGTAGGGGTAAGTAACTACTAGTTGACATACTCTAGAACACAGTGCAGCGCACTGAACTTACTGTCATCAAGGCTTAATTCAAACATCATCGCCATTTCCTATGGGATGACTGCTTATCTCATGGATAACCCGTAGGTAGTAAGCGAAATCAGAGAAGACATAAAGGACATAACTAAGCCCTAACCTTTAGTTCCCTACTCAACGTTTATATGTTTGGCACTTGCCTAGAAAGGAGTGTTTTTCTCATTCCGTTTCTAAGGCAATTACTGACAGATTTACCTCATACTGCATTTGTACTCTGCGCTTATATGAAGAAAGAGACGGGATTTAGTGTAAAAGATGTATTTTGCCTGTCTGGCTTTCTTGCCAATCGATGCACCCTCTTTTACCTGACATAGGATTCCTTGGCTTAGCACCGCACTGTCAGTCACTCGTTTTGTGTGACTAGCCTGTATTTGTTCAGACCTAATGCGTGCTGACGTGTTCACGTGCGCCACACAGTTTCCCAACACATCTTAGGACGAACCAGTAATGATGTGCATTGCTACTCAGCAGGGGGTTCGCCTTCTTTGCCTTTCAGGTGACTCTTCCCCTCATTCTTTTAATTTCCTCTTTCGTTTTCCTTCTCGTTCACGATCTATCTCTAGACCCAATCAAGTTTTGCGTCCAGATCTTGTTTGGCATCTGAACAATAAAAGTGAATTTACCACACCACATCTCTGGAAGATCCAAACAAGTTATAATTGAAGTTTCTCCACTTTGGGATTGAATCTCTTGCGAGTTTCATTACAAGCGGATGCCGTGGAACGTCCATCATCTGAAAACATCCTGTCCGCTCTGAACTATTCAATATGACAAAAGGCAACATCACTGTCGCTATTGTCGTTTCGGTACTTGTTGTATTTGGCATTATACTTGGCACTTGCATCTATTCGTTTCAAAATCGAGTAAGCAAAGCTCGCACATCAACAGCCAGCAAGTCCGAGGAAGGAAGGACTGGTTCCCCAGATACACAAACTCTGCCGCCTGATGGTGGATTCAATTATCCAGGTGGAAGATCAAGAAGTCACCACCAACCAGATGGAGGATACAATGTCGGGAAGAACCAGAATAGCCAGGATGACGGGGGATTCAATGCAGGGAAGCCATAAAATTAAGCTGATCTAGCAGAAAGAAGCCGCAAAGCACTTTGAATACACCATGTGTGCTGGGCTACAACGTACAATCTTACTCACCGGGCTGACGAATCGATGGCCAGGTTCATTGGGACTCACCGGGCTAATGAATCGGAGACTGAAATTTTATACACTGTTGAATGTGATCTTCGAATGAATCTTTATGTTGAGGCTCTTCTTTTGGAATAAGATCTGTATCATTGGAAAACCTTCCTAGAGGATGGTAATTGCATTCGGAATAAAAATCTCCGTACATGAATAATTGAGAATCAAATTCGAAGAGTGAGATTGAAAAGGTCAAGCAATGGCGGAAGAGACGTTTGAGCTCACAGAGAATTTCCATCTGGTCTGCTGGATCATGACACACATAATGATCATCGAAATTGTACCTTCATCGCTGGGAATCTTCTAGCAGATTCGCCTTTACCATATACACCACAGAAAGACAGACTCGCTGCATGCAAAGTCATCTCAATCACAAACTCAGCCTCATAGAAATTGTAGCCATTCTTTCTCGTAATGGGAATATTGAGGCCCTGAAGATCAAGCTTGAACTCAATAATCTTCCAAATATCTTCGAAAGAGTTGTTAGTATTGTACTTGGCCAAAAGGATGTTGAAGTACTTACTTGGGTCGTCTATATAATCTGGAGCAACCTTCTTTTCGCAAGTATATATGCTGACAACCGGTACACATGCCTTGTCTGCGGAGACATCCGATCTCACTTTTGTCATTTTGAAAAAGGAGAATGACATTGGTTTGCCATCAGGAATACTGTCACCCTATCGCAACATCTCAACTGGTAAGTATTGCTCTTTGATGGATCAAGAAATATCTATCTGACATACCATTTTTGCAAACCATTGGACTTTTTCAATCTTGTCTCCATCATCACGACTAACTCTTTCACGTGTATGCCAAATTAGATTAAAGATCGCTGAGTTTGTTCCAATCTCGCAGGACACTTACCTCCTGCTCTCCGGGTGAACATCTTTGTCAAAGTCGAAAAAGGCTGCGGTCCCGTAATATCTACCAGCAATCCTTGAGATAACCTCAGTCCCGCTAGGAAGTGCATTAAAACGGCCATCATCTGGCTTCTCTTGAATTCGGCCTAGACCTGCAAGCCCAGCTATCAACGCCCCACGAGCAATGGCGGTGTCACTGTGATAATCAATTAGTAAGTCATGTGCGTCTCTAAAATTTCAATACACAGTACCACTCACCTATTTCCAATTTGTATGACCTTAATTCCATTTCTCATGACTGAGTCAATCTCTTGAAGTCGTTTCTTGAGATATGGATTCTTGCCAAACCCTCCAGCCAGTAAAACTGCTTTGACAGGACCCTTGGTGTTAGCAATTTGATTGCTCACATGGGCTTGGACTATATTGATGACTTTGTCAAACACATTTTCACGAAGCTCGGGGGTTGTAAGTGTCAGGAAATTTGGATAGACTCCGTGGCGCTCGCTTTCGACCAATCCCTGTATCCTAATGCTGTGTTCAACGTCCCTCTCGCCGGTGAAGTTGGGCTTGATTCTTTCTTCAAACGCCTTAGAGGCGTCGATCATAAAAGAAGGATGCCAGCCACTATATGTCTTCAATTTATCGCGGAGGTATTTCTCGAAAATTCGGTTCAAGAAGCTGCTGCCACACAGCCCGCCTGTTCCTATCGCTGCTCCCTCCAGCTTGCAAGAAAATGGCTGCAATTGCAAAGAATTGATAGTATAAGACGCAAGGTCAACTGTCCTGTGAATATCTCTCATGTTAGTAAATGATTTGCTGATATTCCCGCAGTAATGTAAGATGGATGTGGGGCTCATACCCTCCTCCAGCATCGCAAATTACGAATGTTTCATTAATGTTCAGCGTGAGCATTGTCTGAATGGCGTATATGCAGGCGGCCTCAGGCTCTGAGATGATTTGCAGCTTGTTTCCTTTGCCCATGCCGGCTTTTTCAGCACATCTTCTAGTCTTTTCCTGCTCGGCATGATCCCAAAGAGCGGGGACGGTGATAATATACTCCCTGGGACACCGCGTCACTTCTTTATCATAGGTCGCTGTAAAGTATTCGTCCACGGCTCCTTTGATACTCGTCAAATAGTCGATAACAAGACTTTCGCACTCTCTTCCCTTCACAGCTGGAAGTGCCGTCTGACTCTTATAATTTTTCGCAAGCTCTGACTCTCGGGCTCGGCGTTCCTCGAAATCATTGCAAAGGCCCAGCTTGAACCATTCATGGATCCTTTCGCCTCTATCAATGAATTGTTGAGCTCGAAACCCCCAATAAAAAGTTCCAGTGGCCCCACCGTGCTCATAGCGAAGAGATCTAATTGAACCAAGAGACGTCGTTAGAGTTGCCGTTGGCTCTTATCATCTCAGGAGATCACTTATTCACGTTGGAACCCTATCCTGGGTCATGTTTCCTCCAGTTCCCCAATTCGTCAATAGATTTTGCGCTGAAGGCTAAGAAAAAATTTATTGTAAGCTCATTATATCAAGCAGCATGACTGGTCGAGGGTCAAGTAACTAACATTATGTGTATTTGCATATGCGACCGCCGAGAAAGTTGTTCCTAAGAGGTTGTATAGATTTAGCGTTCAAGCTCCACAGCAAAATCAATATGTAGTGCAAGCACCCACCGAAATCAACCGCTACAATAATCTTCATGCGACTTCTCTCCTTCTCATGAGCTTTTTGTCCGTTCATATTGTCTCAGCGTATGTCTTTCTTTTCCTTCAGTTTGGTTCAATAGCAACACAAACTTTCAATGAGAAATATAACGAGAAAAGGTGACAAGTAAGCACCCGATATATGGCCGAGTAGCTTGAATAAAAATGCGGTTCAAGAGCCTTGTTATGGGTACCCCGCGCCATCTGCAAGAAACGGACTTAAGTGGTCCGTTTGAGCCTCAAGTATCCAGATACCCAGCTGCTGCATTACTCTTCCAGAGTTGTGCTGTGATGAGCATGCATTAGTCTTATTTTCTTCCAGTAGCGATAGGCCCTGGTGGCCCATCAAAAAGTGGCTGGTCAGAATGCCTTGCAGGGATACGTGTCATTGCCTTCCCCTCATTGGAACACCACAAATTGTTTGCTAGATTATGCAGATAGGCTACGCCATAATTGATCTATCGTAGTTCTAGATTGTACCGGCTGAATCGTATGTACTTCCAATGCTTTTAGGCATGAAAATCCATGACTATACTCGCCTGAGATGCTTGAATCCAACATTCGGTCTTTGCTGAGATAGATATACGTTCACTTCCTGGTTCAAATTCGAAGTCGCAGTAATCCTTGTTGTAACTCATGATGATCTCAAGTGCTCCCCGATAATAATCAGGATTTTGTAAAGCTACAGTATCTGGCCACCTAACTTACGAAAGCAAACCTCTCCTGCATGGTTATTCGGGCCGTTTTCAAATAATCAAATACCCCCTACGGCCAACCACAATCAAAATCATTAGATTCATACCGTTCATTAAATTTATCTTACGCTTGCTATAGTGATAAATTTAGCGTGTGATGAAGAAAGAATTAGGTGCCCAGTCACTGTAGTATAATTCATGCTGACACGTCATCTAACCATTATATAGAGGTAAGCAGCCAGGATGACACGTCTGGGGGCCCTCGTGATGCAGAACGGGGAGAACGGAGCCCTCGGACGCAGATTTACTTACTGAATAGGTCTAGCCTTGTATGGTGCCCCACCTTGAGTATGTCAAGGAATAGGGAAATGAGGCGAAGTGCAGATTTGAAAATGCCAATTGAGTATGATAAGACATCAATCATCTGAGGGTGTCGCCACGGAGGTCAACTCATCTAACGAGTATACGAGGTTTCGTGAGGTTCGGTAAACTAACCGCGCAATACAGCACATACTGCCAAAGCTGCAGGTGAATATCTACCTCCAAGGGGAATGACAGTATAATATGTAATTAAACTGAGCGAAAATTACAGGTGCCCCGCCTTTCATACGTGCGCTTGGGGTCTCGTGAGAGTGTCCCCCTGAAAACTTTGGCTCATCCTCAGAAGGGAGCAACTCAGTTCAATAACTTCTGGAGCTGGTTTATTTCAGTAATTCAAGATCGCCACCATGTCGTCTCCTGATCCAAGCGGAGAAAGTCCGGGCCTAGCTCAACCCTTGGATCTCAATGAGGCCTTGACGGAAATTTCCCAACTCAAAGCCCAGAATTCAGAGCTACAGGATAAGCTAGATCATTGCCGGGCAAAAATAATGCAGCTCCAAGAAGATGTGGAAGTCATAACAGATGCGGAAATCAAACAGAAGTTTGAAAGTCTTTGCTCCACCATTCAGGAATGGGTTGCAAAGGTTGAGCTCGACCTAATGCGACAAAGCCCCGGTTTTCGCAAAGAATTTCAAAAGATACTGGAGATTGAAATAGAGGACAGGCTAGTCTCGGTACTTCATCTACCTCCATTGGGTAAAGGCAATGGAAAGAGAAAAGACAAACCAAGATCCAAAAATTCCGGGCACATGAAAGATCTGGCAGAACTTGACATTTGCTTCAATTATGTCTTATCCCGGTTGATATGGTGCCAATTGGAAATGTCGATATTCAACTCCGGATACCCATTTGGACTGCATCACGATATAAGAACCGCGCTTCAATACACAACAATAGCCATTGAGGGTGATGTGGATGGATCTCCTAGCTCAGGTTTGCAATCCCCCTTTTTGTCATTCCATCTATCCCGCGCTTGAAAAGGAGAGAGACCTGAACGGAAAGCAGAATCAATCATTCGGGCACGCAAGTGGAGATCAAAGTCGATATTCACGCTCCTTTCGACCGACATGTTTCAACGGGAGAAAGAATTACAGATCAAGAAACTGAGCAAAACAACGATAGGATGCATTGAGAGACTGTTTCCTAGAGATCGTGATTTTGGGCTCACTGAAAAACATATACTTGATTTGAAGACCACCTTGATTTGCCCAGCTGTGGAGCTACAGCAGGCCATTTCATGCTCATTGACCCAATACGAAACATCTAGATCCGAAGATTGGTGTTGGTCAATAAGTCCAGGAGATTTGAATCCTCTACACCTCACACTGAAAGACATTGATTCATGGAGAGATGTAGAGACATTTGATGGCACATACACTCTACTCTACCCCCTTTTTTCAGGAATTTGGCGGACTGAGTCAATGCATGAAAAACGGCTTCTTTTGGTCAAACCAACTGTCCTTGCGTCCTATGAACGATCAAGTCAAATCCAAACCAATAGAGCGAGTCCTTCAAATCTTGCTGAGAGTGGTACTGAGAGATCCTCTCGTATTCCTTCCATGTTGGGATTTTTTTCGGGGTGGGATCAATCAAAGCCAGACCGAAGACCGAACCAAGAGCAACCACACGATCGATATCACATGGATCATCGCAAATCTGAGCGGAAGGTGCCAGGGAGATCTTCATCTGCCGAAAAATCAAAAAGACATTCACCCTCTCGTCACCACTCCCACTCAGCACATGGTTCATATCTATCGACCTCACAACCCCAAAGCACGTCAGCAATGCCAAGAGCAAAGCTTCCGTACGAGATATCTCCACCAAATCTACAGCCTAATGAAGATATCCGTCACAGAAATACCACACGCTTAGATTCGCGCATCGAAGCACACCGTGATGTCCAAAAACAGGACTTGACCGATTCATCTACAGAAGGCGCGGGGCAGAATCTCGATATCATTACGTCGAATATTCCTAGAGATAGAGGCATGAGCATAGATGAAAGGAGGAACGTGAAATCCTACCCAACCTGGTGAGGGAGAAGTTAAAGAGAAATGGTGAGATATAGGAGTCTATTTGGCTAAGGACGAACTTTTTATCAGACTCTGCCTGCAGTCAGGTGACCTTGAACCTCTGTAGATAGATGGCGCTTCTTCCTCTTCTCCGTCTTCTCTCCTCCATACCACACCAAAATACACACATTGTCCTGTCTCCTCTTTTCCCACCAGCACCGCGCGCTATCACAATGATTGCGTCGACCCATGGTCTCCAGCTTGTTCGTACTTGCCTTGGCCATTGAGGACCGTTCAACCTAGTAGTATGAACCTTGAGTCCGAGCGGATGACGAATCCTCGAAACTACTAGTCAATTTTGGGCGTTTGGGGATTTGGCCATATCGAGACTGTAGAGATGGATGAGAAAGAATCGGTGTAGAAAGACGGTGTACACTGTACGCCTCGAATCACTATTGAAATAAAAAATTATCCATAATGTCTTGGCAAAGTCAAATTGCCAGTGGCAATTGGTCCGGAAGGGCGAAACCCTTCCGCCCATGTGGATCCGGGTAGTGATCGGCAGGGATGACTTGTCAAGTTGCAGAATGCCCATTAAACTACCGAAGATCGTTCGGGAATTGCCTCTGTAAGTGTACTAGCCTGAACTGCCAAGTTTTCTGCTGGTGGATTACCACGAGCTAGTGGAGATAACGGTTTGACAGCAGCCCCACGACCGCGGCATTTTTCAACGGTTTTGGTGAAGATTCTCAATGTATACGAAATGATCCATTTTCAGGGGAAAGCAGAAACTAGGTATAAAATATGGTGTCCCATTGATACCCCTTTGAAATAGCAATTCACCCATAGTCACTCTTTTTGCACTTATGTTTCTTACTCATCTGTTTGGTCTCCTAGCCGCCTCGGCCGGCCTGGCCAAGGCCGTCAATATCACCGGCTATGAATATGTTGTCGTTGGTTCAGGTGCTGGTGGTGGTCCTTTGGCCGCCCGCCTCGCTATGGGCGGTCACAAGACGCTTCTGCTTGAGGCTGGTGATGACCAAGGTGAAAATTACAACTACACGATCCCTGCCTACTCTGCCAGAGCATCCGAGGACGAGAAAATGTCGTGGAATTTCTTCGTACACCACTATGAAGACGATGAGCGCCAGGCTCGCGATTGGAAGGCTAGCTACGACACACCCGATGGGGGGCTATACACTGGCCTGAATCCTCCTGAGGGTTCAACGTTGAAAGGAACGCTCTATCCTCGTACGGGCACTCTGGGTGGATGCACCGCTCATAACGCCTTGATTGCAGTCTATCCTCATCAATCCGACTTCGAATATATCTCGACCCTCACCGGTGATAGCTCTTGGACACCCGACAATATGCGCAAATATTTCGCCAAGCTGGAGAACAATGGTTACTTGCTTCCTGGGGCTAAGGGTCATGGTTATGAAGGCTGGCTGTCAACTGAGACTGCACCCCTTAGCATTGTTTTGGAGGACACTCAGCTGCTAAGCATGTTGACCGGTGGTGCATTTGCTCTTGGTAACTTGACCGACAATGTCATGAACATTGGCACCCTACTGGCTGGCGATGCTAATACCGACACAAAATCCCGTGATACCAACGATGGATACTACCAGATCCCTATCGCGACGGACGATGCCCACCGTAATGGTGCTCGCGAATTTATCATTGCTGTGCGAGATGCTAAGAACGCTGATGGCTCTAAGAAGTACCCTCTTGATGTCCGTATGAATACGCACGTCACCAAGGTGACCTTCAATGAGACTGCCAACCCTCCTCGTGCCACCGGTGTGGAGTTCCTCGATGGCGAACATCTCTATAAGGCTAGTCCTATGTCTGATTCTGCTCTTGCCGGTGTTCCCGGCTCCGCTAGTGCTTCTCGTGAGGTTATCGTCGCCGGTGGTGTCTACAATTCGCCCCAGATCCTCAAATTGAGTGGTATTGGTCCCGCCGATGAACTCAAGAAGTTCGGTATCAAGGTTATTAAGGATCTCCCTGGCGTCGGCACCAACCTCCAAGATCATTACGAGATCTCCGTGCAGGGCACGATCGAGAAGGATTTCTCCTGTTTGAACAAATGTACCTTCAGCATCCACGACCAGGAGGACCCTTGTATCAACGAATGGGAGTCTCCTATTCTCGGCGACCGCGGTATCTACTCCTCCCCTGGTTTAGCCGCAACCATGCTCTACAAGAGCTCCACGGCCGACGATAACTGGGATATCTTCTGTTTCGGTGGACCTGTCAACTTCCGCGGCTACTTCCCCGACTACAGCATCAACGCGACCGACGAACACAACTGGTTTACCTGGGCTATACTCAAAGCTCATCCCCGCAACTCTGCCGGTACCGTTGCCCTGCAGTCCGCCGATCCCCTTGACATGCCCAAAATCACCTTCAATTACTTCGATACCGGTGTCGGTGACTACGCAGCCGATCTCACTGCTCTCTACGAAGCCGTTGAGCTCGCTCGCGATGCCTTTGATCGCCAGCTCGTCAACATCACCGAAGTCCTCCCAGGTGCTGCTGTTCAGTCCAAGGAGGATATTGAGACCTATATTAAAGATGGTGCCTGGGGCCACCATGCCTCTTGCACCTGTCCCATTGGTGCCGATGACGACCCGATGGCTGTATTGGACTCCAAGTTCCGTGTGCGCGGTGTCTCTGGTCTTCGTGTCGTTGATGCTTCTGTCTACCCGAAGATCCCGGGTACTTTCACGGCTGTGTCTACCTACATGGTTGCTGAGAAAGCTGCTGACGATATTCTGAGTGAGCTCAATGCCAGCTCTAATTGATATGGACCTCTTGGGGCATATCGTGGAAGGGAGTATGTTCGGTGTTAACATTGTGGAGGGATTCATATGTATTCTTATTATTTAATTAGACCATTCTTTTGTAGAGTCAAACTTTATAAACTATTTTATTGCAGCGACCAATTTCTTTTTCTTCCATAGACCTTTGCTGACAGACCTATGAAGTGTTGCCATATTTAAGATTCAAGTAGGACAAGGCAGCCCGAAGGACTGACTCCCTTAATTCGGGAATGCCCCCTATGTCAAAGTGCCATACTAAGGGCTGGGGGCTTTGATCAAGTTTCCGATTTCTACTCCTGCCTGTCCTGCCCCTCGTCCCCAATCGCTTGACAAATCTCCTCTCCCTCTCGTCGCCAATCCTCCTCTCGGAACTCTTCAGTTCCCCAGCCAAAATCTCGTGTCAGAATCCGCTTCACTTGAATCTGCTCCAATGACCCAGGTAGATGAATATAGCCAATTTCCCCACCAGGGAAATATACAACCTCCAAATTTCGGAGACATCGATAACCTTTTGGAGATAGTTGGGAGCATGGTGAGCAATACTTTCTTAATGTCCGGTAGGATACTCGAGGCCTTGCGAGTATGGTTTCCCCAATTCTGGGCAGAGTAGCCGTAGAGCCTGTTTGACTCCAGCGGTCTTCGATGTCCTCCCAAGGTCTCAGTTCTTGTTCTTCAAATAAAACAAGTGACATGTAAGTCAGGGATATTCGCGTAATGTACATCTCAGGATTTGCGTATCTCACAGGATTGTTCTCGTCATCCTCCGGAAACCAATGACCTTGTGTCCTCTCGAGGTACTCCTGCACCGTATAGTGAACCAAGCGAATGACGTTGCTTTCCTTATCGACTGTAACCAGCCCAGCGCAGACAGAGAGGATCTCATCATAAGCTGTGAAATTATCCATATCAAATTCGGAATCACCCCCTTCCGTCGCCAATGCGTGCTCAAGCTCGGGAATAGAGAGCTGTCTTGTGGCGCAGGTCAACCAGGACAAAGCCTTTCTTGCCCGCCGGCGGGATAAAGGTGGTTGGCATTTTATCCTCATTACCGCTTCATTGTATGCGTAGTCGTACCCATCAGTCCCTTTTGGTATTGCCTTGAGTGCATTTCGGATTTCTCTTCGCGTTGTTGACCCCACTAGAGAATTAATGTGAAGCTGTGCCAGTAGAAATCTTCAGCAGAGATTTAGTAAGTCAAATTTCAAGTCGGGTACAGCTTAAAGAGTAGATCCTCACATTCCATCAGCAAGATCAACGATCTGAGTGCTGATCTCTTTCTGCAGATCATTATCTCTTTGAATCAGCTTTGGCATTTGAGGCATATGGATCTCGCTATGGAGGAAGCTGCGAATATCCTCTTCCGGAGCTATAATATGCTTCCGGAGACAATCTTCGAAAGTCTCCTCAATCTCCGGGATCGGTCGCGATGTGGCGAAAAGATTTATTGAGAATGCATCCTGAAGAGCGAAAATTTGAGACAGAAATCTTGATCGACACCCGCGAGCCCGTTGGCACTCGTCCAACGCATCAACGACAACGAAGATTCGCGTGTATAAGGATGCGACTGATAGAAGAACCTTTGAGAGTTCCTCTGCCGACGGTCTTGTTCGTCGGATTTGATGCTTGTTGTAAAGGGCCGTCAAGCTCTCTGGTAAGGTTGGTCGTGCCTGGCTCAGCTGCTTTATTAAAGCCGCGATCAGGTGTTCCAGCCTCTGTTCATGTTCTCGATTGGAGTTGCAGTATATATAGACAATCCCTGTTGATTGAATATGCGGAAATCGCGCCATCAGATCATCG
The DNA here is from genome assembly GCA_028829675.1 of Penicillium tannophilum. NCBI lineage: Eukaryota > Fungi > Ascomycota > Eurotiomycetes > Eurotiales > Aspergillaceae > Penicillium > Penicillium tannophilum. The sequence continues at coordinate 1,247,589 of JAQKAK010000008.1, forward strand.
ATGATCGTTGCCGTTAGAATTGTTTTTCCAACACCAGGATCCCCTGGGCAGAACAAAGTCTGCCCCTTTGAGTCCACCAAATTTCGATACTCCGCTGAGTTCAATAGCCATTGGCCTGTTCCAGGTTGTCTTTTTGTTGAATGACCACTATGTATTGGGCCATAATCGACCTTTGTGAGCCAGTCAAGAATGTCCAAGTCATCCTTCCGGTCCATTCTGGCATGTAATCTTTGAATGTCAATTTTAATTGTATCCAAAGCTTTCTCGACTATCAATTGCTATCAGATAGATACTCATAACACCATCTATAAATTCTTGAAGATGACTAACCAGTATATAGAATATTCCGCGCCGGAGACTCAGCATCGATATGTCCTGGCTGTATACAATGAAGAAGTTCCTTTGTATATGCCGCCGCTACCATGGCTGCGTATTTCTGCCAATCTTCATTCTTTTCAGCGTCTGCATAGTCACAGATTCCCCGAATAACGACGCAGGGGAACTCATTCATCAATCCAGCTGCCCTCGTTTCAAAACATAAGACATGCCCGTCGAGAAGCTCATTCAAGGTGTCTCGCGATAAGGCATCTTCTATGACCCTATTACCAGAAGCAACCAGACCATAATGTATATTCACATCTCCATTTTCCCTTTTCGACCCGCTCATATGCGCAATTCCTCTGCCGTTCACCGGCTTTGACACCGGTGAAAATGAACTCACACCTATGAGATGCCAGAAAGCATTCAGAAAAAACGCGTAGGCGATGAGAAACATTTTCCATATCCCGTTAATCTCCGGTCGAGGTGTGAATAATGGGTCTTCGAGACCGTCACACCTGGTGTAGCCGGATAACATAAGTTTTGGATAATTTTCCTCAACATCACGGAGGAACTGAGAAATTCGCGGCCCTTCCAAATCATGCTTGGTTCTGAGTAATTGTAGCGCTGTCAAGAGTACAGTTGGTGGCCTGTTCAAACTCCCGGTCCTCTCGAAACCGTCAAGGTTGTCCTTACCCCGATCGTACTGGACAACTCCAGCATACTGGCCAATAGGGCTACTGACCACAATGTCCCCCAGCTGAACCTTTGCCGAAGGCACCCCGCTGCCAATTCCAACCATTAGACCGACCTTGATATTCGGAAACGTGTCAATCATGCGCTTTGCAACAGTTGACGCAGGGGCCAGACCATAATCGCCACTTGGGATACAGGTAATGACCACGTTATGGCCAGCAATTGAGCCTAAGGTGTATACATTATGATCGGCTGATGGCTTTAATAGCGGTGGATGTATTTCAGACAACATTGCTGTCGCTGCGGTCTGCTCTTTCGACAAGGCGCAGACCCAGCCCACTGTGTAGTCGTTGTGAGTCAATTGCTTGCCATTGTTTGTTGTACTGGGTTCTGTGTTTTTCTCGTCTCCAATTCTTCCACTTGGCGTCAACATTTTTCGAGATTTCACATTTATTGCGGACAACGGTAGTTTCAATTCTGATATATCGGATCGATTTATATCATTTTTGTACTCCCTTTTCCGTCCTCGAGGGTCTCACCTAGGAGATGGCTTAATCTAAGAAAGCTATGATTAGATCAGGTTTCTCCCATTGAAACGTCTGGGCGTGGCGCGCCAGTTGAATCATAAACGAGCTCAGGGGTATGCAAAATTCTAAAGATTGTTTTACATTCCGCTAGAGACGTGTATATTGAGAAATGATGAGAAGAGGGGTAAGCGAAAGTCAGCGCAGTGGAGTCATCTCTCGCTGAATGACTAATCTCATGATCCATTGGCCAAAATATGCCCCTGAATACGAAGTACGGCAGCATGCTATGTGGGGGCCAAAACGTAGTGGCGGCTTCGTTAGCGGGTCGTGGATAATGACAAAATAGCACATTGATGAGGGATAAGAACATTTGTTGTCCTAGGGCTTACCTGTGTCTGTTTGTGGCATAAGTCTCATTTGGCTTATCCTCCTAGCGAAGCTTCGTATCGAAAGCTGACATTCAGAGAGGTGGGGACCTTCCCGTTCGCTCACTTGTATTACTTTCAAGATGTTGCAGTGCCCTTGCTGATAACCCTCTCTTCACTTGACGCCTTTCTTCAGGAGATAGAAGATGGATGAATTTACAATAACGAAGCGACGCAATTTCAAGGAAAGGATATATCACACGGTATCGATCATTCAATATTTCACGTCTCTACACCATGATATCCGTTTCCCCTAAGTCGACCCAAGGATGGACACGGATCCTATCTACAGTGAACATGAAAAGCAATAGGTCACGTAGGCTAAAGCGGCGCCCACCCGTAAATCATTCATGCATAATATCTAGATAATGGCTGCGACGACCACATTAAGGAGTTATTTATCTCACTGGTCGCGCTAGAGAGATGTGGTCTCAAGGCACCGACCTGATGTCAATCGGGAGACAGGCAACACCCAACTTGTTAATAAGTTGTATTTTGGAAGCAGTCCTTCCCGTATATCAGAGAAGAAGAGGACAGCATAGGTATAAACAGAGAAAGGCACGCAGGTGGCCCAACGTACGTGTCCCTCGTCCCACGTGTGTTCACACAAGCAGAAACCATGATTACGTAAAAGATCACTGATCTTGTCACCGCCTAGTTCGCTGACCGACCTACAGGGTCATCCACTCATCGCTAACTAGTGCTTCGCTTGAGACCTACATAGACTCCAAGGTCAAGCCCCATCCCATAGAACAAGCAGCACGATGGCTAGGACCAAAAGTGCACATTTGTCTCCACGTGAGATATGGACTGCGCACCGGTACCGAGACCATGCAAGCCTACCTGCGATATTAATGGCAAAGAGACCGACCAACCCTCAGTCAATGGTCGTTCTTCCCGAATTTGCCATTCAGGTTTACAGCACCGTTCCCTTGGACTTGGACTCTGAACAGGAAACTATCGCTCTATGTAGATATCTCACTTCGGAGACTCATGACTATCCCCATTCGTCCTTTGAAATCTATGGTCTCCAGCCTGATGTTTTCGCTTGTGTGGAACACCAGAGACGCGAGATTTTTCACCGAAAGAAAAATTATCCTGGAGAAGGTTTCTTCCCAGGTATTGCCAAAGTGGCACCCTACAGCAAGGATCGATTTTTGCAAGGGTTTCTCGTAGTGATCACCTCCTATAGCTTTCGTGCTACCCCGCGGTCGAATTATGAAGCTGAATCAGGTCCGTTGTGGGTAAATTTCAATCGGAGTTTCCCGCCTAGAGCGCAAGTCGATCGTCGCTCCCGGCTTGAGGGTGTTGGGCGAGATGGATTCGAACCTTTTATATTCGGTAATGGCGAATGTGATGTCTATCTAGAAAGAGAAGAAATCAAGGTGACAAAATGCCGAGAAATGTATGAGAATCTCCGGGAAATATCGTCGCTACTTGCGCGAAGTTGCTACGAGCTTAGGGCTTCCAAATTTGACTACGGGCTAGACGAGGATGAGGGAGACCCGTCATTAGTCGAAGTCGAAGTCGACCAACCTTTGGAGCTTATTGAGTCACTACGGAGTAAAGCTCATTCATCCCATCACGATGACTTTAACATACAATCTTCCGAGGGCACTGTTGTTATTACGTCAATTTTAAACACGGCACCAGAACCGGACCTCCGGTACATTATTTATATCGCTTTTCCTCATGCACAACTCGGATTAGACCTTATGCTTATTGCACAGGCTTTTACTACAATGATGATCGATAATCTTCCCCGTGGAAAGACAATCAGCTTTGAATTTCGCTCAGCATTACAATTTCCAGGCCTAGGTGCCATACTAGCGTCGCACCGGGATCTCATGAACTCTCGGCCGCAGGTAGCAATAGGAGCTATCCACCAAGGCAGCCGGTGTTTCCCACAGGATCGGGATGAGAATTACATTCCGACGACTAGGGAACCATACCATACCTTTTTTGTGATCCTCGATCGCCTTGATTTCCTTACTGCGCCTGGTGTCCTTTTTTTCCTGGCGGATGGAAACGAAATTACAGACGAGGCGATGCAGAAATGGTACAATCTGGGTGGGCGCAAGAACGAACTTGGTGACTGCGTGGTATACCAGGTCTGGCGGAGCGCTGGAATGGCCGAAGTAGCACAGAGATTGGCAATGATCCCTTCGCACACGTTTCATAGTTGACCAATGAGAGTACACGTCTCAAGCCTGCCGTATATAATCGAGTCGGCCAGGTCAAGCTTTCTGAGGTTCATTGACAAGCATTTGTTCATGACGGCAAAGCGCAAAGGAACCAAAGGCAGATGAATATCTGCTCGGGCTGCCCTGAACAGGGCTGGACAATGCGGCGCTAGGTAACCACGAACTTACACCAGCTGTTGTATGGTTTCACATTCTTGTCTTTTTTGTGCCTCATTTTGATTTGTTCGGGAAAGTGCCCTTGCATCCCTGCCCGTCACCTGAAATCCATGCACGCCCCTTACGGTACTTTTCCCCATAACTTCTATTTCTGCTTCTATTTCTGAAGGAGTCATAATTTGAAAGATTAACAAGTTGCCGAGTATCGCGAATCCCGATGCGTCTTTCGGCTATTTATTGCGGAGCTTTGGAGTAAGGAACGTGCGTCGAAGTGGTTTGTGAGAGGGCAGTTGCGGTGCGGCGCGAACCGAAACTGTCCAAGCGACCAACTGCGCCGCGAAGAATGGGGCAACCGGTCTCCACCACATGCATGGCAGCGCCACCATACCAACTGGAAACCGCTAAGGATGCCGCTCATGCGAACCAAAATTAGAAACACTGCCCCATGTCCGGAGAATTCTCCGCGATGGTTTATAACCACGCTATTTTCTTACATTGGCTTCGAAGGCATGCAAAAAAACTCCGAAGCCGCACCGATCAGAGTCTCGTCCAAAACGTGCTCATTTCTTGAATTAACTATATATTGGTATAAAATTGGACTAATGCCTACTCCACTCAGTCCATCAATTCCCAGCGGCAGGTTGCTGCCGTCAAGTACCAGCGATTCAAAAAAGCGCAATGATTGCACAATAGTGCTTGAAAAGCAGAAACAGGCCACATCCCAAGAGGCCTCCCACGTCAGGCTGGACGCCATCACAATGAACCAAGTAGATACGAAACAATGCGCTCTGTGTGTCTCTATTCCCGGCAAAGGCCCAGCGAAGTCCATTTATAGACGCAGGAATGAAGCCAGCGTCAATGTTATCAAAATTCAAACGCGCTTCGACCCACCACATAAGAATATCTCTTCATCGAGCATCGGGCGGAAACCAAATAAAAGATCCCATCTTGGCCAGACCACGGACGAAACTAGCAGATCAATGGCTCTGACACCTTCATCGCCGATGGATATCAGTTTGCTTTCTGTTTCCTTCAGATTAAGTAAAGCCAAGCGCTTTCGGCAGACGGACTCTGCATTATGGAAATTGCCAAACATTAGTGAGATTAATACGGAGTTCTCTGATCGCAAGAATATACTTCTTGCTCCTAGAGCACAGCGGGTTCGTGCTTCCAAGCAGGGTCTCGTGTCGGGGCAAGCTTCAAAGTCACAGAGCATTGTCCCAGGTGATATTGAACAGCCGCAGACTGCGGCAAACAGAACTGTCGAGATATCCACTGAAAGCAAAAGACGTTCTTGGCCGCACACAGGAACGACGCTAGAAGACAGCCAAGACGCTTTTTCATGGGTTGTGCTCGAATCAACACCGCCGTTTGGAAGCTTGAAAGAAGGGGGCACGGTCTCAAAGTCGCTCCTCAAAATCATGCCGCTGGAATTGCTCCAGCATTTAGAAGAGGATAGCAGAAGATGCTCGGCTTGGACAACTCAGGGCAAGAGATGCAAACTCCATCATCCTATTGGATCTATTTCGGCGGAACTCCAAAACTTGATCACCTTCAAACCAAGCGCGCTTCTACCAGCAATCCAAAATCTGATTGAAGTGGTATTTTGCGCATGCCACCAGAAAGTCGCATTCAAAGAAATTCAATCTTGGAAAGAAGAGTTTGAAGAAGTCTCAAAGATTCAAGGTTATGAATCTATTTCCAAAATGGAAGATAAGCGTTCATGGGCTCTTCTTCGCTGGGTTTGTCTATTGAAGCGGGCGGCACTGTCTCAACCAATATCGACTTCTTTGCTGCAACATACAGTGGAAGCAGATCTGCTTCCAGTCAACCCCATTCAGGAATTCAAGCCTTATGTCAGTAAACGTTTTTCAGGAAAATTATCCGAAGAGCTTGCAAAACTTCTTACCAGGCCTCTCACACAAACCGATCTCAAACATCAGGGCTCGATGTACATTTTCTGGCAACGTGGAAACTTTGGCCACAAGAAAATTGGACGTTCAATAAACGTAGATCACCGGTTGAAGCAATGGAACAAACAGTGTCAAAAGACTATGGAGCCTATCTTTCCGGAAAAGGTGAAGAAAGAGGATGAGAAAATGGTTGATTCACAAAAGGTTCCGCACATATCGCGCGTGGAAGCTCTGGTGCATCTGGAATTGATAAGTCACAGGAGAATCGAGGAAAAGTGCCCCGGATGTTTCAAATCACACGTTGAATGGTTTGAGGTTCCCGAGCATATTGCAATAGCGGTTGTTCGAAAGTGGTCGGCTTGGATGATGACACTGCCGTATGAGAAACAGATGCGAGACGGAACAGAGCAGTGGATTCTGAAAAGCACGGAACGAGAGAATTTGGATGCTTTGTGTCACACTGGCATAAGCTTTCCAACTCCTTCCTTGCCTGCTGTCAAAGAGAAGAGACGCTCATCTCCTCGTCTTCGACACTCAATTTGAGGTTAGAGGTGCAAAGAATACTAGGAACATTGTTTAAGACTACTCTTTAAGTTCAAATCTTGATGACCACTTATATAATGGCTCTTGCATCTCAACATTGTCCAAGTGCTTTTGATTTGGAATAGGCTCAGAGAATGGATAACAAGCCCCCGAACGGACTTTATTTATCTTAACTCCTTGACAAGCACGATTCGCGGATACTACGCAAGGATCGCCCGGGAGCTATTCCCCATTGACACCTAAGACCCACCAGATCTCCCCTGTGGCTCATTTGTTTCAGGGTTTAGAGTGGTCTTCGTATCATGCACACTGCTCCCTTACTTCTCATAGCTGTTAATATCGGGAAGGGCCTGGGGCAGTATGGACCGAGAGGTCTCTTTTCCGGTGCAATTATAAAGCTCAGTTCCATTAGGACATGAAAATTGTAATGGAGTGAGTTCGATACATCTACTTCGCAGATCGATTCATTTACCTCGATACCTCCCTGACAACGCCTGGTCATCTGTCTGAGTCGTTTCATCATTTCCCGGGCAAATATTACAAACTTCTATATTTGATGCGATATCTTTTCGGTTGATCTATGTTATATGAACCCCCTCTAAGTATTAACAATATGTACTAGAACAAAATCTATCATGTAAACCAAAATGGTTTTAAAGTAAAGAATATAAAATCACAAGCTCAAATCCTCAAACTCCACAAACAACCGATAGCTGCAAAATGCACACCTCAACCTCCTAAGACGGTCCAACCCATGATGCCAACCCAGCCGGCCACGAAGAGTACTGTTAGAATGCCAGCACCGGCTCGATCGCCAGAAGTGACTTTCGTCGTAGTCTTAACCGAACTCGTATCATTCTGACCAGCAGTAACGTCACTGGTACTGTTTCCACCCGTTGTCGAAGTAACAGGGGCAGCATTGCTGAAAGCAATCATATTGGCGACAAAGATGTTAGTGGCGCTAATTTGCTCTTCCATTCCAATCCAGCCATCATATTCCGATTTATACCAGCGGACGCCACAAGTATTGTTATTGTGACCGGTACAAGATAAAGCAGCTGCTGTACCGGATGTTTGCAGTTTTGGCAAAATGGTATCATAGAGTGACGGGACAATCAAGGCTGTGAAGGAGAGCCAGGAAGAGACAAGTCCCTTGAAGAGAATTTCGTTGTTGTTGCACGCCTCAGAAGGCTCACAGACAACTTCTTCTAAGATTCCGCCGTTACTATCCGGCGCGAAATGGGTGAATGTTTTTGTTAATAAGCCGGAGACTGCCGTTTCCCATGTTGTCTGCTCTGTGCCGTTTGTCTATATCAAATTAGAACTGGAGTAAGTGAATGATGGATCCCAACTTACGTAGTTGTACATATAGGCGGCACCCATCAGATATGTGCCGTAGTTGTACGACCACTGAGTGTTTCCCTGGCTTGTGCAGCCATCCTCCATAGCTGTCGAGTCGGCAACATTCCAGGTGGAGTTACTCAGGAGTGGAGTGGTCACTGACCAATCCCAGATCTTGCGAGCCCATGTGCCGTAAGTCTCATCGCCTGTGTAACGGTAGAGTCGTGCAGCTAGTTGAAATAATCCACCGTTGGCGATGGAGTTCTTCATCGTATAACCGGACTCCCACCACCAAATCTGCCAGCGCATTCCACCCGAGCAAGTGGTAGTATCCCAACGCTTAATCTGGGTGTTAAAGACACCCTGGGCAAGTGCCAGCCAAGAGTATCCAGTAGAAGAATCAGCAAACTTGATTTCAGCGGCAGTGATAGCGGCAAGACCCCAGAACATTTGATCGTCATTTCCCTTGAGTGATGATTAGCAAATCAGAAGCGCATCGGTGGATAAGTAGATCTCTCACTAGGTAACTACTATAGTTTGAAGGCATATAGTCTCCATCACCAGCTTGCCACTCTAAGCCGATACGCAACTCATCATTATAGGTGGTATCACCCGTGAAATGCCAGTACTGGAGCAGAGCCAAGAAAAGAGCAGCTCCTTCCCACCATTTACTCGCAAAGGCACCAGGAATGTGTCCTGTTTCATTGCCTTTGTAGTAGGTCATCATAGCATAGGCGCTGGTACTAGCAGCATCTTTGATAGACTCTGTAAACGGGGGGTCAGTAATCAGTTTCTCAAACCACCATGCAAGGCATGCGGAACCCGCGGATAGCCCGCGCTTTCACATACGTTCATCGCTGATATCCAAAGTAATCGCATTTACTCTATTGGAAAGGAGTAGCGTGATTAACGCGCCCTTCAACGAAAGCCAGTTCCCCCAGAAACGCATCGCGAACGCGAGCTGTCGGCCTCCAGAAGCAGAATTGAGCTGTTTGGTATACAATGCACGGGGATTATCAACATGAAAAACGTAGTGAACCTTGGCACTATTGATCGTAGGAGCCAAGAGCGATCATTGATCACAGACGGCCTCGAAAAAAACCTCCTTTAAAAAGCAGGACATGAAATCGGGGTCACCGGGAAAAGGGTAATTAATTATAGCAGCGCTAATACATTACTGTCAGGAGTGGAACCCACTATTTGGTTTAGGAGGCTACAGTATTAAACAGCACTTTTTCGGTCTAGCGTTATCTCCGATAGAAAGCCCGGCGCTAGCGTCGTCATTTTAAGAAGAGCGGAATTCCGTGTGAGCTACATAAGCGAGGAAGTGGTCCAATGGGTGATTGCGATTGAGGTTTTGTGTGTGAACGGCGCGGAAGCATGCATTGACTAGGGAAATGAACCACCCCACTACGAGCCGTGGGTCCCATCCAGCACGATTGTTAGAGTTTGTCGACACCAGAAAAGAGAGATAATCAGATCAGTGAAGTAGCAAATGGATCTGCAAAGAGGAATATGAGCTCGTTTTTGAGTGGGAGAAAAGCGCAAAAAGGTAAGCTTTTCACCTCAGGGACCCACTAAGTCATGTGATTCCGGACGGATCCGAGTTAAACCCCTGTCCCAAGGGCTCAAGATAATCAGACCCTATGAGACCCCTTTTGTGAGACCCTTTCCCGTCCCTGAGAGCACGTGTTGAAACGGCCACGATTGAGAGCCTTCAAATGCGAGGTATATCTGTGATAATATTGCGATCTGATACCTGTTATGATCCAGCTAGCGCCCAGCCTGCAGACAGATAGAGTAGACGGTAGTTATTTGCTGGGCTTGTTTGCATTAACTTTCTAGGCATTAATGTTCTAGGCCATACGGGCCTAACACAAGGCTATTTTTGCGCCGTACTCGTATTGAAAAACTGAATATGGCTTAAAAGGGGCTCAGGGGGAAGGCTAACCATAATGGGTATAGCGTGTTTTTTCAGAAACAGAATCTTATGATTTCCAAGGTTTTTGTGGTTTAAGAATGGAATCGATCGCGATCTATTTTGTGCCTAAAATGTTTAACCGCGCATTAAATAAATTGGTCTGAACCATGGATATTTGTCTTCCATAATAAGGTTCTTTTCTCCTTGCAACCATATTTGTCAAGCTATTCTATTTAGACTAAACTTTACAAAATGTCCTTTCACTCGGGCATCTTACAGAAAGACAAACCTTGATCTCTCACGATGTACGAAATAAGTTGTCAAGCTATATATGTTTGAGATATTTGCTGTCATTGGGATAGTGATCGTCCCCACCCCAGGGCTGAAGAAATTATAATGCGGGGTAAAACTATCACGACGATTCAACTCCTAGAGAGCCCACATTAAAGTTCACCCAAGCCCCGGAGGACCTCAGAAATAAGGCATTAAATCATCAGGATGATAAATCACGGTTCACGAGCTCTCGAGCCTCCGGAAATCCCCCCGTGCCAACTCAACGGCAATGTGGGGAAGCACATGAGGGGTAGGTGCGCACGCCTCTGCCGAGCACAGCTACTGGAGTCTGCAAACCACCTCATAAAACACGACATAGTAAATCGCAGCATAATCCCAAGAAAACTACCTTAATCGCGAAATCGTAGATCAGAAAGCTCCATGTCTCCAAATCGCAGCGTGGTCGTCACTGGTAGGATATAATACACAATACCTGCGCCAGACTCTGCGTTTACTAACACAGTATCTAGGAGGGGCATCAGGCATAGGACTGGGAATAACGAAGCACTTCATTCAAGATGCAAACACACATATAACCATCCTAGATGTCAATCCCCACACCGGCGCACAAACACTTGCCCAACTTCGAGCGGAGTTTCCGTCCGCGGGGGTTTCGTTCGAAGAATGCGACGTTTCATCATGGGAGAGCCAAGCAGCAGTCTTTGAGAAGATTTTCACCGAGCGGGGTCGGATTGATATCGTATTTGCCAACGCTGGCATTACGGAGAAGGGTAGTCTGTTGCCGCAAGGTGATGCTGAGAATGGACCCGTGAAGCCAGATTTGGCTACTTTGAACGTGAATCTTGTTGGAGTCATCTATTGTGAGCGGTCATGCGAGTTTTCATTTGTTCGAGAGGCTGTAGGCTAACGACTTGACATAGCGGTGCAACTTGCCATCCACTATATGTCCAAAAACCCATCCGGAAATGGCCAGGGTTCAAAGGGACTTATCTGCTGCACTGCCTCGAATGCGGGATTGTATCCCTTTCCCATGGCGCCTATGTATTCAGCTACAAAGTATGGTGTTGTTGGATTGGTACGTTCGCTAGCTCGAACATTGATTCCTGAGGGCATTCGTATTAATGCTTTGGCTCCTGCCGTTATTGGTGAGTTTTCTCTCTTCGTTTTGAATTCGGTTCGATGATGAAAGGGTTCTAATCTTTACAGAAACGAATATCGCACCCACTTCTGATTTGTTCAAGTCGATGGTTCTTACGCCTATGTCCACTGTATCCAAAGCTGTGGGGCAGTTTGTGGATGATGAATCCTTGACAGGAAAGGTCGCGGAGCTGCATGGGGAGCATGTTACTTTTGCAGAACCACCGGCGTATGTGGATGAGGACACTGGGAAGAACATCGAGACTTTTTGGAATCTTGGGTATGCCTGAGACTTTTGTTTAGACTAGTGGTAGCCCAAGTACTAATTGCAGAACGAGAAACTTAACCTTGGAATTTGAGACAAAGGAATTTGTCGATGAGCTATGGCCATACCATGGAGAAACGCAAGAACCGGTAGGTAAAATTAATATAATTTCGGTATATATATATATATATGAAAAATGTAGAATAGTTCATCTTGTCAGCAGGTGAACCATATACTGTCCACGGGTGATCATCCAGGCTTATCAAAGTACTTGATCAACGCCTCCTCTAACCCCTTATAATTACCACCCAAACACCATAATGATAGAAGCACTAAATAGACAGTGAAAAGTGATCCAAGGAAACTTAGGGAGAGAATGAGAGTATAACCGCCCAGCTGGAAAAAAAAAGTCTACTCTGTCTCATCCTGCAACAATACCTTTAACTTCTCCAACTTATCCTCGCAGCTCACCTCCATCTCCATAAGAACATCAACAGCATCCTTTTTGGTAACGAGTAGGTGTGAGACGAGCCAGAAATTGTAACTGTTCTTGTAGAAACCCATTGAAGCCCATTCGTCGTTCGAGGTTTGACTGCGCAATGCAAACCAGTAATCACGCCAGCGATTCAGGGCTGTCATAATAGAAGATAGAAGCGAGTCTTCGGGGATTGTGCTTTGACCGTTGGAATAATTTTGTTGCAGTTGTATGACTTCACCGTGGCGTCCTAAGAATCCAACAAGCATCATGTGGGTATTTATAAAAGCGAATAGAACTGGGCAGATTGCGTTAGCATAAGTTCCTTGTACATGGTGTGAAATTTGCATACGGTGAATGAGCATAAACATGTCGAAAACAGTCAGATCCATCGAGTCTGGAGTCTGCACAGGAGAATCCTGCGGCCGGGCAAACAGATTCTGGAATGCTTCGTATAATGTGAGATTGCGAGAGAGACGGAAGTTTGATTCTGCGAATGGATGCTCGGCTTGAAAGATAGATTGTTCACAGGGAAAGTCGTTTTCCATTTCGGATGTTGTAAGACGGTAAGGATAATTTTGATAGAAGTAAAATGCGCAGTCCATCAATGAAATAACGGAAATAGCCCTGTTTTTGCGTTAGGAAAGTGCTGCCTGCGCTCGAGATCTGATACTCACCGAATGCGGCATTCTGTCTGGATCCAGAGTGTTTCATTAGATTGTTCATGCGGCATATGACGGCATTTTATGAGACGAAGGCGTCGAGCCACCTTGCACACAATTAGCATCATATACCTCCGATATAGGAATGTTAACTCACTTTCACAACTTCGCTGAAGCGAGTCTCCATCGCGCGGGCCCGAGCTGTTTGATTCCCTGCCCAATATTGAGCTGCAACCATGATGAACCCAGCTAGGAAGTTTTGAAACTTGACCCAATCGTCTCCCTCATCAATAGTGTTCCGGGTTCCTAGAAATATACTCGCAATCTCGCTTTCGGCCGAGTAGACTTGACTGGAATAGACAAACATCTCGGCGAAGTCAAGGGTTCGTTTGGCCACGAAAATCTCCTTTTGGTCAGTGCTATACATGGCCCCCATGAAGACCACCGCGGTCAGTAGCGGCAAAGACACCGTCTCTGGGTCGAAAGAAGGTAAGTGAATCATAGGGCAACTGGGTTGCCAGAACTTGAAGTATAATGCAGCAAACTTCCTTATGCGCGCGGTCGTCAAAAGAAAATTGAGGTTGGCCGATATTTCTTCTTGACCCTTGCTATCCAATGGTATGGTCCATGCTCGAGCTAAAATCGATTGAACGAGGGCCATAGCAAATGGGCGCTCTGGCTCAAAGACAGATTGATCGGGGATTATCGTTGAGTGAGATTCTTGAGTGGGAGGGAGCCCTGCCGGGAGGGTATGCCCTGTGTATGGGTCCTCGACGGGCTTCTGCTCCCCGAATGATGTGTTGAAGAAATCGAGGAATGAATTAGGGAAATATTGTATCGTGGCGGGGTCGGGGTCCGCCATGGCCGGGGTATACACCGGTCGGTTGCCTGGCACATCGTATGAGAACACTCCAGCTGTATCCTCCTGCGCCTCTTGTTCTTTGAAAATGAGGTTGCGAGCTCGGTCGTTGCGGGGGGGGGAGGCGGAAGTGCTCCGTGAAGCTATCAAGCCCCGCATTCAGGAGAAACTTGATCGACCCACGGTCGGACTGTTCAGCGTACGTCTCAGTTGCATTTGTCGGCGAGCCTGCATATCATAAGCTACTTGGTCCAAACTGAAATATCTCGTATCATACCTTCGTCTAAACCAGAATGTTGCGATCGGCCGATCCGTTCATTGTTACAGTCAAGGCCCCGTTTCACGCACGCTCCGCAGGGACTCTGACCATCGCAGCGTAATTTCATGGAGGTACACTAAGTATGAGAAAAAAAATAATTAGCAGGGTAGGCAGGTCTCGCGCGCAATGGTTGCTTACCGAAAGACATGCATGGCGACGACGACCCCTCTGGCCGGTTTCGGGGATCTTACGATCCCCCCGTTGGGCGCACTCCGCATAGTGGTCGCGAAGGTTATCACTAAAGAATAAGGGTGTGAGATGAGAAAATTCCGAGATTTTTCGCACACGTACCATCGGGCAAACGCCTCATTGCAGAAGACGCAGGAGTATGGCTTCTGGCCGGAATCTGCACAGGCATAAGCGAGCTGGTCAGGATGCAGGAAACAATACATACGTCTCAAATGGTGCCTTTTCAAGTGATCAATGCGTGTGAAGCCCCGCTGACAGATCGTGCAGCGAAAGTGCTTCTCGGCGGGCTTCATGGTTGTCCATCGGGGAGGAGATCTGGGGCATTAGGAGAGAGAGTGATTGAGTCTGGGGAGGAAAAGGTGCAGATCAGTCTGGTATTAGTATTGCGGGCTGAAGTACCTCGTGCGCGGGTTAAACGCGGTGAGTGTACGCGGTTTTGATACAAAGGCCCGTATGGTACGGTAATATGCATGATATCATCACGAACCTTATTTAGCTGCGACATGGATTAAACGCGTAGGTTAATCATTGTCTTAAAACTATGGAAAATTATGATGAATCAGCTACATTGTCATACACAGGATGCACTAACCTTATTTGAATATCCACTATATCGCAAAACTAAGTTTATCATTCGACTAGTTGTACATTCATTGCTTCATTATTATATATTTTTACCTCCCGATGCTCTCAGGGTCTTCTATCAGGTGATACAAGCTGACTTTTGGTCGTACAGCGGTATTTATCTCCGACCATTGACAGGTCATTTGAACTTGGATCCAAAACACCTTAGCCACCTTCTTCGTCTGCTGCTCACCAAAAGGACTCGTTTCAGAATATATAAACGGCCGGACGACGTTACCATCCATAACATGCAGGATGCGGACCAGGATATTGAACTGTTGAGAGGCTTAGCGAAGAGGATGAAATAAAAACATGGAACAGAGTGGTAGGACAAGTCAGCTTACATGCCAAGGATTGATTATAATCCTTCAATCTGAACACCAAGCGGTCGTTGTTGATAATTCAAGGCTGAGTTGGACAACCTTGCAGGATGTGTGCGCCAAATGGAATAATTTTTGATAGTTTTCTGATCTGCTGCACTAGGGGCATCATTTTCTACACATGACTATGATCCAATTCGATATTGCGTAATGCAATGAGGCTCGAGGTTAAACCTACATTTTGTCCTTGGAACAGGAACGACAATTAGCTTTCATCGTCCGCCTTATTGCAGCAGGGATAAGTCCATGACTGTCCCAAATGCACTTGAAGACTTTACACTCGATTTTTATCCAGCATAACATTCCTTATCATAAAATTTGAATATGGCCGCAAGAGAAATCACATTCCGTTTAAAATGAATATCGCTATATACAAAACACGGGTTGTCGTATCTATGTGACACTTACTCTGTCCCATTTTGTATCGCCGGGGGTGGAAAGTCGATTTGGTCATCATCCAAGTAATCAACGTTAATCTTCTTGTACTTCTCATTTTCAGTCCACCCATCACCAATCCAGCCCATCGGGTTATCATTAAGATATTCGTACTGATAGTCTTCCCAACGAGGATTGGAAAATACCTTCATAGAGTGAATAGACGAGCCTTAGTAGGAAAATTAGCAGCCAATCACAAGCTTGCAAGGCAAATAACAGCGAATACTCACCAGGCCAAACACCCGTCACGCGTCCTTCCTCTTTTCCACCCTTATACCAACTGCGGCATTTACTACTGTATACAGTATTCTTGAAGTAATCATCACAGTACCGGGTAAACCGCTTCACAGACTCAGGCCGGACACTCATAGACCGAATATTATCATGCTGGATCTTGCGTAAGCACTCGGCGAAATATTCAATCTCTCTCTCAAACAGCATGATAAGGTTTCCTTCACCCAGCCCTGAATTGGGCCCGAAGCAAATGAAATAGTTCGGGAAACCATCAGTCGCGATCGAGAGATAGGTTTCGGGAGACTCCTTCCATCGCTCGGCGAGGGATAGTCCGTTGACTCCTGTGATGGGGAATCGGGGTGTGTAGCTGGTATCGAAGCCGGTTGCGCAAACAATCATATCGACGGGTCGGTGCTGACCATCTGCGGTGATAATACCGGTCTCGTCGACCTTGACAATCTCGGACTTGATGATGTCCACTTTCGGGTCTGTCAATGCTTCGAGGTAGCCCGGACCGGGGGTTAGACGACGGCAGGTTGGTGGGAAGGATGGAACGAGTTCTTCTAGTAGCTCGGGCTTGTTTACTAGGCGTCGCTTCATGTTCTCGGTGAAGAATGGGATAGCGCCCAATTGCATGGGTGTGCCATTGAGAGTCGCTTCATGGACGGACTGCAAGTGGAGCTCAACCTCTGCATTCTAGGTTAGAGGTAGCCATTTCGGGTGAAGGATGTGGTCTTGCCTTTGCGGAACTTCAACAAAGCTGCGGGGTCATTCTTGAATGTTTCAAGCTCCTCGGGAGAAAAGGAGTCTAGAAAATATTAGTGCTTATTCGGTATGCAAAATCAAAAGACGCACAGTTATCACCACTTATACCACGCTGATCAAGGACTTCTCTAGCATATGCTGGAGCTATCCAGGTACGACTGCGGACGTAGTGATCGATATGTGCTACCTTTGGCAAGGTTCCGGGCACCACCTGGATACCACTCGAGCCATTTCCAATGACGGCGATGTTTTGACCCTTTTCAACGGATCAGATGGCATGCTATAAATTACAATAGACTAACATACCGTATAATCATATGTTGTATCCCAACCGGCGGTGTGCATTATCTTGCCTTTGAAGTCATGAAGGCCCGGGATACTCGGCCATTTCCAGTTGTTCAAGCAGCCGGTGGCTTGGACCAAGATATCGCATTGATCTTGGTACTTTGAGCCGCTCTCAACATCTTCGACCTTCAACGATTTGTTAGACCTTTTCAAATCCTGGTAGGGGAGCCTTCACTCACCTCCAATCTCCATTGAGCATCTTTCTCGTCCCAGCGTGCTCCCAACACTTGTTGCTTTAACTTCATAAACTTCCGGCAGCCATACTTATGAACAACTCGCTTCCAATATTCATGGATCTCGGGTGCGGGTGCGTAGAATGCGGACCACTCTTTGTTGGGCTCGAAGCTTGCTTGATAGGTATGGGCGGGAACATCTGCAGAATCAAAAATTAGCGTCTCATAAATTCGGAAGCAGAATCTCTCGCATTTGATAACATACCGCATGCGCAACCAGGATATTTGTTTTCCAACCAGGTACCACCAATATCGGGGTTCTTGTCGTATATGCACAAGTCAAGGTTGGGAACCCTCTGTACAAATCGAATACAAGACAAAATTCCCGTAATGCCAGCACCAATCACAACAACTCTTAGAGGTCGGCTTTCATCCACCGAGCGATCCTCAACAACGGATGCAGGGGTGTCTGCCGGCACAGTAACAACCGTCGGGCCATTCACAACTCGAGAGCGTGTCATAGTGATATTATTCCAATGTGAAAAGCCTGGGTGGAAAATCGTAGGATAATGTCCAGAAGATTGTCAAAAGATGGGGCATTTTGCTCCTCTTAAGCCTCTCAATTGATCATCAATGGGCAGAGTCCAGCTCCGAGGCTATCGCTAAGTAAAGTTTCATGAATCCACTGGATTCCGCGCCCCAAATCTTAGACTGGGTCCATCTACCAATATCTAGTGGAATATAGTTCATTGCCACTTGTTTCAATGGACAGGTCGGCAAAACCCCTCAATTTACTTAGTCTAATGTAGGCTGAATGGACCCGGCATAGTGGGAAAGCCCCACTTTTCGCGCAAATTATTGTTTGCTACTGTGAGCAACACCTATGAACTCCTAAGATCATCAGTCACTGGGTCGTAGCGCATCGGAAATAAAACCGCACCGTTTGATATGACTGGTCGGCCCGGAAATCCCCCGGTTAAGAGCCCCGCGCGGCTGAGATTGCGGGGTCATTCCTTCCTTTTAAGGGACATGCATCAATAACCGATTCGCTGGAAGTTATGTGGTTCCATTCACTACTTATCTCTTGCCACACGAGGAATGGTATGATGGATGTTTGCTCTGTCAATGCGCCGTCTCAGTTAAGACCTTGAGGCCGTCGTTGTTTGATTGCTTGACCTTTTATTATTGGTGTCGCGTTGAAGCCTTATGCATGCAAATACGGATATGGACTGAGAACATGGCGAGCCTTGCATATACGACCGACGATCAAACCTAGGAATTGCTGGTGTCTACAGTGGAATGGTACCAGCAAAACAGCCCCACTTATGCATCTGACATAGCATGCGCAAATGATTGCGCGACCTAGAAGCATCGTGAACTTCCAAAAGTGGTCGAAACTATGTACCTAATGTCACTTGTAGCGTATACTCTCGTCTTTCAAGGCGTCCAGTATGTCCCGCTTCCAATAACACACAGGGGCTTCAGAACTTCCCATGCTTGAGTTGGCAATGAACCTGATTGTTTCTGGTACGATGCATATTCTGGAACTAGTTTCTTTCACGATCTTCACAAATCCATATCATCGGTTGAGGAATCAGTGTACTTGAATATATCACTATCCTAGATTATTACCAATTTCCAAGATTCCCCACCTTCGTATTCCTGTCCATATGCAGATTATACAACGTTCAAGAGGAAAATACTTTAAGTTTGGTAAGGCAAATTCAATCATTTTTTTTTTACCATCCCCTAGTCTACAAGGTCACCACTAAGCTATCGATGGAAGATATATCAATTATTCTACAACAAATGGAATTCTCGGGATACATATGCGTCTCATCAACAGTGTTGGTATACGCCATGACGTCATGCATTTAGAATGATTTGTTAAACAGTCCTTGGACACCCGTGGACTGACAAGATGACCTGAATGGCATTAATTTGTAATATGCTTGGACAAGATAGATCACACCCCGCGAATCTATTTCCGAAATCTGTATATCCGAGCCTTGATCCAAACTTCGGCAGTTACCCCACAAACACCCCTCCGGCATTACTGTTGATTACTCGAATCTCACCAATCCACATTAATGGATCGACGGCTAATCTTAACTGGCTGATGGGCAGCTTTAGATCCACTCGACCCATTAGCTAGAACGAGTTATCGCTCATCGCGCATTCACCTTTCCCCTCGATTCCCCGCTATTCAAGAATTGTTGCTCGCGACACGTCTACACCGCGTTCTCAATGGGTCCAGGTCAATGGTCCATCGACGCCACGGAACACAGATATAAATTCTCACCCTGACACAATTCCGAATTGAAATCGCGTACTCTTCATTACATATCCACAACGAGCTCACCAGCGCTGGTGTTGTCACCATGCCCGTCTTCACCGAATATTCCTCCGCGTCGCGTGAACTCCGCGTCCTCCCATCCTTTGCACCACCACTGCCACGCCTGGCACCCTCTGTTCCTCTGGACAGCAAGACGGAGAAGTATGAGGTTGTAATTGTAGGAGCTGGTCCAGCAGGACTTATGCTGGACCTCCTACTAGCGCGATACGGACTCAGCGATGACTCCCTCCTATGCGTCGACTCGAAGCCAACAACACTCAAGTCCGGACAAGCCGATGGCCTTCAACCACGCACTCTGGAGACCTTGAAATCATTGGGCCTGGCAGACGAAATCCTGACCGAGGGTTGTCAGATGTGGCAGGTAAGGACATCTGCTTGTTCCCGTGTGGCGAAGCTCTGTTCTAACAAATAGCGCAGGTTGCCTTTTGGAACCCATCTGCCGATAAAGAAAAAATCATCGAACGCACCTCCATCGTATCCGACGTCGCTGTTCCAGCCCGTTTCCCGCACGAAGTCACAATCCACCAAGGTCGAATTGAGCGAATTCTGGAAACTGATCTGCTCCGGTATTCAAAGCGAGGTGTGCAGCGGAATACGAAACTTATCGACGTGAAGATCGACGAGGAGGGCGATGCGGAATACCCTGTCTTGGCGGAGATCGAAACAGAGGGCCAGCGTCGCACCGTCCGCTCAAAGTACTTGGTCGGCGCTGATGGCGCGCATTCAATGGTCCGGCGTTGTATGGGACTTACACTCGAGGGCGAATCTCTTGATCATATCTGGGGCGTGGTGGATCTGATCGTGGATACTGATTTCCCCGATATCAGACGCCGTTGCGCGATTCACTCTCCTGCTGGGTCGGTGATGGTTATTCCACGTGAACGTACCGCGACTGGTGATTATTTGACGCGATTGTATGTCCAGGTGCCTGGAGATGTGGACCCGGATAACGATC
Organism: Penicillium tannophilum; assembly: GCA_028829675.1. Classification (NCBI taxonomy): domain Eukaryota; kingdom Fungi; phylum Ascomycota; class Eurotiomycetes; order Eurotiales; family Aspergillaceae; genus Penicillium; species Penicillium tannophilum. The sequence goes on from JAQKAK010000008.1 coordinate 1,268,100, forward strand.
AGCAGGCAGGTGATACCAGAGCGCGGCGAAGTAAAGTGACTGAGAAGACGATTTTTGAAAATGCTGCTAAGGCATTTAAGCCATATTATATTCGACCGAAGACGGATGGCGCTGTTGACTGGTGGGCGGCTTACCAGATTGGACAGCGTGTTACCGATAACTTTGCGGTGAAGGATTCGAAAGGTGTGAATCGAGTATTTATTGCTGGAGATGGTATGTTCCCAATGCATAGGTGGTACTGTTCGTATGCTGATATCAATTGTTTAGCTTGCCATACACACAGTCCAAAGGTAATCCGAACATCATATGTTCCTTTTTTGAATCAATCTCTGACAAATCTTATTATCACAGGCTGGCCAAGGAATGAACGTGTCCATGATGGACTCGTACAATCTGGCATGGAAACTCGCATACTCAATTCACGGTCTCACTCCCGCATCCGTCAGCGGACAACCCGACTCTATTCTCGATACATACCAAGCTGAGCGTCACACCATTGCCCAAGAGCTGATTGAGTTCGACCGCGCCTTCTCCTCTATGTTCTCAGGCCAGATTGGTGCATCAGAGGACGGCGTTGGAGGGCTGACCCACGAAGAGTTCCTTGAAGTATTCAGTCGCGGCAACGGATTCACCAGTGGGTGTGGAATCGAATATCCCGAAAACATGGCCGTAGTCCGGGATTTGAATGGTGATAAAAACCCAATCAGTGGCACTGACTACCTGTCTGGTCTCCTGCGGCCAGGCCGAAGGCTGCTAAATGTGCGCCTTGTCCGACATGCTGATGGGTACCGCCGTGATTTACAGGATGGTGAGTCTAATTCGAACAAACTAGTCCGCGTTACCTCTGACTTTCTTAGACTTCACTTCTATTGGTCGTTTCCGCATCCTGTGTCTGACATCCTCGGACCTACTGGATCCCCAGGGTACTTCTGCTCGTACGCTAGCCGCTCTTGGTGCCATCATTCCTCAGTTCCCACTGTCGATTCTTGAGCAAGTTGTCATCCACCCGAAGCTTAGAAAAGATTTCATGTGGAATGATGTCCCAAAGGAATTGAAGCAGTACTCTGAGATGTCATTCTATAGTGGATACGAGCTGGATGATGTTTATAGCACCTTTGGTGTTGATCCTGCTCGCGGTGCGCTGGCCATCGTTCGACCAGATGGGTATATTGGCATTGTTGCAGAACTGGGTGATGTCAAGCGGGTAGAGCAGTATCTGAAGACCTTGATTCGCACTGTGTAAATCGTGCCATCACGTTGGTAGATGTCATCGCGCTTGTGAGGCGTGCAGTTCTACAAAATTATGTAATACTCATTCAAATCCATTTTGTAACTTTCGTGGCACTGAAGTTATATACTGGAAATCACTGGTGTCACGATGATAGAATAGATAGATTGACGAGAAAATTGAGCGTAATTATGCGCATGGATGTGGAAGACATTCGAGATCAATCATAATAGTCTCCATTGTAACTCCCCGAGGCCCGTGGACCGCCCGTTGAAGATTTTACAATTGTGTGATCAATGAGACGCTCTCACCTTTAGCCGATACTACTAGTCCTCTATGTTCCTGGTGACATCCCCCCCCCCTTTGAGTCATTTGGCGCTTGACGGCTGCGGTCTGACCCAATGATCCCCAACTAAAACGGTATCATATTGTTCGGGTATTCGTTAGAGAGATTCAAAAACAAAACACGACCTGTAGGGCAGCCAAGTGCCACTGCAGTTGTTGCAGCTGTGATAAAGAGAGACGAACTAGTTGGTCGACATTCTGACGGCAACCACAAAATGTTTCTTTCGTCAAAGGTAATCCAGTTCCGGTCTTGGCTCAGACCATAGCCTACCTGCCGTGGTGATACAGTGTATTGATCACAAAGACCCGCAGAACCCAAATTAAACACACCGATTTCTGTATGCAGCTGGTTTATATTCCCCTTACCAAATGCAACAAAACCGGGCGACTGGATGCTAAGGACTGATAGGCACTGTGCACTTGCTGGGTCCCATAATCTAATTTTGTCGTCTCGTGATCCCGTTGCGAGCCTGCTCCCATCCGACGACCAAGCAATGGAAGTAACTACTCCCCTGAGGTCACGGAGGGTTGAGGTACATTTCCTGGTCACTAGGTCCCAAATTTTGACTGTGGCTACCGACCCCGAAGTGAGTCGCCTTCCATCTGGCGCCCAGCAAATAGACTGGACCCAATCAGTATGCTGAAGAAGGATCAACGTGTGCTGCATATTTGCCACCTCCCAAATCCTAACTTTTTGATCAAAGGACCCTGATGCGATGTACTTTCCATCTGGCGACCAGGCAATTGAGGAGACTGTAGCGCTATGCTGGATAATCGAAGTGCAATGCTCAGTTACCAGGTCCCAGATCCTAAGTGTTTTATCACTCGATCCCGATGCGAGTTGTCTCCCGTCCGGGGACCAGGCAATCGACGCGATCCGTCGGCTGTGCCCCTGAAAAGTTGAGATACACTGCCCGGAAGCCGGATCCCAAAGTTTGACTGTGTTGTCACGCGAACGCGATGCAACCCGGCTTCCGTCAGGCGACCAAGAAATCGACGAGATTTTAGCACTATGCACCTCGATAGTGGGCGTATACTGCTCAACAGTTGGATCCCATATTCTCACTGAATTATCCTTCGACCCTGACGCGAGCTGGCTTCCATCCGGCGACCAGGCAACCGACAAAACGTCACCGCTGTGCCCCTCGAGAGTTGACGTGCATTGCCTAGTGAACGGATTCCAGATCCTTACTTTTTGATCTTTCGATCCCGATGCGATAAACCTTCCATCTGGTGACCAGGCAATGGAATAAACCGAACCGCCTTGCCCCTCGAGAATCGCGATACACTGCCTAGTGAGCGGATCCCAAATTCTCACTGAACTGTCTTTTGACCCTGACGCCAGCTGTTTTCCATCTGGCGACCAGGCAATCGAACGAAAACGACCATCATACCCCCCGAGGGTCGAGATGCACTGCCTAGTGAACGGATCCCAGATTTTGACTTTATGTTCCTCCAATCCGGATGCGACGTGACTTCCAACTGGCGACCAGGCAATCGAACGAACCGGACCGCTATAACCCTCTAGAATTGATGCGCACTGTCCGGTCACCGGGTTCCAGATTCTAATTGTTGTATCCCTCGACCCTGATGCGAGCCAACTTCCATCTGGCGACCAGGCAATAGAATCGACCCAATTAGTATGTCCTTGAAGAGATGATATACATTGCCCTGTTGCTGGATCCCAGATCCTGATATCCCGATCGTCCGACCCTGAAGCTAGCCGGCTTCCATCCGGAGACCAAACAACTGGATCCAATGAACTACCATATTCTTCAGAGGTTAATTTCCATATGCAATGCCCATTCGATGAATCCCACACCCTGGAATTGTCCAAGTGCGTTCCTGATGCGACCCACTTTCCATTGGGGGACCAGGCAACCGATGTGACCGAAGTTGTGTGTCCCTCAAAAGTTTGAAGACAAGGACTCCAATGCTCCTCTTTTGTCGGCTCATTGAGAACCCATTTTGGCCTTTCCTCTCTGTAATTTACCTTATTCATGCTCCGGACTGGGCTGAAAATAAGACACGAATTGTATATTTGGAGTGGGGCACTCTCAATTGCCGGTCTGTGGTATCGGATGAGCCGGTAACAATCCTGAACCTGCTTTGAGACCGCTTGCGACGTGCCCATCTTCTACGATTCTTTTAGTACTTGGCCCTGGAGAAATTTTTAGTAAGTGGGGGTGACTTCTGACCTTAAGCAAACAGTCAAGTTGTGACATCGCCGCAATCCCCTCTGAAATGCCTCCAAGGAGACTGATCGCTTCGATCCAGTTGAGATATTTTTGCTTTAGAAATTTATCTAACGATCTACCCTCCTCTAGATCATCAATCGCCCGAGAAGCGCATTCTTGAAGGTGTTTCACCCAAAACAGACAACTATATCGCGCTGCTGATAAAGGGTCGGGATCAGGTTGCTTCACTTGATTTAGGGGGGAACCCAGGGAAACTGAGGCTATAAATATTCCGATAAAGTGTTGTAAACATCACTTTCAAAGACATTTGAAAAATGGCCAGGTGTTTTTCTTCGATGTCTGATTTGAAGAGGTGGCTTGGAGCCTTTTTGATCAGAAACTCTTTCGCAGATTGATGGATAAAGGAGACCGTGTGCTTCCGAATTGTGAGGAATGAGCCACATAGGGCTATATTCTCTGACAGGGCTTCATATTCATCGGAGACACCATAAGGCATGTCAACAAACCCTACTAGCTCATCTAATGTGATAGGCCGATACACATTCAGCATGACTGCTAGAATACCTTGACAAAAGCGGGCATTATCAGTGGTAAGGATGTTATTCAACATGCGGTTGTATAGAGCTGTAAGTCCTGGTGGTAGCATTTCTAGCTTCGCCAGAGTATTCCACCTTGGTGTGTTAACAAGCTCTTGTGAAACCAAGGCCACCCATAAGAAAGTTTGTTGAGAATTTCGCGAAAAGTGTTGGAGCACTGCTTGGGAAGTCTCAAAGTTGTATCGCTTCAGTACTGTTAATTGACGAACCCGGTGCTGGATGTACATTTCAACAGCCTCGGCTATAGATGCCTCGTTTAGCTCTAGGCCGATCGTAGTTCTTTGGTTTGCAGTCTCAAGGCGTTCTTCGATACTAGGCCAATTGCGACTAGAGACAACCCATTTCACGTTGAATAACGCAGACGAATTCAAAATGATGAAGTCAACAAGTAGCAGTAGGTCGGTATTACACTCATCAAGCGCATCAATTACCAGAAAAGTGCTCAGCAGCCTCGGGTCCTCTAAGATATCGATGAGGATCTTCGACGTTGATACCCATGCATTCGTATCATCGAAAAGTTGCTTGCCTGCTTGATCGTACCTGCGCCGCACGTGAGAGAGAAGATCCGGCTGCTTGTTAACAAGCAAATAGATCAGCCCTCGAAGGACAGCAAGAGCGCTGTTTATGCGCACATCGGTAGCCTGGCAAAAGAAGAATGAGACGTTCGCAGCCTCAGATTTTGTCAATTCGTCGATGATGCCGCATAATAGCATTGTTTTCCCTTTGCCAGGATCTCCTTTAATCCAGAGCAGACGGCTGTCTTGGCCGAATCGCCATTGTTTAAAACCTTTGTTGTCAATGATCCAACGGCATGAGTCTTCATGCAGTCCGCCCTTCATCTGTTCAATGCGTGTCTTGTCATCCCGAGGATCGGTAGTACGCAGATCACGCTTGCACGCTTGATTCAGTGCCTCTTCCGGTCGCTCTAAGTCGTGAAGGGACTGTTAGCCGCAATAGATCCTTAAGTCCTTGCAGAACATACCAGAAGAGACGTTGAACACTGTATTGACGTCACCATAGATATTACCAGCTTGGAACCCAGAATTCTGACCGTCGTGCGATATCATGTATGCCATTGTGGGGTTGTTCATGCAGCCATGGTTGCAAAACAGCGATGCCCGATGGCCCCCACTGTCACCTGACCTACGACCTAACTTATCAAAGTCATTAGTATAATCAATTCTTGACCCGTAATTCCAAGAGGCGCGGATCATTTCGGAGAATCTGCGATATTACTTGTGGCCGTTCAACGATGGAAGACCTTTGTTGCTACAGCTTGTTGTAGATCACTTTGATCTTGAAGCAACTTAAGTGACAGTGTAACTCGCAAGCTAACATCAGCAGTTCAGTCACTGGAATGAAATTCTAGAGAAATTTTCTAATTCTCATGGCAAACTTTACACCCAACCTGGATAAAATAGGTGTTAATCCGCCATTCATATCGCAATTATTCGCACTAGTCCTCCTCATCAGTGAATTCCTCTTCGCTGCTGCTGCTCAAAGAAGAACAGTAATCATTCCCCGGTCTCGGTGTCTTTTGATCTGTCTCAAATGACTGAGACAACTGCATGGCCGCTCCTGGCACCAAAGCCTTCAAGGATTCATCACTTGGACGGCGCTCGAATGTGGTATTGCCTAGAATTGACTCTGGGAGCACCAGTCCGGCAGTCCGTGCAACAGCCAGCAATGTTGACTTTTCCAGGTATGGGCCTGGTGAGGGCCAAAAGTCTTTGTTTGTCTCCACCGCCTCTGTAAATCGGGTGTAGCCGTGTTTTTTTGCGTACATATAGGTCGCGAGAAACCGCAAATACAGGTATCGTCTAGCAGGGCGATTAGGCGTGCGGAACGTCAGCAGTTTTTCGTGGAGATGCTTTAAAGAGAGAGATACATTAGTAAACATGAACAAGACGATTTTTACGAATATTCAAGACTCACCCGCCATAAGATGCGCTCATCGCCGTAGCTAGTCACAATCTTATCCATCATGTCGTCCACAATAACGAAACACTTCCACGAAGAGTTTTCGGCGGTCACTGGGAATTCGGCTGGAATGATGGCAATTCTTCCCTGGTCCATCTGGGCCTCCACGTTTTTGTGAAGGGTCAGGCCATTTCTTGGGTCTTTCCGAATGAATTCGGATTCTCCAAACAAAAAAGCAATTTCCTCACCTCCCAGGACCTTCGGGACGATGTGAGCAGTTTTTACCACTTCTTTCGCCCATGCGCGGCCGGTTATGTGGCACCAAACTTGCTGTTCCCCTGTCTCGGTGTAGAAACCACCATATCGCTCAATCACGTCTTGTCGGAATCTTTGTAGTTCATGTTTAATGCAGGGAGACTTTTCTTGATTTCCTGATAGTGATTGGATCCGAGCCAACAAAGTTTTCGCATACGCTTCCTCCACGAATTTAATTCTGGCTTCGTTATCGGTATTGGGGAGTGCTGCCAGATCATCGTTGACGTCCCGCTCGACAGTGACCCCGAATCTTTCGATAAATCGCAATTCCCTCAAAACCCTAGCCAGTTGCTGTAGTGTATTCGTAATCGCTATCTCCGGATTTTTGTTTTCCTCATTCACGTCCTCCTGCTGGCCCTTCTGGATCTGGATCTTCTCAACCTCGATGTCCAATAAAGCATCGTGATAAAGACGGTAAAAGCCTTCTTCTGATGAGAGCTGATTGACTCTTGCTTCCAGAAAATCCGACACGTTCGACAAGGCAGAGATTCTGGATGACTGTGATGCTCCACTGACTGACCGCGCATAAGCAACCGAGATGCGGCGCTGACACTCTTCAGGCATGCGAGCCATCAAGGCCTGGTCTGGTGAGCCTGGACGATCAGGCGGCATGTCGTCAAAAATGTTTAGGTCAGGTGAGCTTGGACGATTGTTCTGATTTTCGTTGTCACTTTCAGAGAGGACGACTGATCGACGGAACCTTGCACGGATATTCGACTTCAAGGCTGCGTATGTGTGTTTTTTGCGCATTTTCAGAATTAGCCACCAATCCGAGGCGGATTTGATCTGTAAAGAAGAAGGTGGACAGCGATCGACAGGATTGACAGTGGTTATCGGCCTTTTGGGGCTCGTAACCTTCCTCGAGGATATGCGTGTGGATGTTCTTGCGAACGTTCTGTAGATGTTCTTGTAAACGTTCTGTGGATGTTCTTGTAAACGTTCTGTGGATGTTCTTGTGAACGTTCTGTGAATGTTCTTCGGAGTGCTGAACCTATTCAACGATGTAAAGTCTTTGAGCCGTGACTCAAGTTGAATAATCAAGGTCCAGTGCCTCAGGGCGAGGTGAAACGAGAGGTTATTTTGGTGATCAAGCCTCAAGATATTCTGGTAATCCAGTGAGTCAAGATGTCAGTACGACCTCACAGGTCAACAACAGAGAGCCAGCATAGAGCAGACTTCAGGACTTACTGGATAGTTGCTTAGAGAGTACTTTTCCGAGTGTGGGATTCAGCTGGTGGAGTGATAAAGAGTTCGGGACGCGTATGAAGTCGAGACATGCAGGCTCAAAGTCTCAGCAATAAAGTAAACACTTAAAAAAGTGTAGATTTAGAGCAGATGCTAAGGCTCCAAAGTTGATATTTCACAGGTGAAGCAAATGCTAAGGCATGCATAGGAATGGGTAGGTTGAGGTGTGCTTGCAAAAATATGAAGCTTGGGGAGATGGAAGAAGAGAATAACGCGAAGAATACCTAGAGAGGGGCATCCCTTATAGTCTTGGGAGCACAATCAGCGAGTTCTATGTACTAAATACGGAATCAATTCAACATAGATATTCTAGTATCTCTAAGATATAACGGTCCAACACGCTACCACGGACTCTCCGTCCCAATTAGGCTTAGTAAACGTGCACTTGCTCCATGTTGTTAACGTCAGTATTTCATCAACCGGCTTGACCCATTCCGCTATCTAGCGTTTTTACAGTCCTTGGGAATCATTGATTGGCATTTATGTCTAAACAACACTCTGTGGTGTTCAATTAGCCGCCTCACTTGTTCTACATCGCATAAACACCAGCAAAAAAGGGATCCCGCGAATGATACATTCTTGAGTCAATCGCTTTATATTGTGGTCATTTTAGTTTGATAGTTTGTCTATTATTTGCAGTTTTGTGCATTGTTGCAAGTTTTGTTTCCCAACGGCTGTGAACGATACGAAGAACCACGGGCCTATGCGGGGAAAAGTTCCTCCGCCCAAAGATATTCGTCTCTTGAAGCTCCAGGACCTCGTGCTTGTGTGAAATAAGGAAGGAAATTGGAAGAAATATTTGTATACATCTCATCAAATGGCTCCAGCAAATTCAGCACAAAGTCTTGACTCTTGAGACAGTTCGGCGTATCCAGCGGATAATGTCCATAGGGTATTCAAGTATGGGTGCATGGCAGGTTCAGCCAATGAACTGGGAAACAGGAATCACTGCCAGCTTAAGTCATTAATGAATCTACTTGGATGTCTTTCGCTTCCATCGTCAGTCATCGGCTTGTCCTTCGCCCCACAATATGTCTCTTATGACCGCACTACATTGCTACTTATTCGTTGCTTTGGAGTGTAAGCGACAATCTGTGGTCTACTCCTTGGGACAGCTACTATGACGAAGCGAAGATTCACTGCTTTCGGTCTTGCCATGATTGCTTATCTTGCATTCAATGGGCAATGTCACCTTTGCCTTGGGTTCATTGTACTGTGCTAGTCTTTTGGCGGAAATTAAAGAAGAAAGAAGAGCTGCAGGCTTTGAGGGTATTTTAATGGTAGCCTGGAAAATCGACTGGTCTTAGCTTTGCCCAATGGATTGCATCTCTGGGTTTAACGTGGAGTTACCATACGATTTGGAGACTGCGGGTTAAAGATAGCCCGCTTGTTCCCCCGTTCATCTGGAACACTACAAATTACCAGGATTCAAGCGCAGGAATGGCCCCCAAGCTAGCTGTACTAATTCTTCGCCGATCGTCGCAGTCGGCGAGAGATCACCCCGTTTATCACGTAATCTCGCGAGGCTTGCCGAAACGGACTGGATGGAGCCGAGACTGACCAATCAGAGCCCACATGTCCTCGTACGTCAAAATAGGATCAATGTTGACAACCTTGGCGGAAGGAGTCCGGTAGGGCCAAGTGTTATTCATGGCCATGGCAAGGAAATCTTTATAAAAGGTGGAACAAGCTGTGTCTAAAGGATATGGTTGTCATTGATCTTCTGTTCATTAAGTTAACTCGATTTCTTAGATCGGGTGCCACTTGGTGAAGTTCTCAATACATTATCTTTGGCAGCTAGGTGTGAGCTTCTCATTTAATGTTACAATGTCTGGGAACAATTTATTAAAATATCGTGACGGCATTGCTGTTGCTCAAATTGTTGCGTTCTCGTTCCCTCTGTTGTGCGCTATCTATTTCAAACTCCAGCACCAGATTGGGTGGTTCTGCATCGCAGTCTTCACAATCCTCAGACTCATCAGTGCGAGCTGCAAGCTTGCTTTAATCCGGCATGACTCTCACGGGCTTTGGGCTGCCATCTTCGTTTGCGAGTCCCTTGGAATGATTCTTATCATATTTCTCTTGCTTGAGATGCTTGAGAGGATGTGAGTGTTCAACCGCCATTTTGAATCTTGGTAGGGATCGAAGCTAATAAAGTTACCTCTTGATAGTAACCGAGTCGTCTCCGTTGCAGCTACAAAAATATTCTGGATCCCATCGATCATCACCTGGATCGACATCGCGATCTCAATCGCCGGATGGGTCGCTGTCATGCATGTCGAAAATCCCCTCGCCCCGACGCCTTACAGTCAAGCCAGTATGGCCCTGTTGACTGTTATATATCTATACTTGGTTGGTGTATTTGCCATTTTCTGGCACCGACGAAACGAATACTACGAAGAAGAGCGCTGGACGTTAAAGGGCGTGACAATTTGCATTCCTTTACTCGCAATCCGCTTGGCATACTCTTTGATCTTCATAATAACGGGAAACATGGACTTCAATGCTATCAAGGGCAGCTCTACTGCCTACTTGGTTATGACGATGCTGCCCGAGGTTGCTATCATCGGTGTGTGTACTTGTGTCATTGGGGTGAAGATTACGCCACTATGCCAACGTGAAAAGCAGCTTTCGCAGAGGTTGGACGATCAGGAAAGTCAACGTGGCATGTCTATGGAATGAAGCTGCTCCTCGTTGGTGAGTAAAATGGCGACTGCATAGATCTCGGTATTTGAGTGGGGGTGATATTTCGTGTCCCTACATGTGGACCGGGCCATTTGAGGACATTTCGTTCTCTCATGTAGCCGTTTAAACCTGCTTTACAGGGAAAGGAAATATCTGCAGATTCAATAAATCATTTTGTCTGACTGCAGGCTCCGGCTGAGACCAGAGCCGCGTTCTGGATAGCAGTGACTGCCGCTGCGAGATCCTCACGGACGCGATTTGGTTCCGCAATTCTCCGTTCATAAGTAGTGTACGACTTCAACTCATACCATGTGTATCCACTATAAAAACAACTCTAAGATCATATTACTGCCGAATGAACTGCTGATCAGATACCTCCTTTTGTGTCAGAATGAACTTTAAAATACATTTAAACAAAAGGAAGCAAATTCCGTAACCGGTTTATTAAAATGTCTTGATTGGGAATAGCCCAACTCGATGCGGAACTGATCCACGGTGTTAAGGTTCACATATCGGCATGTCCGCTATTTGATTCCGCTATTTTAAAGATTATATCCGCACTTCTGTTCATTAATTTCCGGTCTTGAGGCGGTACATAAGGATGATTGCGAGAGTCTCCATTGCGTAGTATTCTGGGATTAAAGTAATCCCAGGCCTATCATCCAGAATCATGCATAAAACATATTGTTGCGCTTGATTCCGACTAAAGGGCTCAAGAGAATACCTAGAAAGCTTGGACTTTGTGGGCTATGTCCGATGTTCGAAGGGTTTAGCTACAGCTCTATTGACTTTTCAAATAGTCATATGGGTTTGTCAAACCTGAAATCCAGATTTTGATAAACACTGCATGGTGGACCAAGGTGGGGCCCTGAAAATCGACCATTGGTAGACTTCCGTGCCCCAGAGTTTACCCCGCGAAGTAGGTATGAATGCGGGGAAAGATACGAAGATGCCAAGCCAATGTACCCTCGCCGAGCTTTTTAGTCTCCGGTAACTAAATTTGAACGAATAGCAGATGGTATATAGAATCACATTATCTCCCAAGGGGCGGAAAGCTCCCGTCGCCTCACCGAGGCTCGTCTTTGCTCCTCTGGCTAGCTGTGTTTTCCTTGAAAGCTGACATTATGGCCCGGAGACGAATACTTTGGAAATTATTTATATTCCAAATAACGGCTTCTTTGGTGCCTTTGTTCGGTCTTCTCATCTCATATCCCTTCTCCTTACAAAATTAGTGAGGAGCAAATCTCACACTAGCCTAATCCCGCGATGTCGGGGAATATTCTTGACGAGAAGAGTGATATCAAGCATGCCGAGTTTGCAGATCTTGATGACATAGATTCAGCCGCAGAGAAGAAACTACTGCGGAAGGTAGATCTTCACGTTGTCCCTGCTTTATTCGCTCTGTTTTTACTCGCCTTTCTCGATCGTGTCAACATCGGAAATGCCAAGATCTTCGGGCTGGAGGAAGAATTGGGGATGACTGGCTCACAGTACAGTATTGGGTTGATGGTTTTCTTCATACCGTAAGGAATATCACATTGAGCTACAATAAATGTCAAAAACTGATTGCAAGAATAGGTATATTCTCTTGGAAGTCCCAAGCAATATTATGATACGAAAAATTGCACCCTCGACCTGGCTCTGCGGAATCATGTTTCTCTGGGGTGGGTACCTCCCGAATAAGAGAATGAACCGAATCTAATCACTAGATATCAGGTGTCGCGACAATTGGTATGGGTCTGATCCGGAATTACGGCGGCTTGATCGCTATGAGACTCTTACTAGGAGCCTTTGAGGCAGGCCTCTTTCCAGGTGATTCTTAAACTTGATTTTCGAAAATTGACCTTTACTGACTTGAATCAGGATGTGTTTATCTTATATCAATGTACTACAAACGTCATGAGCTTCAATGGCGCATGAATCTTTTCTCTCGGCTAGTATTCTCGCCGGCGCGTTCGGCGGTCTTCTGGCCTACCTCATCGCAAACCTGGATGGCAAAGGAGGCTATGCTGGCTGGCGCTGGATCTTCATCATTGAAGGCCTATTGACCTGCGTGGTTGCCATCATCCTCAAGTACTTTGTCGTTGACTGGCCTGAAACTGCCAAGTTTCTGACTGAAGAAGAGCGCGTCTTGCTAAATCGGCGACTTACGGCAGATGTCGCAACAGCTAAAATGGATCGCCTGGACCGCGCTGCCAACAAAAGGATCTATGGCGACTGGAAGATTTGGTGCGGGTGAGTCGAAGTCTTCGTCGGCAATCTCCAGAAAAGAAAATTTCCCATTATCGAATAATACTGACCAGTTGTAGCACCCTTATGTACATGGGGGCATTGACAACAGGATATGCGTCATCATTCTTCCTTCCGACAATCATCAAAGAGCTTGGATTCACTTCTACAGCTGCTCAAGTCCGTTCAATTCCGATATTTGTTGTCGCCGCCGTCCTGTCCCTCACGGTAGGCTGGGTGGCAGACCGTGTTCGTCATCGATATGCCTTTATCATGCTCGGCGTGGCATTTGGCACGGTCGGCTACTCTATCTGTTTGGGCCAGAATGGTCTACCAACCGGAGTCAAGTATATGGCCTGCTTCTTCATCACCAGTGGTGGTTACATGGCACAGCCTGTGACTTTGGTGTGGCTGTCGAACAATGTTGGAGGTCACTACAAGCGATCGATATCCTCGGCATTGCAGGTTGGCCTTGGTAACTGTGGAGGAATTATCGCATCCAATGTCTTCATTTCCAATCAAGCTCCTCTTTATCCAGTTGGATACGGGGTGAGCTTGGGTATGCTTCTTTTGACGAGCATCACAGCGACGGCTTTCTTGTTTGGCTTGAAGCATGAGAATAAAATGAGGGATCAAGGCAAACGAGACTGGAGACTTGGGGAGCCAGATCGTGAGGTCGAGAACATGGGAGATGATCATCCGCATTTCCGGTTCACGCTGTGATCAAAAAAGCAGGAATTCGAAGATATTCCACATACCTTGCCTTGACGTGTGTGTAGCTCTCAGCATCAATAGCTCTAGGGATACCTATTTCTTCAATAAGTCGTGTCTGTCCCGATTCTACCTATCCGCTATCATGAAGGTTGGAATGTCAGAAGTCTTCGTGGAAGAGATGTAGAAAACAAATTTTGTTGGTCTGTGAGGGTATTATGCTAGGCACCAGCAAGGCAAGCATCAATTCTGACACCTGTAAGGCTAATCAACTTTTGCATTGGAACTGTGGTGATCAACAGGCCTGGAGCTTGATTCTTATTGGTAGGAGGGAACACATCGCCTCAGGTTCCTTGGAAATCTCAGAATTCACTCGCCTTGAGGCGTATTATTTCACAATATTTGGCCAATAAAAACATATCTTTTCTCGTTTCTAGCGGCGTTTGTGAAAGCCGATTAGTGGAACCTTCCCATCAAAGAACTCAAGTCAAACCTTGGCAACAGGTGAACAAACTTGACACTAGCATAACAAAGGGCCTTGGCGAGATTCTTTATGCAACCCAAAATCATTCTTCGGACTTTTTTCCATGTGGCAAAATATAGAAAGAGTACCTACGAGCAGCAGAAAGAAGTGAACTTCGGTATGTTTCTCCTGTTTGTGGGAATGAGAGGTCGAAGATTAAGAGCCATGGTAAGTCAGGTGGTCACCAAGGTAACACTGAAAGTGATCACTTCAGTTGAGTCAACCAAATCCGTTCATAACAAGGCTACCTTGCTGGTCCGTGCTAAATATGTTAGCTGACACAAAGAACAAGAACATGGGAGACAAAGGCCAATTTTAATCCGCGTAACCAAAGTCTCACACGTGGACTTGTCTTGTCTTTGTTTATCCATAATTCCATTCCTCTCTTCTTCAGCCATTTACTCGACAATAACACTTCCAAACGCCAGTATAGAGAGTATTAGCCCATAATGCGGCTCGCAAATCGGTTCTTGCGACCACTCTTGGGGTCGCTCATCGTGAAAACATGGGTGGCTGTACAAGGAGTGACAGTCCATGATAGGGTTGAGGACACAACCGACTTCACCACTAATGCCGATGATACAGCAAGCTCAACAGTTTCGAGTACCAGTTCTTTTACGACTGCCACTGCCAGCACGTCAACTTCTGATCCATACACAACAACAAGCACCTCCACAACTACCACATCTACCGGAATCACCACTCACACTATTCAGGTGGGACCGAAAGTAAGCCCACACGCCTATGTCCCACACAATATCACGGCAAATCCGGGTGATATTCTTGTGTTTGAATTTTATCCGACGAACCACTCTGTCGCTAAGGCAGACTACCTTGCACCCTGTGTGCCAGCGAGCTCCGGTGAATTTTGGTCCGGAGAGTTTAACACCTTCACTGAGGAAGACGGTGACCTTGTCGGCCCAGTTAGTCAAAGACATGAATATCCTCAGCTTGGAGTCAACTAACATCTATCTCACCAGGCTCCAACTTGGTCCATTACCGTCAACGACACAGAAGTATGTCTTCCTCGTTTTGAGAACTCAACCCAGCACTGACACATCGGCGACTTAGCCAACATTTTTCTACTGCACCGCACCGGGATCATGTCTGGACAACGGAATGGTGGGCGTTATAAATGCGGTACGTTTTACCTTATTACTTGAATTTGACCCTAGCTCTGACAATATGATCTAGAACTCAAGCCAGACTTGGGAAGCACAGTACAAACGAGCCCTCACATACCCTTACATGCTATTGCCTGGCCAATCCATGCCCGCCGAAACATCCACCTCAAGCTCAAGCTCCAGCTCATCATCCAGCAGTCCCGCCGAGCACGGTCTCAGCACAGGTGCAATCGCCGGGATAGCGGTGGCGTGTGTAGCCTTCGTCGCGATCCTAGTTGCACTATTCTGGACTCTGGGTCGCAACCGTATATATCAGAAATGGAGATCCTCAGAGGTCGGACGAACTGAGCGAACGGCCAAGTGGGCTCTATTCCAATCCCGCAATGGTGGTGCCGCCCCAACTCAGCAAAGTGAACTCGACAGCGGCACTACCTACACAGCACCACGATCTGAGCATAGCCATTTTTCTAGTCCCAAGCCAAGCCATTATTCGAGTCCTGATACAAGCCATCGGGGTGTCTCGGAAGTTACGGATACCCGATCCATGTATGGAGCGCTGGCGCTGCAGCGTGGTTCTGGGCAGTGGAATTGGGATGCTCATCCTCGTAATCAGCGGGGACCGAGTGAGCTGGATGCCACTAGTGCGTCTCCGCCACAATATCACTTAGTAAGAGACTATCGGTGATGTGTTTGATAATTGTCCAAAGCTGTGGTAATATTTTGGAATTTGCGTGATTATTTCCGATTCTTTGTTTTCTTTCATTTATTCCAACATCATTTGTAGAAAGCCATTGAGAATTCCTATTATTTTTGACCTATTGAATTTCGTGACGCTTCCAGTTAAAGTCAGTATCACTTGCCTGGCTTTCATGGCTAAAAATAATATACGATGAATACCGAAAATTGATCTTCAGAAGATTTGCAAGGGACATCGATTGGACTGATCGTCCTGCCTTGAGATTTGGGATATATGAATAGGCACTGCACTTTCTAAAATATAACCCTTGATTGAAATCGAGAAATCGCCTAGAAAAATCGAAATGCACGGAATTTCAGATTCACAGGTCTCCTAAATCAACAATTCGAGAGCGAACTATAGAAAAATGAGAAAGACTTAGTTCTTAGCTAATAGAGAGAAGCCCATATGACAGCCATGATCAGCGGCGCAGCACCGCTGATAAAGGTTATGGGAAAGGCCCGGGGAGTCCCGTTTTCCTTAGTCGCAACATCGGTGCTGTCTGGGCTGTTTGAACCGGTTTCATTACTCGGAGCAGGCGTTTCAGACACTGTGGCACTATCATTCGAGTTCTCCTCCCCCGTGCTCCCTGTGCTGCTAGTATTACCACTAGTACCACTAGTAGCAGCAGCAGTAGTCGTAGTGGTAGATGTGGTGGTAGCACCTGTCGTTGTCGTGCTTTGGTCCGTCACTCCACCATCCTGCGGGAAATCGTAGGATTTGCAAGAATTAATGTCCTCCCAGTCACTCGAGTAACTCGGCTGAGTAAGCCACAGCTGGTATAGTGTATCGTTACAAGGTATCTCGGGAGTATAGGACAAACCGATGTAGCCTAAATCGTCCATATCGGGCAGGTAAATACTAATTTTGAAGATCATTAGATTCCCAGTCAAAAAGGTAAGATGTGGTTGACGGACCTGTTCAGCTCTCCCCAGAGATACAAATATCTTGCAGTCTGAATAGTCGAATAAACATCAAGGGGTGCCCTTGCATTCAGTGTGATGCTCAGGCTTGTCTTTCCCAGGGAGCCTAGGCTGAGACTACAAAATGGTCAGCCAAACAATAAAACAAGAACGTGTTATTGAGGGGTTTTCTGGCGAGGCCAACCTAGATACACCGCCGTAAACCTCAAGTTGGCCGTTCAGCGTGTGTAGATTCGGAGCGTCGAAATCAAGAGGTTCGTCATAGCCTTCTTCTATATTGATTCGTAGCCCCTGACCGTAAACAAGCTCGGTTGATTCTATGTAACCCGCTACTTCTAGCTTCGGCACAGATACACTAAAGTAACTTGTATATTAGCAGGAGTCTTGGTGCTCAAGGGAAGTAACAAACCTTTTCACCGCCCCTTCGACCATGAGGTAGTCTGTCTCCTCGAGTGATGGTAGATCAACAAGGATATAGGGGAAAATCCTTGAGTCACCATAAATTCCACAGGTCTGCGCGCCACAGAACTGAGCGCTCGTAGTAACTGTTTTGAGCAAGGAGAGATCCGTACTATCGCAAGTGTGAGCAGAAATTCCGATATTTGTCCATCGAGCTAAGTGCACTCCTACTTTGTCCAACTTCCCCGGAGAGACAAACTGTTAGCCTCGGACAGCAATCTCAAATCGACCGCCCCACTATCCGACGTCTGAACGAGCTCCACATCTCCTGCCACCTCGAGCTTCGGTAGAGAAACATTACCAGAAAGACCAAGCAGATGGATATTTTCAATCTTTGAAAGAATGCGCATCTCAAACTGATTGAGCGCTTTCGGGATGTCCTCGGCAGTGGAGATGTTTCCATGAAACTCAGTCACATCATTGAGGATATAGTCGCCTTCGTAATCAGATTGAATGACGATGTGGCCGTTGATCGTCGTACATCCTTCAAATGAATTTAGTTGTTCGGGGGTGTGTAGTTCAAGTGTTGTCGGGACGTCCCCGTCCACATTGGCAACAGTGTCGCAATCCCGTGCCTCGGCGCCTAGTAACCGAGATTAGCACGCAAGTTCATAATCAACAAAAACAAAATAATACCAATATAAGATTTCGAACCGCCAAAGGCGAGTGCTAACAAAATATGCGAATACTTCATAGTCGCCGATGTTTACCAATGCAGGAAAACTTAAGGCCAATGGGGGGATCAGCTGTTTAAATAATATAGCGAGTGGGAATTCTTCCACTTACAGCCGCAGGAACAGTGCGGACTGTAATCGAGATTGCCCCATCCTCCACTAGCTCTACACGGACCGTCTTGGCTGCCCCCATACTGGTTTGTGGTGAGTAGCCTCAGGGTCTTTTCGGGCGCCAAGAAGGGGGTGGGGGGCTCTCATTCGCCCGGATTCAGGGACAAGTGCGCCGTCTCTTGGCACTCTTGGCTTTCATTTTGAATCGAGTGCTGGTCTGACATTTGGGCATCAGATGACAGAAGTTTTTCGCCCAGGGAATCAAAAAGGCCTGACTATTCTCAGCCAATCTTGGGCTGGCATGCTGCCATGTGCAGATGTCAAGACAGAGCGTTTGAGGGGGCCATAATTCAATGATTTTATGTTGTGTCCCATTTCGACTGCGGGGGTCAGTGCGGTAATCGGGGAGCTTGCGGCTGAGAGAGACTAAGGTCGTCTTGTGGATGTCTGATAATTTTTCGTTGGCTCTAAAAGGTAGATATGTCTTCGTATGGCGATTTACTCGTGTCGTGGGGAGGAAATGGGACTCAAATTAGCCCACGTGGATGCAACTGCTTGGAGGTAGCAGCCGTATTCTGTATACTAGACTGACATGCCCATTACTAGGGCCGATGATTAGCATGAAAACTAAAGGGGTAGTTTAGCGAGGATAGGGCATAGAAAAGAGGCGCACTGGTAGTTGGGAGGCGCAATGTCATATTCGGACAATATATTATCGACTGTTGTTATCTTGGACGTGTCGAGGATGGGGTCTAAGGGTAGAAAGCCTTGATAGGCGGGGTTTTGACAATCTCCGCGAGCTGCACATACGCGGCAACAACGACGATGTCATGCAATGTGGGCCATGCCAGATATCGTTCTTTCAAAGTCGGTAAACCCACAGGGGGAATCATATACGACTTACTAGGACATTCGGTCAGACATTTCACTCACCAGGATCCAGGGGAACTTACCAACATAAGTTAGAGAGTACAGGAGATAGCTATCGGGATTCTGATCTACACAAAATACTAGAAGTTGACGAGCGCTTGCGCGGTCTCCACTGTTCGATCCTTCGAGAAGAAGTTCAACCCTGCCCAGACCGATTCGCAGACTAGCGCGTGCTTTGTAGATTAGCACTGATTCCAAATTATTGGAACCGCCCTTGAGCACACAAAAAAGGTCAGGGTGCTCCTCGGCCGACGCCGTCACAATGTAACAGCCTTCCTCTCTGTCTGCGTCCCCCCAGCGATCACTACCTCGAACCTCGCTACGTCATCACAAGCAAACCCGCCGCAAAGAAGGTCTTGCCTCCACCAAGCAGCAGGCCGGCGACGACGCGCCCGTGCTCTCGCAGCGCCGCGTAGATCTGTTTCCAGCAGGCCCCGGGCCCGATCTCGACGATCTCCGTGGTGGGGTCATAGCGGGTCCAATCGAGCAGCCCCAAGTCGATGGTCACCCCGTCTCTGTCAATTTCATCGGGCCCAGATTATTGTGTGTGGCCCCCACTGCAGATGGGGAATCTGCGGTCCGCGGTGATCAGAGCGTGGAGCGCTGTTGATACTTCCGAAGCCGATCGCGGGCGCAGGATAGCCGCTGGGCTTAATCGGGCGCTCTTCTACCAAGAGGGAGCTTGCAGGGTGTGGTACCCCTGGGGGGAGGGGAGCAGGAGCTGCTCCTTCAGACCGGCCTGACTTAGTGATTGGGGTGGGGGAGGCCATGCTCTCCCAACATCAGTGGACGCAAAGGTACGTAATTCGACAGCTCTTGATAAGGCAATCAATTCATGGTGTGAAGCCAACCTCGTTTGCAACAATCTTTTCTCCGCTCTTTTCTTTGGCTTCTCGGGGCGATTCCTTATTAGTGCAGTGTAAGTATTCTTGAGAATTTTCTGTTCGGGTTAAGCACCATGTCATCCACCCTTGCGCGTTTCTGCTCTCCCGGGCTACGAATTATCCCGCTCTCCGTCGGGCTCGGGTGCATTCAAGAGCAGAGTAGGTGTTCGGTGGAATTATCCTCCACTTCTAGGCTTATCGGCAGGCTACAATCCGTATGTATTAATCTATTTGATTAGGAGATCATATTATCAATCATTACGAAATCTACAGATGCTTTACAATTCCTTTCGTACGCACGACTTTTATATACATCCGATCGTAATCAATTCTTTCGGCTTTCTTGTACTATGGATTCTCACTTTGTTTCGCTGATCCGTACACATGTCCACCAACTCTAACCAGGAGGATTTCTCCATTAGCCCCAACCTCGGCAAGGGGCTTCGTCTTTTCCTCTACTCGCAATTATTCGTCACCCCTGAGCTCCCAACCCAGTCCTTTGCCAAGCAAACCGTGATCGTCACCGGTGCCAACTCCGGGCTGGGCCTCGAATCCGCACAGCACTTCTACCGCCTCAATGCCGCCAGGTTGATCCTGGCCGTACGCACTATTGCTAAGGGTCAAGAGGCTAAAGAGTATATATTGCGGAACAGCCCGCAACGCTCCGAGCCGGACGCCATCGAGATATGGCCCCTCGATCTCTCGAGCACTAAGTCAACGCTAGCTTTCGCTGATCGCGTGAAGACAGACCTTCCACGCTTAGATGTTTTGATAAATAATGCAGGGATCAATTCCCCTGAATGGAAGGTCTACGAGGGCTATGAACAAGCCGTTCAGATTAACGTCCTTAATACCTTCTTACTAGCACTATCCCTACTACCTAAGCTAGAGGCGACGAGTGCTATACTAGCGGAGGAGGAGCCACGCCCACATCTAGTGATTGTGAGCTCTGAAGCGCACCGATTGACTAAATTCCCGGAGATCAATTCCCCTGAGCTATATACGAAGCTTAATGAGGAGAGTGCTTTTAGTCAGCAACCACGGTCAGTTTTCTCTATTTACTTATATATAATTACTAATATCTTTCTTCTTACTATAGATACCAAGCTACTAAGCTTATGGAAGTTCTTTTCACGCGTGAACTTGTCGCTCGCCTCGGTCCCACTAGCGTGATAATCAATCTCGTTAACCCTGGTCTATGCACTTCCAATCTAGAGCGTAACAGCGGCAAAGCTCCCGCGGTGCTACGCCTTATACGGCGCATCTTAGATCGAACTACCGAGGTTGGCAGCCGCACCCTCGTTCTCGGCGCGTCAGCTCCCGCTAGCTCACACGGCGAGTTTCAGAGCGATGGGTCGAACCAGGATGTTGAAGCGTGGATCTATACAGAGGTCGGACAGCGGGCACAGAAGAAGGTGTTTGAGCAGACGCTGCAGATTCTGGAGGCGAGGAAGTCGGGAATTGCGCATGAGGCAGGACTGCGCGACGTTTGAAGGAGATGGGATGTCAGAGCGTGGTCGATGTGGGACCAAGCATGGGTTTAGTTTAACGCGCGCGAGAGAGGGAGAGAGATACAGAGAGGTTCTATAAATACTGTGTTGGAGTTCTAGGCTGGCTTGTTTCAAGTTAATACCACCAGCGCGTAGTAAGGTGACACTTTCCCAATTGAATGATTGCATTTGATGGTGGAAAATTGAATAAATCTAATTAGTTAAATACGCACTGCAATCCACACTGCAAGCCGCACTGCAGCCAAATTTGAAATTCGCTTACAAAACAGGAAAGTGCGCATCGAAGCTAATGTTCGCTACGGCACGCCGTACCAACACGAAGCACGTTAAGTAGGAGCACGCAACCCCTCCATTCCCTTCTTTCCAGAATTCATACCTTCATCCACGAACTTTTAAACCTCCTCGCTCTTATCATCCACTTGATTTAAAGAGCCCCTCTTCTAATATCACGGCATTCAGACCATTCATAATCCCAGTAAGATAACCATCATCGACTCCAACATGCTCGGCTTCATCCGAGACTGCATCTTCGGAACTCTGGCAGATGACCCACTTCCTCCCGCCGACGGTCGATCTCCCGAGTCCATCGCTTCCGAGATTGTCACCAGAATCCTGAACGCCGATTCTGTCGAATCACTCCGCAAGCAGTTGAAGGAGGAAGTATCCATCGATAGTTGGTCGGAGGCTATCGCGAAAGCTATACTGGAGGGCTTGAAGAATGCAATCAATGCTGGCACAGAGATGGCGAAGGCAGCTGCTGACGCTGCCGCTAAGAGCAAGAATGCTGCTGTCAGATTTGCGACCGATCATCCTGAATACGCTACATTGATTGCATTGGGCATATTGGCCCTGTTGATGCCATGGGCTCTGGAAATCATCGGCTTTGGGGAACTGGGTCCCATTGAGGGTACCTTTGCGGCAGCTTGGCAGAGGACATTCGCTGGATATGTACCGAAGGGGGCTTTGTTTGGATATTTCCAGAGGCTGGGAATGAAATGGCACTGGATTGTTTGAATTTGGTGGCGGCTGTTGATGTCAGATCAATCTATCTTCTTCATGTTGGGCATCATCTTGGGAACATAGCTCTATTCACATGATCGAAATATAGATGAACAGCCTAGTTGGTAATTATCAATCCATCTTCGTTCACTCTGTCAGCCCACTCCATCCAGCTACCATCGTAAAGCCTCATTTCCATATTGTAGCCGCATACACGCAGTGCCAAGCCCAATGCAGAGGCTGTCACACCAGAGTTACACGTCAACACAGCTGGCTTGTTTTCAACCACACCAGCCTTTGTAAAAAGAGCCCGAAGCTCGTTCACTTGCCGGAGACATTTCTCCTCCGTCAAAAAGGAGGCGAGCGGAATGCTCACAGCATCGGGCATATGCCCCGGCCGCAAAGATGCATATGCGGCCTGATCGAGACCGGAAAACTGGTTGAAAGGCCTGGCGTCGAGAATTTGAAAAGGTCTTTCGTTGGGCTGCGCAAGGATCTCGTCGCGCAACTCCTCGAAGGAAATGATTTCTCCTGGACACAGCGATCCATGGACAGAAGTTGTTATTGAGTGAGACAACGAGCTCGATAGTCCTCTTAATTGACCACTGGAAAAAGGGAACCCTTGTTGAACATATTGGGGGAAATTGTTCAGAACGTGAACATTCTTAAACCCGAAATGGAGGAATGTCCACGCGACACGCGGCGAGGAATATAACCCTATTTCGTAGGTGTCATATACAATAATGATGTCTTCTGATTGAATACCAAGATCGGCCATGCAATCGGAGAAATGTGAAGCGGTGGGCATCATTACCGGATACTTGGAACTAGTATCGCTGATGGAGTCCATGTTGAAAAAGCTTGAATTGGTTAGCGGCGGGTCTCGGATGGGGTCAATACGAAAGATCGGCGTACATGGAGTTCGGGATGTGTTTTGATTCATAAGAAGCCAGTGTCGGGCTTCGGCCAGCAGCTACTGGGATAATGCGATGTTTTTCCTGGCCGTTTGACACGGCATCGTGGAGTTCGGACGGGGAGATGAACAATGACCCGAAAGGGTCTGCAAGGGCGCTCATAGTGTTTGGGCGACAATGCCTGTACGCTAATGCAATATGCGGTCGTGAAAACAATAAGGAACAATTATGCTTGATTATGGTTGAGGTGAGCAAAACAGGTGGAGAACTTTGTGCGGCTCAGGTGGGGTGTTTTGCCGACATCGGGGAAATGGATGAGGCGGCACGAAATAATAACCAAATATGACTTGAAGCATCGCTTATTGAGGTTTGTGTACTCTGTCCTATATTCGCTCCGTCTAGCCATGAGCGCCCATGAAGCATTCCAAATATTTGCTTGCAGGTGGATATTCACCCTGTAAGCGCCGACAGGCAAAGGCTAATGCATGACACGTAGCACCTATGAAGACTGCAGCCAGGAATCAGCCAGTCGACTCTGGTTGGCTCAACTTCTAACCGCCCAATTGCCACAAGAAGGTTATCTCTTACAACTCTCAAAATACCCTTAGTAGGGATAGACCTTTCCTGCGATGCACACAATCAATCAGCGCTACGCCCCGGAGCTCTCCTCCGCAATGCGTCGTGTGGAATGAGGCAGTACAGAGCTTGGAACAAGACCAAGAACGAAATAATCTACAAAAAGCGATCAATATTCTTCTTCGAGAGGCTGGGGTTCAAACCGGACTTGATTGGAAGACGAAGCTCTGAGTACTTTCACGGTCAACATGTTAATAACATATTGATTCAAATAACTTCACTTTCGCGAGCTAGCGCCATGATCTCTCACAACGCAACCTCCTCTCCACCTATTCCCTACGCTTGAAAGTCAACTCCATAGGTGCCGCAACCAAAGTGAATGCGTCGCGCTTCCCATTCCAGAATGACGTCTCACTAAATCCAGACACGAAAGAAACGTCATACCGAGTCAGGATCTCAGCAGTTACTCGGCGAACTTCCATCAACGCCAGTTGTTTCCCAACACAAATGTATGGACCTAGGATACATTAGTATTTGGTGGAAATGACATGGTTTGAGACGTACCGGCTCCGAACGGAATGAATACCGAAGCATCTTTCACGAGCTCGGGTTTCGTCGACCACCTCTCTGGTATGAACTCGTCTGGATACACAAAACTTCGTTCATCTAGTTCATTCATAGAATCAGCACTGAAACCAAAACAACTGGCAAGTTTCAATACCTCTGAATAGCGCATGCATAGGCATTGCGACCATAACATTGCCGGGGATGTATGTCTCGCCTATCTGGAGACCTTCCGGGGGAGTTTGTCTCTGCAATCCAGAGGGGACTACCGGGTGCATGCGAAGTGTTTCGTTGATGATGGCATCAAGTAACTTCAGACCTGTCAATTGGTCCGTGGATATGTTCGGAAGTGCATCTAATTCTGATTGAAGTGATTGTTGTAGTTGAGGGTCCTTTGCCAGCTCAAAGAATACATTGGTCAAAGTCGCTGCGGTTGTATCGCTATTGCACACAGTTAGCCTCGCGAATTAAAATGGGCACTTTATAGTGCTCTACCTTCCAGCCACGCTGATGAGGTATGTGTCCCCGTGCAGATTATGATGATCTTGCTCGGTCTTGGCACCTTGCTCAAATGCTTTCAGAAGCCATGAGAAGACATCTGGGCGACTTGGAGGGTTCTAAAAAAACCAGATCATCAGCAATTTCTAAGATCCCTGTCGGTATCTTGATGAGCTTATTTTGATGCGGTTTTGGACTTTATCATCAAGCCATCCCCAAAACTTGAGGTAATCGGCATTGATTCCAGGAATGCGCTTGAAGAAGGGGAACAACCACATCAAATGGCTGAACAATCCAATCATTTTCATGTCGGCGTGCAATTGGTTAAGGAAGTACTTGTCCTCATTATCTGCGAGCATGTCAAAGGACTTTCCAAATGAAAGATCTCCCATCACGTCGATTGAATAGAGGTTGAACCATTTGGTCATGTTCATCGGTTCGTTCAATCCCTTTTCAATGGCCTGCATCAGCTGGGTGGTATAGTGGACCACACGGGGCTCATAATCACGTAATGCTGCCGGAGATAATCGTTAGTATATCGGTCGCATTCACACTTGGTCGGTGTTACCTTGTGAGCTAAACCCATGATCCCAGGTCTTTCGTCGGCGTGCATGAGATGCCTTATCTCGGTCAGTTTGAAGCGAAACTCGAGGCTCAATACAATTGTACCACGGTCCTTTCTGGGTCTTCGCTTGAGAGCTGTAAATTAGTTTCACAGCGGCTGGGTCAGAAATGGAGAGTTCCGTAGGGCCTTGGCAGAGTCAGCAACTTTTAACAAAATCTGACAGATATGTGATACTGACCAATCCGCACGTAATCGCCATATTTCTCATGAAGCTTTTGTGTCTCTTCGTACAAACGAAAATTCTTGGCCGACAGGAAAGTGACATAGAAATTTGAAAGTCGTGCAAGGAGGGGCCCAGGGAATTTATTTAGCCGATGTAATGCGCCTCGGTAGACGATCATACTACTATAGACTCCCAATAAATGATATGCGACGAGCCTCAAAGACCAATTCGGGGTGGTTGGAATGTCACTCTTCTCCAAGATGCCGAGGTACTCCACGCTGGCCAATATTGCAGATAGA
The DNA here is from genome assembly GCA_028829675.1 of Penicillium tannophilum. Lineage (NCBI taxonomy): Eukaryota > Fungi > Ascomycota > Eurotiomycetes > Eurotiales > Aspergillaceae > Penicillium > Penicillium tannophilum. The sequence goes on from JAQKAK010000008.1 coordinate 1,294,085, forward strand.
ATCGCATAGTTAATCACGACTGCTGGTGCCTTCGTGTCCCACTCTCCATGGCGGTATAGTAGAGCATGAATACTGACGCCTGTCAGGCCAGCGATGACCGGCAGTGCCTCAAAGGATTTTAACATGGTTGTAGACAAATCATTTCAAGGGTCAGTGTGGGAGGGGCTAAGAAGTCAAATACCCCAGCTTGCATTCCCCTCATTTGCGACACTCATGCAGGTCGGGTTATCCATGCTGCAGTGTGACATGTCTCCTCCAATCAAAATAATTCTAATGAAATCAGTGGAGATATCTTCATAAAATGGAATTTTTTAGCGACAACGAAATTTTTATCAGAAAAAGGTGCCCCATAGAAAAGGCAAGAATAGTAGCATACTCATAAATTCATTCGGGAGTGATCATCTGGATCTCAATCTACCCTTTCCTTGACTTTCTTAAGTCACTCGTACCCCTAAATGAAGCTCATGTCCCTTGTCTCGCACTACCTCACAAATCGGCGACTCAAGCATGGGTGGAAAGTGAGACTCAACACAAATAAATGACTTTGTGTTTGGCACAGGAATCCATTTATCATTCCTGATTCTCAACGCTTCGGCATCACCAACCTAATCCCTTCGCTCACTTCAGTCTGTTGAACTGCTCTCCCGAATGTCGCCTCGGCCATCGTACTTCGTCGTTAGCTTGTCGCAAGCCAAAGGACCCTCCAATGGCTCGGCTTTTCCATGTTCCTCCAGCAAAGGCTTCTCGTAGTGCGATCGGAAGATACATTTTTACTGCACTTTTCTTCCTCCTTGCGTGGGCGAGGATGCTTCTTTTGCCTTTCCTTCTCAGAAGTATCAGGATCTTTCTTCTCATCCCGCAGTTGCCACTTTCTTTCCAGTAGCAAGGATAAGGTGTCTTTTCGCAAGTCAATGACCAGAACCGCGAGCACACTGGCATAGACAGACATCAGGTATATACACCCTGTAGCCGACATCACGCTTGACAAGCCATTGCCTGTCACTTTTGGCTGAGACCCGTCTTGTGCCTCGTAGTGATTTATCCCTGTTGGTATATTATACCGACTACTGACCTATACTGTAGCCCAGTCACGCTGTAATATAGCCTTTGAGTCGGCTTCTTCATGTAAGATCAGAGTCAGGTATTGAGTGCGTGCGTCCCACTGTGGCGACCGATTTTGGGTGCAATCTCAACAGAAATCTTTCTAACGGAGCCCTGTGTTCGTATGTTGCACCGTGAACTAAGCCTAGCATAGCTTTATTGGCTGTGTTCATAATTTCGGACGTGTTACAGCATAACGGCCTGAGTCCACTGTTGACCAATTAGCCTGCTGAGTTTTCTGAAACATCACTGAGCTTATCACTATACCTTTGTTCCTTCATATATGATATATATATAGCCAAGAGATTAACATCTGCCGTGACCTGCAAGAAAGCATCGCCCTGACGCGTAAAGTGTTTGTACTGACTGCGAAGAAGGTTAAAAGCAAAGTAATGGACTCGCTGGAAGTCGCGGGTCTGAGCAATGGATGCCACATCTCTTAATGATAAAAGTGAACTGTTGACACAACCGCAAAGTCTCTCATCCCAAAGGCAAATGAGATTTCATGTCTCGTGGTTATGGTCACCATAGTAGAGGTGCACACTGAACGGGTAAGCCGACGACGGGAGATCCAGGAGTAGCGCGAATAGCGTGGGCAACGATTTCGAAACCGATCAGTTCACCGGCATCCATCGAGGGCATGGTAAGGAATCCCTGACGCAGAGAAAAGTGCCACCAAGCACGATAGGCAAGGGAGATATGGAAAGCTAGTAGCACAGGATCAGTCTGCTAGGCTATCAATCGACTGGAGCAAGTTGGTGGACGGGCCACCCACCTAGCGGGCTCAGTGCGGTATATTAGCGAAAAAATCGTGTTATCCGCGGTGAAGAGACTGGAAAGTAGAGCTCTTGTGGCACGGCGAAGTTCTGAAGCGCGTTTCGATACAATCCCGTTCATTTTTTGGGTCTCTTCCTGATTCATTCAAGCGAACGAGCGACGTAACCTCATTTCTGTCACAGCTGAAGATGTACTCGTAGTCTGCCTTTGATGAGCGTCGGATGCGCTTCATCGCGTCTCTGACGAGGCCATCTGGCAGCGCGTTCAAGGCTTTCTGTTACTCGGAGAGTAAATTTGCCATATTCATCGCATTCTAAATGTGATGTTTGTCAGCCGGATCAACCCAACTCCATAGCCGCGACTGTTCATTACTGACCACTTTCTTCCGTGTAGAATGAAAAATGACACCATTCAATGAGCTACCAGCTACACGACGGGCTGATGACCGAGTATCGAAACCTGCGCCTCCATCTGCTCATCTAACCGCACGTTTCAAGGTCTAAGTCGCACTGACTCTCAATCCCATTCGAGCAATTGGAGACAGCTGGAAAGAAGCAGAGAGTTAGAAAAGCAAAATCAAAGGTCAACCCAAACTCACTTAGACTTACTCCTTGCATTGCATTGCGCGCAGCACTTGTCATACCCATGACAGTGTGCTATTCCACTGAACCCTTTTCTCTTAGGAATTGCACAACCATAATTTCAAGTTCCGGTCTCAAATCCGCGCAGATAGTAGGAAATCGTCCATTCTGTGAGACCGCATTTGAAGGCCAACGCATTTCATCAAGCGCTCCCCCTCATCTAAGAGGCAACCTGCTCATCTCATGATGCTAGGATCTTGCAAGGTCAGCGTCAGTCGCAATTTTCGAGTGGAAACACTAGTATCGATGTCTCCTTACTGGTTGTAGACTGATTCTTCCATGCGGATTTTTGTTTTTTCCATAAGAGAATTACAGGTCAGAAACCCGACAATAACCATGATCGTCATCCCTTATTCAATCGATCGATAGCTCATCATGGTGAAAATAAGTCGTTTCTCTCACTAAAACACAAGTCAGCATTGCACAAATTATTATTTGGAAGCTTTGGCGTGCAAGTAAGTGATAAATGGAACTCACATAACTTCCTGAATACTTCTTGTCTGGGGCTCGCATAGAAGTCTCTGCTTCATTCTCGCTTCATTTTTATGATGCGGTTTGATCTCCCACCAGTTTTTGCTCCCGAAGGAACTTGATCTTGGGAGATGGTAGAGAAGCAAAGAAGAAAGAGCAAATTATTTCTCTTTATATATATTTCGGTCGTGCTGCTGCCTAAATCTCCAACTTGCTGCACATGCGGAGAGTAATGATGTGTCTCAAATATGTGGTAGTAAGGTTATTTGTAGATGAAAAGATTTTCTGAAAATGAGGAGATATGTTTTCTGAATAGTGGCATACAACTGGAGTGGACTAGCACGTGACCTGTCCCTTTGTTGGCAACGTTAATGACATCGCAATCATGGCCTGAGAATAAAAAGGCCATAACTACGCTAAAACCTGATTGCTTTGAGGCGAAGCTAACAAATCGGTAAATTGAGTCACTCCTGCTGCAAATCTCACAAACCTCTCAATGGATCTCAACATAGTGAGACTTCACCTGATGTGATGCCTTTCAACAATTTGGAAAGTGGGTATTTAGAATTGAACGACCTGGCTTGTACAATTTAAAGCCCATGAGGCTGTTAAAAATGAATGTTGGGTATCTGCTACGTAATAGGACGATAAGGCGAAAGCTAGCGTGACTTAGCGTTGTCATAGTGGGAGCTAACACGCGTCATCTAAGCCTCGCTGAGGTAGACCCGATCGTAGCCGCATCTTCCTAAGAATCTGCCTTGTGATCTTGAATATAATGCAAGTCACACCGATAGTGTTGATCGCGTCAAGTTCGACATACCCACGGTCTTTTCACTTCCTATCACCCATCCACCATCTAGGAAACTCTTCCATCCCAAGCGCTCAAATGAGTCTCTTGCCTAGCAAGGCTGGTATCGACGGTGACACAGCTTTACTGGGACTTCTGTATATGCTGGTCTTAATCCTCGGCACCGTCTTGACTGCTGTAATATCTGGGTTACTTTTCCTCTGCCTCATGCTGGTGATAGGTGCTTTTACTTTCTTCGGCATCGACCTCTGCAAAAACCTGGAGGAGTTTTTCGACCAAAGAAAACAACACTGGCTCGCCACAGCCGCAAATTCAATGGCCAAGGCCGTTTCCGCAGAGGGTGAAAAACAAAAACAAGTTTCTTTTCTCGATAAAAAGAAAGCCTTGCTCCAGGAAGGTAGAATCCTTGCGCAACGCGACGTTTATCAGGCTGAGGAAATCAAAGATCTAGAGGAGATTGAAGATCTTGGCAAAAAACCAATACCTTCTCAGCAAGAGAAAACTCGAGAAACACCGACAAGAGTCAAAAGAGGCATCGGATCTGCTGTTCAAGAATTGGCGTCAGTACAAAGATCTCTTGCAAGAATGTCCAGTTGGAGCCTGGATCCGTGAGGACAAGAGAAATCAGTCCAGGTGGCAGACATCCCAGGAAGAGACAGCAGCATGCAAACATCGAAAGGGCTGTTGCGCGTTTAGTTGTGGTTGCTGTGAGAAACATCGAGCTGTCACTGAAAATCAAAGAGAAAGACCTGATATGTACTTCTTCTCTCATTGCACGTCGGAGTGCTCATGCTGCTTTCGCCGAGAATCCCGCATATTTGGTTGTGAGCAATAGGGCTGTCTTGAGGCTTATCCCGCAGCCCAAAGCCAGGGTCTTGCAGTGCATACATTCCCGTGGGGCCAGAAGATTCTGATATTGAAAATCAAGCCTCCAGCTCAAGTGGATCTACATAAGGTAGGAATTTGGAAGTCCAAGGCCTTAAATTGACTTGCTGCTGTATGGTCCCTATTATTTATTTTAGCCGGAATTGTCTTCTCATTTAAAAATATCTTGTTCTAGCGCTACTTAATGTACTATTATTTTAGACGAGCTAAATCATCTCAAGGGTTGGATTTTTCATGGGCCCCGCAAATAGTTGGAAATGACCCCGCAGAACTGAACTATAGGTGCTTTTCTTACCGAGACTCGTGGAAGGATCGTGATTCGCGAGTACATGTGGGGACGATCGGCTCGAATGTATCCTTGTCTTGGCACAAAACCATCCACGATCCCAGAGATCTCTTTTGCACGGGCCGTGCCGGAAAGTACCTTGGGAAATAAAGACTTTGAATTCACTAACGTACATTTCTTCGATCTATATAACTAATCCTGGCGTTTTGATCCTGGATATGTGATATTCAGAAGAGAGAGAAATGCTTCGGCCCGCGGCAAAACAGGCCCACATGCACTAATCGGAGATCGCGAGCGGGGTCCAGAGCTAAAGCAAATAAAATAGATGAGCTGAAGCGCAAAGAAGAATATTCCATTCGATCACTTCGTTACTTCTCAAGACTTCCTTCTCGCTGCAAAAATGACATCCACAACCGCAATCGTATCTCATGAGCCTAAAGAGCTCCTGAAATGGGAATGGTCCCTCGAACAAGTCACCCTCACTCCCCCAGGCGACGATGAAATCCTAGTAGAAATGCATGCTTCAGGTATCTGCCACACAGATATCCTACTCTCATCCGTTCCCACCGGTGCAGCCGGTGTTCAATACCCGAAAGTCGTCGGACATGAAGGTATGTTCAACACTACTTTAAAGCCTACCCCGCAGATACCCCAAACTTTAAACAATCCGTCACTAATACCCAGTATAGGGGCTGGAATTGCTCGTGTAGTGGGCAAAAATGTCCAATCCGTCAATGCAGGAGATCCCGTCCTCCTATCATTTAGCTCTTGCTCTGCGTGTATTCAGTGCCAGGAATCACACCCCGCATACTGCGATACATTCGGTTATCGAAATTATGTTGGACACAACGAATCAATGTCCATGGATTCTGATAAAAAGGTTTGGTCTCAATTCTTTGGACAGTCTAGTTTTGCCAAACATAGCATTGTCAACAAATCTAGTGTTGTTAATGCTAAGGACCTCATCAAAAATTTGGATGAGTTGAAGCTTTTTGCGTCGCTGGGTTGCGGATTTCAGACGGGGATGGGTGCTATTCAGAATATTACCATGGCTACTCCGGCGGATACTGTGATGGTTACGGGCCTCGGGGCTGTGGGGATGGGAGCTGTGATAGTAAGTTTGTGCTGATTCTTGTATCTGATAGGTGGGTGAAGATGCTGATGGAGAATAGACTGCTGGAATTGTGGGATGTAAGGCTGTCATCGCAGTTGATCGGGTGAAGTCTCGAATCGATCTTGCGAAGAAACTAGGTGCTACACACACGATTGATACGAGCGAAAAGGGCTTTACAACGCTAGATGAAGCTGTTCGGAAGTTTATTCCTACCGGCGTATCAATTGCTATCGATGCCACGGGTGTACCTCACGTAATTGAACAGTGTGTTCAAGCTACGCGCGCACGTGGTAAGATGCTAATTGTCGGCGCACCGCCAATGAACTGGAATCTGAAGGTTGACGGTGTAAAACACCTCAATGTGGGTTTTGACATCGACATGAGAGTATTGACTGGAAATAGTTCTAATCTCCTTCTTTTACATCTTTAGAGTGGGCGAGCTATTATGGGATGTGTTGAGGGCGATTGTGACCCACAGACTGTGAGTATCGCAATGATTTCTTCAAGGTATCGAGTGCCTCACTAATATGATTTCAGGCTGTTCCGCAGCTTGTTAAGTGGTACCGTGAAGGAAAATTCCCCCTTGAGCCCTTCATTCGCTATTTTGATGTAAGTGGATTCACAATCATTGTCAGCGTGTATGTTAACCGAGATGTACAGGCTACGGACTACGATTCTGCTGTCCACAAGCTGGAAAGCGGTGAGGTTATCAAGCCTGTTCTAGTATGGAAGCACTAAGCATTGTATCTGATCAATGGTAGCGAATAAGAGGCCTGAAATTACAACTCAACTTTGTTCTACGATTTATTTGGTTTGCATCTGGTGAGCACCGAATCAAATAATAGAATACATTATGTCATAATTAAGGTAGGAACCGAGTATGAAAAAGATGCTGGGAATCTCGGGCTTTCAATAGTAAGGTCCGCAGACCCATTGCTTACATATTCAAGAATGCCACTATGTAATTCAAGTGAACCAGTTCACGCTAAATAGCAGGAAAATAGATACTCATTCCAGTCCCCTAGGCGCTCTGCGTGCGGCTACCACTCCGAGCAGTAGTGGTAGAAGAAGAGCCAGGAGAAGAACCACCGCTACCACCGCCACCACCTCAAGAGCTGGAGCTATCGTTCTCAACACCACCCTCCTCAGTGTAGTAAGCAGCAGGGGTAATATCGGTACTCTCAGTAGAATCAATACCAAGAGTAATCCAAGCAAAGATACCATCAGACACGTCATCACCAAGCAAGACGTACTCCATGATCGGATCAATGGTATCCGCCTCCTCGGATAGGATGCTGTCATTGGCGTTGGTGGTTACATCCTGAGTATTGGTGGAGTAGGGAGATGTGGCCTCGACTTCAGTGAGGAGGTCTTGGTCGAAGAAGAGCTGACCGACGTGCGAGGAGTGAGCGGTGTAAAGGCCTGAGAGGGTATCGTTTGCGAGAACGGTGTCGTTTGAGGAGTGAGTGAGCACTGGGTAAATTAGTCAATTTGGTTTCACAGTGAAGGGTATATATGGGGAGTTGTGAGGGAATATGTCGTGTCTTACCATGGATGTGTGTAGCACGGCTGGTATAGTGGCCCGGGAAAATGGACTCGAATTGCACGACACCATCGCTGTTGCTTGCCTGGATACCGCGGAGGAAAGTGGCGTCGAGGTTGGTCGCGTCGGATGAATCGCCGTTTCCGCTGGCCTGGATTCCGGAGTAGACACCCTGTTGGATTTAAGATAAGATTAGATGTGTCTTCTGGTGGGAAGAATATATGGAGCTTACGGTAGCATTGCAGTGCCAAAGATCCATGTAGACCTTGGGCAACGGCTCGCAAGTATTGGTGTCGAGGATCTGGATGTCCATGTACAGCGGGACACCCTCCTGGTCCTCGACGAGGTTCTCACGGATCAACTCGCCGGAGACATCTAGAACTCATTAGTCGTGGTTTGATTAGCTGGATCTCGATTAATGCTTACAGTAAGGACCCTGGGTGACATCCGGTCCCAGGATGCAGGTAGCCTCGGATCCGAACAGAACGCTGGGATCAGTCGACATGTCGACATTGGTCAGGTTCGACTTGTGGGAGGTGTTTACGACAGTGTCAAGGTCGCGAGCCTTAAGATATCGAGGCTCTGGGAAGCAGTCAGTTCTGCACTATCATCTCATTGTTCGTGAAAGACGTACCGTTCTTGAGTCCGCGACGGCGACGGATATGCTTAACAGCATGCTCGCGACGAGCAACATTCTTGCTCTCGAGACCACGAGCCTTGAGCTTCGAGGCACATTGAGAAAGGCTGCGGGTCTGAATTCTGGAACTCTTCAAGAAGGCAGCGCGCTCCGCAGCTTCGGCCTTGACATTGTGGCCGGGGTGAGCGGAAACAAGACCAGCCAGACCGACCAGGCCGACGGTAAGAGCAGAGGCGAGTTGCACCATGACGACTTATATAGTCAAGAAACTAGAATAGAATGGAGAAAATTGCAATTCTGCGATAATGGTCGGTCTGACATGCCCAGGCGCTGCCCTCCATCCTTTTATACCACGAAACTCGTCGACTCTCGGGGTACCCAGTCGACGTACCCAAACCCCAGCAGGGTGATGATACATCAAACAAGACTAACAGAAGCTGACGAAAGGTATGGAGTCGCCATTGACAAAGCAAACGAATCAGAGTCTGAATATTTCTCATCTCAAAGGTACCGAATCCCTAACCTATGTACCGGGCCCGCAATGGATCACCAATCGTGGTCCGGGGAGACCTAGAAGCCGGATAATGAGCCAAAACGGTACGTGATAAGCCGATCATATGTCCCGGTATTAGGCCAGGGACGCAAGTCCCGGGAGTAGTACGTTGAAAATTCTTACCTCGGATGATCTGTGATGAATCAGTCCGCCGATCATGGGTCCACAGGGGGTATGCCAAGGACAAGTTGACGACTCATGCAGCGCACGTCCTCGATGGAGGGTTTTAAGGAAACGCTGATCCAACTTTATTTGGATAAATGGGTTCGGGATGAGGCGGACAGCTGTGTTGATCTGCAGTGATGACGAGTCTTTGGATATCAATTGGTGGTTTTGGAGTTTGAAATATTCCAGAATGCAATATCGTTGGCTCGGTTTGGTATAGTATGTTTCCAGATTGGTCAAGGGGTTGGATAAAGTCGATCCTTGATATTAATTCGCGCCTTCTGATATGCGAGGTATCCTTACTGCATGAGCACCAGGGTGTGCTAGGCCCTGTTCTAGGGTCTGATCCCTGATGGCGTATTCGCCGCGGAGCATACAGAAGCATACGTACCCCCTTCTTGGCAACCCGTTGGCAAGATGGCATCATGCCGGGGAAATATCCCTCCACCAGAAAACCTGACGGGCGCATTTTATGTCGTGAATGCCAAGAAGCTTACAGGGGTAGGAAGGATTTGATTCGCAATCAAAGTCAATTTAGGCACGTGTCGCCAGTGTGTGATGCCATGTGCGGCGGTAAAATGTCGGACGTGTATAGTGTTGCCAAGGCCGTGGAAGGGCTTGGCATTAGCACTGGAACGGTGGGCTTAAGAGCATTTGCGATTTCAACTCCGAAATTCCGAACTAGCAAATGAACGGCTTGGAAATCTACACTTGGAATTAGGAAAAAGTTTGTAAAATGTGATAAAATTAAATATTCAAATATAAGTACATTGAGTCACTAGATTCATCAACCAGAGTAACAATCAAACATCAACATCGTAGCATAGCACATGAAACATTGGTATTTCCGCTGAAAGTGGGACCAGCCAAAAGCAAAAGGAAATGAAAGACATGATAATTCGCCGGAGATTAACCTTCTCGGCTTAGACTTCCTGGTGGCTGACAACAGGGGCAATGGCAGCCTTATCCATTTCAAGGCCCATCTCACCAGCGAAGGTGGAGTGGGGCTTCCACTTGGCGGAAGTGCGAGGAGTAGTCTCCTCCATCATCTTGTCGACCTGCTCCAGGGTCAATCCCTTGGTCTCGGGAATGAGGAAGTAGGTGTACACGAAAGCGCAGGTGCAGAGGGAGCCCCAAATGAAGAAGACCTTGGGACCAAGGTTACCCTCATCGCTGTAGACCATGTAGGGGGTAATGACAGCGATAATGCAGTTCCAGAGCCAGTTAGAGGCAGTGGAGAGGGCGACACCGCGGGAACGGATGGGCAGAGGGAAGATCTCGCCGATGACGACCCAGGCACCAGGACCCCAGGTGCTAGCGAAGAAGAAGATGTAGATACAGATGAAGGCGATCATGGCAGCGACAGCCTGCTGGTTGTCGTAGTCGGTAACACCAAGGATGGCGACGATGAACTGGCAGACAATCATGCCAAGGGCACCGTAGAGAAGGAGAGGGCGACGTCCGAACTTCTCAATGGCGTAGAAAGAGAGAGGAGTGGAGCAGACGTTGACGATGGTGGTGATGATGGACAGGAGGAAGGGGTTCTGAATCGTGCCAAGCTGGGAGAAGAAGGTGGTTCCGAAGTAGAAGACGAAGTTGACACCGGTCCACTGCTGCATCATCTGCAAAGAGGTACCAAGGATAGTGCGGCGGAGGTTGCTGTTAGGCTCCCAGAGGGAGCCACTGAAGCAAGCAGCCCAGCTAGCGAAGTATCCACCCTGGGGAGTAGCCTGGAGCTCGTAGAGGTGGTTGGCCTGGATCTCATTGAGCTCAAGGTTGATGTACTCAGAGTCAGGGGCCTGTCCGCGAACACGGGCAAGAGCATTACGGGCCTTCTCCTGTTCACCCTTGCGAATGAAGTAACGGGGAGACTCGGGCAGGAACATAAGACCGGTACCAAGAATAAGAGCCCAGATCATCTGGATAGCAATGGGGATGCGGTAAGAGCCAGAGTCAGCGCGGTTCTCAGTGGCATAGTCGACGCAAGTAGCCAACATCAGACCAATGGTAATGCAGAACTGGTAAGAGGAGACAATGGCACCGCGGACCTTGCGAGGAGCAATCTCAGACATGTAAAGAATGATGACTGCAGACACAAAACCGACACCGAAACCAGCAATCAAACGACCAGCGACGAGCAGACCGATGCTGCTAGAGGCAGTCTGCAGAGCGACACCAATGAGGAAGACAACACAACCAGCGATAATAGTGATGCGACGGCCAAACCAGTCGGCAAGATCACCAGCCAGGATAGCACCGAAGAAGGTACCAGCGGAGAGGATAGAGACAATGAGAGACTTCCTTGAGGCAGGAATCACAAAGTTGGCGGGGTCAGTAGTGGCTTGGTCCAAGCCCTCGAAGGTGGAGATGAAGTAGTCCATGTCGAGGACACCACCAATGTATCCGGAGTCGTATCCGAAGAAGATACCACCAAAGGCAGCAAAAGCACACATCAAGTAAGTCTTGAAGGTGACAGGGGCCTCGATGCGAGCAGCATCGACGCCCCCGATGGGGGAAACAGCACCACCGGGCATTTGATTGAGATCAGATGTAGGTGTGAGAATCTGTGGAGGTATAGTTGTGGTTGGGGATGTAGATTGGAAGAAGTGTAGTCGAGTAATCTTAGTCAAGAGAGAAGTAAGATAGAAAGATGAGTAGGTTGGTTGTGATGATTGTATTGAAGGATGATGGAGAAAAGCAAAGTAGAGGGGGAAACATGGTGGTTTATATCCTCGAGAAAATGCCCTATACCACAAATCCCCGCAAACAAAAATAGCAGGGGAAAAAATCCCCAGACGGAGCTAGACGGTACTACCGATGTTTCGGCCCAAGAAATTGGTCGTCCGAAGCGATGCCATACCACGGACCGAGCTGGAATAAACCCCGCTAGATCTAATTGAGCATAACGTGGGCAGAGATTTCCCCGAAAGCAGGAGAACCATGTGGGCAGGAACCTGGGGAAAGGCCTGGATGCGGGTGACAAAGCTATGGAAAAGACCCTGCGCCAATAAAAAGCCACCAAAATTAAACTAGCCAAACAGAATCTCGGGTCCAGGCCGAACTGGTCTCTCGGGCCTCTCGGAGCCAGTCCCTGAACCGGACATGGGGCCCGTGGTACCTCGACGCTGATTGGTCCACACCCCGGAGCTAACTGCGCCACAACCCGAAATACTCCCTTTTCGCACTTTTTTTTCGCTGCGTGACCTGCTTTCGTGCGTCTCGGCCACAGTCATTCTCGGCCCGTGAATTCTTCACTTACTAACTTGCTGCTTAGCCACACCCCGAGTCGTGTGATCCGATCGGGTGACTCCATGAACCCACGGCTATGTCCGTGAGTTTTATTTAGTAATCCCTGTAGCAGATCGCAGCCCATCCGGCACTAGCTCTAGCTCTGGGCTTTAGCTTTTTCCTATTGCTACTCTAATATCGCTTAATCTGGCTCTGTAGCCGACCGCACAGAACAAGACACGGCTGGCACAAGGTTTAGTTACAGTACACGCCACAATTTAGCGAACCATCTTTCGCCAGGACTATGGCTTGCTTGAAAACGTAAAAAGAAAGTTGCAATCTGCTCAATAGGGCTTTTTCTGGAGACCCTGCCCCGCATCGCCCCACCCCCAAGGATGAAGAAGAGTCTACGCGGGGATATGGACCAGTAAAAAGTCAAGTCACCCATTATTCTTACGGAAAAAATAGGCGTTTGGTTGCATCCGCTCTTTGCCATTTCTTGGGATATGTACTTGGCGCACCCCTTGGCGTCTATAGACTAAACACTGTCCCGCAAATTGAAACGCCCACCTTCCCTTTCTAATAGAAGTTGAGGAGCTTTGAGGATGAAGGGTCATCCGGCGTGAGCCGATGGCAGGTTTAAGGTTGTGGTGGAATCTTGACCATTGAAAATAGGGGTCGATTGTTGGAGCATGGTGTTGTGAGCCGCGTTTAAGGAGGCTTCTCTGGTGATTGGTTCAATTTTGGGATATCATTTACTTGGCAGGCCAAGGCATCTCCATGTTTCTGGAAGGTTTACCAAGAAATCTGACATGTAGTGATCAAGTATTTCTTGTGTATTAACTTCACAAATCCCGGGGATCCCGGGGTTGCATGATTTTCTGTCATTGGGATCTTTATCCCCATGTTTTCCAAGTGAACCGAGAATTTAAGACATCCCGGTGAGAGGTTTCCGTTAGAATAAAACTTTGCAAAGCCGGGGCCCCAGAGTGAATCATCGGAACCGAGTTTCGCCAAGGCAGAGGTAATTCCGAGAGATTAACGAGTCGGCACTTGCCCACATGTTACTCGGCATACTACCTTGGTATGGGATTGAATTAAATAAACTTTTTCTTTTGATTTCTGTTTAGGGAAATTGCTAAACATGCTTTCTCTCACACAATGACGAGCTCTTTCTCACCGGTGCCTCAAATGAGACACTTTTCCGGGGTTCTCCCCTCATTACTCGTATACTCATCATCTTCCATGATACCCAGAGATTGTTCACAATTCCCTCTCTCCACTTCTCCAGAAACCCCACGAAATCCCTTTCACTCCCGTGCCCCAGATGAAAGCTCAAGCTGCCTGCAGCGCTTTCTCTGGTTGCATTTGATCGAACGACCCCTCCGCGTTCATGTAGCTCGGGGTATAGAGCTTCCCACGGGCGAGGCCTCGCGCTTGAGACAGCTCCTCCGCAGCCCACGCATCCTCGTCTTCCCCATACGGTTCAATTACGAACAGAGGGTACCCTTGGGTGCCAGAGTTCCGTGACCGAGCCTCCTTGTCCACCTCGAACAGAATGCCTCGACCTGGATGGCCAGCTGGTCAAGCATGTATGGGCAATTGGCACTGGTCAATACCTGCCACGGCCCGGAGAAGAACATACTTGGAACCTCGCTGCTCATGACTCCATGAAGAGTGACATGCCTTCTTTGCGCCACTTTTCATGGAGAGATTGGTTGTCACCGAGGGTAATGATTATCTTTCCGAGGTCAACTGCAGTCGCGAGACGGTATCCAGTGCAGAACACAATGACGTCCAGCTCATGCTCGATTTGGCTTGCCATGATGCGTTTCTCAGTCATCGCGGTAATCCTTGCCTTTGGTGTCAACATGAGTGACATTAGGTTTGTTGAAGGTCTAGAGGTAGTCGTCGCTGAAGCACGATCTCTTACATCATGAACAATACCACGGGACGAGCGATGCTGCTTTCTTTGGATCGTCGATGATGTCCGAAAGCCGGGCGCCATTTGCCTTCTGGTGCACCATGTCTTTTTTGATTATTTTCTCCAGGTACCCAGGTTCGAGGTTGGACGGATCGCCAATCAATACACCGTATGATGGCTTTTTGGACCATTCGTGGTGAACAAGGTTCACGTCTGGAATAGGGTTCTCGTTGGAGAGAAGTGCGTTGAAATTCTCGACACGATTACGCTGCCATCCTGGACTCATGAACTCACTCTCTGCATGAGCAACTTTCCTTGTGGCGCGGGTACACATTGGCGACAGTACGCTGGAGGAAAACAACTTCCTTTGCCCACCTGGCGATCTGAACAACAGTTGCTCCGGTACCAACAACTCCAACCCGCTCGTTCTTCAGTTCGGTATATTTGGCTGCGCCTGACATCCACCGGTGAAAGTGTAGTCCCAGCGGAAACTATGGATCACCTTACCCTTTAACGGATCCATACACTGAATATCCGGTACCTTGGCTGTATGAAACGATCCAGTTGCGGGGTAGACGAAGTCCGCATGCACCGGGTACCTTCATGGTCACATATCAGACACAATCCGGCTCGTGCCATGCCAGATTATTCACATTGGTCTCGAACGAAATCCGCCGAACAAGATCCCATTCCTTGGCGATTCGAGAAGCATGCTCCTGGATCTCGATACCCCCGATGTATTTCGCACTGGGCATGCATCCTGTTTCTTCCAGCATGGGCAGGTATATGTAGCTCTCGATGTCGCGTTTCAAACTTGGGTACTGGTTCCACTGCCAGGTGTCGCCGAAGTCTGTGCCTTCATCCACGATTTTGATCTCATCGACAGTGCAAAATCCTGTTTGAATGAGACGAACGGCAAATAGGAGTCCTCCGAAGCCGGCGCCGACGATGAGTATGCGACATCTCTTGGGTGTATGACAGACGTTACCGTTTCTTGTGGATTCATCCTTGTCCAGCTGTTATTGTGGAAGGAAATCTTTCCACTGGTCCATGTCCTCGGGATGTAGTCGTTTCTCACTTTCAGCTCGGTATTTCTCCTTCACCTCAGCATGGGACATTTTCATTTCGTATGCGTGAGTATTCGTACTGGCGGGTTCGGCCATTGGGGGTCCGAGGGTTGGCGGAGTAGACATGATGAACTTCAGGAAAGCTGTTTCTTTTGCGGATCTCAGAGAAGAAGGTTGTTTAAGAACGATGGAGAGTTGATCGTGAGATCAAGATCTCCGGCAAGAGATGGAATGTAAACGACCTATTCGGGCAAAGTCTTGTCGAAAGATCATTTCGTCGCGATGTTGTCGCATGGCTTCAAATCCTCAGCTAACTGATGAAACAGATGACGCACACATACAGGCTCATTAGGTCAAGATTTTTTCCCATAGCTTCTATGCGCACTCAACCTGTGAGTCTAACAAAGCCTCAAACAGCATGTTGAAATTGAAGCGGGCTTGATCATTGATACACCCCTAGCTTTGGTATCAAAGGCACTTATCCTAAATCTTTAGTGCCAATCTGAAGAGCTACTTTTTCCAATTACATAACTCAATATAATCTTCAAGCCAAGCCGTATCCAATGGAGTTGAATCAGTTTCCGTCTGTAATACGTAGCTAATGATTCATGTTCCTTGTCCCACGCCAGCCCCACAAACATCAGAGCCGCATCGCAAACGCCGATTATCGGCCGACATCCTTGACAAACGAACAAGACCGCAATCTTGGAAGGCGCCGCCAAGGTCATGCTTGCTTTATCCACCTTGGCAATGCTCGGTAAACCCAATCAGGGAAAAACTAAACGAAGGCACAAACCGGATTTTCCCCGGACAGGTAAGATTGCCAAGTGCCAAGGCCCAGCTACGGCAGGGCAGCTGCTCCCATTCGACCGGACTAGAGACAGGGTAAGCACTAGCAATGCAATCGTGAACCCTTCGGCTAGTCCCGAGCAGGCATAGCCCTAAGCCATGGACCCTTTAATACAATTTACCGCTCCCTCCCGGGCGCCGCAAGTGTTTTCATTCATCCGTTTGCCCTGTGTGACGATGTCCCTAACGTCCAAATTGGTGCTTTCTTTGCTGATATCCGCCGGCTTGGTAGCTGCGGATTCAGTCGGTTACTTCGATGATACGTCCATCTGTGCAGACTCAAAGGGGCTTGCAAAGTGTTATGAAAGGGCGGACACTAGCTTGAGCAGCTGCATCAATAACAACTGTGCTGGGGGTGGTACGGAGTGTTATAATTATTGCAATGGGGATACGACGTGTATGCAATCGCAATGTCCCAATTTGGGGACCGATTGTATGAACGCTTGCTCGTGCGTTCAGGCAGTGAATCAGATTGATTGCATTGCGTCAAGCTGCTGGAACCAGGTTCGAATTTCCTTCCTCATATTCGGACGCGTGTATAGGCGTATGCTGATTGATCGTAGGTTTATTCGTGCGAATACCAGCGAACAATCGAAGATGTCCTCAATCTATGTGCACTGCCAAAAATGGATCAATTCCCGTTCTGGCCTCCGCCCGACGATGCTGCCTCCGGATGCTCCTGCAACATAGGCAAGATGGATAAGAAAGAACTATTGATTGTGGATCAGATGACGACATGCACAAATAACATGACCAATCTTGACCAGATGTCTTCTAATGATGCTATTAGCGATTACGGTCAGGCTTGTATTTGCTGCGCAGAAAGTGCTATCTTATCTACGTATGTTGCGTCCGCTTCCGCCTCATTACCATCACAATACTAACGTCTTCAAACAGCATCTGGGATACTTGCCCGAACACGAAGCCTTCCCTCCTTGATGTCGATGGGTGGTTCAACGGATTCATTACACAGGACGATTGGGACAAATGTGGCGATTACCTTGATGCGTATGATTGCGCTGGTGATCTAGGCTTCAGTGCTGAGGACGCGGGTGGAACAACAACATTCTACAAGAAGGGCGGTTTACCGAAGAATGGAACCGGGACACTCTATAACACTGGTTCTTTGACCACGCCTGTTAGTGGAGCTACCTTTACTTGGACATTCGGAACCAACCCGCATGTTGTAACTGTTGTCTCGGCGGATCATGTTGTTGCCGCTGCTACGGCTACGGGTACGTCTACAGGTTCTCAAGGTCAAACTAGTACCTCGACACAGACCGGTGCGGCTAGTACTCATACTGGCATGGCTACTGCCAGAGCTGTACCGATGTGGACCGCCTTGGCTTCTGTGGGTCTACTTGTCTTCGCGCTCTTTTAATGTTGGGAGGTTGGATATCTAGGTTTTACTAGCATTGATAGATCATTCAATGTTCAATAATGATCTAGTATTTTCAACACTGAACCGATTGCTCGACGTAAATTACTCTGGTTACGACACTCATACATTTTTCCTATGATCAAAGTAGTGTCAGGGAAGAGTATGGAAGCTTCATGTCGCCCCAATTTAATTCTGTAGTAACACACTTTTCACGGGCAACCTTGATCCAAGTCCCTACCATGGACAAACCAACTGCCTCGGATGTTGTCAGACCCACCCCACCGGGAGTTGCCGCAATGGCATTATGTAAAATACAGTCAGCTTCCCCTCATCCTGACTTTCTCGCAGGGCCGACCGTGATAGTAGGCTCAAATATTTCATCGAGGACGAATCAACCATGGCTCAGTTAGCTACAACGCTGCTGGGCGCCGCAATGATGCTAGCCGCGTACCTTTTCAACGTATGCGCAACGCCACCAAACCCTTCAACCCCGCAAAAAGATCAGCAAATCAAAGATCAAATAGGGAGCTTGTTGGGCGCAGGGGGTCGAATCACTGCCATGCGTTTTGCATCAATATTCTGCATTATGTACCACTCCTTGGTAACCGTTCTACCGGTCTATGCACCCCAGCACATGGCGCAGGTGTGTCCGAATACGGGGAACCTCAACCCCGCGATTTTTGAGTGGAGCCCAACCACCACCCTTGCCTTAGCGATGATATATGTCGGTGCTACAGTTCGCATCATGGCGTATGGTGGCTTAGGTCGGTTATTTACTTTTCATCTTGCGCCGCCTGATCGACTTATTACCTCTGGTATCTATCGCTGGATTCAGCACCCAAGCTATACGGGCTTGACGCTTATTAATGTGGCGACTTTCATGTTGTTTGTTCGGTGGGATGGCCTGTTTGCGTGTTGGATTCCGGGGTCTACGCTGGCAATCCTTGATGGGTGGGGGATTCCCATCATTTCTACTGCTGTGAGCTTTCGGGTGTTTCTCTTGGCTTTGCGGGTGAGGGATGAAGAAGACATGCTGAGGCGTAAATTTGGGAAAGAGTGGGAGGAGTGGCTTGCTAAGACCAAGAGAGTTGTTCCTGGCATTCTTTGATTTGGTCCTATGCATGTTGACCGATCGATGGCTGAAAGACTTCAGAATTTGTCATGTCAACATCATGAGGTGCAGTATTTTTTGTTATACTGTGGTAAGATACCCACCGACCATGTACAGGATAGCTATGACTACAACTATCGAGTGAGGTATCATCCCCACTTAAATTATACAGATATGGACACCTTGGAGGAATACGAAACGTTTCTCTTTCTGGATATTTTAGATTGTGTTATTGGCAAATGTGGAGATGCGACCGTGTATGTTTGATACAAATAAGGGGGTTCGACTTTCCCAAAGCGGGGGTTCAACTTCCGAAAAGGGGAGCTCAATACGGCATCTTTCCCTCTCATCCTACACTTTTGGCCCAGCTTTACTACCTGCAACCGCTTTGAACTCATCAAGTGACCTTGTTGGTAGGTAAATTGACGTTAAAGAGATATTAGTCACATTTCAGACGATGTAAATTTTGCACTTTAGACCAAAATTGTAGTTGATATAGAAATTAGAGAAAATGGTGGAGATTAATCCGCTTCAAAAATATATTTTGCGCACAACATCGGAACATGCAACACATGGTTTCCAGTTATTGATTGATCCTCCTTCAAAACCAAATCACCGAGCGAAGAATACACCGAAGAGCTTACTTACGGAAATGACAAATATCAAAAAATGTTAAAATTGTCAAAGGGGTATATTTCAAGGTTGTCGAGAACGTGTGTGATCAAACCGGATGGATCAGCAGGATCTACAAAACCAGGCACCAAGGCTCCAGAAACGAGGCACTAACTGACGCACTGCAAGTCTAGCTACATGATGCCTTGATACTGATACCTCATGTGTCTTTTGGATCTGTTCCCTAGGCAGAGCATATTATCGATTTACTCGACGCCCAGGTCAATGCGAGGACCAGTATAATTCTTCCGTCCATCGACAACCCACTGGAAGGCAGATATAATGATAATGACTGCAAATGCAGCTATGCAATAATCTGATTTTCACGTTAGTACATTTTCATCTGCGGGTGGAACCCACTTACTCATGCTGCTGCCTGTGACGGTGCTGGACGGAGGGAAAACAAACAACACAGTAGTCAGAGCGATATATGACAGGGAGACCTAGTACAAGTCAGCTAGATGAATTGATTTAAGTCAGCCTTTAGCATCTTACAATGTCGGTAAACCATCCCACGGTACGTGGTAGCTTCCACTTTCTCTCGGGTAGAGCATTCCGTCCCTGTAGGCAGTTGATGAGAATGGGAATGCCATACGACAAATCGAGTGCCACAACAGATGCGGAGATGATAGCGTTGAATGCACTGATTGGTTAGCCGGGTTCCCAATCATTGAGAGAAGCATTTTACCTTGAAGAGCCGAGGAAAATACATCCAAAGCAAATTACCACGACCACTGTTAAAATGAGGGCGTTGAGAGGCAACTGAAGAGTCGGGTGAACCTTGGCAAAGAATTTGGAGGCGGGTAGACCGCCATCACTATAGATGTCAGCTGTAGTCCGAAGGATTACTTCGGAGATCTTACCGGGCAAAAGCAAAAATCATTCGGCTACTGGTAGTCATTACACTGAGGATAGCAAGAATAAGACAGATGAGGGGTAGCCTAAATTAGCTGTCAGCTGGTATCCAATCAAGGAAAGGGGTCATTGTACATCAGAAGGCAAATAGCACCGGCTTTGTTCTTGGTTGCATCAATCAATATCTGCAGGAGAGGTCCGGCTGCCGAAGTGGTAACTTGCTCCATGTTGCCGGCGACAAACAGCAGGACAATCAAAAAGATGCAGCCCGTCACAGTGCCAATTCCGACACATGTCACCATGATCTTTGGGCCTTCAACGGATGGATTCGGTACCTCTGCTAAGATTAGACGTGTCAATAAACCACTAATAAAGACATTCATACCTTCGATCATGTGGACAACCGCATCCTAACTATGTCAGCTTCAGATTTTAGATTATCAAAAAGTTGACTTACAAATGCGGTCACACCGAGTCCTCCTTGAAGGAGCTATAGAAATTTGTTAGTCATCTTGCTTGCGTATCCCGTCGAGTATCACATACACCAAGAAGCCAAGCAACACCGTCAGGCCCTGTTTACATCAGTACATTTATCCTCATGGCATTGATTAATACTCACATCCTGTTTGATTGACGAAGTTGCAAAAGACGAAGCTTTTTAAGTTAGTTATGGTCCAAGCATGCCACGATCTTAGACTTACTAGGCAGTATTATAGTCGGGTGAGGCACAGGCCAAGACTGTGATGGATACAATCGCGAACCCACCGATGGACCAAGCAACTGTCTCATATTAGCCACGAAAACAAAAGGAGACAATCGACCCATACAAGCACCGCGGTAAATGACAGGTAAAATGGAGTTCATGAACGCGTTAATTATAAATGCACCAAGGGTCAGACCGATATAGATGAGGAACTGTTGCCAGCGAGTCGACTCATAACTCTAAATGTTTTTTTTAGTAAGACTGACATGATTGTGGTATTTAAATATCTTACTGGATGCATAGCCGAGATTACTCCTACAATCAATTGACTTGAAAGCAGGGAATTTGTAGCAACCAGAGCGACCTATGAATCCGTTAGTTGCCTGACTTGAAACGTATCGTTTAGAGCTTACCCATCCGGCGACATTGATCCACCCCGTGATCCAGGAGAGGATGGGAACCCATTTAGGCCAGGAAACTGACACGGTTAGAAACCGCCAGATAGAATGGTCGTTGTGGCAAACATACTGACTATAATTCTATTAGTATACCTTCGTTATTATGAACAAACACATGAACTTACCTGCGACCCAATGATATTGTCCACCAGCCCTATAGGAAATGAGTAATCGATTTAACGCCAAAGGAAATGATACGTACGTTGGGTAAGCAGATAGGAACTCGGCGAGTGAAGTTGCGATACACAGATTGCAGAACCCCGCAGTGATGAGACCTATGGATTGTTACCGAAATCCCCACTCGGTGCCACTGGATCAAATTCACATACCCCATATGACGCTTGTGCTACCACCAGATGTGAGGCTAATTGATAAGCTCGCCGATAGAGCAGTCCATGACTAAAGTATACGTTAATTTCTGGACAGATTGCTTTCTGTGCAGAGTATAGAACAGTATGACTCACATTCAGGACAGCAAAAGCCAGCCCCAACATTGCCCTGTAGTATGATCAGCGACTGGGCATTTTGATTCTCAGCTCACATGCTGATCTCACCATGTCGAGAATTGTCGCTTCAACTCTGGCCTATGGCCCATAGCAGCCAACTGCGCATCATCATCCTGTATCGGTTCTTCTTTATTCATATTCACAAAAACCACAGTAAAATAGCCACAATATGGTGAAAGGAATTAGAGCAACAAAAACGTAACGCAACCTCGGAGGGCATGCAATCTAAGTATCTCACACACCCGCCACCATATAGTATGACTATGCAAGTACATGCGAATATCTCCGACAGGGTTGCAGCGGCCTAGGATTGCGGGGAAAAGATCAGTAATCAGGGGCCCACCAATCACGGCGAATTAAGATACAAGGTGGAGACATGCTGTGGACCCCAAAGAACCGAACAAGAAAGGTCTTATCAGCTGCCCTTGTCTTGGGCTTGGACATTGAATTAAGTTTATCAATTACGTTCGGCAACGGCCCGGCTTGTCCTCCCTGTTTGGTCAGTAACCGCATGGACTTACCCGAATCTGCGTGGTTGCATTAGCGGCATCGTGGCGCCCTTCCCAAAACTAGGATCCCTGCTAAGTGATTACGTCGATCGTGAGAGATATCGGATGGACATGTTGTTTCTTGGTTTGCGATCATTGGAGGGATGTCTTACAATTTACAATTATAAATATTGCTTTCACATCCCGAGGTTATTGGTATCGCCAGCAATATTAATTTTACGAAGACTCCGGTCGCTGTTTCTTTCTTGACTCGGCTTTCATTTTTCTTTATTTCACATATTGAGGGAGGATGCATTCCAAACGAATTTTAGGTGTGGCACTTGCTGCTCAAACATGCAGTGCAGCTGTATCGGCTGCTCGAGGTCATGATGCACAATGTACCAAAACAACGGTCGCGATTCTGTAAGTAATTTTTATCAAACTGCCTTGTATTGTAGCTTTCAATTTCACTAACAGGCTACTAGTGGTGGTGGAATGGCTGGTGTTGCTGCAGCAGTAAGTTACGCACTTCTAAATATTGTGATTATTGAAGAAATACTGATCCGAAATTCATAGCAAGCTCTTTCCAACTCCTCCATAGATGACTTCGTTATCATCGAGTATCAAGATAAGCTTGGAGGACGTGTTCACCACACAACCTTTGGCAAGGACAAAAACGGGGATCCATACACGGTGGAGCTGGGTGCCAATTGGGTAAGGCGTGCCATTCTAAGGCTCCGGGAAGTGTACTAACCAGCAACAGGTACAAGGACTAGGATCTCCCGGTGGTCCAGGTGCGTTGAAAATACTCCGAACCAATGAACTGATGCTAATATACTCCCAGAGAACCCAATATGGACACTTGCAAAGAAGTGGGGGTTAAACAACACCTACTCAAATTACAGCTCAATCCTCACCTACAATGAAACTGGCTATACAGACTTCTCCGACCTCCTGGATGAATATGAGACCAAATTTGAGACAGCGTCCGATCTTGCTGGTACCATCTTGACAGAAAACCTCCAAGATATGTCAGTCCGCTCTGGTCTTTCCTTGGCCGACTGGAAGCCGAAACGTGATGATATGACTGCGCAGGCTGTGGAGTGGTGGGAATGGGGTAAGTCTTTCTGCCGATTGAAATATTTTCACGTCCCTGACTAACCTTTCAGACTGGGAGGATGCCTACTCGCCCGAGCAGAGCTCTCTAGTTTTCGGCGTTGCCGGGAGCAACCTCACCTTCAACCAATTCAGTGACGAGAACAACTACGTCTGGGACCAGCGGGGCTTCAACCGTATCATCACGGGCGAGGCTTCAACCTTCCTAAAAGAGAACGATCCACGTGTTCACCTCAACTCCAAGGTGACCAAAATCAGCTACTCTGAAGATGGTGTCACAGTCCATAAAGACGACGGCAGCTGTGTCTCAGCCGCCTACGCCGTCTGCACTTTCTCTCTCGGTGTTCTCCAAAGCGAGACCGTCTCCTTTACCCCAACCCTGCCGGACTGGAAGAAGACCTCGATCGAAAAATTCAGCATGGGAACCTACACAAAGATATTCCTCCAGTTTAACGAGACCTTCTGGCCTGAGGACACCCAATACTTCCTCTACGCCTCTCCAACAACCCGCGGCTCCTACCCCGTTTGGCAATCTCTCTCAGCACCGGGCTTCATCCAAGACTCTAACATCATCTTCGTCACACTCGTTCACGAACAAGCCTACCGCGCAGAGCGACAGACAGACGAACAGACCAAAGAAGAAGTCATGAAAGTTTTGCGCGAGATGTATCCCGACATCACCATCCCCGAGCCAACGGCGTTCATGTACCCGCGCTGGAGTACTACACCCTGGGCATACGGTAGCTACTCGAACTGGCCACCCTCCACCACGTTGGAGATGCATGAGAATTTCCGTGCCAACCTCAACCGTCTCTGGTTTGCGGGAGAGGCTACTAGTGCGCAGTACTTTGGATTCCTGCATGGCGCTTGGTTTGAGGGTCGGAATGCTGGAGAGCAGATTGCTGCCCTTTTGCAGGATGAGTGTGCTAATATTACGGATACGAGTGAGGCTTGTGGAAATCTTCGTCACTATGAGACGCTTTATGGCTCTTCGCCGCTGGCGGATTATAGTGTTTTTGATGGGTGGTCGGTTAGTAGTTTTTACTCGAGTAGTTAAGAGATTAATACCTGGGAATGTATAGAGAGCAATTTTCAACGCCTTCGACTCCTCTGTTGAATAAGATAAATTTGGGCTGAATGTTTCAACACTTCCGAATGAAATAGCTATAGCTTATCACCAAACAAGTATTTTTCTCACTCAACATCATCATCGTTGTCCCTCACTTGTTGACCAGGGGCGCCGAGTAAAGAGAGCAAGGGATGCAAGCTGCCTAACTCGTGCAGTCTTGAAATTTTTGAGCTGCCTTGAGGTCGGAATGGGTAGCTTTTGGGGCTAGCTAGGCCCATCCACGTAGATGTAACTAGCTTTTTCTCACAGTTTTCAAGACGTGGGCAGACATCAGCCTCTTGCAAGGCCTGCAACATTGTCATGGTGGCGATCGTATCGGGGTGGGTCTGTCCAAGGTATTTGTCTTGTTTTCGACGACACAGATCAAGAATGGTGATAGCCTCTGCCTGGCGATCTTGACATATCCAGATCCGGGCCAGACTTGACATGCTTGTCAGCGTGTAGGGATGATTGATACCGAGAACCCTTTTTCTTGTCTCCAGCACGCACTCCAAAAGCTCTTCAGCCTCATTTAATCGCCCATGTTCGCCATATATCAACGCGAGGTTGTTCATGCTCGTCAATGTGATTGGGTGCTCCATACCCAACATCTTCTTCCTTGCTTCCACCACTTGTAGACCTAGATCCTCGCTCTCATTCAATCGTCCCTGATACGCGTATTTTAAGCAGACGTTACTCATGCTCGCAAGTGTATCGGGATGATCAACGCCTAGGACCCTCTTTGTTGCCCCCATTACTTGTATCCCAAGCTCTTCGCTCTCTTCCAATCGTCCCTGATCTTTGTATATCATCGCGAGGTTGCTCATGCTAATCATTGTTCTGGGATGGTCAATGCCCTGCAACTTTATTCTTGCCTCCAGCACTTTTAGCTCAAGCTCTTCGCCCTCTTTCAGTCGCCCCTGATCGTAATATATTGCTGTCTGGTTGCTCATGCTCGTTAATGTGTCCGGATGTTCAAACCCTAGAACTTTTTTTCTTGCCTCCATCACTTGTAGCCCAAGCTCTTCGCTCTCTTTCAATCGCCCCTGGTCACTATATAAGAGCGCAAGGTTGTTCATACTAGTGAGTGTGAAAGGATGGTCAAGCCCTAGCACCTTCTTTCTTATTCCCACCACCTCGAGCAGAATATCTTCAGCTTCTGTCAGCCGGCCCTGCACGGAGTATGTTGTGGCTATACATTCCAAAGTAGTGAGAAGCCTTCCATCGTTTTTTGCAAGCCGCTTGCCTCTTGTTTCCAAGACTTTCAAAAACATGACCTCTGCTTCGTCTCCCCTTCCATCAGCGTAAAGGCAAACCCCAACACTTTGAGCGAAATTCTCTTTCATATCTACATCCAGCTGAAACTCTTTGTTATGAAGCAAAACTTGAGCATGGGGTAAGTACTCTCGCCATCTATATCGATTCCCTGGGTCATTTGATGGAAACACTGTGTTGAAACGTTTACCCACTTTTCCCGTCCACTCTTGCAGCAAATCTTCATTTCTGAGCCAGTTCTTTGTGGCTAAGTGAACAAGTCGGTGCATGCTGATGAATTCGTCGTTCGTTTGCGCTGTAATGAATGAGTAGGCTTTAAGTATTCCTAAGGCCTTGTGCTCCTCCAACTTTGACTGGCTAGGGGGAAGAAGTGATAAAGGAATGTCTCGATGATCAATGCAAGCGATGAATGATAGAATATCCGCTGCCAGATCACTTGAACACTTTATTTGTTGGAAAGAGATCATCCATGTGACTGCTACCGGGTTCTTGCTTTCTGTGTACCGATAGCCATCCTCGAAGTCTTCGCTGAGCAAGTCAATCATTGTGTCTTCTTGTTCGCAAAGTAGGGTGAGATACGTCTCTAGAGAGACACAGTTCTCGTTGATGAAGCCTGCAGCTTGAATCAGAGCCAAGGGCAAGCCACAGAGCTGTTGTACTAAGATAGTGGCGGAATCTGAATTCTCTATCTGATCTTTGCGGACAAGTGATTCTTTCAAGAGATCAAGTGCGGTCGCATCACTCAATTCCGACAGTTTGATGATGTTAGGCCCAGCTAATTTGATTGCCAGCTGTTGATTTCGTGATGTGAACAGGATGAAACCTTTGTGGCACTGGGGAAGGAAATTCTTGAGTGCAGGTACGGTATGCGAGGACATCCACATATCCGCATCATCAGCGTTGTCGATGATAAGTAGCCATGGATCGACTTCTTGAGAGCTGAGATATATTTTCACTTGGGACTTCACATCGATGGTTGGTCCACTTGGTAATCCTAACCGCTCATTGATGCTCATGAATGCTTGCTCAACAGCTTCAATGCTAGTTGCCGGTATCCAGAAAATGGAGAGTGTAGAATCTTCGCGAACCTGATAGGCCAGTTCAAGTGCAATCTGAGTCTTGCCCATGCCTCCCAATCCTGAGATCGCAGCTTTTCTGACATGATTCCTAGAAAGAATATGTTGCTTAAGCTGAAAAATCTCGTCATTGCGGCCCAAGAATCGTGGATTTCGATCGAATGGTACCATCCACGCACAACGCTTTTGGCTTTCGTCGGGTTGGAATTTGGCCACCGCTATCATGGAGAGGAGGTCTTTTGTGTATATCGCTGCGACCAGAGCTGCATATTCCTGCCACTCTTTATTTTTGTGCGAGTCGCAATAATCACAGATGCCGCGAACCACGAGACAGGGAAGGTGATTCATGATACCGGCTGCTTCCATTTCAAAACAGAGAGCGCCAAACTCCTGGGCGATTTTGTCTCGTTCACAGCCGTCTTTGATTACGCGGTTGCCGGATGCGATGAGTCCATAATGTATTCGAGGCTCTTTTGATACTCGCACTTCACGCTGAACCCTCTGCTTGGCATCACACTTGGCACATGAGTTCTGTGACTCCAAATGAGAATATGTCGAAAGAAAGAGACAGTCTTCCTTGAAAGGTCGTGAAAACTCAGCCTCCATATTCGGATGCAGGCTAAATACTTTTGACATCTCTTCCAAGATTCGCTCATCTTTTCTCATCATATCCCTTGCCTGCATTTTGGAAACAGCTGTCAAAAGGATGGTCGGTGGCTGATTTAGCATGCCAGTGTGTTCAAAATGCCCACCGCTAACGGTCTTCCCCAAGTCATAGTGTACGACACCACCTAAGCTCCCAGTTGGCTTGCTCACGACAACATCGCCCAATCGAATATCGGCAGTTCCACTCGGCAC
Organism: Penicillium tannophilum; assembly: GCA_028829675.1. Taxonomy (NCBI): domain Eukaryota; kingdom Fungi; phylum Ascomycota; class Eurotiomycetes; order Eurotiales; family Aspergillaceae; genus Penicillium; species Penicillium tannophilum. The sequence continues at coordinate 1,321,741 of JAQKAK010000008.1, forward strand.
CCCGCCTCCAATACCAACCATGACTCCGTAGCGAATATTTGGAAAGATGGATTGGATTTGTGAGACGACCGAGGTGGCCGATATTGTGCCATATACGCCGGATGGTAAACAGGCTATAACGATATTATGACCCGCGATCTTGCCAAGCGTGTACGTGATGTTGGTGATAGCGGTGGATGTGAGACTGGGATGGGTCTCCTCCAACATCGCTTGTGCCGCTGCCAACTCCAGTGGTAACGCACAGATCCATGCTAACGAGTAATCTGTACACGCAAGAGCTTTTGGTTCTGTCATCGCAAACCAATATACATGAAAAACCCGTCAAAATGTCTCTGTGACTTGGATTTCTCGGAGCTGAAAGTGGTGAGGGGGTGGAGACGGTTGACTCGGTTCGGGCGCCTACGGAGCCAATCATGCCCCACCAACAAATACTATACGAGGCGGTGGCTATTTGTTTATGCCAAGAGATCTCATAATACTTAAATGGATTAAAGGTAGTTAATGCTGTCATTGAATATATAACCTAATGTCAAATCGATGCAGAGTCGTTGAAAGAGCGATTGGGATTGCGACAGGCGCCATGCCGAATTTCTTCAATCACTGGAATTGCTCTCATCAGGCGGATAAAGAATAGAAATAGCGAAGTGTCGGTAGGCAATCATCGGTGGTGGCTTTGTGAGGCCGTCCGCGGGTATGGTAACCCTAGTTGTCGGCAAGGATGTTGACCAGTTCACTGTGAAGACAGGGATCGGTCGACAAGGATCAAGTACATAATTGGCCCCCACGATAAAGCCCCGTTTGCACTCTGCATTTCCTATCAAAGGGGTTTAGATCATATCCATCAGTGGAGTGGGCAATTTAAAATGCGTGAATTTCATCCTGTTTCCCCTTCTCTCTCTTCCAACCGATATCGCAAAACACTACCCTTCCCAAGCATCCTTTCACTCAAGATACCCACAGACATGGCACCCAAATCGGTTTTGATTACTGGATGCAGTGACGATGGAATTGGATATGGTCTGGCCCTGACTTTCCAAAAGCAAGGCCATCAAGTCTTCGCCACCGCCCGAAATCTCGACAAGATGACCGAGCTAAATGGTTTGCCTAATGTTACCCTTTTGCAATTGGATGTGTCAGAGCCAAGTCAAATTGAGGTAGCCGTGGCTGCAGTTCAGGCTAAGACAGGCGGGACTCTAGATGTTTTAGTCAACAACGCAGGTCGCAATCACTTCATGCCTTACTTGGACGAAGACGTGGAGCAAGTCAAGGCCCTATATGACATCAATGTTTGGGGACCATTGCGAGTGACGAAGGCCTTTGTGCCACTGTTGATCAAAGCGCAAGGCTCCATCGCTTTCACCACCTCGATCTCTGGTTATCTAAACGTTCCTTTCATGGGCGAGTCTTTCCTTTTCGCCTAATCACACGTGATCTGCAAACCCCACGCCATCTGCACCAGTTTTCTGCCTTAAATATGCTGTCATTGACGTCGATATTCTAACTTAGGAACATATGCCGGATCGAAGCGAGCGATGGAGCTCATGGCTGATACGCTCCGACTGGAGTTGATCCCGTTCAAGGTGAAGGTACTGTGCATCGTGACTGGTGCGACTCAAACTCAGGGTCAGACATACTTTGGAGATTTCAAGTTGCCTGAAGACTCCCTGTACAAACCAATTGAGGAGACGATTGCCGCACGGGCGCAGGGTCAAGACGGCAGCGAGCGAATGCCTCTGATGGAGTACAGCAGCCAGGTCGCGGCCCAGATCGAAAGTGGCGCGACAGGCCGTTTTTGGTGTGGAGCCAACTCTGCCAGTACGAAGGCTGCCATGAGCGGTGATTCTAATGAGATAATGGTTAGTGCTCTTTGGAGAACGGGGCTTAACAGAATACTAATGCATGCACTATGCAGGACGGACTTTTCGGACAAATCACCCAGCTGGATACACTGTGACAGAGATCCGAAGCTCTTGTGGCCAGCCTCAAAAGTATTAGTTTATGTGACGCCAATTATGTGTTTACTGCTCCGAAATAGATAGTTTGAAATAAGACATGACATCGCGATACCTACCCCAATCCGACATTTTCTACTTTATTTTTTTTGGGCGACTCATCAAGGAAACAAGTGCAGCAAACTTTATAACATAACCCTTTCACAATATTTGATCTCTATAAAATTCGAGAGGAATGCTGTCAACTTAGGGCAGGAAAGCGGAAAGGTCCGGATATCGTCATCATTAGGTCACTCAGCTTTCACTCGGGAACCACACCTGTCCGCAGATCAATCACCAACGCGCTCAACAACATTTCACCATAAGCCTGTAAAATTATATCAAGAGAATATGGTCTTCGACATAGTATATCGCGTCTGGTACGGATTCATAAATCCACCCGCAAGCAACAAAAAGGATGACGCCATCCGCTTTGGACTCCTCGGCGCATCGAACATCGCGTAAGTTTTGAAATATCAGTCTTCCTACGCTATCGAAGCAAGTGTTAGTATTGACAAACCTTTAGTCCAGTTGCACTGATCGCCCCTGCGACTTCCCACTCGGAAGTAATCATAGCAGCAGTCGCAGCACGAGACCGGGATCGAGCCGAGAAGTATGCCAAAAAACACAACATTCCAATCGTGCACTCCACATATGAAGGTAAACTCCACATTTCCCCATACCTTATGTAAAGCAAAACATCCCCAAAAATCTAACGATTTCAAGATCTCCTCGACGACCCAAGCATAGACGCAATCTACGTTGCTCTCCCAGACAGCACACACTACGAATGGGCGCTCCGCTCCCTAGCAGCAAAGAAGCATGTCCTACTAGAAAAGCCCAGCTGCTCAAATGCAACAGAAGCCCGGGCTCTATTCACACATCCACTAGCCACAAAGCCCGGTGCCCCAGTTCTTTTAGAAGCATTCCACTACCGCTTCCATCCCGCGTGGCAAACATTCTTGGATCTAGTTCACAAAGCGCCCCAAGTGGGTAAAATCAAATCTGTATCTGCGGAACAGTATTTCCCCAAATATGCGTTCGGCGCGACCGATATCAGATGGCAGTATGAGCTTTCGGGTGGGTGTATGATGGATTTCGGAACATACCCGATGAATCTACTGAGGCAGGTGTTGAAGGAAGAACCGACCGAGGAGACGCTTTCTGCAGAGGGGAGACGAGTTTCATTCCCCGGGCTCCCGTTCAAGGAGCAGGTTGATGAGGCCATGAGGGCTACTTATGTGACTAGCAGCGGGGCTGTTGGGAAGATGAATGCTGATCTTAGGTATGCGGGCGGGTGGCCTGTTCTTCCGGGATTTTTGTCGAGGAGTCTTCCTAGTATTGCGTGGCCGAAGTGTGAGGTTGAGTGTCATGAGAAGCAAGTTGAAATTGATGCGAGTGAGGAAGGAGATGGGAGAAGCTGTTTTGTGAGGAGGAAGGTTGTGCTGTGGAATCATCTTATGCCGAGTATTTATCACCGCATTGATGTTGAGGATACTTATTCTGTGCGCAAGGGAAGTGAGGTTTTGAGGACGTGGAAGGATGCACGGAATTTGAATGCTTATACTTGGCCTACTGGGGATAAAAGAGCTGGGACGAGTGGGGTCGGGAAGGAGTGGTGGTCGACATATTTTTATCAGCTTGAAGAGTTCGTGAATAGGGTCAAGGGACGCTCGGGGTCGGGTGTTTGGGTTGATGGGGAGGACAGTATCAAACAGATGGAGGCTATTGACTTGGTTTATAAGAAGGCGGGGATGAAGGCAAGGCCAACTAGTGAGTTTCAACTATGATGGTCATAGATCTATGTGTACATCTACGGACAGAATCAAATCGAAGTGAGGCTGCACTCAAGTGCACAAGTATTTCGCATTTCAACAGGTGTTGAATAGTATAGTAATGAAAGTAGCAACACCAATTCGTGAAAAGCTATAAAATACCGAAAAATACATTCTATTCATCAGTCTCGTATCTGTTTGATCCCAAGACCAAGACGTAATATAAACAATCCAGCTCTTTCAAACCGGGAACCGACTCATTAAAAAGTGAACAACCCGTTTAGATGTACTCCCAGGCAAGGCTGTTGGAAGTAACGTTCATGCCAACAGCAAGAGCATCGAAGCCCAGGCAGTCAGTAACGTTACCAGTGGGAACGGTGGCGTTCTGCTGAGCAGCATACACCTGCCAAGTGGGAGGAGCAGCAGCAGCAGCACGGCGGGCAGCAGCAGAGCCAGTGTTAGAAGCAGGCACGGGGCAAGCCATGAAGCCGGAAGCGCCCTGGCCGGTGTAAGTCCAGGTACCGAGAGGGTTACCGGAGGCACCGGGGGTGTACACGAAAGGACCCTGGGACGAGCCGGCGGGGATGTAGCCGGAATGGGGGGTGGTGAAGCTCAGAGCGCCGGAGGGGGCGACGTAGATGCTTTGGCCACCGGGGACGACGACATCCTGAATGTCTGTTAGCTAGGTTGCTCATTGGGGATGGCGAGAAGGGAGTAGATGCTTACAAGAGCGGACTGGCCGTAGATGATGGTGTCGTTGGTGCGGCCGGCGCAGCCGGGGACGACCTCGCTGGGGCAGTAGGTGGAGCTCTTGCCGCCGAGGAAGAAGTGGCTGCCGGAGGCAGTCAGGGGGAAGGAAGTGGATGGGAGAGCCGGAGCGGGCGGCAGTGACGCCGAAAGGAGCGTTGACGTCCTTAGCCTTAGTGGTGCCGACGCGCGAGCCCGGGAGGGCAGCGACGAGGGGGACAAGGGAGAGCAGAGCGGAAATCTTCATTGTGAAAGAGTGTGAAGAAATAGCGAGTGTAATTGGTAATTATTGGAATTGTGATAATGAAGAAAGGGACTGAGGAGGAATCAAGCAGGTCTTAAATGCAGCTCGGATGCGGGATGGATATCAACTTCATCCTGGATCCATAGAATTTTCCATGTGCCGTCTAGGGTCTTCTGATCGGCAGTGCTTTTACTTGGCTGCCACGGTACCATTGAATTCTATGTATATCTATGCACGGGCTAAGCTTAGCGCACCTGCTTCTTCGACGCGAGGTCCAGAGGAAACTCCATCGGCAGTGTCCTTGTTTGGGATAGCGTCGAGCTTACAGGCATGGAAACCAATAACCGTCATTAGTGAATGCCTGCCTGGAGGAGTGTGGCTCTATTTCAGGGTCCATAATCAGGAACGATGGGCTCCTATTGGGTGGTTATTGACGGGCCCTGAAACATGCTGCAGGGTCTCCACTTTGAGATGAAGTGATCGACAGCCACAACCAGGGTTTGGCAGGTTGTAGAGCAAGATTGGGCCGCGATAACATCTCACTCAGGGATAAGCTCCATGCTGTATTTACATTCGACACTTGGAAAGCTGAATTCAAACCATTCCACTAGGTTAGACATGAATTGCGAGGAATATTCCACATCGGAGATTTTTGATGGTTCGATCAAGCGATCAAAGCGAAGACCCTGACGGGAAAGACGTTTCATGGAGATAGAGTCACAGCAATTAGGAGAAGGGATCGACGGGTGTCTTACCGTATAGTGGCAAATATAGAATCGCGATAAAGGCTCAGACCAGAAAAATTGTAAATACCCATATCTTGGACGACATTGTTGTTCAAGGCAACCGTCCCCGATGAATGGTCAGAATGTCTCCATTAAGACCCACAGTGTCTCGGCGAAGACCTTTTTGACATCACATCCGATGCTGGTCCCGATCGTCAACGGAGCTCCCCGTATTGTACTGCGGGATGTATTGCGATGTTATGATTTGGTGGCGGCAGACATCGGGATGCATATTAACTTCTCGTCATAGGGTGGAATGTTCTGTGATGTGACGAATCGCTGGGGTGGAACCTTCACGGTCTCGACTCAACCAAAAGTAATCTGCCTGTGACGTGGAAACGAGGTGATCATCCTCGCGGACTCCGCAGGTGAGCCGAAAAGGAGTCAATGCGAGTGCTGCACCGCCACATGGTGCGGAATATTTTCCCGGCTAAATGGTGGTGTGGAGCTAAGAATTGAGGCGCAGTTGAAAGATGGCGCAGTCAGTGTCTTAGTTTAAGCCACTTATCTGTAGTCAGGGCAAGGTTTTGTTCAAATAAACCCCGTGATAAGGTTTCGATGTTGTCATGAGTACGAAGTAGGCCCGCACATCTAACGTGAATCGATTATCCGGTAAATGTTTTGTCCACTAATGGTACCGATGCTAGCCCGGGATCACGGATAGCCCATAATGAACAAGCATCATCTATCGCTTAAACATTAAAAATAATACAAGAACAACGCTAATATCCACAACTAAAAGGGGAGCTTAAGCACCTAAAATTCAGCCACCAACGGTAGATCTCGAGAGCTTCTCCCTGCCCAGATACGGAACGAGTTCTCAGTCGGAAGTACCCAGTTCTGTTGCCTGACACTCCAATAGCTGAGATCCTTACGCGTCAATGTCATATTGACAACCCTCGTTTCGTTAGGCTCTAGCGACACCTTTTCAAAATTTCGGAGAACACGGTCGGGGAACTCAATTGGTTCGGGGGTTCTGCCAAACCCGCGGATTCGACGACGTTGGCGGGGAAGGAGACGTAGATCTGGATGACCTCTTTTCCGGGCCTAGGGCCTGTGTTTGTGAGCTCGACGGAGAGCACCAGCATGGGTTCGTAGAGGGAAGGATTTCCGCCAGGGCCGCCTCCTGCTGCGGACGGGTGTTGTTTGTCTTTATACCCGTCAGGATAGGGGTATTTCCCGGCTTTGGTCCCTTCCCTGGTCTTCAAGTAGGGATAGATGTATTTGCCGAGGATGTTGAAGTCCGAAGGGAAGAGAGATGAAGAGGGACTTTCGGGCCTGTTCTCATACTCTGGAGGATCGATCTGGTTCTTAAGACGCTTTGTGGGCAGTCGTGACTTGTCCTGCAACTGCTCGATTTGAAGCGATCCGAACTCGAAGGTAGTGTAGGAAAGACCGTAGCCAAACTCGTAGTGAGGAGTGACGTTGAACTTGTCAAAGTACCGGTAATCGAGATAGAGGCCCTGGGTGAGGTATACTCGCGGCACGGGCTCACTGGACTCGTACAATATCTGCGCGCCAGGTCCGTAGTCTTCCAGTGAGCGGCCAATAGTATATGGTAGCCGTCCGCTAGCGTCGACATCACCAAAAAGAACATCGGCTAGCGCATTTCCGCTTTCTTGGCCCGGGAGGTTGGCATACAGAACGGCATCGACACCAGGAAGATCAATCCAGGGGTCTAAAATAACAGGCCCGATGGAGTGCACCACCACAATGGTTTTGCCGCGACCACCACCGCAATGGTGAGCCACACCCTCGATTAGACCGGTACCATTTCGCTGCAGGAAAAGATCGTTACGGTCTCCATTGACGCCGTCAACCTTGATGAAACCTTCGCCTCCGTCAGCGTTGGCAAAAACAAGGCAGAGATCTTGTTCAACCAGATCCTGCACTGCCACGTTGTTGGTCAAATATGCCCGGGTATCTACTGTTTCCGATGACCAAGCAGACTTCAGAGCATCCCAAGGATTGACAAGATACGGGAAGTTCACGGCACCGCTTCCCCAGCCAGAAGCCAAGGTGCCCTGGTTACAGCCTCGGTCGGCGCAGAAGTTGGGACCTTGTCCAGGACCCGCATCTTCCCCATAAATACCAACACGGTACTTTCCAGTGGAACGAGACGCATTGCGTGAAAGTGGAAGAATGCCATCGACATTTTTCAACAAAACAATTCCCTCTGCTGCTACCTTGCGAGCCACATTTCCGTGCGAATGGGGTGCTTTCCCCTGTGCGTTGACAAAATAGTTAACCACCTCATTGGTGTGGTCATCTGGGCTACCGGGATGAAGGCTACCATTCCTCTCATGAGTCCAAGATGAGAAATTGGGACCAGTGATTTCATTCGTTGGAGAGCCTTCCCACGTATCTTGACGGAAATGATAGTAAGCCGCCACGATACGAGTAACCATATCGTTAAGCCGGTCCATGGGAACCGAAGTATTCAAAGCTGCGCGAGTCAGATGAGGACCCCACAGTGAGTCTCCATCTTGCCAATGTAAACCATCTCCTGGCATACTCATGTCAAGACCACTCAAAGCACTCTGAACACCCGACCGCTGAGCAAGCCAATCGGATTGAACAAACCCTTGGAATCCAAGTTCATCCTTGAGAATGCCATTAAGAAGCTTACTATTCTCACAAGCGTGACTATTATTTACCATCTGGTATGAACACATCACGCTCGCCACGTCCGCTCGAACACTTTCAGCGAACGGCCAGACGAATACTTCGTGTAATGCCCGATCATCAATATTAGATGACATCGCCGTCGGGATGCCCCACTCAAAAGGTTGACGGAAATGTTCTTGCTCATTGAGCACAAAGTGCTTGGCTGTTGCCATCACACCATTGCGCTGAATACCTCGAATGGTCTCTGCCGCGGCAACGCCCTGCAGGACGGGGTCCGAACCAAAGGACTCCCAGTTACGGCCACCGGCGGGGTTCATTCCCAATGCGCCCATGGAAGGACCAAGAATCACATTCACTCCTTTCAAGCGGGCTTCCCGACCGAGCGCAACACCTCGGGCTCGCATGAGCTCACGATTCCATGTTGCGCCAGTTGTGATACCTGCTGGGAACGCAGAGACATTTTCCGCAAATCGAAGGCCCAAGGGACCATCTTGTAGGCAAAGAGATGGGAAGTTGACACGGGTAGCAGGACCTGCAACAAAAATAAATTATCATCAAATACCACGATGGACAAATCAATGATATTTACCAGTGTTTCCTACACACAGTCCCATCATCCAGCCCGTGCCCGTTGTGACATTAACCTTCTCCAATATACTCATCTGCTGTACAAGATCATGGGCCTTGCTGTAGCTTTCCTGCCATGCGGGATCTGTACCACCGAGGGGAGTAGGGTACCAAGGTACAGAATCCTAAATCAATCAGCAATTTTCACAATCCAAGTGCCGGTCAAGATCAAAACGGAGGGTCGTACAAATTCCGCCACCACTTTCTTATTGAACGACCTTCTCAGTCCAACAGCTGAGAGCCACATCACCACCAACCCAATTGCAAGCAGAGCACATATCTGCCACCAAGGCCGCTTGTGCACGACTGACTGGATCTTGGACCGGAAAGTCGAATTTCCACTGTTCTCGTCATCGGTGTAGGGCCGCTTGTCAGCTGGGAACCCATATAGCTCATTGTCCTCGTCACTCAAGGCAAGAAGAGAGTCACCATCCTCGAGATCCAGATTGAAGGATTCCGATAACGCGTTCCTCTCCCTTTGGTCCTTTTGCAGGAGCTGCTCGATCCGCTCCCCGACGACATGGGGGTCGTCATTGGCCGCCCCATCGTCCGAGTCACTTGAAGATATCCTTCGGTTCCTCGTAGCTGTATTTCGTCGAGGGCGACGCGATTTCGATTTGGATCCGTCGTCCCCTTTTATTGGGAGGAGCTTTACGTTGGCTTCGTCCTCGAGTGTGTATTCGTCATCGCTCGATAGGGGCGTGTCCGCAGCATCGTCTCGGGCTTCGATAAGCTTGCTAGTGTGGCCACTGTGAAATTGATCGTCTGATTCAGTTGCCGCGTGTTCGTCCGGATTGTTGGGTTCCAACGATTTGTACCCTTTTCGAGCCATGTTTGGGGATCCGCGCTTGGTGTGGGGTGGTTTGAAGCTATCGCGTTGGGGTCTTGGCGGTGGGGAAGGGTTCAATTATCGGTGACGCGTGGGATACATCATGGGGCTGAAGACAACCAGACGTTACTGGGCGTATGAAACAATTGATTGTTTTTCTTTGGGAAAGGAGAGTTTGTAGGGGCAATAATTGGAAAGTCGAGGCCTGGATTCAGGCACGGTCACCTGACTGCACGGCAAACGCCAAATTACGCGATCAAAGGCTCATTTTTGTCAATGGCTTATGAATTTTAGTTGAAATGGTGAGCCAGAGACCGGAAAATATCAATGCTTAAGCGTGTGGAAGATCAAAGCTTCCAAAGCCTCTGAGGAAAAATGTTTCAAAAAAGTGGGCTATCATTGCTAAACAAGAAGGCAACTTTGAAATTGATCAAAGGGTAGAATTTAGGAAGCAGACGACGCGTCGCAGTATCTCAAGGGCGGGATCACGAAGAAGTACGAAAAGTAGGTGCTAATCAAGATATTCAGAAACACCACTCAGGTGGTTTTCATTGCACAGCATATTAACAATTATCATCACAATAGAGCTATATAAATGCCCAGGCGGGCAAAAGAAAAACAGCCCTCTTTTATATCACCGGATACATCAGTCAAGATTAAGTATGTTCAACCACTTAGTTGGTAATACCAGTCTCCTTCTTTCCGTTGACCTATTGGGTTCATTAGCAAAACATTCAAGCATCCAGATCGAGACACGGGATAACTTACAGTACGCGAGTAAGGAATACCAACGTTGTACTTGCTGCGCAGGTCATAGGGAACGGGGCTGATGTAGTTGTAAGAAGGCTGGCGACGGTTGTAAGTCTCCTTGACAACATCAACAATACCGTGACCAGCGTTGCAAGCACGCTCAGTCTCGGGAATGGGCCAGAAAGGCTCGTAGTCAGAGTAGTCGTTCTCAGACATGGGGCCGGGGTAGGTCTCGTTCATGAGGTTAGGAACGGCACTGAGGTCAACCTCCCAGTTAACGAAGCCGGTCTTATCGGCGACGAGCTGGAGGATGTTGGCACCGCAGTCCCAGCGGCCGAGGGAGGGGAGACCGAAGTTGGCGCTAAGGGAGGCAATGATGGAGTAGTGGGTGTAGAAGGTGTCGTCAGTGGTTCCCTTGAGGTGCTCGGGGATGGCACCGCCGAGAAGGATGCTGTAGACGCGGTTCTCCTCGGTGTAGTTGCCAGTCTCGTCGAAGGTGACGAGGATGAGAGTGTCCTTGCTGAAGTACTCGTTCTTGAGGAGAGGGGGGAGGAAGCTGGCGAGGAAGTCTCCGCCAACCTCGATGTCAGTGTCGTGGCAGTCGTTGGTCATGTCTAGGTTTGTTAGCTTTGGTTCTGAGAAGGGTAGAGGGAAACATACTAGGGGTGATGAAGGAGTACTGGGGGATACGGTGGTTGTCAAGATCATCGTAGAAAGAGCTGAAGTTCTTGATCTGGCGGGGACGAGTGTCATCGTTGGTGACAGACTCGAAGATGATCAGAGGATCGTGCTTGCGCATGTAGTCGTTGGCATAGGTCTTCTGGTTAGAGAAGTTGTATCCCTGTTCCGATGTTAGATTGGAGCTAGAGACAGAGACCGGTATAGAGAGAGACTAACCTGGTAACCAGCGTAAGGCAGAGCCTCCTGGTACTGACCCCAAGAGATGCCCTTGACGTCGAACAGATCGGCAATGGTGGACACATTGGCGGGGATCTGTTGGAAATCGTCATTGTCCATACCAAAGTTGTCACCAGCAGCCGAGGCAACGTAGTTGGGCTGCGAAGGGTGAGTGGTGGCAAAGTAGTTGGTCAAGAGGATACCCTCCTTTGCGATCTTAGCAAAGTTGGCATCCTCAGAAACGGTTTTGTAGTCCTTTTGAATGCGTTAGAAAGTCACATTAACAATTGATCGAATTGACTAACCTGGTTCTCGAACCAGATCTGGTGGAACTTGTCGAAAGCCAGACCCTTGACATTGGAGACAGGGGAGTAAGGCACAGCCTTAGCGGCGGCAGCCTCAACCTCAGCCAACGTGGGCATATCAGCGGAGGCGGGGATAGTCCTGGCCGAAGCCAAGGACATGGTGCCAATGAAGGCGGCGAGAGTCTGCTTGTTGAACATGGCGTCTCTTATGCTTATCAACCAATGGTGCACTGGAAAAGAAAAAAAGAGAGATGATCCTTGGGTAACGCACGCGATCTTATACTCGCTGCGGAGATATCGATAACCAGTCGGAGATCACATATTTCTAGATTACTTCCCACGCGGGGCTCTTTTCCTTCGGCGCGACTGTAAACAAGCCGGTCAGAAAAGGATCTCCACAATGGTCGCATGGTGCAGCACGCTGCATTCCTCGAGCAATTGACTGGCTGAATCTCGCATTCTCGAAAAGCGCAGGCTCGCATGGGGCACCGATTAAGTGGGGAAGGGGAAGTTGGTTGCTTTAAATGCGATTGGACGAGGTATGTGATGGGGCCCATTGTGCCTGGCACGTTCCATACCAAAGCATCTTAACTGGTTGAATATGTGGATCCGTCAGTTTATCCGGCTATAAACCGCATAAGCGACAACAACATGGCGGGACAAGCTTTACCAAGCATATTCGCCCTTCGGCCAAGGACGGTTGTGCCGTCCTTGGCCCTTGTGGCTCTAGACTATGTCCCTCATTTCGCTTGTAGCGCCGATTGGTGGCTTGGACCTGACGGCTATATCGGCTGACAACTTTTGGATGCTAGCGTGAGAAATCCTGCAATTTTCCCAACGGAATTGGCTCTCACAAATGCCGTCGGGGCATTTTAGCACTTCGTATAGAGAGTCGGGTTCGGATACGGCGGAGGCAAACTAAGGTCCAATTGAGTGGTTCGACCGATGCACCTGCACGTAGCCGACACTTCGATATTGAACGATTTCAGTATCCAGGGCTAGTGGATCTCTAGATGCCAAGGTACTTCGTACATGGTGGCTTGATGCGCGTCGATTTCTAGAACTATTTTGCTGGACCCTAGGTTGTCTGCTAACATGGTCGAACGACAAACTTTACTTTATGGCTAACAGAGAACTGCGGTATGGTAGACTATGGAGCTTTTAAAGGAGAAATGCCTCCAACCCGCAGCCTCTATTAACAAAGCGAACAGCCAGCCCACGTGACAGGGCGTATATTCATAGTGCTAGTAGTTGGCTTAACGTCTCGGCAAGACTAATCCCCAGACTAAGAATCGTGCAGCTCCTGCGAATTCTCATTCGTTGAACACCACGATCCAAGATCCAGCCCTACGAACAGGATTGCACAGGTCATAGCTGCCTGCTCATCGAACCATGTTCGAGACAATTAAAGCTAATTTCATTTGAAATGACATCGGCCCACTATGCATGCGTCACATTCTATGTCGTACATTGGTTCCACGGACCTCGGTTGCGCTGCCTTGTTTCGGTGGATACTTGGGTAAAAGCTTCAATGGAGTACGGATAATAGATCCACCATTCTCATCATTTTTACTCACCCTGACTTGTAAAGCTCTCTACTCATGTCCATGCTGAATGGATCGGTTGTTAATAGAGTGCACGGACCCTTGCACCAACATGTCACTCTTGGGATGGGTAGGTTGTTACTGGTCGCTGGTGCGGTTATAGGATTTGATTTACAACAATGGATTATCATAAAATGTTCTCAAGATTCGAAATAACTTTTGTTCAAGCAACGACTGGCAGGTTTTATCCCAGTCTACAAGCTGAGAATGCATATCTACTAGAATTGGAGAAAGAAATTAACTCCGAGCGCCGTCTATCTAAGTCCCATGCAAATCCAAAAACAATGTACCTCTCTGATCAGGCACGCATGCAAGCAAAATAACCAACATGAACATGAACATGACAAAGCCCATTACACGTCAAAATTTACCAGGTCAATAGCCAGGCACAATTACTCATCGTCACTGTCGACGGGCTTGGGAGTACCCTTGGGGGAGTTGAGCCACTCAATGTGACGCAGACGACGACGAACCTCACGGTCCTTCTGCTGAGCACGAGTCATCTTCTTCTTCTTCTTGGCACGGAACTTGAGCTCGCCCTGATCCTCGGCACCGGAGTTGACGGCAGAGGGCGCGGCGCTGGTGGCGGCCGAGAGAGCGGCAGGGGTACCAGGGGTCGAGGGGGTGTTGTTGGCACTGTCCTCGAAGCGGTCGAGGCTGATAGCGTTGTTGGTACGGCTGACAACACGGCCATCGGCAATGTGCAGCTGCTCGGGGCACAGGGCACCGACGAACTCCTCGTTGTGAGAAATCATGACCACACCACCCTTGAAGTCGCGAATGGCAACGGCCAGACCACCCAGGGAGTCACGGTCCAAGAAGTTAGTAGGCTCGTCAAGCACCAGCAAGTGGGGGTTGTTCCACATGGCACCGGCAAGCACGACCTTGACCTTCTGACCACCGGAGAGACCGGAGATCTCGTTGTGGTTGGCAATCTCGGGGTCGAGACCAATGTCCTCGAAGTGCTTGGAGATGGTAGGGGGATCAAGGACACGGAATCCCAGACCCTCACGGGAAGCCTCGTGATCGTCGAACTCCTGAACCATCTTGAAGAATCCAAGCTCGGTCAGGGTCTCGCGGGAGATCATGACGTTGTTCTTGGGAAGCAAGCCAACCCATTTCCTATCCAAATTAGCAATGATCAATTAAAAGAGACTCGGTGATAACTTACACTTCGTACTGGAAGGACTTCTTCCACTTCTGACGACCCATGATAGCCTCAATACGGCGGGGGCCACGGCCATCGCCAAGGTCAATGGGTGTATCCAGGAGCTTCTTGTCGGCCTCGGTCAAGATACGGGTCTGCTTCAAGAAGACCTCACGATCATCACCGTTGGCGTAACGCCACTGCAGGTACTGGCTAGGAGTCTTCTCCAAGTGCATCTCAACGTGCTCAAGGGCGTGCTGCTTGATGTATCCAATACGCAGGTTGGGGTGCTTCTCGACCTTACCACTGGAAGGAATGGTCTCACCAGTCAAGATCTTGATGAAAGTGGACTTTCCGGCACCGTTTCCTCCGATGATGGCAACACGGGAAGAAAGGGTCAGCGACAGGGAAGCATCATGCAAAGAGGGCTTGGGGGCGCCCGGGTACTGGTAGGAAACATTGGTCATGCGCATGATGGAGCGGGTGGCAGACTTGATACCGGACAGGATACCAGGAGGGGGGAACTTGAACTGGACGGTGGAGGCGGACAGAGTGTAGTAGCTCTTACCCTCGGGCTTGACCTTGACGAAAGCAGCAAGGTTGCCAGGGTAGCAGACAAGCTTCTTGGACTCGTAGTGGTAGATGTCTGTGCAGACCTCATCGAGGAAACCGGAGTCGTGAGAAACGATCAAAGAAGTGATATCGGTGTGCTTCTTGAGGTACTCCTGCAGCCACTTGACGTTGGCAACATCGAGGTGGTTAGTCGGCTCGTCAAGCAGGAGAACATCGGCCTTCATGAGCATAGCGCGGGCAAGCGCCAGCTTCATCTTCCAACCACCTGACAGAGAGCCAACGGGCTGGGCCTGGCGACCTTCCGGTCCATCGGTGAAACCGAACTCGAGAAGAACGCTGGAAATAGCCTCCTTGCCCTCAGAAGCAATCTGGGGGTCCTTGGAAACGTACTCCAGGATGCTAAGGTCGGCATCCTCACCCTGGTTGTGCTCCACGAAGCAGGTGCGGACCTCAGACTGAGGGGGGAAGCCTTCGAGCTTCTCATTGGCGATACTGCGCATGAGAGTGGACTTTCCAGCACCGTTGCGACCACACAGGCCGTAACGGTGACCCTTCAGCAGACGAAGGTTGGTGTGGGACAACAGGAGCATACCACCGTAAGCGAGGGAGAAGTTGGCATTGACAATCTCAATTTCGTTGGGGTCATCGGGAATAGGCTTGCCGAACTTGCGCTCATCCTCCTCAACGAAGTGGGCCTGGACAGCGGTGGCGACAGCCTCGAGGTGCTCATCGGCCATCATACCGCGCAGGTAAGGAGTGATGCAAGAGGGAATACGGTCGTGCATACGGACGTTGACATCCTCACGGACCATGCTAGCAACGAACATCTTGGCCATCTCGACGAACTGGGCGTCGCCAGTCAGGCCGCCGTGCTCCTGGAGCTTAGGGTTCATGATAGACAAGACCTCCTCAGGGGTAACCTTAGAGATCGAACCAGAAGCAACGTTATCGTCGCTCATAGCCTTGTCCATGACATCCAGGGCACGGGTAGCGAGCTCACGGACCTCGGGGAGAGAGGCACGGTCCTTGACAGACTTCACACCAGGCTGCAGCTTAGGCAGGAAGGTACGGGCCTCGGCAGGGTCGTGGACCAACTTGGTCAAGTTCTCGACAACGACGACGGTTTGACGAAGAGTCTCCTGGGGAGTAGTGGGGGTGTTGAGAGAACGCTCCAGCAGGGGAGTAAGGAGGGCCAGCACGGGAGATGTGACAATGGCAACGAAGGTAGTCTGCGAGAGGGCGTGGATGGCCTTCTGCTGGGTCTGGGCAGAGGGCTGCTCCATGGTCTTCATCAGGAGGGGAATACGGGGGGCCACATCGTCGTTGGACAGAAGGGTGGTGAGAGCGGTCATGGTCTTGGTGGCCTGCTTGGCGACTTCGGCCTTAAGGTCATGCATGCCAGACTCGACAACGGGGATCAACTCCTTCAGGGTCTTTCCCATGGCCTCGCGCAGCACATCCTTCTGGCGCTCCTCTTCCAAAGAGCCAGTGCCCATCTGGGCACTGGAAGCCATCTTCTCCAGCAGCTTGAAACCACCAACGAAACCTTGCCATTTTCCGGAGCCCGTGCTGAGGTAAGACTCGAGGGCCGGGAGCAAAGCGTTGACCTTGGCCTCGGGGCTCAGGCCGTTGTAAAGGGCATCGACGGCATACTGGGCGGCATCGCGAACGACGGTGCCCTTGTCGGCGAGGGAGTCCAAGACAACGTTGAAGATACCTCCATCCTTCAAGCAGAAGACGGCCTCACTGAGAGGGTACTCCTGGGGGAAGCGCTCGAACAAAGCGCCAATGATCAACATGGCACTCTCACGGCGGGATCCGCTCTTCTTGTCGGTGGCAGCCTTCCGGGCCTCGGCGAGAACATTGTAGTTCAGCAGACCGGCAGCACCAACGCTCTGAATAAGCAGATTTGTCAAGGCATAGGAGGCATCCAGGGACTGCTGGGAGCTCTCTGCTGTGAAGATGGTGTTGAGAATAGAGGAAATCTCTTCGGATGTGGGGGCGACCCCGGAGGGGGTTTTAGAGACAACGGTCGGCATAGCGGGCGACTCAGATGGGGAGACCGTGTGTGGCATTGTCTTTTTGATAGAGATTCAAGAAAAGAATCTGGTTTTTGTATATACCAGATTGTGCGACAAGTTGGCGGGGTGTCCTTAAACAAAGGCGCCGAGGGGGCGAAAACTCGAAAGCACGAGAGATCAGAATAAAAGACGGAAAATCGTACCAGGCGCGATCTGGAAGAAGCTGTACAAAGTCCAGAGACGGCGGTCGATACTCCAATCCACTTAACTTGAAAGCGAAGGGATAGAGGGGGTAGAGGGGGAGAGGGGAATTCAAAAGAGAGGCGTATCAGCGGGCTTATCCACACAATTTTTTTTTGTTTGGGCGGCGACAGCGGGTCTGCACCAATCACAGTGCAAGCTATTGCCATGGGTCACCACTTTCCCTGATCTGGCTAGCCTTATCAGTTGGTACACCTCAGGCACGAGTTGAAAATTTCAATCGAGGCAGGCGCATTATGTCATACGTCCACCAATCAGATGTCTACGATTTCGGATGCAAGGGATAACTGTTCCTTACTTGGGTGGCTACCTTAATGATAACATCTAGAACCCACAGCCCTTGAGAAATCCATGGGTCCTATCGAAAAATTTATGCTTATGTACGACACCCGCGCATATTTAACATGGACCGTTGTGCTCCGGTGTACCCTGGAGCACTTCCATGGTTTCTTTTTTTTTACGTGGCAATGTGAGATATATATTTTCGACTTATACTAGTGCACATCTGTACAACCCCTTCCAAATCAATAGAAAACCAGAGATATAGGTATATTTCCTGTAGACTTTAAACAGTCCCCCACCATGGATCCATGGGTTCAAAATCATCCGGTGTTGTTTCTGATCTTGATGTTCTATTTTCAGTGCATACTTTTTAAAGTGTTTCGCTAAGGACTTGGGTATACATTTATTCTCCCTGGGCGTTTTGGGTGTAGTTAGTAACCTGCCATCTTGTGGCATTATATATGGTGCTAGATTACCTGCCACTAACAACCTTCAAAGTTGGTATCTAAGATTGAGCCCTATCTTAGAAGGTTCCAGATTTCCTCACTACCGAACAAAGGAGTACATAACAAGTAAATAAAAACTGGAAAGTCATTTGCTACAAGATTATGAGATAACCCTGCAAGAAAGCTAGGATTGAGTGATTTTGTTCATCTCTCAACCAGTACTGGCAGCTGGTAGATCAACTGGTATTTAGTTGTTTTCAATGTGGTATAAAGATCGGATGACTGGAAGCTCAGATTTCGCCTTCTGATGACGGCAAAGGATCAATGTTATCATGAATCAATCAAACTTGTAGTCCAGTTTCGTCTTTTCGCCGACTTCGGGGGAATGTGTGGCTCGGACAAGGTCAACCCACGCTAAACAGCGACCAAGTGTTAGCTGCATTTCTGAGTCTAAGAATAGACCACAAGGATTCAAAAGTACCACGTGTGCATTGTGTAGATTACCCCTTAGTGATTTGCATCATTTCTACTGACAGGATGAATTATTTCGATGAAGGTCCCGGGGCCTCAAGGGTATCTGCGTTGCTGTCACATATTCCCTAAACTGACGATAACTTGCGATTTCCAGACCCCTGATATGGCCCCAATTATCTTATCTAGGCATCAATCATTTGTTATTTCTCCATTGGAGATGTAAGCGCCCATCTATCTGTGACCCACCGATGGTTCGGCCCGCTTCAAAGGCTTGTCGGTTTTTACTGGCCCGCGATCTACACTGACGTCGTCGAAAAGAAGCTAAGGGCTATATTCCCATCTTCCGGCTCTCTAGCCACGTAGACCCCTGCAAACTCCCGTGTTTCAGCCCCAATTTACACCTGAGGTCTGGTCGCTGCCCGTGGCGGTGCATGCGAGGCTAACAAGAATGAGGGTAGTGTCCTCAGGCTGAGCACAAGGCAGTATTTACGGAATGCGATGGCTGTGCCCACCAATGGATATATTATAGCAGTGTTGCCGGGGGGATTCGTCTTCTATTCCAGCATCAAACCACAATCTGTACTCAAGGCAGATTCAGTCGACCAGCTTAATTGAGCACGCCCAATCGACGTCCTTAATTTTTACAATCTATTTTTTTTATACAATCTCCACTCCCAATGGCAGAGCAAACCATCAAACTTGGCGAGATTATTGGCCTTGAAATTCCCGCCAACGAAACCTGGACATGTCTCGCAAAAACTAAGCAGCAAGGCCGTTGTCAGCATGTCGTGGCCACAAGCAGACGCGATGAGGCAATAACAATTTTGCAACACAAGATGACTTTCCGAGAATCAGAACATGA
Source organism: Penicillium tannophilum (assembly GCA_028829675.1). Lineage (NCBI taxonomy): Eukaryota > Fungi > Ascomycota > Eurotiomycetes > Eurotiales > Aspergillaceae > Penicillium > Penicillium tannophilum. The sequence continues at coordinate 1,340,989 of JAQKAK010000008.1, forward strand.
TCTCATTGAATCTTACATGAAACAGCTTGTGAATCTCCTCTTCAACGCCAACCATCCGGATATTGAACACCAAAAGAGCGAGCAAGAAACGAAATGGCTCGATCTCTGGCGCACTGAGCTAGAAAATCGCGTTGAGAGTCATGAGAGTGCCATTGAGCTTGGCGAACCTGAGTCATTTACATCTGAAGGGGCAATAGCCCAAGATCACGAACCTCATGCAATCGCACAAATTCCTGCCATTGTACCATACCCTACACTTCCGCTCGAAAACTTGCAAGTGCCCACAGATGCTCCAGTCCATACCACGGCCATCGCTTCCTATCTCAACCGCACAGCCACCTTGGATATTACAGAGAATGTCAGTGATCGAATGGCTGAGGTTGCTACAGCATCTCAACCCAGTGTCGTTGGATATGACGCGCCACTCGCCTCAAATCAAACATCATCCCATAAGAACCTGGAACTCAGTGTGTTCTTCAGTCCCAATCAACTGGAAATGATCAACATTATCTTGCGCTTTGGTCTTCAATTATGCGCGTTCTTTCAAATACAATATGGGACCTTTATATCTCGTGATGGTGCCGGCAACAAGCGGACAGAGTCGTTTCTTCGGTTCAAACTCATATTTGGCGTGGAGTTTACCCTGTCGGAAATTCTCACATCCCCATGGGCTATGTTTCCCTTGCTTGTTGCGTTGGGTCAGCTCATGTATATACTGATTGGACCGTGGTCAAGTTTAATGTTGTTTATGTTTGTTGCTTTGGTTGGATCGTGCTGGACGGGAACACAAGACAAGGCTGTCGTTTGAAGAACCGAGAGGGTATAACGATACACATGTGAATATATGAATATGACCGTAATGAACCTTCTTTCCAAATTTTGAATTTCATCATCCGTTGATTGTAGGAGATTAGAGGTAAGTATATAGCCGACTTGGAATCCCAACAAATATCGACCGAGGGAGTAGATGAGGAGATGACTTGAATCATATGTCAATGATCAGAGCCTTAGATAAGATCGACCGAATTGTGCACAGTGGCATCCCACCAATCATGATTCATGATCGCCGATTAATTAAACAAACATGTTCCTGAAGAAGTCGCGGTGGATTGCCCCGGGTTCCATCTGACCCGGGCGACTATGATTGACCAGAGCACCACAACATTAGCACTAGCTCCTAAAGTATCGCAGAGGTTACCATTTTAGGATTGAGATCATCATCTGAAAAGGGTGAGAAAGCGCCGGTATTGGATGAAAAGATGTAGATCACTTGGGCGAGGATCCATTCACCGGTAATTCTCTGTTAAGCGTGATCTAAGATAGCGTCGCACGATCGCAAAGCCGAGGCTCAATTCTACCCCTGCATCTCGAACACCACCCAATTGTGCATAACAATGCTGCAACGCACAGAAAAATCCATTGTCGATGGATTATTCGCATTTTACACGTCATGAAGACATAATTGGCATTACAAAATCTTGCAATGGCCAGTCGCAAGCCCTCGGCATGTTTGTGCGGGGGTAATTTCACATGGGAGCGCGGATCCATTGTGGATACTTCGAGGTTCTCTTGATCTACTCTTCATTTGATGTGAGATTTTGTTGGGGAAACCAGATCCACCCAGGGATTATTTGGTGCCATGAACCACTTCACATGTGTTTTGCAGTCTGATCTCAATATCCGGGGGACAATTGATATAAACCATGTCCCCCATCCACCATGAAGTCCAAGCACGGGATCTAACGCCACCATGGATACCAAACCAGCATCGAAGGATTCTATGAGATCCACCTGGCGCACCGCCGACCGGTCGGAATGGACGCATCAACACTGGGCATTGGAACTGTTAAACGCCCATCCGATCGAATTGGGTAAAGAAGTACCAGTCCACGCCAAAGAAGAGAAGATCCCATTTATGCCGCAATGGTCTCTGCAGCGATGGGTGCTATTCTACTCCGCCATACCTCTACTTCTGCATCAGGCCTATATGACCTATACCGGCCGTACATTGGGACCGATCGCTACATTCAACTTCTATTTCCTCGCCTTTAACGCTACTGTCATCTACCAAGTGCATGTCCTGCGACGTCTGGGTCATATCTACGGCTTCCTAGATGGCGACAAACACGAGCGTGATGGAGTCCCCGATGTTGGTGTGGGCAAAGTTGTTACCTCACTTTACAAGACTACCGGCTCCCGACTGGTGATGGCTGTCTACTTGACCTACAACCGGGATCAACTCCCTAGCCAGATGAACTGGCTTTGGCTTCCACTCATGATCGGTCTATACGGGATCGTGCTCGACTTCTGGTTCTATTGGTATCATCGTATGATGCACGATGTGAGCTTCCTTTGGAAATTCCACCGCACCCACCACCTGACCAAGCACCCGAACCCTCTGCTTGCTGCCTACGCAGACCACGAACAAGAGTTCTTCGATATGGTCGGCGTGCCATTTATGACATACGTCAGTCTTCGTCTTATGGGATTACCGATGGGATTTTATGAGTGGTGGGTTTGCCACCAATACGTGGCGTTCGCGGAGGTTTTCGGTCACAGTGGACTGCGCATGCATTTGACTGTGCCATCGACGCTCAGTTGGTTGTTGCAGATATTCAACTGTGATATCGTTATCGAGGACCATGATCTTCATCACCGGAAGGGATGGAGGAAGAGCCACAATTATGGTAAACAGACTCGTCTTTGGGACCAGCTGTTTGGTACTACCACCGATCGAATCGAGTCTGCGGCGGATAATGTTGATTATAACAATGTGGCAAGAATGCCCCTTTTTTAAACAAATCTTGAAGATCGCGCATTGAAGCGCTACGATGATGACGCAAATATATTGGACTGTTTACTTCTGGGTTTATGTGTATTCATATCGATTGCTTAAGAAATTAAATTCATATTATTAGATTGGATACAATCAAAGCCAGACTATAATTCGGAACAACATCCATAGTAGCACTCTGGATCTCCAGACAGCAGACCACTAGTAAGATAATTGCTGATCGATAACATCACTAGTAATCTTCTCAGTCGAGCGCCACTTCATTCCAAGGATCTTCTCAGCAGCAGCATTCTCAATGTCCCAAGTCACGTCAAAGGGAGGCTGCAGCTTAACTGGCAGCGCGGGATACTTCTCCTTGACAAACTCTGCCGTTTCTGCCCAAGACGCCGGAGGATGCGAAAGAATGAATTCCGTGCCACTTTTGGCATCGGCCTGCAAAGCCTTCACGTGCGCATCGGCCACATCGCGAACATGAACCCACACATTTCCCAGAAGAGGCTTTTCACTGAGGAAGGAATTGTAGAAGAACTTGTTCATACCCGCAAGACCCTCGGCAGACTGTTGGATCATATCGTCGCCGAGGACGAAGACAGGGTGCAGAGTGAAGACTTTGTAGTGGGGGTTTACTTCCTTGAGAAAGTCTCGGGTAGCCTGGTGAGCCTTGATCTTGGATGCGGCGTACATCAGTCCGTGACCTCCGAAGCCTTCGGGGAGGGTCATGTTGAGATCAACGGGAATGACCTCGCCAGTGTTCTCTGTTCATCGTTAGCAACTGACCGTGAAGACTGCCTTGTTGGGCAAAGCTAACCTCTCGCGACCACGGTCTTCGCGATCAATGCATCCACGGGAGTCAACGCCAGCGCGGAGGAGACAATAACAACTTTCTGGATTTGCTTATGTGCGAGTGCAGCCTTGAGCATTGAAACGGTTGCCTCGACGGCCGGGTTGATATAATCGCGTTGTATATCCGTACCACTTCCTGGCATGGGAGAAGCAATATGGAAGACATAGTCAACGCCATTGAGTGCGGATCTCAGAGCATCGACATTGGATAGATCTGGGATAAGAAAGATCTCGATGTCGTTATCATACTCGGCATAACGCTTTCTGATGACGGCTTCTTGCTCCGGTTTGCGGATGCTCAGTCGAACGCGGTATCCGGCTTTCAGGGTCGCGGCCACAACATGAGCGCCGATGAACCCGGTAGCACCAGTGATGAAGACAAGGGACTTGGACATTTTGATTAATAGAACAAGTGATTCTAAGGTTTCTGAGATGAGGAATAGAGATGCTTGGTTGTTGAGATCGGTTTTTTGAAATCCATCCTTCGCTGTCTACTTATACTTGAGATTTGGGACCTGGAATCCGTGGAAGATTCCATGTTATTTACAAATCTGAACATTACCAATGATATGAATAATCGAAAATTAATTGTTCTGGCTCATGGTTAAGGTTGAACACCGGGATATTCAAAGTCGTTTATTCATCAATTCGCGGGAAGCGAGACTGTTAAGAGCGAGAAGAATGTTGAGTAATCTTTAAATCTAATTTGTCAGGGATATGCCGAGACCCACCAAACCATCTCGGCATCAACATCATCAAAACTATTTCGTCATTCGCTGTATTATTCATCCTTACGTTTTGCGAATGCGATATGAAAATGAGGGAATAATGATTACATCGAACTCCGATCGGGGTGGGACAACAAAATGTAATCTGGCTTCTATTAGACCGACCGGTCTAGTATAAAGCCACACGGAAGGCGCCATATCCACTGCAAACCAGCATTTAACAAGGATCCAAGGTTCTTCTAGTTGTTTATTTCTATCTGGAACATTTCCAAGATCCACACAAGTCTTCAACCTAATTCTGAAAGCATATCCAGAATGCCTCTCTGGCAAATATATCACCCTCGCGGCACGTTCGAGGACCATGCGTCCAAGCAAGCCTTCGCAGACGACATCACGAAGATGTACGTGACATTGGGGCTACCTGCATTTTACGTGGTAGCACAATTCCACAAGATGGAGTACAATGACGTTTTTGTCGGCGGAAAATCAAGAACTGCCACCGATAAACCATTTGTTCGCGTCGAGATCACCCACATTGCGCTCCACGTTCCTGATGCCGATGCTGCCTATCTTCGCACTACCTCTCGCCTGGATGGAATTGTGAAGCCTCATCTCTTGGATAAGGGTTACGACTTTGAGTACCACGTTGGCGAGACGGAGAGACGCCTTTGGAAGATTAATAGCCTGATTCCTCCGCCTTTTAAGAGTCCTGAGGAGCAGGTTTGGGTTAAGGAGAACAAGGCGTCGCCTTATGAGGGTGGTTATTCACCCAAATGAGCGCGGTGTATATGAGCGGATTGATGGAGGCAGAATGGCGAATGCATGGCTGAGCGGTCAAGCGGTGGAATAGTAATAAAAGGGAAGTGCAAAGAGGAATAGAATGATCAAAGCTAGCAAAGCCAAATCTAATATCTATCATAACCAGATTCTATATACAAAGTAGATGAGATAGCATAATCGTCACATGCAAAGAACCGTACAACATTAACCGTAACAGGAAAGGACACGTCTATACCTCTGCATTGTTGGCACAAGAGAAGCTGTTGCTGGACGCATCATCGTGAATCGCCCGACCAGAGACGTAAAGACCAAGTCCACACATGCAGCCACCAATCAAAACAATCAGGACATTCAGGATGGTGAGGGCGATCTTCCGGGGAGAAGAGAACCATTTGCCCCTGTTGATGTGTAGCCAGTAAACACCAGCAAGGCCGTAACTGAACCAACTAGCGAAGAGTGAACTGATCAAGCTGAGGAGGTCGCTGAAGACCGGGATGGCATCGGCGATGATCCAAGCAATGACCCAGCAACTCACGCCGATAGCTACCCAGGTTCCGATGGATGTAAGGTCGCGGCGATGCATGCGGTCTGTTCCACGGAAGAGACGGACGTAGATGTATTTCAAACCAATATGGCCGTTCACGACTCCGGCACCGACAATCTAGGAAATGTTAGTTATGGGAAAGGGTGGTTGGAGTGTGGATGACATACAGTGGGAATGGCAATTCCGTACGCGACCTTCTTAAGAACAGGTCCAGCGGAGCCCAACGCAGGTGATGTGACGTCCGAACCAGCGTAGTAGTAAATAACAACGGCAGCGACGGTATAGAAGATAATCTCAAAGGTCTGCAGCATATACAGAGCCTTAGGGAAGTCACGGGGATCGCGCATCTCAGCGAGAAGACCGAAGAAAGCGACGTGCGCGCAGTAAGCAAATACGATGTTGGTCACGGCAGTGAAAGCCCTGTAGAGATCTGTGTCCACAGTAGCCTTGAGAGTAGTGTATCCATGGTCTTGGACGCCGACGCCGATCATGGTGATAATGACGGCAGTCACGATACTGACAAAGGACATGCATGAAATGTAGGTCATGTTCTTCATGGTACGTGGCAGGGAGCAGACCATGCAGATCAGGAATCCAACGGTGGTGAACACCATAGTGCAGGTGCCGTGATCGGTAATAGTGTTCATCATCACACTGAATGTGAGAATGTGACTGCCCATGATGAAGATAGAGAATAAGAGCTGGCCGATTCCGAAGAGCTCACGGCCGAATGCTCCCATGAGAACCTCACCCGCATCTGCGAGGTTCTGGATGTGAGGGTAGCGCTGGTGGAATTGTCCGATGACATATCCGGTATAAGTAGCGAGAAGACCCAAGCCGATGATCAGGACGAGGGCCGGGGCGAGACCCAGCTGGGCGAGGGTTGCTGGCAATGAGAGGACACCAAGAGAAACAGACTCGGCAATCATGACTGTATTATGTTAGATTCAATCCAGGGCCAATTTCGCGATATTGACATACACATTCCGGTTTGCCTAATACATCAATAATTAGCGATATATTAAACATGCATTTTGAGACGCGCATAACATACCACCACTCCATAGTCTTATATTTAACCTCCGCATTGGACTCATCACCAAACGCATCCACATACTGCGGCATGGAATCGTCCACCTTCTTCTCATCATATCCCGACTCCGAATCATGCTGCGTGATACCGTCGAAAGTCATTATGGCGGTAAATAGGACCCCGGGCTAGGAATGAGAAGAAGGGCAAGGCGAACGAACGAACGAAAAAAGAACTAAGACAGGACGCCAGCCTTGCTATGTATGTGTGCAAAAAAATCCCGAAGTGGATCCCAACGTTACAATGAGCCAACCGAAATCCCCGCGGTGAACACTCTTTATGGGGAAAACTCTGGGGCCCGGAAGTTCTGGAAAGGCAAAATCTATCTGCTTATCTGACGTAAAATGATTTTCTTTGTACATCTTATTATGGAAGGAAACTGTTTTAGTGATGCAAATGTAGCTCGGTCAAGATCGTCGACATTTAAGCGTCTTTCGGTCCACTCCTGCGCGCGATTGTGGGTCTACCACTCCACTTTATTGAATCTGTAAACCAATTATGTTCTCGGGCCGACTTGATATTATCTAACGGAAATCTCGGGACCCTTTGTGGCTGGCCGACGGTAGCCGGAGTTTTTATGACGAGAAATCTGAATTCCAACGCCAAGACGTTGTTCGTTTAGGAGGTTGGTGATCTTGCGGGATGGCATTTGTTCGAGAAATGTGTAAAAGTGTAGATAATGCTGTAGGGTGTCAATTGAGACTCTCTGCAAGTACGTCCTTGCCAATTGCAAATAAGCGCTAGGGGTTAAGACGAGAGATGCATACTCCAACTCTGGTAGGTGCCTGCGGCTTGATGCGCATCATCGCCACCAAGAAAAGAAAATTTTAGTCAGGGGAACCGTTGAGCTCCCAGCCCAGTTGCTGCCAAGATATTGTATGACAAAGTTTTATCGTCGGCTAGAGAATGATTTCCGTCCAAGTCTTCGGCGGGATTGCAATCTATTTCTCTCTAAGTCTCCACACGTTAGCCTCGACTAACCGGATTTTATTTGCCGTTCTTTAAATAATGTTTTAAATGCCGAACTGGTCCTTACGCTGCTCGCAAGTGAAGAAAATTTGAGATACCAAATAGGGAAATGGTAACCGCCAACATGTAACATCAAGGCACCTCGCGTCGTCGAACCTCATTCTGAGCATAACATGTAACATGATGTGAAGCATCAATTACTCGATTATCCATTGAGATACTTGAATCCCAATTCCATGCTCGAACGAACCTAGTCCCCGTACTACTAGTACTAGTAGCAATTCTCTGTCAACAACGCAGCGAGCCAGAGAATATTTTGAAAGATTTTCTCCACTACAAACTCCACAACTCCAAAGTCCAAACCCAAGGACAGACACGTTGGTGCGAATGGAAAGGGTCGCGGCCCAAAACGTCAATTTCTATGACTACATCGCCCCACTCGTTCTTGTGGGGAAGGTCAATTCCTCGGGAAACTTGGAGTCTTGTCCGCCTTCCCCAGTCAATATGGAAAATAGGTTTCCACCAAGAAGGCTTCGAAGAGTTCTTCTCCAATGATATAACTTCGGACGTCACGGTATCCACGCGGGGTTGGGGAAGCCGGGGATGATCGGTTTCATATCCGAGAATTGTCGTCACTGGAGACGTGTTTTGTTGACTACGTGGATTGGGGGCCATGCTATTAGGTAAAAGTTGGATAGAGGCTCTCCAGATGTCTGCCGGTGATGATCATTTTCAATCCCGAGTTGAGTTATTCACTGGAAATTGTTTGCATAAAGTATATTCAGATATATGCACGGCACGCTATGGTGATCGGAACCAGGTGGCTAAACAGAAAGAAACAGGAAATAAGTGCTCATCACACAAGGGCGGACCGGAGAAGGCTCTCCAACTCCTGCAATGACTCGGGCTTCGAGGTGACGCTAGACATCAAGTACAACACATTGCCCAATACCCGGGAATGAACGTTGAATTGATCTCCGCCGGCGGCGAGCTTCTGCTGCAAGCCCTTCGCAGCGGTAGAGTTATAACCTAAAACACCGTTAGTTGGAGTTTGCATGGAGTGAAAATGGGACTTACCAGCACCCTCTGCGTCGCGCAAGGAAATACTCAATACAGTACCGATGGCGAAAACACTTTCTACCGGCTCCGCACAAGAAAGGTCCTTCAGAAGTCCATTCGACCAGACACTCCACACTTCTGGCGCAGAAGCAGTGGATGATGGGGTGTTCTGCCAGTCTGCACGGTATCCATCCCAGGATCCGTCTTTGTCCATTTTGGACATCGCCCGCAGCGAGTCAACAGCAACTGTGCAGCCTGAGGCATGAGCCGTGTAACTATGGCCGTGAAGAAGTGCGTCACTCTTCTCGGGACTAGAGAATGTGTCGAAGATCTCCTGGCTTGCTACTGTTGTACAGAGGGGAATGAGACCGCCAGTGAGAAGCTTTGCGTTCACGGCAATGTCAGGGTGGACGTCCAGGAAGGATGCAGATGTCGGGCGGCCTAGTCTGTAAAGTCCAGTGAACACTTCGTCGAAGACCACTGGTAGGCCGGACCAGGATGGAGAGGTCTTGGCAGATGTTGCGTTGGGCGAGAAGAGTTCTGGATGCTTACGAACAACGTCGGTCAGGCATCGCTGGAATAGGGGGTCACTAAAGAATCTTGTTAGCAGATGGTAATGGAATTCATATCAGAGTGCTGATCACGAACCAGAAAAGCATTCCACCAGCACCGAGGATAACAGGCTCCAAAATGAGAGCACCGAACTTCATGCCGTGGGTTTCGACAAGATCCTTGATCGTACTGTGGATGTACTTCTTGTAGCGCTGACTGGCATCAGATTCAAGTCGGCTGTTCAAATCGAAAACTGATCCCAAAGAAGTGAACTCTGCGTCGGGGCCGAGGTCTTCTTGAAGCTCCGCGGGAACTTCCACCTTCCATTGACCATCAACCATTTTAACCAGGGGGAAGTCAAACCAGTGACCGCGACCGCGGTACCATTCTACCTTTTTGTTGTAGGTTGATGGTTCGGAGCAGTCCATCACACCGATGGTATCACCATGGTAACTGCCCTTGAGTCCAAGAATATTGATTTTCTCTTGGCTGGCATCCCAGCCATACCTATCGCACGCAGCCCGGAGACCCATCTTGATCGCCACTTCCATTCCTGTGCTACCATTATCGGTGTAGAATACCTTGCTGAAGCGCGGATTGTCGAGAGTCTTCAATAGGCTTTCTGCAAGGGAAAGTGCTGGCTCGTGAACCGTGCCCGCAAACATCACATGGCCGTATCGACCAGCTGCGTAGGCCGCTGAGAGGGATAGCTCGGGGTTTCCATGACCCAGTCCCTGAGTCCACCAAGATGCAGAACCGTCAAAGGTTGGCCGAAGCTCGCCTTCCTGGTTGGCAGTGCCTTTGGAACCGAAGGTGTGGAAATAATCGTCGTGGGCAGAATCAATGACTGTGATATCCTTGGCCTGCATACCCTGGTGTTGAGTGAAGGGATACCAAATCAACTCTTGCGCGCGGTCGGTCATCTCTTCCAGCCTCTCAATCCGCTGCTTGTTTTTTATTGTCATTTCCTCAAGGAGACGCAGGATCTCTGACTCCCGAGAAGCCTGGCCGTAATAGGCCAGCATAGCTTCTTCATCCCTTTGCTGGGCATCGGGGTCCGTCTGCAATGGCTTTGCAGGTGGAGCTGGTAAATGAACCAATGGAATACTTTTATTGCGGAAATAATCGCCAAGATATTCATGGTTTTGATAATACTCATCGCGGAATAGCAATACGGATTGAACGTCGTATCCACGGATCAACAGAGACTCATAGGCAGATATAGACGAGGAGATACCGCCTAGTCGAGAATCTGCGACAAGAACAATGGGCAATCTAAGGGGGCGATAGAGATCCGCTTGAGAATTGCCATTGGGACCGGGAGAATGCACGCCACCGGCGGTCTCGACCAGCGCAAAGTCAATGTCCGAGCGTGCCCACCCGGACAGTGTCTGATGTATAGATGCAAGGAGATCTTCATCTCGTGGAATCTACGACTGTTAGAAATGGTCTTCCGCCCGCAACATCATTGCACTCACAGTCTTCGATTTCGCCGCGAGATGCGGGCTGACCGGTTCATCGAACTGATACAAGCACTTGGTCAATGCTCCAGCTCCGTACCGTTCTAAATGCCTGCGGTTTCAATTAGCACCTATCCTCTCAGATAGAATATTCCACTTGTCGTACCGGTTATCAGCATCGTCCAATGCCCCAGTAGACACGGGCTTAAGGAACGCGGCCCGCTGCTTCTGTCTCTGGACAGCATTACACAATACCGTTGAGACAATTGTCTTGCCAACATCGGTGTTAGCACCGTATACCTGATGCGCGCGCAATGTGCGCCAAAGTCCCGAACCAACAGGAGCCATTGTGTGAGTTGATGAAATGAGGGAGTCACGAATGGTAAAGTCAACTCCGCGCTGGTTGCGTTTACCGGGAAGTTTGACGTCAATTGGCGAATCAACTTTCCCCCGCGGACCCACAATTGTTCAAATCCCCTTTCACCGAGGTCCATGACTTCTCCGTTGAGCCCCAACGAACTCTAGAATTATCTGCGTCAGAACAATAAAGGGAAAAAAATAAACCCAATTACCACACTCCAATTAATGAGTCTGTACTCAACACATCTTGCAATTGGTTTACGCGTTATCCTCGCATTGTTTGAATCTGCAGACCTGGAGCTAGAGGATTAAAGTGCGGGATGATCACCACCGTGCCCAGATTGTCCCGTTCTTAGCCGTTACAACGTCTCAACACACCTGACTCATTCCTCCATACACACTTCTTCAGTCGCAATGACTTCACAACGCAACACCGGGGCATCTCCCAGTGGAAAAACACTCGTCGACTCATTCAAAGACGCGTTATCGCGCAGAGAGGCCAAATCTGCACGTCGCAGACTGACAATCTTACCACAAACGGCAGTCGATTTCTCATCCAATGATTTTCTCTCACTCTCCACAGCCCCAGCATACCGCAATCGGTACCTGGAGCACGTGAACAACACGCCTGAATTCTTCCCGTTCGCCAGCGGGGGATCGCGGTTGTTGGATGGCAACTCTGCTTATGCGGAGGAATTGGAGCGTTTCGTGGCCGATTTCCATGAAGCGCCCGCGGCACTTCTATTCAATTCCGGCTATGATGCGAATATTGGCATTTTATCTAGTATTCCACAGCCGGGTGATTTGATCCTATATGATGAGCTTATTCATGCTAGTTCACATGAGGGAATGCGTCTCTCTCGGGCTGGACGACGGGAGATGTTTTTGCATAGCTGTCCTGTCAGCTTGAGGGAGGTTCTTACAGCACAAATCGAACAGGATTCAAAAGTGAAGGATGGATCGCGGAATGTCTTTGTGGTTGTCGAGTCTATCTATAGTATGGATGGAGATGTGGCTCCCATTAAGGAGTTCCTTGATGTTGTGGATGAGCTTCTTCCTTTAGGCAATGGGTATTTTATTGTTGATGAGGCACATGCGACTGGTGTCTGTGGCCCAAAAGGTGCCGGTGTGGTTCAGGCACTGGGAGTCCAGGATCGGATATTCATCCGCGTTCACACTTTTGGCAAAGCTTTGGCTAGTCATGGTGGTGAGTTCCCTACAAAATCGGCATTGGTGCAGTTGGCTTACATTTTTCTTAGCGATGGTACTGTGCGGTCCAGAGACACGAGACTATTTAATAAATTATGCTCGAAGCCTGATCTACACTACGGCCCTCGGTTTTCCCTTCCTTGCCTCGATTAGAACGGCCTATGAGCTGCTGTCCTCCGGAGAGACAGAATCGGTATGGGCGCATTCATCCTATGTTAACGTACACTTGCTGACAATTCTTAACAGTTGCAAGAACGAGTCCAGACGTTGATTGGGCATCTCCATAAGTCTTTGGCATCGCTTCAAATTCGCCAGTCGGTCATGTTCGAAGTGGATCATTTCCCGACATCTCCCATATTTTCGCTCCGAACATCCCAACCCCGTGAATTAGCAAGCTTTTGTCAGAAAGCTGGATTTATCGTTCGGGCTATTATGCCTCCGACGATTCCCGATGGTAAGGAGCGTGTGCGTGTTTGTCTGCACGCTGGCAATACCGAAGAAGAGGTCGAAGGACTGGTACAAACGATCCAGTCGTGGTTGGATATAGGTCCGGCACAAAGGGGAACAAAGTTATGATTTACCAGATCCGATAACTTAGTATGAATTACGACTCGATCAAAAAATACAGCGAACCCTTTGAATAGTGGGCTTTTGTGAAGCAATGGTTACCTTGGAAAAGTCATTACGAGACTGCGCAATTAGCGATCAATGCCGACTTCTAAGGCTATCACCTAAACATTGAAAACTGACCAGAAACTCTTTTTGAATCAAGAAAGACGAAAAATATTAAAGGAATGGGGGAAAAAAGTCGAAGCCTAAAAGTACAGAGCCTCATAATGGAGCCAAGGGTCCAGATTAAGTGGTGAGATAAGGTGCCAAGAACCGTGGGGCGGATCGCGAAAGCTCACCCCCTGCGATTTCGCGACCGTGCTTTTCCCGCGCAACTTTGTCAGTCAACCAAAAATGGCTGGTCCATCAGGAATCGACACCAACGAGCCCCAGGTCCAGTCGGAATCTCGTTACCTTATCCGCCAACCGCGCGCTCTACAATGGTTCGAGAACGGGAGACTGGTAAAACGTCGTGACGAAGAACGCCAATCAGGTAAGAACCCACCCACCTATCTGCCTCAGATAAGGCGCGTGCGAAATAAAGTAGACGGAAAAAAAATACTCATTCACAATACAGGTCGCTTTGAACTTTTCCTCGATTTGCTCTACATCGCAATTCTATCTAATTTCGCCGATACACTTACCGAAGACATTTCCGGCGCAAAGCTCGCCAAGTACATCGTAAGAACCTGACCATCTCACGAAGAATAGGACCAGTTGGCTAAATCACCCTACAGCTTATCCTAGCACCATCATGGCACGTCTGGAGCGATCTTCGCGAAGTGATGAACTCATTCTACAATGACGACCTACTCCAGCGCGTCCTGATCCTGTGGATCATGGCTTTAATGGTCGTATACGGGAACAACGCCCCACTAGTCGACGAAGAGATCGGCGCAATGCGCTCAGCCGTCGGCTCATACATGGCCGCTAGGCTCTCACTAACAGCCATGCATATCTACAACTCATTCGCAAGCTACCAGCACCGCCCACAGCTGCGTCTTTGGGCCGGTCTATCAGTTGTCACGCTGGCAGTGTACATTCCGCTGTATTTTGAATCTGTTTCTATGCGCGCTAAGGTCGCTACTACAGCCGTGGCCGTGGCGTTGGAGCAGATTGCTTGGGTGTTCTGTTACTCGCCTGCTGCGAAGAAATTGCTACGCATTAAATATTCTACTGCTGTGGATATCCCGCATGAAGCGGATCGGTTCGCGGCGTTTTATATTATTGCGTTGGGTGAGTTTTTGTATTTGATTATTGTGGGGAATCATGCTGCTATTGGGTTGAATGAGCGGCTGTTGAGGGCGATTTGGACGCTTATCATTGCTTTTTGTTTGAATTGGTTGTATGTTCATGCTGATGGGTCTGTTGATTCGGCTCATCCGTTGAGACATAATATTTACACGGCTTTTGGGTTTGCGATTGTGCATCTGCCGCTTATTGCTAGTTTGTTGGCTGGTGGGCATCTTGCTGCTGCTTCGGTTGAAGAGGAGGATTTTGAGGATGCGCAGAGGTGGTTGCTGTGTGGGGGATTGGGTGTTGGGATGCTTTGTTTGTATGCCTTTGCATTAATGCATGGGTCGAAGGATGAGCACGGCGCGTTGTGTGTCGAAAAGGTATGTGGTTATCGAGGATATAGTTCGAGGGTTCATTTGCTGATGTTTTGTCTAGCCGGTTCGCTTGATTATGAGACCGATCACTGGGATTATCGTCATTTTGCTGCCTCTTGCTCACCACCTTGGAGCTACCTCTATTCTTTCCATCATAATGGCACTGTTTGTGCTTTGCACCGTTTGGGAGAGTGTCAGTTCTCTCAAAAGTGGGGCCCATTTCTGGGAGCCTTGGACAGAGACGGATTACCCAGATAACTGCCGTAGAGATGATTTGAAGGAAGATGGCAAGACTGCCACTGCTTAAGTCGCTGAACATACTTCATACTCGCAAGAGGTGACATTCCCTGGTGGATTCTAACTCGCGCCGCCCAGGAAATTCTTTGTATACTGATTAAAATTAATGCAATAGAGTGAATATACTTCATTTGATCTATGTCTATCGATCATTTCGCACTAAAAACTTAATCTAGCTGAATTTCGCCTTTGCAATATTTCTCACGAACTCGACATGTAATGCATTCAAACCAGGGATTGCTCAACCTTCATGTCACCAGTAGCCTGAGTCTCCGACCGACTCATAGTGGGCTGACGACTGAAATCCTTCAGTCTCCGCCTCTCATCTCTCGGAACCTCACCCTTCTTCTCTGCTTTATGTGCCTGGCGACGGAAATAAACCCTCTTGCACCACTTCCAGGACTCAATACCCAGGAAGAACAAAATAGTCTCGACAAAAACAATGCCCCACTCCCAACTGATGGCAGTATGCTTAAACACACTGTGGTTGATGACCGGGATATAAAGAATCGGGAAAGCAAGCACGAATCCTGCCATGATACCATAGAACAGGAACTGGTTACGCCAGATATCGTGCATCCACTGAGTGAAGTGGCGCTTGGAATCGGGCTGCATGCAGAAGAAGCTGCGGCGCAGGTTCAGCATCTCCCATGCAAGGAACAAGGCAAACCATGTCATGCAGGTGAATGTTGTTGCGCGGGCACGGAATACCGTGTCACAAGTGTATGGTTTGTTTGGGTCGTTGTATTGTGTGTTGCAGCCTTCTCCTAGGTTGCCATCGCCCCACTGGAACATGACCAGTGCAAACGCTGCGAGGCAGAGAGCTGCCATCCAGACGCCGTAGACTAGGGTATCAATGATAATTTCCCAGGTAAAGATACCTTGTTTCTATCGAACGAGTTAGTATTGTTCATGCAAGGGGTGGAGTTATTGGGGTACATACGCTTTGTGGAGGGCGATCCATCACATCCGGAGCGGCAATCTCCATTCCCAAGCCCATATCTGGTAGACCAGAAGTGATCATGATAATCCAGATAATCTCAACGGGAGAGATTGGGAAAACTGATTGCCCAGTGTTATCCTTAAAGGCCAGACCAATAAGCAGCGTCAAAGCAAGAGCCACGTTCTCCGCCAGAAGATGCAGAATGAATTTCTGAATATTGTCGAAAATGCGACGTCCCTCTTCGATACCATTGATCATCGAAGCAAAGTTATCATCTGTCAGAACAAGTTCCGACGCATCTTTCGCAACATCAGATCCGTTTTGACCCATAGCGATACCGACATCGGCGCGCTTCAGCGATGGTGAATCATTCACACCGTCACCCGTCATCGCGACATAGCGACCACGTCGATGCAATGCTTCGATCATGCGGACCTTTGTGTTCGGTGCGCAGCGTGCAATGACCAAAGGAAGAGTAGGCAGGTTGTCGATCTCATCTTCGGATAATTTGTCGAATTCACTCGCCGTCATGACCATCGCGTCGGCGACATCTTTTGCAAGGGTGTCCATATTCGATGGGATGATTCCGACTTGAGCAGCAATTGCGCGTGCTGTTCCAGGGTGGTCTCCTGTTACCATGTGCACAGAGATTCCGGCCTTGTAGCATTGGCTGATCGCCCCGGCTGTCTCAGGGCGAGGAGGGTCGTACAGACCGATCAATCCGTAGAAAACAAGGTCTTTCTCGACCTCCTCCCGGGGAAGCGTCTCATCGCTGTTAGAATTAGATGTGTGCTCTCGCCCGGCTAGAGCGAGAACGCGAAGGCCCTCTTTTGCGAGTGCTTCCATATTTTCCAGGATTTCATCGTTAATGTCCTCATTCAGTGGAACGGCTTGGGAGTCAGGACTCCATTTGATGGAAGTGCAGGATTCAAGAACTCTCTCAACGGCTCCCTTGGTAAATATCATCTCCTGTCCTTTTTCCGAATCAGCGTCTTGTTTGGCAAAGATGACGGACATTTTTTTCACGCTCGAGTCGAAAGGATATTCGGCCTTCTGCTGCCAGATCGGCTTGTCACCCTTGGTCCAATGATCAGAGCCCCAGTCAAAACGAGTGGCAAAGACCTGAATAGCGATATCTGTTGGCTCGCCACGGGCCTGCCACTCATCATTGGATGATTTGTGCAGATGAGCCAAATTTGCCATAGCAGCGACATTAAGGAATGACTTCAACTCCTCATTATCCTTAAGCAAATCGGCAGGATTCGCAGGATCACCGCCCTTGGAGTCAGTGTGCAGCTTCGTCGGCGGCTCAGATGTCAAACTCAGATCTCCATCCTGGGGATTCAAAGGATCATTGGAAGATCCTACGGAGTAAGTTCCCACAGACGGGATCCAAGCACGTCGAGCCACCATTCGACCCTGCGTCAAAGTACCAGTCTTATCAGAACAGATATTAGTAACAGCACCTAGTGCCTCTAAGGAGTCCAGCTTGCGGACAATAACATGTCGCTGAACCATCTGCCTCGTTCCGACTGCCATGGTGATCGTCAAGACAACAACCAAGCATGCAGGAATCATGGCCAAACCAGTCGCGACCGCATAGATGATGACTTCACTGTCTCCGCGCCAGTCATTGGCTGCCGCAACCACAACAGCACAGATAACCGCAATTCCAAAGAGAAGTAGTGCGAGCTTTGAAAGCTTACGCTGCAGTGGAGTGCCGACGTTGATACCGAGGAAACGACCAATCGCGTCCGTGGTGGTTAATGTCCACGCCTCGATATACCAACGCTTTTTAGTCTCGCCTTCCGGTCCCCGCTTCACGGGTCGACGCTTAGTATCACTGCCATGAAGTGCAGCGGCGATGGCGCCAATTTCAGTCTGCATGCCTGTGCCAACTACCACGCCTCTGCCGCGGCCGCGGGTGACAGTTGACGAGCTGTAGGCGATATTGAGACGATCTCCTGGGCCAGTATCGGGGTCGAATGTGGATTCGGCTTCTTTTTGAACTGGGAGAGATTCTCCCGTGAGGAGAGCCTCGTCGGTTTCGAAGTTGAAGGCTTCGACCAATCTGCGAAAGGTTAGTTTCGGACATCTGGGAGTTTAGGGGATGTTCGTACCTCAAATCTGCAGGGACGGTATCGCCAACTTTAAGTTCTACCATATCGCCAGGAACGATTTCATTTGCGGGGACTGTGGCAGTCTTGCCGTCGCGGGTCACTACTCCTGTGGGCGAACTCAGGGAGCGGAGGGAGTCCATCGTCTTCTCGGCAGCGAAGTCTTGGTAAACGCCAACGACTACGTTAAGAACAATGACCGCTGCAATAAATCCACCTTCGATCCAGGACTGGATGCCGAAGCTGACTGCCATGGCAATGATGAGGATCTATGATGTGGTAAGCAAGTTGTGTGTGCTATTGGAGATTTGGATACGTACAAGCATCATCGCGTTGGCGATTTGGCGGATAATGATCTTTGCGAAGGAGACGCTTTCGCCTCCCTCTAGCATGTTTTGGCCATATTTTTCAAGGCGCTGCTTCACATTCTCTGTGGTGAGACCATCATCGGAGTTTGTGCCTAGCTCATTGATCACATCTTCAAATGTGAGGTTATGAGGTGGGCTGGAGAGGTAGGGGTGGGAAGTGGTGTCGCCAGGGGTTTGGGCTTTCTCCGGAGACATGGCGTGAATGTCTAGGAGTCTAAGTGTTGTAGTTGTAAATACTTCTAAAAGACTTTGCTCAAGGAGGTGTCATATAGAAAGTATCTTCGACAGAGTGGGAGTCCATACACGGGTTCAAGCAAGATGCAATTCCCGAGATGATAAGATCTAGACTCTAGACTTTGATTCTTAAGTACAATATAGTCTAAATCCCTTGGTAATTTTTTATTTCCCTTTCCATTCCGGGGTATAACGATCCTTAAATAGATTTCCCTACCGGGATTGATGGCAAATTCCGCTCCTGTGAACGGCATCATCTCCGAAGTTCAGATATCGCACGGCATGAAATCTGGGGAACGATAATTCCATTACCCAATCGCGTACTTCTACCAAATTTCGGTCGATGGCGGACCAGCTTGGCATTGTGTTCGCGACTCCTGCCGAGGCGTAATGACGCACACGACTGGTCTCGGCGTTGGCTCGGCCGTGAGCCGCCACTGGATCGTGATTGGTGCAGCGGAATACCAAGAGCGGGATTCTGGGCTGTAGTCTGGGCAAGGAACCTCCGCGCTGGACACCTCCAACATTTGAGATAATGTGTCATGCTTGGCTGATCTTGGACGCTTCTTGGCATCCTGCCTTCTGCGAGGTCTGAGGGTCCACTGCAGAGTTCAAATCTGCTCTCCTTTCCTGTCCTATTTTTTGTGTTTTTGGTACCCCCTCTCTGAAATACGTTATCTTGGTGGCGAACTTTGGCCAACTGTGAATTTACCTTGATCGCTTCAGAGGATGGTCTTTGTTTGACGTTTATGGGGATGTGCTTTATTCAGCAGTGCTCCGAATAGTCCGATCGAGATTGTAACCTGGCTCTCCCCGCGAATCTGGGGAAAACAAGCTGTTGGTTATTGGACATCTCTTTCTCGCCCTGCTCGTATTCGCACTTCATCATCCCTGACCTGAGGCCCGTGGCCCTTATTTCCCCACTATGATGGACGATAACCTGCCGCGGGGCGAGGTGATTGGGATCATCATTGGTGCTGTGGCCCTGTTTTCTTTGATCAGCCTCTTTCCTATGTGAGTTCGTGGGCACTGTCAGTCTTGGCTACATATGCCCCTGCCGCAGAATTATCTGGAACATTTCCCCATGTGACAAGTTGCTAATGTCTGGTTATCAGTGCTATCATGTGGCAACATCGGCGACGTGATGCTTCCCGCCGTGCTAGTGAAACTGCCAACCTCACTTCATCAATGCAGCAGGTTTCTGTGACAAGATGGGTCGAGGAGCAGAATGAGCCGAGCGATACTGCACGCTACGCACAGGATATGTGGTAAGTACTTTTTCTCTTATCTTCCCACGCCCGACTCGCACATGTCTTGGCTACGAGGGGTAGAGTGATACAGTGTGGAGAATGCCTAGGCTAGGCACAGGATTCTCCTGCCTCATAGGGCGTGCTCCATACTGTGTCTTTGATCCTACTCTGGGCAATCTGGACTCGGGCACTTATTAGAGTTTCCTTTACATGATGCCATGGCCAAACTTTCCGAGCCAAGTGTCCATGTCTTGGCCTTCGACTTTCACCACCCAACCAACACTCATCGCCCCCATGGCTTATCTTTGGCTTGAACTAATATCTTCCTAGTCCCATATGCCTCTCATCCCTATCATCGGCTGCCTATCTCTCCTCTCCTGAGTCTGTTCATCTACCGGGTAGTCCACGCCATCATTCTCCAATTAGGCCAGACGACATATCCATACCGGACATTGGCAATGACAACAGCATTATTGTCCTGAATCGATGTCATCACGCCTTCCATTCGACCTGTCTCACCTCTTGGTTTGAATATCGGCATTACAAGTGTCCCATCTGCCAAGCTTCTTACTCGCCCGCAGATACGGTTTAACAACTGTCGCTCGGATTTTATGATTTTTTCATCGCTCATGATTCTTGTAATCTAGTATCCTATCTTACATAGCTTCCAGTAGTCCTCTCGCTTATCATTTGGGGAATCATTGAGCCCATTCAGAATTTAAATTGCTAAGGGTTCATGCTGGAGGGTAACATGTGTAAATGAATAGTAGGCGACCTTTCGTGCCCCTCCATACTGATTTTGGTTGGGGAGCTGAGCAAGTGCTCTTTGAAGTAGTTGTCGCATATTTTGTTGAAGTCATCCAGAAGACATTTTACTATTGGCTCACAATCTGCAGAATTGGTTTTATTTTGCTGTGGACGTCCCTGTGGCTACCTGTATAAGGAAAGAACTATTTGACTGGTTCAATCCTTGGTGACACTATAGCTTCCTAGAAACATTCATTTTTTCTGAATTGACTCATTCGTCTCCACCATCAGCCCCCATTGCCGCCAACATCTCTTCCGGGCCCGCAGCTAAGAACATGTGATGGGTCATCCAGTGGCCTTTCTGGATTGCTGCCACCGCGCGCGGCCGCATCGCCTCCTCGTATGCTAATGTTGCCGACTCCAGATCATTGATGCCATGAGAGATGATGTGCCTCGCCAGGTTGACGCTATCATGCATGGCATTGTTAACTCCATCTCCAGTTGGTACTCTATAGAAAAAGTAACAAAAGTCAGCGAGAAAGATTTTCCCGTGGCGATCTAAGAAGAAAAAGAAACAGTTCGGTATGCACTTACGTCAAATGTACAGCATCACCAACAAGTGTTACTCCCGAAACATGATTCCAGGACAGGATTGCATCCTTGGCCATGGTGTATAATGGCCATGAGCGAAACGTACCATCGCATGACCGCACAAAGTCTGTCAGGTCATAATCCCAGCCTGTGAAATACTCTTGCAGCACGGTATTCCATAGGGCCGATGCACTCGCGAGGATGGAACCTTCAGGTATATTTCTCTCAGAAAGCCTTAGACCCACAGAAACGTGGTACGACCCATCACCGAGGTAATATAGGAATATTTGCCGCTCTTTGCCAAAGGCCAGATAATTCCCCTTCCCTGCCTTTGAGGCAGCCAAGTGGTAGATTGGGTTCTCGGGCTTGATATAAGAAGAAAAGAAATGAATACCAGAATACTGCGGCTCGGAAGGCATAACCTATGACGATGGTATTATGAGCCAGAATCCGGTACCTCTGAAGCCAAATCGAAATTGGAGACTTTACTCACTGTCGCTCGAATCTTAGACCAGGCGCCATCTGCGCCAATTACCAGACGAAAACCAGATCTAGATGGCTGGTTCTCGAAATGCGTCGTGACAGATCCATTGTCAATTCTCTCAATGCGTTGTATCTTGTGATCCCAAAGAATCCTAGACGCCGGAACTGAGCTTAGAAGTAGGTCTCGCAGATCCTTTCGATCAATCTCTGGCTCTTCTGTGTCTCCCTCGCGGGAATGAGAAATATGGACCTTCCCTTGAGAATCGACTATAGTGAGTGGAACACCAAAGCGCGCAAGGGATTGGAATCTTGGAAATAAGCCGGCTTCAAAGAGAGCGGCCTGGCCAGTGGTTGGGTGAAGATCGAGGGTACCACTGCTCTGATGTTCATTCGCCCACGTGGCAGAGATATCTCGTTCAAAGACAACATACGGTATTTTAGCGATTTCCAAAAGCCGCGCGAGAGTAAGACCTGCCGGGCCAGCGCCGACGATGGCGATGGGTGCTTGTGACTGCATATGTTATGAGTGAAACTCGAAAACAAATAAAAAATTTTTGATGCAGATGTAGATGCAGATGTAGATGCAGAGAAGAGGACGAGAGAATACATTCTTATATATTTATTCCACGTTAGTTAAATGCCGGAAATTTTGACGTTGGATGTTAGAACGCATCGGAAGTTACTGTATGGTGTTGCGTTTCGGAGTTTAAGTCCATGGCTCGGAGGTTACGGACCCCATCTCAATTCACTTTACTTATCCGCCGTAACCTCCGACTTTCTTAACGCCCGGGATTCTTTACCTTCAGTTACGTCCTACATTGAAATGGCTATAGGCCAGGGCGATGAGAATACTGCCCTCTCCGAATATGCTTGCGACTCATGCAGATCAAGCAAGGTAAGCTCCGCGTTTTCACTTACTTCCGCGATCCAGAGATGAAACGAACTAAACTACCTCACCAGATTACTTGCTCTCGTGAACGGAATAGTTGCGAACGCTGCACGAAGAAAGGAATTTCTTGTATCTACTCGCGAGTAGGCATCATTCGTCGCGCTAGAAAACGCAAGCACGAGACACAGCAGGCTAGCGGCGTAATCGCAACTCCGCCCGTGCCTGGGTCTGATGATGGCTCGGCTTCCAAAATCCTGCGAAGCAACGGTCGCCCACAGTCATATCTTGCCTCTGAAATTGAAATGACCGAAGAAAGCTTAGGCAATTCTAAAAGCCCGGATCAGCGAGGTTCATTCAACGCGCTGCTGATGCTGAACGAAGCCAGTGCAGCCACGACTGTTAACAACGAGCCAACTGTGCTGGACAGTGCGAGGTTTGGAAAGACAACACGACTTTCATTCAAGAAGCACTCCATAGAATGGACGAAAAGTATGGAGTTCACGAAACCCGTCCACTGCGGATATGGTTCCAGCTGCTAACGATGCCATTAGTTTTTGAGAACGCCTTGCGAGATAAAGAACCTTTGCTCAGTCCGGCCCCTCCTGAAGTGGTACGCTCCCTGAAAGCGTCTCGCCAAAGTGATATTCAAGAAAAAGCCTGGTTAGTGATGTACTACTGCATTATATTGAAAGTCACCGACGCCGTACATCTCAAAAGCCAGCTGCGACAAGAGCTCTGGGCCTCACTCGGAAATATTAGCGTCCTGATGAAACCGAGCGACGCGAACATCCAGGCTATTCTCATAGTTATTGGTCTCGTACCGGACTTGATAGACCCCTCATTATGCTGGATGCTCTCTACAAGCGCCTGCAGGATGTTACAAGCCCTGGGTGTTACCCACCCAAGGATCGACGCTCAGACTCGGGAACAGCGGCAGCTGAGATTCTGGCAGCTTAATCTCGTTGACAAAGCGCTTGCTGTCATATTCGGTCGATCTCCAATTTTCCCTCAGAGGATGGGCATTGAGGTTGATCTTCCGACATTGGAGCAGATCAGACCATCTACGCAGCACCGGACGTCAGATGGCAGTAAAGGGTATTTTGCATCGCACCTCATGTATCAGAAATTTCTGCTCTCAAAGGTTATGGCAGATATCTGGCAGTGCCTTTACGGTGGAATAGAGAGTCAAGATCTCGAAATAGAGTCGATCATCGCCAACCTCGAATCTTGGTATGAACAGTCACACAAGGTATGTCTCAATCTTGCAGGGTATGCATTCAATTTCAATTAATCACACTTTAACCCGTTGCAGACTCTTGAAGCTGCTGCGATATCCGAAAAGCCATTTTGCAATGCACAAAATGCCAAGTCGATAGACATCGGTCTTCACAGCCAGGATTTCCATTACCTTTATCTGAAGATCCTTCTGTTTCGAAAATCCCCACCCCGGCGCTCCCAGTGCATCACTAGCTCCAAGGAATTGCTTAACCTACTTCTTCATCTATCCCCAGAGTCAGACGAGCCATATCACCCTTTTCTCTGGCAATTTCTATACTCTCCATTCACTGCGTTTTTGTTGTTATTTCGTGACATCTTGCTCAACCCCGGCCGTGAATCTAGGGACAATCAGGAAGCTCTGGCTGCTATGAAGAATCTTCCGGAGTTCCTGAAAAAGATGGTCTCGCGGAATTCCCTTGCCACAAGGCTGAGGGAAGCTTCAAGAGTGCTCATCGGCCATGCGGAGTCTGTGTTGACTCCAGGTGGACAATCTCGGGCTGGATCAGATGGTCCAGTGGCAGAATTGACTTTCACATCGAGTGAGACAGCGAATTCGTTCGACATGGATCTGTTGTGCAACCAAACCGCAGATGCAGCAAGAAATCCTTTCTGTGACTTAAAAACAGATGATATATTCGAATCACTCACTCAAGATTTTGAGGGAAATGGACTATTTGACTGGACGACTTGGCTGGGTGAGACGTGATGAGATCATGCGGATACAGTGAAGGCCGGAAGACCCGACAAAGATGCGGTTTGCAACCCCTCTGGTGGCGATTATGGGCTTTCTACTGTTACTAATGTGACGTGGAGTGGGGTTCTTGTCGATGGGTGTGACTATGCGATTCAGACTCAGAGCTGTTACGGGGAAGATGCGAGTTATTGTGAGGAATATCTGGGCGATGCTGTTTTGACGGATGTGGTTTTTGAGGGGTTTAGTGGGACGACTAGTGGTAAGTATGGGCATGTCACTGGGAATATGGATGGTGGTGCTGATGGGACTTGTGAGGTTGTTGCGCCGGACGGGGAGAGTTAGGTCCTTTGTGCTAATACGGAGGATTTGGGGATTACTTGTACATCTGGGGCTTCGGGATAAGGATATCGGTAAGATACTATAGGACTTGGAGAGGATACTTTGAAGAAATTCGCGCTCTATTGGAATTTTGCGGTGTATACTAGGCAATCAAAAAATATGTTCATCATACAGATAGGTCGTTCTTGGTTCCTCTAGGAAGAGGCAACCATCTTGTCCTTCACGTAAAGGTCAACGTACTTGTCAACCTCGTAGTTCTCGAGCTGCTGGCGGTCCCAGCCCACCTGGAGCAGCTCATCGATGCGAGCCTGGTCGAAGTGTGCCTGGAGGTGACGCTTGTACTTGGCCAGAATCTCGGGCTTGGCCTCTTCGCGACGGAGACGGTGGCCCAGAGGAGCCTCAACGACGACCTCCTCAAGGACAGTGCCGTCGTTCAGGGTGACAGTCAGAGCGTTGGGGATGGTACGCATGTTGGGGTTGTGGTAGTCCTTGGTGAACTGCTCGTCCTCAACGCAGCGGATGCGCTGGCGGAGATCCTCCAGAAGAGGGGAGGTGGCGGCCTCGGAGCCATCGGCGTAATCGCTGGCGGTCAGGCGGTTAAAGACCAGCATGGTGGCAACCATGTACTGTAAGACATTAGACATCGATCTTATAAGTTGATCAGAAGTTGGGGCTCACCTGGACACAGTGGTCACGGTCGGCAAAGTTGTCCATGGCCTTGAACTGCTTGTCAATGATGCGAATGCAAGCCTCGTGGGTACGGTTGACGATCTCCTTGATGTCCTTGGCACTCTTGCCCATCTCCGCCAGCTTGATGTTGATCTTCTGGGCCGCCTCAATGGCAGTCTGGGAGTGGAACTCAGCTGGAAATAGTTAGCTCATATCTCAAATTTGTTGGCGGTCGGAACTTACCAGGGTAGGAAACCTTGAAGAGAACGTTCTCCATGACATAGCTGCCGTAGGGGCGCTGGTACTCAAACTTCTTGCCCTTGAACAGAACATCGTAGAAACCCCAGACAGGAGCGGAGAGTACGGTGTGAAGACCACCCTCGCCCTTCTGCACCTTCAGAACAAGGTTCACGGCACGCTGGCAAGCATCACCAGCAGCCCACGACTTGCGCGACATGGTGTTAGGAGAGTGGCGGTAAGTGCGGAGAGACTGGCCATCAACCCAAGCCTGGGTGATGGCATCGGCGGTCTGCTTCTCAGTGAGACCCATCATCTTGGAGACCACAGCAGTGGTGGCAACCTTGACCAGGACAACGTGGTCCAGGCCGACCTTGTTAAAGGAGTTCTCGAGCGCCAAAACACCCTGGATCTCGTGGGCCTTGATCATAGCCTCCAAAACATCACGGATGGTCAAGATCTTGCCATTTCCAAGGTTTCCGCCCGCACGGTTGGTGCGAGAGATCCAGTCGGCCACGGCCAAGATACCACCGAGGTTATCGGAGGGGTGGCCCCATTCAGCAGCGAGCCAGCAGTCATTGTAGTCGAGCCAGCGGATCATGGCACCAATGTTGAAGGCGCCATTGATAGGGTCCAGCTGGTATGGGGTACCCGGAACGCGGGTTCCGTTGGGGACCACAGTTCCCTCCACGGTGGGGCCAAGGAGCTTTGCGCACTCCTTGAATTTCAGGGCCTCAAGACCGCAGCCTAGAGTGTCCAGGAAAACAAGGCGGGCAGTATCCATCTATTCCGATTGCCAGTATGCATCAGTCTCAAGTCCAATTCAGCCCTTTGTGGAAAGAAACAAACAAACTTACCGCCAGGTCGGAATCCACATTGTATTGGTGGATATACTTGGCCATGTCCTGGATCTCCGGATCGTAGGACTTGTCGGCCGGGGCAGCCGGTGCAGCAGATTGACGAGCAGCCATGGTAGAGAACTTGGGAGCAGTAGTGCGAACGGCACGAGTAATGGAGGAAGAGGAGAAGGTGGAGGGGATTCTAGAGATGGGGATGCGGGCCAAAGTGCGGGGAGCCGTGTGGGTCAACCGTCTCACGGGAAGGGACATGATGTGGAAAAGAGCAATTGGGAAGGATCAAGAAGAATCCAATTTCTACGGATTCGGGGAAGAGTTGAGGAGGAAGAAGGGATTAAATGGGGAAAAGGGTGATCGCAGAAGTCAAGAATGTGGAGAGTTTGGGGTAAGAGAAAGGGTGATCGCAGGCTGACTTCATATTGCCGAGGCCAGTCGGTTAGTGTCGGTTAGTACGCCATGATACTTAGTACCGTATAACTACAGATTTTGAACTATGAAATTCACAAAATAACGGTACGGACTAGTCACATCACTTTGAGTTATGATTTAGCTATGTGCTTGCATGATTTAATGATAGTGCCGAATATCGGATGGTAATACAAATGTGAAGCCTATCTCAGGTACGCAGTACAGTTCATGTGGGACTAATATGCTGCACGAGAAAAGAAATCTGCGAAATCGGACTTTCCGTCTTTCCATTAATCACCGCGATCAGCGGTGATACTGCCCTTTTCTCGAGAACCTAATGTACAGATCGAACGCTCCTCCCAGCGTTCGATTTTCGGAGTTTCGTGTTTTTTTTCGTCCCCTCGGGCATCACATGCCCCCCAATTTCAAGCTCCGGTCCGAGCTTCCTCCTCCTCCTCCGCATCTGTTCTCCGCAATGATTTGCGGACTTCTTTGAAAATCGCCTCGGCAAGCCGAGCTGGGACAGCATTCCCAATTTGCTTGCGCCTGTTTGTGCCGCAAAACACAAACCCCATAGGGAATGTCTGGATGCAGGCAACTTCGCGAGGCGTCAATCCCCGCTTTCCCGAAGGATGGTAGTTGGCTTCACCACCACTGCAAGTGATGGTCTTTGCCGGTTGGTGTGGGCTGTATGGCTCGCGGTGAGCGTTTCTGGTACGCTCCAACATTGCTCTTGTGTCATGGTCCATCCAGGGGTCGGGGATCTCGCTGATCGCCCGATGGATGGTTTCGAAGGCCCTGAGGCCAGAGCCGAATGGACCGTGTGTGGGTGTTGGCATTTGAGGGAGAGTCTCTCCGGGGCTTTTATAATACAGTTCTGTTAGTGAAGTTCAACATTCAAGGGAGGATCCATCTTACCCCGCAGCAATGATGATCAAGCGACGACGCGTCTGTGGAACACCATAATTCACGCAATCCAAAACCGCCCAGCGCACGGAATACCCAACTTCAATGAAATCCATGATCAGTCGATTGAATGTGTCAGTGTGCCGCCCTCGCAATCCAAAGGTCTCTTCCATGGTCAACACTCGCGGACGAGCCTTGTTGATTAAATTGAGCGAGGTGAAAATGCATGCCGAGTTTTGCTCGTCACGGACCTGGTTATGAACAGTATGTGCCGGCGAAAATGGCTGACATGGAGGTGATGTATGGCATACATCGATACGCAGCTCATCTGGATCCTGCGTCATAAAGATGTCGAAGGTGGATTGCTCCACCAAGGATTCTGGGAAATTGCGCCGATAAGTTTGTACGGCATTCGCATCCATATCGACGGCCCAAGTCAAGGCCAAACCGGCTTTTTTGGCGCCACAGGAGGCGCCACCTGCACCGCAGTATGCATCGCCGAAGGTGTATGTACGGATGCGACTAGTATCATCGGGATTCCAAACTTGCGGATCAGGGTTCATCATATCAATCTCCAGTCTTTCAGCTCGAGGCGCGAGTGCGAATGTACCGAATGGGGTGGTCTGATTGCGACCTCGCCACTGGTCGCGTAACTCCCGGGCAGAGAGGCGAACATTAGGGCCTCCGGATGCCTCATCGAACGTGAGATACTCGACCGCAAATTCCTGATCATCTATTCCTCCGGTTCGAGCACCCTGTCGCAGGACGGGCCGAAACTTGAGCGTGAACTTCAATCGACATGTGAGAGCATCTTCTCCATGGGCCTCTGTATCGAAAACCTCGTCTTTTCGTCGCAGGTTGGTGAAGCGGATGCGACGAAAACATTTGATCTGGTCTAGTGAACAGACTCCATCGAGGTGAGGCATCCAAATCACTTCGCGGGCTGTTCTAGGGATGTATTTTCCTACGCCCTGGCTGTCTGATGATACCAAGTGGCGGCCATGGAAGAAATTCTCACCCCCACGCTGGCTGACATAGTCGATGTAAAGAAAGTTTCCATCATGGAGCTCGACCGATGAGCCTTGCCCATAGATGATGCCATTGACAACCACTGATGAAGGGTGTTGTCGGGGCTCCAGAGTTAGTCGCGCAGTTCGTTCGCGAATGTCGGCCACCACTGGATTGCTGGGGATTCGTGCTCTAACTTGTGAGTGTGCGAGAAGCTCATCAGTAAGATCGATGATATTCTTTGGTGGGTCCTCTGTGAGGTCGATGGGTAGTTCCTGGGAACTCCCAAGGGGGGTTGAGACTGCTTGAGATGAGGAGTCTGAGCTCTGGGGTGAGCTCACCGAGGAGGACGAAGACAGAAGCTGAAAAGAAAGGCTATTCGGGGGCATAGAGCCCATGATGGAGGGCTCGTCTCTGAACTCTGCTGGGGTGCCGTCGAGCGCGCTGCGGGGTGCGGTATACTCAGATGAGCTCGCACCCGGCAGACGCGTCCCCGAAACAACATCTATTATGTTTGAAGTCATTCTCAGAGAATGTAAAGTGATCCGAAGCAGCTGAAGTCAAGAGAATAAGAAGGATGGCAATATCAAAGAGCAAGTGATGATTCTCCTCGATAGGAAGTGGAAGAAGTGTTGGTGTGTTGGTGTGCTGGGAGAGATGAAGCTTTTCAAACCAAAGCATATGAGGCGATACGTCACTTCGATATTGAGCTTCAAGCGTTGGCAATTTTTCAGAGCTACCCTTTGCATGTCCTACCCTTTGCATGTCCACAGAACAAAGCCTCAGCGGCCAGCATAGGAACAAAGTCAAGATCATGATCAATACTACATTCAACCCATTGTCTACTTTGCAAAAACTACTTTTCACAGCAGGTTCCATGATTCTCAACATTGAAGTCACCAGAAAGTGCATATCATTGTGATTTATTTAACATCTATACGGACATGTTAATATCTATACAGAGATCAACAGCCGGATTAGGGTGCGATGAGTCAGCACCGGGCCGGCGTCGGCGGAAAAAAAAAATTCGGTGGAGACGAACTCTCCTTTGGCGGGACCAGAGCACTGGAAAGAAATTCTCTTCCTTTTCCCCTCCTCTCTTGTTCCTGGGGGTCATTGTTGACCATTGCGCCCTAATTAACCACTTCCTGGTTCTGGTGAGTTGTGTTCTTTTCGTTATCTTCATCTGCACCTCCCCTCTCTATGATGAACTTGGATATTTTTATAGATGTTAGACTTCCTAGCTATTTTTGCGGAGAAACATCCGAACTGATTTGAGAAATAACCCCGCGATGCAATTTTTTGCCACAAGTGTGAACAAGGACATGTGCTAATCTGTTCCCGACCGGGTGCTTAGGAAACCTCCCCATCATCATCATGTGTGGAATTATCGCTTTGATCCTGGCGAACCCCTCCGCCGCCGCTGCGGTCGACCTTCACGAGGCCCTGTATCTCCTCCAACGTGAGTGCCTGCGACCTATGCAATGAAGACAAGGGAGCAAAGGCTAAAGTCTGCTGTGTAACACAGATCGTGGTCAGGATGCTGCTGGTATTGCGACCTGCGCCTCTGGCGGCCGCATCTACCAGCTTAAGGCCAACGGTATGGCTGCTAAGGTTTTCCATGATGGTGCCAAGATTGCCAACCTCCCTGGTTCAATGGGTATCGCTCACCTGCGTTACCCTACGGCTGGTAGCAGTGCCAATGCCGAGGCACAGCCCTTCTATGTGAACAGTCCTTATGGTATCTGCTTTGCGCACAACGGAAACCTGATCAATGCGCCCGCACTTAAGAAGCACCTGGACCTGGAGGCACACCGTCACATCAACACTGATAGTGACAGTGAACTTATGCTCAACATCTTCGCTGATGAGCTGAGCGAGACTAAGAAGGCCCGTGTGAACAAAGAGGATCTCTTTGCCAGTTTGAGCCGTGTCTACGAGCGCTGTGAGGGTGGCTGGGCCTGCACTGCTCTGCTTGCTGGTAAGTCTTTATCTTCGTCACTAATTCCAAGACATCCGAGCAATCCGCTGACATGTTTGTTCTAGGCTTTGGACTCATCGGTTTCCGTGACTCCTACGGTATCCGTCCCCTGATTCTTGGCTCTCGTCAATCCCTGGATGGCGAAGGCACTGATTACATGATGGCATCTGAGTCCGTTGCTCTGGACCAGCTTGGTTTCAACAACCACCGTGACATCCAGCCCGGTGAGGCTGTTATCCTGGAGAAGGGCTGCGAGCCGGTCTTCCAGCAAGTGGCCCCCAAGCGGGACTACGCCCCTGATATTTTCGAGTATGTCTACTTTGCTCGGCCAGACTCCGTTATGGATGGAATCAGTGTGTACCGCAGCCGTCAGCGCATGGGTGACCGTCTTGGTGCCCGTATTCTGAAGGTTCTCGGACCCGAGGTCGTCAAGGATATTGACGTGGTTATTCCCATTCCTGAGACCTCAACTACCTCCGCCAGTCATGTTGCTCAATACCTGAATAAGCCCTACTGCCATGGTTTCGTGAAAAACCGTTACGTGTTCCGCACGTTCATTATGCCTGAGCAGAAGACTCGCCAGAAGGGTGTCCGCCGCAAACTCAATGCCATGAAGGCTGAGTTCAAAGACCGCAATGTCCTGCTTGTTGATGACAGCATTGTCCGTGGTACCACTAGTCGGGAGATTGTCAGCATGGCTCGTGAGGCTGGAGCTAAGAAGGTCTACCTAGCCAGTTGTGCTCCTGAGATCACACACCCCCACATCTACGGTATTGATCTGGCTTCTCCGCAGGAGCTGGTTGCCCACAACCGTGATACCGCAGCCATCGCCCGCCACATCGGCGCTGAGAGCGTTGTGTTCCAAACTCTGGACGATCTCAAGGGCGCCTGTGCCGAGATCGCCATCGAGAACGGCCAAACAGAACCTGTCAACTTCGAAGTTGGTGTTTTCTGCGGTAGCTACGTCACCCCTGTAGGTGAGGGTTACTTCGATCACCTTGAGGAGGTCCGCGGCGAAGGCCGCAAGAACAAGGCTCTGGACAAGGCCAAGGAGGCCGTTGCTCACGGCTTTGCCAGTACCACTGATTACCAGATTGCCACCAAGGGAGTCGCAGTTGACACTAATGGCAAGATCATCCCTGCCGAGGATGATGTGCAACAAACCCGCACCAAGCCCTCCCATGAGGACCGATCCAACCCCAAGGTGGACGACCGCATGGACATCAGCATCCACAACATGGCTGACCACCCATAATTATGACCATTTTCAATATTTTTATTAGAGCCACTCGGGTTTGATTTGCATTCGGAGTCTTTGGAGTTATGTATCGGGCGGCATACCTTAGACCGGGAATGATTCCCTTTTGATGAGAAAAGTGATGTGTGATGTGAAAACGCATGTTATCTGAAGTGACCCATATACTCGTGTCGGGTTATTACCTGTGATCTCGATTGTTCGCACATGGGAAGAGATACCTTACTGAATAGAAAATATCCATATTTCATTTACTCAAGTGTCACGTGCCAACTGGTATATAAATAATTGTCTCTTCACTTCCTTTCCACTTTTCTTACCACATCACTCTTCAACCTAGGATTACTCTTATGATTGAAACTCTCATCTGATACGTTGCGCCAATTCATCCAGAAACTGATTTTCCAGTGTTTGGAAGAAGGAATCTTCGCGCCCTCGGCCAGTATCAGAGCTCTGACGTCATACCAAACGGCTCTACATCTCAAGATTTCCCCAACTCTTTCTACCCCGTGAAAACCCCCGTTTTCCACAACAGATTTACATCATGGCAGATGCTCCTCTCACTCGTGCTGCTGCTCGGGCTGCTGCAGCACTGAATACACCACAATCCGTTACCTCTCCCAATACTGGTCCTGTGACTACCCAAACCCCTACCAAGACAAAGACCGTGAAAGGGAAGAAGAATGCCGCCAAGAAGACCAATTCCCGCGCAAAGCCAAAGGTTACAGCCCGAAATGCATTGGCCAAGGCGAAGCAGACAGCAACAATGAAGACCGCCAAGGCGGCATCAGCGAGGAAGGCTAGGGCCCAGAAAAAGGCCCAGAAGCCGGTGCTCAAGCAAGTTGCTGATGAAGAGCGCCCGCACAACATGGGTCCCGACTCGATCCCTTTGCCTGAAACTACGCCTAATGGTCCGAACAAAGAAAACCAACTTTCCGGTGATGCAGCTGTCGACAAGGCTGCTTCTGAACTCCAGGCTTCTGCGGCTAACTTGGATAATGAGATTGAAGTCAACTTGGCTTCCCAATCCCCCAAGAAAGCCGGGAGTAAGAAGATCCGATATCGCCCTACTCCAGGTGTTACACCGTTCCCATCTTGGGCTCATCCGACTACCGAGGAATGTGAAGTTGTGAACAAACTTCTCTCTTCTATCCATGGGGAGGTCATTGCTCCTAAGGTCATTCCTGCGCCATCTCTCACTGTCACTGGTTGTGGCGAAGTCCCATCTGTACTGGATGCTCTCATCCGGACTCTTCTTAGTGGGGCTACTACATCCAGCAACTCCAGCAGAGCATTCAACGGCCTTGTGCAGCGCTTCGGTATCCTTAACGAAGGAATCGGCAAAGGAAGTGTCGACTGGGATGCCGTTCGTCGAGCCTCAATGGCCGATGTTTTCAATGCTATTAAGAGTGGTGGACTGGCTACTGTCAAGAGCAAGCGTTTGAAGGAAGTTCTTGACCTTGTGTATGAGGAAAGCCAGCAACGCCTCGGCGTCTTCACGGCTGCAAATGGCTCTACTGCCCCAACCAACGAAGATTCCAAGCCCCTCATTGCAACTGCAGACGGTTCTACTACTCTGACCGGCGAACTACCCAACGCATCAGACGACATCCTAGAAGCAGGCAAAGAGTCCAAAGTTGCTAACTCTGTCGCATCACCCAATGAAGTATCCAGGATGCCCACGGAGTTTGATCTCGCCTGCGCTGACCAGAACCGCCTATCTCTCAACCACATTCACAGCCTTTCCACAGAAGATGCCATGTTTGAACTAACCAAATACCCCGGAATCGGTCCCAAGACCGCAGCCTGTGTCGTCCTCTTCTGCCTACAGCGCCCCTGCTTCGCAGTCGACACCCACATCTTTCGGCTCACCAAATGGCTCGGCTGGATTCCCCCTACAGGAGTCAACGAAGTCACCGCATTCACCCACCTGGAAGCTCGAATCCCCGATCACTTGAAGTACTCATTACACCAGCTTTTCATCCGTCATGGAAAGGACTGCCCTCGTTGCCGTGCCATTACCGGCCAGGGATCTGCAGGTTGGGACGATGGATGTGTCATTGACCACCTAGTAAAACGGACTGGTCCACGCAAGGGAGGTCCTCTTACCAAGGTTGCAAAGAAAAGTACGGCAAAGACTGCAACCAAGAAGCGGAAGAAGAAACCTGCAAGTTCTGCTCGTCCTGCAAAAAGGAACAAGACAGCAGCTTTGCAGACGCCTGCTGAGGCGGACGAGACTGAAGATACCGAGCTTTCGGATATCTCGGATACGGTACTTGATGATGTTTCTGACTGAGTTTGTGGGTTTGACTGTCGGTTTGCCACGGCGTATTAAATTTGCTATTACCATGGGGGCGCTTAGGAGTTTCGTTGATATGCTCTTCATGATTAAGGGTGTTTTAGACACATCTTTTGCTTTTCACTGTTTTTTTATTGCTGTGGTCCAGATTGACGCTGATGTCACCTGTTCGGTAGCTTTACCTGCTTCTCAAGCGTTTTCAAGACAATTTGATACCCCCTAGCCCTTTTATCAGCGGCTTGTTTCGCTCTTCTTCTACATGCATTAGCCATTTGTACCGTCTACTCCATTTGTCCAGTATTTCTCGTTGAGTTTGTAGACGCATACATGGAATTTTATGATGGATGGTGTGCAGGAAATACCCAAAATTTGATTATGCATTCAAAGGAAGATATACATCGTGTAAGTAAAGATATGGTTCCAAATGAAGTACATCCACCTGCACCAATATGATATAACATTTATCAAAGATGAGCTAGCTTCCGCTGCTCCTTGGCAATCATATCAAGCAGAATCTCTTCACTACCTCCACTTACCACCAAAACCCGGACATCACGACTGATCTGCTCCACACGCTGCCCTTGTCCTTGACGTGAGTATCCAAGCCCACCAAATACCTGCTGGGACTCTCGGGAGATTTTCTCTAGATTATGAGCAGCTTGCACCTTGAGCATCGCAGCCAGCGGCGAGAAATCCAAAGACTGCATTCGAACCGACCGATATACCAACTCCTCCATGAATGCTTGGGTCGGCTCGAGCAGATTCGCCATTCGAGAAAATTTCTGTCGGATTACCTGGTTTTCAAAGAGTGGCTTTCCAAAGGTTTCGCGTTTCAGCGCGTGGCGGTAGGAGTCTTCGTAGGCGATTCGGCCGAGTCGCAGGGCGGTTATGCCCACCCAAAGGCGCTCATGAGCGAAGGCTAAGAGGAAAAGGAGTTAGAATGAAAAGAATGAGCTGGGGAGATGTGCTTACTGGACATGATGATTTCGAACCCGTGGTTTTCTTGTCCGAGTAGGTTCTCGGCCGGTACGAGTACCTCGTCAAACTCCATGAAAGTCGAGCCTATCGAACGTTAATCACAGGGCTCACTTAATCACATTCCCTCTGGGCTATGAAAGTACCACTTGAGCTGACACCCGAGTTCTCAATCTTTCTTCGCGAAATTCCCTTGGTTGCCAGTGGGACGATGAACACCGAGAGGCCCTTGGCAGTAGCTGGGCCTGTTCGAGCAGCAACCAAGCCGTGATCAGCCCATTGTCCTTGCGTCACCCACTTCTTCTCTCCATTGAGGATATAATGCTTTCCATCAGGTGTTTTCTTGGCAGTGGTGGTTAACCCAGCGACATCAGAGCCGGCTGAGATAAGTCAGCGAAGTCAATTTCAACATGGGTCAACAGAGACTAAGGCTCTTACCGGCAGGCTCCGTGACGCAAAGGCAGTGTCTCTGTTGGCCTCGCAAGAGAGGTGCTAGGTATTTTTCCTTTTGTGTCGGGGTACCATAGTGTTCAATCGGTGGTCCTCCGACCGTCGCACCGCCGTTTATACCCCACACTGTTCCCAAACAAGCGCATCGAGCCATTTCGTCGATTATCTACATATAAGTCAGTCTTGTTTACTTGATCACTCTAGGTAGCACTTACCACCGCATCGTGAAATTCGTCCCACTCTGGGTCAAGTCAGTGTCTGTACCTTCATCCCCAATACGAGGCTTACCATCGACACTGAGTCCGGCTGGCAATGTAATTCCCTTTACATAGTCCTTCGGAAGGGGGAATGCAGAGGCTGCTAAGAAGCCCAATGATGCATGTCTTTTGAATGCCTGACTGGGTGTTAGATCAATAATGGTTGATGGCCGACTAAACTGACAGCTTCCGGTACATATCCTTGCTTTTCCCATTCCTCAACATTGGGCGCGATCTCTCGATCCACATATTCGCGAACAAATCGTTGCAGCTTGTGATGGCTTTCTTTGAAATAAGGATGGTCATGGCGACGATGCCATGCTGGGTCCGCGGATGGAATATCAGAGGTAAGCGCCGAAGCCATTTTTGAAGCTGTGTTTAATAGTAATTTGATTTGGATTCGTGGTACAGATGCTTATTCAATTTTGTACAGAGATTATTTAACTGACATACGAAGTAAACGGAATTATTGCCTTCCGTATACGGAATTAACGAGTTGTGTTCACTGATTTAGTTTTCCTAAGCGGCGGTTCGGCAATTTTCCAAACATGAAATATTCCGAACTTGTAGATCCCGAAGCCAAATAGACAGACTGACATGACGAAACGCTCACAAAAGGTGATGAACAAGAGCAAGACTTACTTTTCGCTCTTGATATTCTACTTGAATTCAACACATCATGGCAAACCACCGCTTGAATCAGATCCAGAACCATCTCGTGAGCTCGGAAATAGATCCCACTCGAGTTGACGGGCATGTCATTATCATCACTGGAGCTGCCCAAGGTGAACAAAACACTGCACCGATAAGAATCCATCGAACTAATCAAATCAAAAGGCATTGGTCGGTCAGCCGCAATACTACTTGCTCAAAAGGGAGCCAAGGTCGTAATTAACGATCTTGACTTCAACAAGGCACAAGAAGTGATTCAAGAAATTCGAAATCTAGGAGGTATCGCTGAAGCCTTTCCGGGCAATATTCTGGATGCGACCTTCCCAGAAAAATTAGTGGCCGACGTCTTATCAAAATGGGGCAAGATAAATTGCCTAATTAATAACGCAGGTGAATATCATCGAAGATCTATACCCATAATCAAGGCTGATAACCACAGGATTCTGTCACGATAGCGCGATACACAAGATGGACGATGCAAAATTTGATGTGATCATGAAAATCCACAATTACGCGCCATTCCGTCTTCTTCGAGCCATATCGCCTCACTGGATGGACCCGTCTGTTCGCGACATGCCCAAGTGTATCGTCAATGTTTCATCTACATCCGGTCTACACGGTGCGATGGGACAGATAAACTATGCTACTGCCAAAGCGGGCATAGTTGGCCTCACGAAAACTGTCGCTGCTGAATGGGGCCGGTATGTATACTCCAAGTGATTGAATCAAATACATTAAATGCTTACTTTTTTAGATACAATGTTCGTGCCAATGCTGTTGCTTATGGGTGGATTGATACTCGTATCACGCAACCTCCGACAAAATCTAAAGTTTTATCCCTTGATGGGCAAGAAATCAAGGTTGGAATTCCTATGAATGCGAAGAAGTGGCGGGATGTTTCCGATATTCCGCTTTCACGGCCTGGGACTGCGGATGAGGCTGCGAGAGTTATGCTTTTCTTGGCTAGTCCGCTTTCTTCTTATGTTAGTGGGACTTGTGTTGAATGCACTGGTGGGCGCTTCATGTGAGACCCATTGGCGAGGAGAGTGCAGAAATCTCTACGTGCCCCGTTAGAATGCAAAGAACCAATAACACGTTTGTGTTTGGGCTTTAAACTCGACTATTTTCCTTCTCTTACTAGGATAGATACATATCACATTAACTGTATTTCAGATACGATTCTGCCCCAAAACAGCCCGGATAGAATGATTGTCACTAAGCACCCTGGCTATGTTGCCGATTATAGCGCCAGGTAGTCACCGGCAAATTCCGACTGTGACAGGTTTGGGCTCTTGTGGTCTTTCCGAAGTTTTTTTATTACACATAATCAAAATTTCAAAGGATTTGAAGGGGCTCGTGGTACTATTGTTCCGAGGAAATACAAGTTTTAGAAAAGAACAACACAGAACAGGACCCACTATAGGATGTCTAACATTCTATAGTGGGGCCATAACGATCCTTAGGGATGATCTTCGATATGCCTCATAAACCACTCCACGTCTATGCTATACAGTCTATTCATACCTTTTTCTGAGGTAACAAGTACTTCTTGCTTTTTTGGGTCTTCTCTCCCAAGGTCTCATTGTTGTGCCCCTGAAAATGTGACATCCGCTGAATACCAGTCATCATCGATTCATTCTATATTTCCCTCTATTTATTAATCTTCGAGACTTTCTTGTGCAAATTCTTCATTAAACATCCTAAGAAGCTCCTGCAAATTTGGAAACAAACTTTTTTAATTCCTTCAATACTTCGCTTTTCCGGCAGCTCTTCCGAAAGGGGATGATAAAACAAATATTTTCTTCTTTCTTTCCTCAATCTGTATATTTCCCTTGTTATATCAGCCCAGTCCCATCACATGCAATGAATTCTTCGTGTGTATTGATTCGAAGCATCAGCATTATGAAAAAGGAATACAAAGAAGCCTGTGACCTATCTATGTGCCAGCGACCGTCCTTCCGACCATCAGTGCCTCCGGCGAACGTGTCCCTTCATACTATCTTTGCGGCTGAAAGCCTGAGAACAATCCTCCACAGGGCATCTGTATGCTTTCGGTTGAATATGGAAGGCCCTTTTATGCCGAACCAAATTACATTTTCGCACAAAGGTTCCACTATATGTACAGCCATCCCAGTCACATTTAAGCGGGGCTTTAGGTGTCGCTCCGCCAATTTCAACTCTATTTTATTAGAACCAGTGTCCAGACAGGAGTCCAAGCCAAATGACTTACTTCTTTCTGGAAGCCTTCTTGTCAGGTGCCTGTGTTCTTGGTATAGTGCCAATGTGGGGAGAGATCAATCCAGAGCAACCCAGGCTGACATCACTCATGGAAAATGTTTTGTTCTGATTCACTTCAAGCTGTTGGACCTCATCACTCTGGAATAGGGCGAACGGTGGTGTATTGTCCCTGAAGGTTTGTACATTGTTCAGACACACAGTTTCTCTCTCAACTTCGGTACGAATAGGGAACGGTTGGCTAGAACAGAAAGGATCGAGCGGCGTGGATGAATAGTGATTGAAATCATCAAAATCTTGTTCAAAAGGATTGTCACGGTAGGAGTTCGACGAATAGAGAGCCCATTGGTCATATATTGGTATTTCGTCCGGTCTGGTCGATTGTTCGCCAGAAGGATTGACATCCTCGACAGTGATGCTTCGGTGAAAAATCACCGGAGTTGGGATGTGGGGAGGGTCGAATGTCATTTGCTTTGATCAGTAAGTAAGTTGTAGTATATGAATTTATCCATGGAGCAGGACACGGGGAATACAAACTTGTGCTACTTCTTCCCGCTCTCGTAGGCCAATTTCGGTGTGATTTTTGAACATGATGGAGAATACTGAATGGACATTTCAGCTCAGCAGGATACCTTTTATATCTTTAGAAATAAGGAGTCAAAAATCCCTATGCTGAGCACCGCCGTGGAGGAGGTTTTGGGGGCATTTGCACAGCGCCCTACGCTTTTGAGTTCTACCAATGAGACCATAGCAATTCAGCCTTAGCTTCCCAGCGACCCCACCGGACCTGGGATTGACCAGTAACAACCACTAGTTTCAGCCTACCGTGCCGTCTTCCTGCCATTTTTATCTGACATTTTATCTCACCTTTTATCTCACATTTTATCTCACATTTTATCTCACATTTTATCTCACCTTTTATCTCACCTTTTATCCAACATCTTATCCAACATTTTATCCAACATTTATCTTCCATATTTTTGCCATCTTTCTGCTCTTCATGCCCGCTACCATACGCCTAAGATGATAAATAGGAACAATCTTCCAGAATTTAGCAAAAATGATGAATGTGAAAAATTCATTGATACTCTCACCCCTGGGTCCGCGATTTCTGTTGGTATCGGTACTCCGTAGTACCTGACAATCTTACTCGTGCTTTTCCAAGATCATCCAAATCAGGTCTACGATATATGACCTTGACTCGAAGTTCGATTGTACTCTCTTGACAATTTTTCTCAAGGGTATAACTGGGATTCAGAAGTGCGTATGGAGATAAAGTGTGAATGACTATGGGAAATAGAATAGCATTCCCTTTTCCACCTATGTAAAACTGCTTGAAAACACTTTTTGTTTGAGATGCCAAGGATGTAGGTGAGCAAATTCAGTTCGTAAAGAGTTGCCTGGATTGCATGAAGACTTGCTGCCCACGAGGACGCAACACTGATATGAAACGTACAAAGTGAATGATTAAAAATTGACGAATAGAACGATATTCCCGAAACCATTCGAAATTCATATATTTAGTGGGCTGATATTGCACAAGGTATATTGTTGGAGACTTAAAATCGAGGCTGCAATTTATGTACATCTGGCGGTTTGTGCAAAGGCGTTTCTATCCAATAATGCATTTTTCTATTCATTGAAAAATTCGCGTATGTTTGCCGCCTTTATGTACCTTTTGGCCGCCCCCGATCCCGAAAAGACATGCAAGGCTGACGTGTCAATCACATCTTGTGCAGATTCTTTCTTCTTAAAGCATGGCTTAGTCACAAGCCCTCTGTCCGGTCGAAATTGATTATCGTATTTTCCGAAATTCTAGGCCTTGATTATAGGGATTGATGATAAAAATCATGACATTGTAGCAAATTGAGCTAACCTTCCTTCTCTGAAAGGACATCTGGGTCGTGAAAGATTATCTCGTGGAAGGGCTCCAAACATCGAGCACCAAGTCCAAAACAATCAAAGCATATATCAAAATCAAAGCATGACTGGCATGTGTAATATGAATCGCCAAAGAGTATATCACGAAGGCACACGTCACAGCATCTCGTCGTGGCTCCACGGTCGGAAAAAAATATCTCCATCTGTAATTCCTCCCTCGGAATCTTGATACCGGTACTCTCGGCATGTCGAAGCAAAAGCTCCACAACTTCAATGCTTCCACTCTTCTTAGCCCACCAAAATAAACTCCGATCAAGACCATCTCGAGTGTCAACTGCAACATTCGCGAGAGGTATCAATCTTTTGGCTACATCATGATGACCATTCCTGACAGCTGCGAATAGGCATGTTGAGCCCCAGTAGTCCGCAAGGTCCACGCAAGAATTGTTGGCAAGACATAGATCAACGACGTCTATTTGACCTCTTGAAGCGGCATTGTATAGTGCTGTACGACCCCATTTGTCCAAAGCTTGAATTGATTCAGCTGACGTCTCGGCAAGCAGCTTGACCACTGCCAGATGACCGCTCTCTGAAGCATAGTTTAATGCGGTGACCCCGGTATTACCGATGGCTTTGGGATTTGCACCGTTATCAAGGAGTAGTCTAACAACTTCAATGTCACCAAAATACGCAGCCGCACTCAGTATAGTGAACCCCTTATTATTGACCGCCTCAATATTCGCACCATGGTCAAGTAGCAACTTGACTACATCGAGATG
Organism: Penicillium tannophilum; assembly: GCA_028829675.1. NCBI lineage: Eukaryota > Fungi > Ascomycota > Eurotiomycetes > Eurotiales > Aspergillaceae > Penicillium > Penicillium tannophilum. Next base: position 1,382,695 of record JAQKAK010000008.1, read on the forward strand.
ACGGCTTGCAGCGGCGCGTCCTAATGCAGTCAATCCGTTGTCGTCGGTGACTGTGGTGTCGACACCCTTCTCAAGAAGACACTTCACTACTTTGAAATGAGCTTCATGTGAAGCACTGATGAGTGCGGTAAGGCCGATGCTGTCGGTGATCTCGATATCTGCATCATTTTCAAGAAGCAACTGAACAACTTCAAGATGGCCTTTACCTGACGCCATAATTAGTGCCGTCCATCCATCCTTGGTGGCGGTGTTAACTTTTGCACCCTTTTCAAGAAGCATCTGAACAATTCCAAGATGACCTTCATCCGAGGCGTGGATTAGTGCGGTCAATCCATTCCTGGTGGCGGCGTTGATGTCCGCGTCAGTTTTAAGAAACAGCTGAACAATTTCAAGATGACCTTCCTCCGAAGCGGCGATTAGTGAAACCTACCCCTGATCGTTGATGGGTTCGACGCATGCACCCTCTTCCAGAAGAAGCTTGACTATACTAACATGACCCCTACTTGATGCCAAGTCTAGTGGGGTCCATCCGCGGCGATCAGTTGAGTTTATCTCGGCACCCTTATCAATCAATATCTTCACTATCTCGAGGTCTCCCTTTCTCGATGCTAAATGCAGTGGAGTCCATCCGACTTTAGTCATGGTCTGGACGTCCGCATTGTTATTGAGAAGAACCTTGACGATTTCCAGGTGGCCTTGAGACAAAGCTATGTTCAATGGTGTGTATGTGTATGCTGGGTAATCCAGAATATTGAGTGTTTCTTCTTTGCTTACAAGCAGGGACACAAGATCTAGATCACCTCTGAAAGATGCAGTCCATAGAGGGGACACACCACTCTCGGTTTTAGTCGAGACGTCTGCCCCATGGTCAAGAAGTAACTGAACAACACTTAGGTTTCCCGACCAAGTGGCTGCATGAAGTGGTGTTAAGCCAGAGGAATCTGATCTCCTAAAATCTGCACCTTGATTAATCAAGAACTTAATCAGCTCGATATGGCCTCTGCCTGCAGCACACATAGTAGCCGTTGCTCCTTTATCTGTGGTACTTGCCATGTCTGCCCCCGCTCTGAGCAATATCTTTGCGATTCCAAGATGTCCTTCTGAGCAAGCTGCTCCCAAGGCAGTCAATCCACCATTTCCCCGTTCATCGATGTCACCCATGCCGGAATTAATCAAACTTTGAACGACGCTAAGTTGCCCAAGAAATGCTGCATACCACATGGGACTTGGTGAGCTTATGTTGGGGCTTTCCTTGGCGCCCTCAGTATTCGAGTCGAACCATTCCTTCCAGTGCGCCCAGCTTTGGTTTCTTGTATCAAATAAATCGTTAATGAGCTTTTTGAGTTCATCATCTTTTTGGTCATCTAGCGAAGAGTGCTGCTGCCATGATTCAGCCGCGTAGTCTCGGAAATAGCTAAATAATTGATATTGCTCGGTAGTTGAACCCCAGACTGTTCGGCAATTCATATAGCGCAGACACATCTTAGCAAGTAGAATGTTCTCGATCAGTTCTGTCGAAGAGCCCAAGGTAGGATTGAGCTTTAGCAATTGACTTTGGGTTGGGATATGAAGCAGCAGGTACTCTTTCACTGAGAAATGTGTAAGATGAATCGTCTTCATGCCAGCAGTGGATTCTGTGTGTGGGGTTCGGATCTCAAGAAGGGAATTGCAATCCTTCAGGATCTCAATCTCAACGTAATCCTCATCTATCTCGTCGGGTATTTCATCGACGAGGACTTCGTCATCCTGCTCGGCTACGAGCAGGGCTCCAGCCATCTCATTTACCGTCAGCGGTCGCAGGGAAAACGCAGCCCATCGAAGGATGTTGAAAGCACGGTTTCGATATTCCTCAGATAGGCGTGATATTCTCAACCAATTACGTTCATAGGCGTTCTCGAGCCCTATTGGGGTAGAGTTGATGATTCTTTGCAGGGCCTTTTGGTTGGCTGTGCTGCGTAGATGATCCTCCTGCAGCCTAATCCAAAGAAACTGCCCATTGCAACGATCGGCAAGCTTCCGAGATATGTCTTCCTTTACTGCTTCCGTCTTCTTTGCTAGCTTTCTGTCGACGACCGATCGAGAATAGATGTCAATGTCGGACCGAACGTGATCGGAGGTTATTTTGTGCTGGATAAGCAGCACGTCATGCATGGCGGAAAGAGTATTCCTGATTTCGGGCTCATCGCGGCTAAAAATCAATAGGCGAGTTTGTGTTCCGGCAGTGGTTTGTGCTATCGTGTCTAGAAACGCAGCGATAGAGTCGTCGCAACGATCGGCCATCCGACTACATTCATCCAGACCATCCAGGATGAAAGTACATCCTGGGACAGCTAGCACGACATCTCTCAAAAGGCCAGTGATATCGAGACGCGTTGCCTTCACCCCTTGTTGAAGCGCCCAAAGATCACGAATTACCGCATAGACTCTCGGACGCGACATCATCTGAGACAACCATGTTCTGATAGCCACAAAGTGATCTTCTCTCTCGGCGTCAGTGGAAAAAAAAAAAATGTGAAACTGGCTCTTTGAGGGTAGAGATTAAATGATCAACCACTCTAGCGCATAATACAGACTTCCCGAATCCGGCTGGGGCGTTTACCCAGAGAATCTTAGGATGGTCTGCTGGAAATTCGTGGGAGTACCAATGTAGAAACCAAGGCGTGCTGAAGATCCATTCACATGTACCCTCAATTCTCCTTTCGGTGGCGCGCGCATGGGTCTCATTTGGCAAGTGTCCACCCAGCAGCCACGTATGTATGTCCCGTTTTACCTCGACTATATTCACTCATTTGTCTTGGGTCTTTTCACCACATCGGGTAAACGTACCTTCCATCTCATTTTCTAACCTAATCATCATGCCCTTCAGATGTGCGTTCAAATCTTGTCGATCAAATGAATTTCCTGAGCAATACGTAAGCACAAGTCAACAAAAGCACGCGGTACTACACACCATCCGAGTGTATAAATGCGCCACTGCTAGCTTTGTATTCCCCAATCTGAAATGGTGCCTCTTTTTCCCGTCCGATCGGAATCAAGCTGTAAAGAATGTCGACCAAAGATGCAAATTGTCCAACTTGGGTGATTCTTTTTGCTTTATCTCTCAATGCGCAGTTCAATTTGTGGACCTTGGACTCCTTGATGAGGTTCGGACGAGTGTGACTTTGGGACAGCATATGATTTTTAGCCATCCTGTTAGGTGTAAAATCAGATGGGGAAAATAGTTCATCGCCAAGACAACAAACGTCTTTCACAGCTGAAAGGAGCTCCTTGACTGTAGACATGACCCGCGGGTCATCTAAAGCCTTGTCATGCACATCCGATATTCCTCCATCTTTGAACCCCACGGCCTGTCCCCATTTTTCAAGGCGCAACTTATGGGCTTTGAACTGAGCAGATAGATTACGCGAGTCACTTCCAAAGCCTTGCCAGGAGTCGAATTTGTTCAGGATGTCTAGGCAAGTATTGAATAGACCGGCAAGCCCTATGATGCCGACCGCAAAGCTCACTGGTTCCATGGTTCAAGGCTTGCAGCAGAATGGATTGACATTTACAGACAATTGCTTCCAAAATATGATACGCAGAAACGATAGAAGCCTCTAGACGTAGTAATATGCAAAACGGTAGGTTTGCAGGATTTCAAAGGCCGGCCATCTCAGCTCAAACATTAGCGGTGCTCGGGCCGCAAAGCGAAGCGTCATTGCGGGGCAACCTGTATCGTGTCCCCGCAGATGCAACTAGCAGCTCCAGCGACAACCCGAAGCCCTTCGGTGCCGTGCCTCGACACGCTGACACCCATCGCTGCGGTTTCGTGGGCGAGGCTCAGTACATACCGCTGCCAAGTCAAAGTATAGATAACATATGATGACTTTTCAGAGACTTAGCCTTCGTATCGCGAGTATGTATCAATTTTTGAAGTCAGATTGGAAGCATTTGCTTGGCTGTTCTGATAAATCAAGCATTCGAGCGTCGCCCCAGGGGGGTTTTGGAGGTCACTTTGTCTAAAACAGACGGGAGAAAGCTCCATTAAGTGGGGCGTGAAACCACCGCATAAACCTTCGGCCTGGTCCCTTAGGCAGGAACAATGAGGCTGTATTCATCAGAGAATGCAAATACAGAAGGGTCAATGAAGCCATACAGAGCAGGGCTGAAACTTTTGGTCTTTGAACTTTCAAACATTCAAGCCGATAAAGTGACTTGAAATGAACCGATGGATCTTGTCCTGCTCCAATAGCAATTTGCATAACGCACCACTACAGAAAACAATTTAACTGCCTACAGGAAGCCATCATTTTGGTTGATGTCATGTTGCCTTAGCCATTATTCGCATGGCTGGTATCAGTGCTGAAGAGTTGTTCCTTATTTTTATTGCCTTCGGGTGCTATTTCCCTCCCTTTCATGGTGCTTCGGGGTTCCCCAGTCACATTGTCACGGTGACGAACAAATGAAGCCTGTAGCCCTGGGCATCTCTCAGGGATTATGACGGTATCCCAAGCCAGGTCTTTATGAATACATATATACTGTCCGTAGAGCGCAAAATCAATGAAGGAAGCAAAGAATATCCAGTCAACTAAGGCCGCCTGCGGCATGCAGGCCGGTTCTCTAACAATTGCCGGGCTTTAATTCGCCCCAAAGAGATACCTGATGAATTTTGTTCCTCGATACAAATCCATAGCTCAGGCCGTAGGCAATGAAAGAGAGGAGATATAATAGGAGGCTAGGAAATAAAAAAGACAAATACGGAAAGGAAGATTAACCAAAGGAAAGGGGAGTTGGACACATCTGCATCCCTGCTACAGGGATCCGCGGGCTGGTCGGTCGGCCTCTGGTCACTACAAATTCGACATGCCTCGGCAATGTCAAATATTTGACACCAACGGCAAGAACGGCAGGCATGAGAATATTTTTCACTGGCCATAGGTAGATAGTCTTCCCGACGTATTCTAGACAAAGATGCTTCGTCTTTAGCCCACCAGTGTAGTCTCGGAATGAAACCTGACAACTTCGCATATTCTTGCCAAATTTGCTCCTTCTCCACGTTCCCCTCATATCTATAATTGAAGCGGTGCAACCCGGGTATCTGCCCCGATTCAAAGCCTTTGAGAAAAGCTTGAGAGTCCCAGGTCTTATAGAGGCGAATTCTCATGTTTTTGGGGTCAACTTGCACCCGCAATGTATCGTCATCTTTTTCATGAGACTTATGGTGTATGCGTAAGAGCACTCGATTCCTATGACGGGCCTTTCGGAGACCAGGGTCATATTTCAAGACGATATCGTAGTTTTCGAAAAGGTCGGCCAGAAACTGTTCCTCGTAGCGTGATTTCCAGCTATCGCCATTCTCGTACCAGTTCTGATACAGTTGAAAGCGAAGGACTCCCGCAGTCTCTCCGGAAAGAAAGTCAAGCTTGGTGTCAAGGAATATTCGGGTATCTGTTAGGCGCTTTTCAATTTCCATGTAGTGAGACTGTCTGAATGTAGGATATTTTATGAGATTGTGTAGCAGGGAGCGGTGTTTGTAATTCGGCTCATTCTCCAAGGCAGTTCGAAGTGATGGTGTAACATGCACCATGAAACTCGATAGGCGGGTGAAAGGCAATAATACAATGTCATAATCGGCCCGCGGATGCTTGTGATAACCTGTGACTTGAAGAGGCTCTCCGTTTTCATGCCATTTCATGACCAAGGCGACCCTCACGCAAGGGGTAAAAGGCGCAGCTTGCAAGATATCGATAAATTGATTGATATCTCGCCAAAGACCCACAATTATACCCCTGTCTTCTGGGTATGGCGGAAATATTTCGACTTCTATTGGTTTTCCAGTGACTCTCCAATAACGACAGTTGTGCAGGTAGCTTTGGATCATGTCAAATCCTTTCAGATCGTTCCGATAACTTTGTTTCTTGAAAAACACTTCGACACTTAGCTCATTTAGACCATGACATCCTGTAATCTTGATCACCTGCACGAGATCTTTATAAATCAGATCTGATATCTCTTCATAAAGGTACCGGCTGCAATATGAGATGGATAAAGCGTGGGGTGTTCGCTTTTTTTTGAGAAATCCAATAAATCGAGCAAAAAAGTGCTCGGAGATGAGATACTCCCATATCATCAAGCGGATTTCGGTTGGCAGTCTTGAAAATGTGCCAAGCTGGGCCAGACATGTAGCCATTGCCTCCAGTTGATGGTCACCAGTGAGACGCATGACTGTTGACTAGGCTGAGAGACTGTAGAAGCTGGCGAATGTGAAGGTGAGAAGAAATACGCGAATTTGAAAAGTTCAAAAGTGCAAGATATGAGGAAATATAACATGAGTGTAAATGAATGAGGGCCGCATCAGTACTAGTCGATGTGTTCGAACCTAATTACTCTATACTAAGTCTTGTCTAGAACTCGGAGCTTGCTGACTCATGAGCATCTATGTCAAATAGGATCAAGTTTCAAGGCAGCGATTTAGTGGACTCGTATTTTGTTGACTCACTCGGCATCCATATAATACAAGCCTCTACAAAGAGGACGGGGGAAATAGAAGGATGGATCTTTCTTTTAATCAAGCAGAGATTGCAATAATCTTGAGGAGAAAGAAAAAGAGAGTAGAGATCTAAGTAATAGCAAAGTCAACAGCAACACACACCTTTATAGGGTAGCAGCCTACAATTGGAGATACGGAGAAGCAAGTCCATGAATGCCCCAGAGTAGATGCGGACTCAGGGCAAGTCAGTTCACTAAGCTCCCCAAATTGTCAGGAGCAGAGAGCTCTTCTGTCCAGCGTAGTACCAGTCACTACACCTCTGCTCTAATCCTAATCACTTTTTACACCTTCTGAATCCATGTTGCTAGCTTTCTTAAATAAAAGATTAAATCACAGAAGAGTTGTACAGTAGTATTCGAAATCACATTTACCTCTATACTCTTAGACTTTCATTCCCGGACCCTAGCTTGAAACACGCTAGTCCTAATATAGTAATTATGTCGATCTCCTGGTTCCTAAAATAGAAAGTGTATTTTACATAACGCGCCGGGACCTCCCTTATTGTAATTTACACGAAACTCCTTTACGTATAATACTACTCTACCCTCTTCTCCCCGCAACAAAGATCTCCCTTTATGCACGATACTTGAGCGCCACTATACGTTGAGCTTATAATATGGCCCTAAGACTTCTCCCCTCAAAGCTACTTTTTATCCGCGATATGATTAGGAGCCAGGCACTAACCACCACTCAAATGGCCGAAGAAGCTAAATGCAGTAAGGTCACGATCATAAAATCCGCAGAAACTTGCGGCAGTTTGGCAGCGTCCACGCACCCCTAACTCGCATAGGTCGGAAACCAACTATAACACTACTAATGATCGACGCGCTCTGCGACCACCTATTGGAAAAACCGGGCCTATACCTCGATGAGATGGCTGTCTTCCTCTGGGATGAGTTTCACACTATGATCATAACCTCTAGCATTAGAAGAGCCCTTGTCGCTAAAGGCTGGTCTAAAAAGACGGCCCGGCAGCATGCGAAGGAGCGTAATACCGATCCGCGAGAAATTTATCTCTATAATTTATCGGATTTTCAGTCGTATAGGGCCGCTCGAAATCAGCTTCACCATTGTTTTCTTTTCTTTTCTTTTCTGAACTTGTATCTAAAACACGCGAGCCCCCCTTTGGTTTAGTCTATTATGGGGTCATGAAATGTTTTGTAAGGATAAATTACACGAATGCGGGGTTGTAACTTTCCTGAAATATAGATATAATCGTTACGTTGCGGTTAACCGCAAGGTTCGTCACTTTGACCAGGGCTTTGGTTTTCCGCGACAACTTCGAGGAAGATGGCGCTGAGTTCGCGTAAAGACACATCATCTTTAAAGGCAAGTATAGGGTATAAGATCAAGGCGGTCAGTTTCTTCTGTCTCTCATCAGATCACCTGATAGCGGGGTAGACTGGGGACTGAGAGATCCATATGTGGATTTGAGCCTCTTCCAAACTCTTGCGCAGCCGCCATGTCGACCACCATTTCCCAAGGCGAAAAAAACTCTGGATTACAGGCAGGAGTAATACACGGGAATGTCGGGAATATTACGATTGGTAAGTGAAAAATCTAAGTGACCGTGATCGACAGTTAGTAAATAGTGGTCGGCTTTAGTACAATCCGAAACGCTGGACCAAGCATGCCTTCGCGATTTACATGCAACCAACCCTGTCGACGATAAAGAACGGATCAAGGATACCAAGGGTGGGCTACTCGAAGATTCATATCGCTGGATTCTAGACAACAAAGAGTTCAAACAATGGCAAGACAGCGAGAAAAACCGCCTTCTTTGGATCAGGGGTGATCCTGGTAAAGGCAAGACGATGCTCCTATGTGGTGTCATCGAAGAGTTGACAAGATTGTATGGGGATAATACGAACATCTTGTTCTTTTTCTGCCAGGCTACCGATACGCGAATCAACAGTGCTACGTCTGTCCTAAGGGGGTTGATTTATTTACTTGTCAAGAATCATCCATCTCTTCTCCACCATGTGCGAGCTCGGTACGACTATGCAGGAAAGACTCTTTTTGAGGATGTCAATGCATGGTATGCACTGTCAACAATCTTCAGGGACATTCTAAACGACCCGACACTACAGATGACTTATTTGGTAATTGATGCTTTAGATGAGTGCACCAATGGGCTCCGTTTCCTTCTAGACTTAATTGTCCAAGAATCATCAGTCAATCCACAGATAAAGTGGGTTGTTTCTAGCCGCAACTGGCTTGAAATCGCTGAGCGGCTTAATATTGCTACCCAGCTAGCTCCGATCTCATTAGAGCTAAATGAGGTGTCTGTGTCTGGAGCAGTGAATCATTTTATCCACCACAAAGTTCAAGAATTATCAAAGACTAAAAGGTATAGTGATAAGACTCGCGATGGCGTTCAATCCTACCTATTATCAAACTCACAAGGTACCTTCCTATGGGTGGCCTTAGTGTGTCAGAATCTTGAAAAGATACGAATAAATGTACTCAAAAAACTAGAGTCATTTCCTCCTGGATTAGATGCTCTATATGGTCGAATGATTGACCGGGTTCGCGAGTCCGAAGATGCCGAGCTCTGCAAGGATATACTGGCAATCATATCAACAGTTTTTCGGCCTATTACGCTACACGAACTAACTTCATTTATTAAACTACCGGATGACGACTACGATGATCTTGTTTCTCTTGAAGAGATAATCGCAATCTGTGGATCCTTTTTAACGTTACGGGAACATACTATTGTGTTTGTTCATCAGTCTGCGAAGGAATTCTTACTCAAGGATGCACTTAGTGAGATACTTCCCCGAGGTATAGAGGTTGAACACGACAGGATATTTATACGATCTCTCGAGGTTATTTTTAAGACACTTCAACGTGATATCTGGAATATCAAATTACCTGGACTCCACATAAAGGAGATCTGCAAACCTAGCCCAAATCCACTAGCAGCGGTGGAATATTCATGTGTCTACTGGATGGACCATCTTGAAGCTAGCCTGGTTAATGGAGCTTATGAGCTGGGAGTGTATGACAGAGGTCGCGTGGATACGTTTCTGCAGCAGAAATTCCTTCACTGGCTTGAAGCCCTTAGTATTTTGGGAAGTGTTTCGGATGGTATCCAAATGATACAAAAGCTTGAGATTTTGCTTGAGGTAAGTGGTTAAAATCGAATAGAGATGGCCTTCTCTTCTAACAAGCGGCTCACTCAAACAGAAGAGAAAAGAGTCAGGCATGCTATTGAATCGAGCTCGAGACGCCTCTAGGTTTACTCGATATCATAGAGCAGCAATTGAAAGCAGCCCTCTGCAAGTATATTGCTCACCTCTCATATTTAGCCCTTTAAGCAGTCTCACAAGGATATCCTTTCAGGATCTAAGACCCGATTGGATTTTGAATGATCCTGTGGAGAAAGGAAAATGGAGTTCCTGTCTTCAAACTCTTGAGGGGCATAGCGACCGTGTCACATCGATTGCCTGGTCACAAGATGGCAGCCAACTCGCATCAGCGTCTTTTGATCATACAGTCAGGATCTGGGATACGGCTACCGGCCAGAGGATATTAGTCCTTGAGGGGCATAGCGGGTATGTCACATCGGTTGCCTGGTCGCTAGATAGAAGCCAACTCGTATCAGCGTCTACTGATCACACGATCAGAATCTGGGATACGGCTACCGGCCAGAGGATATTAGTCCTTGAGGGGCATAGCGGGTATGTCACATCGGTTGCCTGGTCGCCAGATGGAAGCCGACTCGTATCAGCGTCTGCTGATCACACAATCAGAATCTGGGATCCGGCTAACGGCCAGAGTATATTAGTCCTTGAGGGGCATAGCGATGGGGTCGGCTCGATTTCATGGTCGCTAGATGGCAGCCGACTCGCATCAGCGTCTTATGATCACACAGTCAGGATCTGGGATCCGGCTAACGGCCAGAGCATATTAGTCCTTAAGGGGCATAGCGAGTATGTCACATCGATTGCCTGGTCGCCAGATGGAAGCCGACTCGTATCAGCGTCTGCTGATCACACAATCAGAATCTGGGATCCGGCTAGCGGCCAGAGTATAGCAACCCTTACGGGGCATCGCGGTTGGGTTAACTCGATTGCCTGGACACCAGATGGAAGCCGACTCGCATCAGCATCAAATGATAATACAGTCATGATCTGGGATCCGTCTACCAGACGGAGTCTATCCACCCTTGAGGGACATAGTGGTTGGGTTAGCTCGATTGCCTGGTCGCCAGATGGTAGCCGACTCGCATCAGCGTCTTATGATCATACAATCAGGATGTGGAATCCAGCTACTGGCCAGAGCATATCAACTTTCGAAGGGCATAGCCAGAGTATTAACTCTATTGCCTGGACGCCAGATGGAAGCCGACTTGCATCAGCGTCAAATGATAAGACAGTCATGATCTGGGATCCGGCTACCAGCCAGAGTCTATCAACCCTTGAGGGGCATAACGGTTGGGTTATCTCAGTTGCCTGGTCTCCAGATGGAAGCCAGCTTGCATCAGCATCTGATGATAAGACAGTCATGATCTGGGATCCGTCAACCAGGCGAAGTCTATTAACCCTTGAGGGGCATAGTTATCAGATCTACTTTATTGCCTGGTCGCCAGATGGAAGCCGACTTGCATCAGCATCTTATGATAGGACAGTCATGATCTGGGATCTGGCTACTGGCCAGAGCATGTCAAATCTTCCTATCGGCTTAATTGACTCTCTTCAATTCGATAAGGATGATCTCAATCTCCTGCATACAAATATTGGCACATATGACATAGGTTCAAAAGGTCCGATGGCGCCTGTGTCTAACGACTTCATCTCACCGCTTAAGCGGTATGGATATGGACTAAGCCAGGAACGTTCCTGGATAACCTATAATGGTTCCAACATGTTGTGGCTACCTTCAGAATATCGCCCAAATTCATCCGGAAATTTCGCTAGATATGCAAACAGATTGGCGATTGGCTGCTCATCAGGTCGTGTCATATTCCTTGTACTCTCAGAACGAAACCCAATTTCTAGCCTTTGATTTGTCTTTATATGATTTCAAATCTATGTCTACATCGTGACCACATTATGTACAGTATGCTTCTTCCAAGCTCACTCAAGCCTACTTGATGATCATCACCACCGACGCTGCGCAATTGACCTTTGTGTTTGAAGCCCACTTCCTCTTGGTCTAATTAAATCAGTTTCTCATTGAATATCGAATCCCCCAGCGATACGTATGATGTTTCAAGTGCAAAATCTGTTTTTGTGGTTGAACGTACCAGTCTGCTTCCTGTTGGCACTAATCAACACCCGCAGCTTTTGGATCGCCAAGAAAAAACAGCTTCCCAGGAACCCCAGTGCCCCTCAGTCACGTGCAGTTCCAATACCCCAGTGTGGCAGTGCCCCCCCCCCCCCCCCCGATGTTCAATGAAATATCATTTTGTCCGCTCCCTGAGCCGAGGGATGAGCAGATTGGGCATGGAGAAAACGGCTCTCCGTTCCGTCAACGATGCTCGCGATCATCCCTCAGCAACCCCTCGCAAATGGCGCCTCAGCTCCCTCCCTCTAAGCTAGCGATGATCCGGGATGATACATAGTGGATCCTTGAATACATCGTAGATGGTCTCGGCTGCTGAATGTAGCCAGCGTTTTATAATTAGTATTTGCAAGAACCTTCGCTTTAGGAATGTCAGAGCTCCATCAACTCGCGTCGGCCGGCGACGAAGCATTAAATTTACACCACTAATGATACAGACTCTGTGTGACCATCTTCTCGAGAAGTCCGCTTTATATATGGATAAGATAGTTCTCTTTAAATAGAATAAGTTCCATATTTAGGTGACGAGCTCGAGTCTTAAGCGGGCTCTTGCTTTGGTTGGCTAGTCGAAGAAGTTGGCTCGACAAAGAGCAAAGGAATAGAATGTTGATTCGCGAGATTTCTATCTCCACAATATATCGGACTCTAAGTCATATCATCTAGTCTATATAGATAAGTCGGGATATAATAAACGGATTAGTTGTAGACTCACTAGGTAGTGTCCGCTAGGGTAGACGCCATTATATACCAGATCCTGCCTACATACGCATAAGACGGCATTATGCTTTCTCGAGCGTTTCAAGGCTTAACTAATGTGGTTATATTTGAAGATTTTATCGAGCAACTTCTTCGGCACTATAGAAGATAGCTAGAACCGAAATCCGTGATTATTATAGATAATGCATCCTTCCACCATTCTAACCAAATCAAATAGATATATGCCGATGCTAGAGTAAAGCTAATATATCTACCACCTTATTCGCCTAAATTAAATCCCATCGAGGAGTTCTTCTTGGAGCTGAAGGTGTTCATCAAGCGTTACTGGCGAAAGTATAAACAGAGCCTAGAGTAAGGGTTCGATAATCTCCTTAGGGGTTATGTCGAAGCTATAGGGTCCCGGAAAAAAGTGCAATCGGCCATTTCCTGTATACCGGCGTAGTCGTTAAAAGCTATCTGTTACGGCCTAATCGGGTAATTCGATATGATTTATCGAACAGGACGATATAGTCTCTAATGCGGCCCGATTCTGTCCCGGGAAGCACCTGCATGAGTCGCTTAAGCAGGGCTTTGCTCCTCCATGTATATATTCTACGCACTTGGGGAATATTGGATTCCTCAAGGATTAGTCTCTATATACTCCTGCAACCTGAATCCAAGAGACATCTTTGACCTCGCCTAGTCAAGACCCTTTACCTTAAGACTATCCTCCTATTTAGATAGCCAAAGTAGCTTAAGAGCACTAGGTTATGACTAATTCTCGTGTATAATAGATAGGGAGGGGCTATAATTAGACCGCGTTGCGTAGGGACTACTCAAATATCCCGGAGTTAGAGCGTATTACTAGTCGTGCTCCTATAGTTCGGGCGCGTCAGGCTAAGATATTAAGTCATTATGATCTAGGCTCTATATCATCTTTATAAATAACGGCTATCCTTAAAAGGTCCATGTTAGTTCTAAGGGTACCGGCTTTCGATCGACCACGGCAACGAATGAAATATAGTGGATAACAAAGCCATAGGAATAAAAAATATCTTTGCCTACTAGGGTTAGTTCTTGATAAAGTTAATGCAGCCTTCTATTAAATATCAAACGAGTGTAAGCGAAGACTACGTGTAACGGGAAAGGTAGACTTATGGGGGATCTTGCCAAATCGTTTAGATTGCCCACTTTGCCCACTTTGTTTGATCTTTTTGCGTGAAAGATTCTATTAAGTTCGAAGGCAAATTACGGTATTATAACAATGATCCATTCATCGTTACCACAAAATACAATACAACCTGACAGGGATTACTGGGGAATGGCTAAAACCAGACTAGCGTGTTTCAGGCTAGGGTTCGGGAATGAAAGTCTAAGAGTAAATCTGATTTCGAATACTACTGTATCTCGATGTAGTGATGCAGGAACTGGAAAGCTCCGATTCAACAAAGTTTAGGGAGAAAATTGACAACATAGAAAGTTTCTGATATCAGTCGCCTAAGCGATCATAAAGATGTAGATCAGTTGAAGTAGATTACGTGGAGGACATGAATAGTATCTGGAGTGGTAATACTATCCAATGGGGAATATGCTCGGGTACGTACTTGCCCACATTCAGTTTCTATACAATTGGAAGGTGAAAGTGATTGAATCGGGCTTCACGACTTTCCTACAGGTAGAGGTTTCAAAGTTAGGTCAACCCACTTTGTGGGTCTACGGGTACATGGTTGTGACGGCAGCAGGGTTCGAACCTGCGACGTTCCACAATGGAGCGAAGGATACTCTTCCTCATCCAGTGCTCATGATAAAAAGACAAAAAAAAGCGTCCCCGGGAAGGCTCGAACTTCCAACCTCCTGATTAACAGTCAGACGCGCTAGCCAATTGCGCCACGGAGACTTCTTATTGGTGCACGGACTCTTCTGCGTGTTTGTGCTGGGCGGTTGTAGAGAAAGTGGAGCTGACAGAGACCGTATACCTGAGTATTCTGTTCAAGAGACGTCTCACTTCACCAATGGCAGCATTTATAACCCGAACCCGGGATATTTCAGTTGCAATGGGACAAGCTTAATTATATGGTCCCCAAGGCCGGTTAAGTGTCCCAACATTGAAATATTGAAGAGAATGAGCAACTCGGGAGATGTGGACTGGAACTCGAAGTATATATATGTTTCTGACTTTGCCGGGCAAGAAGATTTATTACAGTAGTCAAATTTTTCTTTTTGATCTCCAGGGCTACTCTTGGCCTTGGCACTGGGCACCAAATGATGGGTACCTTGAGTACACCTGTACGTGAAAGCATGAATAAAATCCCTGAATTTTCTACCTACTTTATCCGGTGTTTTGAGAGTTGCATGAATCTTCATATGTGAAGTTTGAATTACTACGTGGTAGCCTACACAGTATAGTAAAATATGGATCGAGCATAAGAGGCAGTATCTGCATATTTTGGGTTTTTTTGTGGACGGAGATACAACGCGATCATTCATGTTTTTCTTTTCTTTATGGGGAATGAGGGTGCAGGTGCAGAGCCAATTCTTGCAAGGCATACATAGCGAAGAATGTATGGATCCCAAGTCTGTTAGAATATAAAATAGAACTGCGAGCAAATCAGTTCGGTATAAGCAGAATCAATAGGCGACCGGAGCTCATGGCTATTTCTTTCCACGTAGTCGCCGTGCGTTGTCATTTTGCACATCTACGATTGTAAGCACAGCTATAGGCAGCCACCGGAAAAGAGACCCCAAGCTGTTTAGTCGGTATTTAGTTATCCGGGGTACAGTGACCTAATGCAAATCGATCGGGCGACGGCGCGCGACGGCGCGCGACGGCCAATCTAGTGGGCCCTCTTGGCCCGGGGCAGATAACGCGGCTCATCCTCATTTGCAATTTCCATGACGGGCGTAGATATCGATATCGGACAACTTCGGACAAGTAACAGACACATGAAGAATTATTTGAAGGATATATACCTCTCTTTATTCACGATGAAATCCCCAGAACTGCACTTCAATCGATATCTCCTCATCGCCGGTCAGTGTACACCTGTATCATGATTGTTTATTTTGACTGATAAGGGTGCCAAGATCTTGTAGAAATTTCTAATGACTTCAAAGAATTTCACCGGAAGCGAAGAGCGGCCTTTGACAATTCCCGAATGGCGTGAACTACAAGAGACTGTTTCCGAGCCGACGCACCTTTTATCGCTGCTCGAGCGAGCACGGCCGAATATATCAAATGCGTGGATATCGTTGGCCACGCCAGAACAAATTATTACACAATGGGAGAATATCATTGCACTTCGAGCCCAGGGGGAAGATCTTCCACTATTCGGCGTGCCATTTGCAGCTAAAGATAACATCAACGCCGCCGGGTTCTGCACGACGGCTGCATGCCCGTCCTTTGGGACTGAGCCTGTCACTACCGACTCAACAGTTGTGCGAAGGTTGAAATCGCGAGGAGCAATTATCATTGGCAAAACAAACCTTGATCAGTTCGCCACGGGACTTGTGGGTACGCGTTCACCGTATGGGGCTGTTGCCAACTCCTTCGATCCAAATCGAGTCAGTGGCGGTAGCAGCTCGGGGAGTAGCGTGGTCGTCGCTCAAGGTCTGGTTCCGTTCTCTCTTGGCACAGATACAGCAGGGTCAGGTCGGGTCCCGGCAGGGTTCAATAATCTTGTCGGAATCAAGCCCACGCGTGGAGCTTTGAGTGCACATGGCGTGGTACCAGCCTGCCGTTCGCTTGATTGTGTTTCTATCTTCGCCCTGACTCTCGATGATGCTGAATTAGTCCTGCAACTTTCAGAGGGCTATGATGCTAAAGATGCGTACTCTAGAGATCGTGCCCGCTGTGTGAATGGCAGATCTCCCCGAGGAGCCTTGCCTTCACAACCAACATTGGCTATGTGTTCAAACCCTGAGTGGTTCGGCCAGACCGAGCAGGCTGCTGCATACCAAGAGGCATTGACTAAAGCCCAAGCGCTTGGATGGAATCTAAACCCTGTTGATTTCACACCCTTATTCTCTCTTGCCAACCTCCTCTATGAGGGCCCGTGGGTTGCCGAGCGATATGCTGCCATCGACAAGTTCATCCGCTCCGTGCCAGCTGAGGCCATGGACCCGGTTGTTCGGAGCATCCTCATGAAAGCTGAGAATTTTTCTGCTACAGACCTTTTCACATGCGAGTACCGTCGTAAAGACCTGTCCCGAGAGATCGAGCAGACTTTCGGGCAATATGATGCGCTGCTAGTGCCCACGGCTCCCACTTTCCCTTCGTTGCAAGATCTGAAGGATGAGCCGGTCAAGGCAAACAGCCAGCTGGGTACATATACCAACTTCGTCAATTTCATGGACTGGTCTGCTCTAGCAATTCCTGCTGGTTGGAGAGAAGACGGTCTTCCTTTCGGTATCACACTCATAGGAGAAGCGTGGGAAGAGCCGCGATTGTTGGAGCTCGCTCGCCGCTGGATGTCTGATACACCACGCTTGCTGGGAGCAACGGGTGTGGAACATCAAGAGGCTTGCTTTGAGCGCACTGTCGTCTCTGATGCTATGCAACTGGCGGTAGTCGGTGCCCATCTTTCTGGCTTTCCTCTGAACAAGGATTTGGTCTCGCGGGGCGCAACCTTGATCACTGCCACAACCACAGCGCCATGTTATCAGCTATTCGCACTGCAGAAAATGGACCCAAACGCAGTATCCAAACCTGGGCTAAAAAGGGTCGCTGATGGTGGGGAGCCCATCGAAGTGGAGGTTTGGAATATGCCAGCCAAGGAAATGGGCAGCTTTCTCGGTACTGTTGCAACGCCCTTGGGCATCGGTTCGATCGAGTTGAAAGACGGCCAATGGGTTCACGGGTTTATCTGTGAGCCAATCGGTCTCGAAAATGCAGAGGATGTCACCAGCTTTAGCGGATGGCGAGGGTACAGCCAGTCGCTCAACACTTCTACCAACGAATCATCTCGGGCTGCATCTGCTACGCCTGCAACGAGTATTGGCGAGAAGCGGATCAGAACCGTCTTAGTGGCAAACCGGGGGGAGATTGCACGGCGCATCATTCGAACTCTTCGTGAGATGGGAATTCTGTCTGTTGCTATATACTCAAGTGCCGATGCACGCGCGCCACATGTCACCGAAGCCGATGTTGCACTTCCGCTGGCTGGGAACACGGTATCTGACACGTATTTGAACAGCAAGCAGATCCTGGACTTAGCCATCAAAGCCAATGCTGACGCTGTAATTCCCGGATATGGCTTTCTTTCAGAGAATGCCGACTTTGCTACCGCCGTTGAAGCTGCAGGTCTCGTATGGGTTGGACCAACTCCACAGCAGATGAGTGATTTGGGCTTGAAGCACCGTGCTCGAGAAATCGCTCTTACGGCTGGGATTCCTGTTGTTCCCGGAAGCAAAGGTCTGGTCATCAGCCTTGAAGATGCACTGGCCGAAGCAGAGCAAATCGGTTATCCAGTGATGGTAAAGAGCACCGCTGGGGGAGGTGGAATCGGCCTTCAGAGATGTGCCGATATTGATGCACTCCGAGAGGCATTTGATGGTGTCCGTCGATTAGGACAGGCCAATTTTGGAGATGATGGGGTTTTCATTGAGCACTTCATTGATCGGGCACGACACATAGAGGTCCAGGTACTGGGTGATGGGGCTGGTCGAGTTGTTTGTGCTGGTGAGAGGGACTGTTCGCTACAGCGTCGAAACCAGAAAGTGGTGGAAGAATCTCCTGCTGGATTTGTCCCAGTCGAAGTACAAGCGGATATGCGCCGCGCTGCAGCTGCTTTGGTGGCCTCTTTGCAATACCGCAATATTGGTACCGTTGAATTTATCTTCGACATCGATACCGAGAAATTTTACTTTCTGGAGATGAACACGCGTCTGCAGGTCGAGCACCCGGTGACTGAGGCTGTGACAGGCCTCGATCTTGTTGAGTGTATGATGCGCATTGCCATGGATAATTGCACAACTCTTTTCCCACAGGAAGTTAACGAGATTCCTGTCTCCGGTGCAGCGGTTGAAGTCCGTGTCTATGCCGAAAGCCCTCTTCAAGGTTTTCGACCTTCCCCTGGAACACTCTTGAACGTGGAATTTCCATCCAGTGTCCGCGTTGACACTTGGGTCAGTTCTGGCCAGGAACTATCGTCATCGTTTGATCCAATGGTCGCAAAGATCATCGCACACGGTGATGACCGTTCTGCAGCTCTTCGAAAGCTCTCAGAAGCTCTGACAAAGACAACAATCACAGGCGTGGAAACAAACCTGGGATACCTGAAGCAAATAATTGCTTGGGACGCATTCCATGCTGGAGCCTTTACGACAGGGTCGCTCAATAGCTTCCCATACGAGGCTCAAGTCGTCGAGGTTATTGATAGTGGGTCCGACACAGCTGTACAGGACTTCCCTGGCCGGCAAGGCCTATGGCATATCGGTGTGCCACCCTCCGGCCCAATGGATTCCTACTCATTTCGTCTTGCCAACAAAATAGTGGGTAATTATGAGCATGCTGCAGGACTTGAGTGCTCGTTCCAGGGCCCGACACTGCTCTTCCACTCCCACACAATCGTGGCTGTCGTTGGTGCCAATGCCCCTGTCACATTGGACGAGGAGAAAAGGGAGCACGGAATGGCTATCAGTATTGGAGCTGGACAAAAACTATCTATCGGGACAGCCACCAACGGCTCTCGAGTCTATCTCGCTATTCGAGGCGGCATCCAGGTCCCTGTAGTTCTAGGCAGCCGTTCAACATTTGCTATCGGCCATCTCGGAGGACACAATGGACGTAGTCTTCGCATTGGTGACCTCCTTCCAATGGCACCTACTACCAACGAGGAATTGCCACTTCTCAAGGCTCCACATATGGTCCTGCCTTCAATTGAGGGCCGAGAATGGGTCGTTGGTGCGATTCCCGGGCCACACGGTAGTCCGACTCATTTCACACAAGATGGGCTTCGAGAACTTTTCAATGGCAAATGGACAGTCCACTATAACAGCAACCGTCTGGGCATCCGTCTAACTGGACCTCGCCCTGAGTGGGCACGGGAAACCGGTGGTGATGCTGGCTTGCATCCCTCCAACATCCACGATAGCCCTTATTCGATCGGAAATGTGAGCTTCACAGGCGATGAGGCAGTTGTTTTGACAGCGGACGGGCCAAGTCTGGGAGGTTTTGTCGCCTTTGCCACGATTGCGGAGGCCGAGATGTGGAAATTTGGTCAGATGCGACCTGGCGATCACCTTCGGTTGCACCCAATATCTCTTGATGATGCGAAGACGCTTGCAAGGAATCTTGATCATTCAATCGCTACTCTGAGCCCACTGAAGCACACATACCCCCAGCAAACAAACTCTGTGACTATAGCCAGTGCGATAGTGAGGGATATTTCCGAAGCTGGCCGGTTCATTCGGTGCAGCCAGGCGGGTGATCGAGCTTTGCTACTTGACTTTGGTACTGAAGATAATTTCATGATGCGGCAGACATTCCACATGATGAGCTTTATTGACAAACACCGATCCTCTCCAATTCCAGGTGTTGAAGAACTCACATCAGGGGTCCGAAGCCTGCATATTCGCTTAGAAGCGAATTTCTCATTGCCTGAAATTCTTGATGCGCTAGTCGCACACGAAGTCTCGCTAGGGACAGAGCTTCCATCTCGACTACCCTCACGGATCGTGCGTATGCCTCTTGTTTTCGATGACGAGAGGAGCCGCAAAGCCATCGCCCGCTATACATCGACAATTCGTTCGTCGGCACCGTATCTGCCCAGCAACATTGAGTTCTTGCAAAAACTGAACGGGCTTGAAAGTCTCGATCAGGTGGAAAGCAATTTGTATGAAGGCGCATTTCTCGTGTTGGGCCTTGGTGATGTGTACCAAGGCTCTCCGTGTGCCGTTCCACTAGATCCCCGTCATCGACTCTTCGGAACGAAGTACAACCCGTCCCGTTCCTTTACTCCTCGTGGTGCAGTCGGTATCGCCGGTCAATACCTATGCATCTATGCGACAGACTCGCCTGGCGGGTATCAGCTCGTGGGTCGTACGGTTCCCATCTGGGATGAGTTCCACAAGTCCGAATTGGGCGAGAGGGCCCCGTGGACATTTTCACTTCTGGATCAGATTCGTTTCTACCCCGTGAGCGAGGAAGAACTTTCTGCAGCGGAGGCAAATGGAACTTCTAGTGATCTCATCAAGATTTCTGACACTGAGCTCGACCTTGACGAATATGAAAGTTGGTTAGGGGAAAACGAGAAGAACATCACCACTGTGCGGGAGCAACGATCAAAGTCAGTCCATGAAGCGAAGTTTTTTGACGATCTACTCAAACCATACGATCCGATCGCAATGCGACCAAGTCTGGGACATGGAAGCGACGAATCCATGAGTGGAGAGCGGGTAAAGGCACTTCTACCTGGAAGATGCTTCCGTTGCACTGTCGAGGAGGGAGATTACATTCAAGCAGGAGACGCTCTGGTGAGTACAATACATGTCAAAATAACCAAGAACCAAGCTCACAACTTTTAGTTCTGGATTGAGTCCAATAAAATGGAGGTCAAGATTTGTGCACCAGTCAGTGGGAAATGCGTGAGAGTGCTGGTCGAAGAGGGAGACATTCTTGGGCCCAGTGACGATGTTATCATTATTCAGTAGGTATTATCAGATTTATGAATGAAGCAATATCATGCAAATGAGCCACAGCTTGTTTTCAAAGGAAAATCGGCAGGAAACTTCCCAATTCTGAGCATCCCACATAAAAGCTCTTTTGTGGAGGTCCGTCAAACTCGTTGGGTATGTGTTGTTAGCAGGACCTGCTGTATGCCTCGGCCAATAGTGGGGTTTACCACGGACCACCTAAGCACCTACCGCCATCCTGTGTACCTACCGAAAAAGCTCCCATAGGCCAGCGAAGTGCAAGAGCTCATTTGTGCTACGGGTCCCGAAATGTGGCTGCCTTCACAGCAGCCAAATCACCGACCTCTTCATGGAGCATTCTAAGTGCCTCGCGAGCAAATGGAGCAGCGGATGCGCGAACTTGTAGGATCCAGCACAGCTTTTCGAGGTGTTCAACGTACCCGGCTGCTTCATCCATTTGAGGGCTCGTTGCCCACAGCAGACCTGCAAAGGAACCAATCAAAGCCACCTGGGCAGCGGCTGCAAAGCCCCAGAATGATTGAATGTGCTCAGGCTGAAAAGATTCGATCAAGCTCATGGCTGATGTCAGGCGGGCGCGAGCAGCGGTTCGAATCGCCAAACGAAGAGACGGTACGGTATCTGGAGACAGAGCGCGTAGCAATGCGCGATGGATAGTAAGTTCTGTTGCCATATGTGACAAATGCAAGGCGCCGTTAGTCGATAGCCGTAATGAGGGTGTTGATTCCAATTGGAGGCTGGTGGGCAAGGCGGCATGCCATTCCCGTAACTCCATTGCGAGGGGTTTTGCCAAACTCATCGCACCTGACGGTCCAATCCGCTCAAGGAGTCCGCCTTTTTTGGTTGCGCTGATTGAACACAAGGTGGACACGATGCGACTAAAATTCTTAGTTAATTCAATTGATTGCAGAAATGCCGCCTGACCGGCTGCTTCATCGACCCCTCCGTCCCTCTTCTCATCTTGCCCGGTCGCTTCTTCCGAGAAGTCTTCGAAAGTACATGGGGCAACGTCCCAGTCGCCTGTCCCCTCATCTCCGTCAATCTGGGCAGGAATGAGAGACGGTCGGCCATGCACAAGAACGCCCCACTTGTCCTGCATGTATAGCGCCCACGCTAGACGTCGTCGTAGACCTTTTTCCCATTCCGGAATTTTCCATTCCGTACAGTCGATATGTATCCCCAAAGTTTGCCCAAGGGATAAAAGCTGAGCCGGAAGAGTGCTATGGGAAGACCTCATTCTTTGCAATAACAACAGGCCAGCCTGTAACGTGGAGAGCTTCGGTCGCTTCATATCGTCGTCCATGGCTCGCATCGCCAGAGTCTCCAGGGCCTTGGCATCTGGCGTTGAAGACGCAGTAGCAAGAGTTCGATCGAAGAGCTTCCAGTCCAACGCGACAAGGTAAACGGCAGCGAGTAGTGGTGGTGAAAACTCGCGATAGGACCGGGCATATTTCTCCAGGAAAACGCCCTTGTCCAGGATCGGGAATGTGCGGTGCATAATGCGAAAATAAAGATTTACCAAAGTTGGTCCCAGTGGACGTATCGATTCCTCAATGCGATCCAGATCGGCGACGCGTTGTATTTCAGAAGCCGAGTCCTTGTCAGGGTAGGTGATGAATGTGGTGGATTGATTCACACGTCGCGGATAGCATCCCTCATGGTCGCCAAGCAAGATTGCCGATGGCCGCAGATCAAGAAGTTCAGGTTCATGATAGCTAGCGGGGCCAATGTACTCCGAATGCAGATGAAGCTCCAGACCTAATGTACCATTCAGGCGTGAGTTTATCAGGCCAGCGGTGGATTGTTCTTCGACAGAGCCAGCCGTGGATGGTGTTGGAGAATTCCGGCGTCTCTTCGTCCTTTTGGTGAGGTTAGCTTGAAAGAATATGGTCCCTCCGCATACTGAAATTCCGAAACATACTTGGGTTCTACTGCGCTTGGTGACTTCCCAGTCCTTTTCCGCGGTCGGGGGCCATGAAGAAACGTGCATTCAAGACCATTCAAATTACAAAATGTGCAGTTATCTTTCCCCAGCTCCCTTATACATCGCGACTTGCGATGCCGGCAACGGTCGCATGGGCGTCGCGCAGGGTAGTCCGTCGCGGACATTGACATGTATGTTGTTGTTCTTGTACAGATATCCCTTATATGGGATTATCTAATCTTCGAAAGACATGGGTCCTCAGGATCTTTCGTAGGATCATAATACAGCTAATCGGCTGAGATGGCATGGACTGACGATGTTGACATTGAGCTGCGCGTGCTGTTTGTTTGGAAATGACCAAGCCCGTTTCACGTGACATGACACCGAAGCATTGAAAGGCACAGGCATTAATCATGTAGCTGTCTTTCAGTTGCTCTAAAGAATCTTTCAGCATTAGTATATGAGCAAATATGAATTGTTCACTTACTATTAATCATATCATGACTGCGTTATGATCCATAGCAAGAAATACATATTTACCAATGATCATATATTCATTCGGAGCCCTGAATGGCTCAAAAGCTTCAATCTATCGCAAGTGCTACAAACATTAGGCAGTAAGTGGAGCGTATTCAATAAACAAGGATAACAGCCTAGGGGAAACCGCTAAGTAAAACGTGCATCAGCACTCGCATGACGGCTAGGAAATATGGAAAATAAGATATATCCATAATGTTTTACTCACGGCGGCAAGAAAACAGGCAGATACGATGAACTCAAGTCATATTCAGTCGCTTGGTCATACAGTTGAATTTCTTCCTAGATTGATTCACTTCGAATGTAGTCTGAACATAGAGTATAGGACGCTGAAATGTGCAATACTTACAAGACCTCCATGGAAATAAGCCTGAACCTCACGATTCACTTCTGTGCGGGGTTCGGTATATCATCACTCCGGGCGGAATCTCGCCTTCCTATCACTGTGCTACGACCGCGTGTACACCTCCGTTTTTGTTTAGATCGAAATATGCCCCAAGGCCCGTCTTGAAGGTCATAGCGTGTCGATTGCGTGGATTTAGGCTTGATGTCGCCAATATTCCTAATGTCGCGTTATTTCATCCATTTTCAGAGGGGTTTTGCGTGATCGACGCCATGTTAGATGGCCAGGCAGACTTTCCAGCCTTGAGATGTACTCTCAAACAAGCGAAATAATATAAAAATAAGTTTTGTGGGGAAGTTGATGAAAAGAAATCCTGGACTGACTCAAAAGATTGTTAGTAGGATAATGTCTAGCCTTGAACGACCGGACATTGAGCTCAAGCCGGCTACTGTTAGCAAATCAGCTGTCATTATGCAGTGCCAGGACGAAGAGCAGTGCTTTGACACGACTGGCAAGGCAACTTTGAAGGATACAGAGAATGCAGTTCAGAAGGAGCATGAGATGAGCCTTCGGGATGCAATCCGCAAATACCCTCAAGCTATCTTTTGGTCTTCATGGTTTTCAGCAGCAGTCATTATGGAAGGCTTTGACCACTCGTTCATCTCGGGATTCATTTCATTTCCCGCATTTCAAAAGCGCTATGGGGTTGAAGTTTCGCCCGGCGAATTTGAAATCCCCGCAGAGATGCAATCTGGCATCTCTAATGGTACTCAAGCAGGCGAAATCATCGGATTGCTTATTTGCGGTCTGCTTGTCGACAAATTTGGCTCGCGATGGATCATGATAGCCTGCCTCCTGTTGTTGATCTGCTTTGTCTTCTTGCAATTCTTCGCTGCAAATATCAACATGTATCTTGGTGCCGAGATTCTTCTGGGCGTGCCTTGGGGTGCATTCCAGTCACTCACAAATGCTTACGCTGTTGAGGTTTGCCCTGGCCCTCTCAGATCATACCTTACAATGCTTGTATCGATGTTTTGGAGTATCGGCTACTTGATCGGCACCGGTGTGTTGCGAGGCTTCCTTGGCATGACAACCTCTGCTGCTTATAAAATCCCGTTTGCACTGCAATGGGTTTTTCCTGTTCCCCTGATCATTGGAATTTATTTCGCCCCCGAGTCTCCTTGGTGGTATATCCGAAAGGGGCGTCGCGAGGATGCCGAAAAGTCACTACGAAGGCTTCGATCGAAGAAATATATTGATGACGATGAAATTTCCGAGACCCTCGCCATGATGGAATATACATATCAAATCGAGGCCGAGATGAAACAATCTAGCACATACTGGGATCTCTTCAAAGGCGTTGACCTTCGGCGTACAGAGATTTGCGTCTGGACATACTCTGTCCAGGTTTGGTGTGCAGCACTTGTGGCATATATTGTTTATTTCTTGGAGGAAGCAGGACTTCCTGATAGCGCATCTTTCGATTTTGGAATGGGAGAGTATGCACTAGCCATTATAGGTGTCTTTGTTGCATTCTATTTTGTGCCTCGAGTTGGACGACGCAGACTTCTTCTGTGTGGTATCCTCTTTATGGTGGTGACAACGTTTGTGATTGGATTCCTTGGGATACCTGGCACCACCAATCACCCTGCACTGGCCTATGCAATTGGGAGTATCCTCCTAGTTGAATATTTCGTTTACTTCATTTCTATCGGCCCTGTGGTCTATACGATAGTAGCAGAGATTCCATCCAACACCCTCCGATCCAAGACCATCGTGGTTGCTCGAGCTACATACAACACAATCGCACTGATAAAGGGCCAGATCTTACCTCGCATGGTTTCAAGTGCTTCCTGGAATTGGGGCGCTAAAATGGCTTTTTTCTGGGGGGCTTTCATGCTGATGGTCCTGGTATGGGTGTACTACCGTCTGCCTGAGACGAAAGATAGAGCTTTTGTGGAGATTGATATTTTGTTCAAGAACAAAGTGTCCGCCCGAAATTTCAAGAAAGCTGAGGTAAATCTTGCGAGCGAGAGTGTTGTGAAACCTTGATATCAATGTGCATATAGAAAATATTATGTGTTTTGGAGTGGGTCGTTGCTCTTTCACATGTCTTTGCTTCAAATAGTATATTATCATATTTCAAATATCGCGCAGTGTCTGACAATAGTTTGCTATACCATTCGCCGTTCTATGCTTGCCTCTCTCCCTTAATTTGTTCGAACATATGCTTAGCGACGGCCATTGATTCAGTATCGAAATATTGACATGAGTGGAACATCCTGGAGCCTGGAGGGTCACCTGAAACTTATCCACTTTTGCTCAAGTGCACGCTATGTCAATGAGCTCCAAACATGGACACTACCACCCCGCACACGAGCTGCTAAAGCTCCCACACTTCCAGATTCCGACACTGTGCCACCAACGGCGCCATTTGTCGAAAGCCAATACTGCCACCCTCCACGACTGGTCCAGTCTTGCCATCCAAATCCGCCCATTCAAATAAAGGAAGCCCGTTGATGGAGAACTTAATGTGGTTGCCATCTTTGAAGAGTTCGATCTGGTAGAAGGCACCGCGTGCGTCCACTGCTGGCGGTAGCGGGTCCGCACCCTGCGCTACAAGGTGAAAGCCGGGGCTCTTGCGCAAATTGCACGTATGAAATGCGCGCTCATCTTCCCATCGCCGACGGAAATACGAGACATGCAGAGTGCGGATGTCACTTGAGTGGTATTGAGGATACTCGCCGTTTCGTCGGTGGAGCAAGGGCGAGAAGATAGATGAATCATCGCCATTTCCTCCGGGCGGAGAGGCCGCCGCTGTAGCACCAAAGAAAAGCATAGCCAGACCTAACTCAGATGTGGGTGAAAACTCCCACTTGATGCGGATCCGGGATGGAAACGTCTCCGGGCACCAGAAGGTGAAGTGGTCATTTATTTCACCAGCAGAAGAGAGCTCGATTGCATTTTTACCATCCTTTGTGGTCACACACTTGGCTTGTACTGGACCTTCCGCGACCCAATCATCAACATCACTTGAAGAATCAAGGGGATTGCGGTAAAGGAGCCTGGGTACCTTCATACCCTGGGGTAAGGCTATCTTCAAATAGCCTTACGATTCACAGTTCGAAAGTGGCGACTATTATTTCGAAACGCCGAAACAAGAAGAAATGCTTCAATAAAACGCGTGCATTAGCCGATCATAAGGATTATTGTGACCGTCTCAAACCCCGGACGAGGCAAGGCGGGGGTCTCGCACTGACGCGTCAGCGGTAATAGGCCGCTTGCTGATCCCGGAGGAAAACAATGGCCTAGTCTAGTTATGGATTAGGACCGAGGTATGAAACAAGCCCGCAAGCCGTCCAGTCAACCTTTCAATGGTGTGATGAAAATTGAAGGTAGCCGGAGTCCATAGTAGCGTGATCTATTAAACGCATCTTTCGTGGACACGGAATGTCATATAAGCTACGGAAACAACAACCGCCCGCATGGCTAGTCAGGCCGTTTTGAAATAACCCAATACCCCCTACGGCCAACCACAACATACATCATCAAAATGTACACCATTAGAGAGAGGATATCTTACATCCACTACGGTGATTATTTTTAGCGTGTGGTGAAAAGTTCGTAGCTTATCTGGCCAGATTCTGTACAGTTTTCCCGCAAGAACAGCTGCATGTACCGTACAAGAAAAACAACAAAATCAAGGTAGAAAATGGTTCCACATCTTGCCAATCCTTAGACCCTTAATATTTCTCAGCCCTATAATCTAGGGCTTAAGACGTGGCGGGCTTAAGAGGTGGTGGGTCTGCAGGTGGATGACCTCCCCCTTGACCACCACCACCCTTAGTTTGTTTTCCTCCACCTGTCTCGCCCATCGTCCTTGATATTGATCTGGATTTACTTAGCACTCCGCATTCACTTGAAGTTCACTTGCGCATTTCTTGCTTCTGTCACAGTCGTGTCCAAGTGATGTATATCCTGGGTAACTTGATCGACTAATGATCAATTTACGTACCTCACTCTTCTGAAAAGGCCTCAATAGCAGCAATATGACCGATATCCCAAGAATGCAATTTGCGTAGTTGACTTGTCTCGGATCCGGATTTGGTTTATCGGAACCTTCAAAGTTGAAGATCTTTGCCTGCGATAACTGGAAGGATGATTGATGAAACCTTCATATGAAGGCGGTGCAATATGAAGATGAAGTACGGTGAGATTGAATGAAGTGGAATATGAAAAATCAGCCTTGAAGAGGGGACATGAGTGCCTTATATGTATGACCGGCGGCTAGGTTGGACTAAAGTCGTCCAATAAGCTTCGTTTCACCGTGCCTGTGGAGTAAGGCCAGGTCAAAGCAAGCGATCTGGCTGCATTGAGCTGGTGATATGGGTTGTTTTATGCAGTAATCCTAATGCGGGATATAAATGGACCAGCTAGTTTATGCCTGTATCTCAAGTGGGGGCGGGGTGACTTTCATCCAAAGGCCCCGCGGATTAAAATTATATGCCCCGAGAAAAGATGCTCATGGAGGACTCGAGAACTTATTGTTTTTGCAACTGTGAGGCTCTTCAGAGAAGTGGTGAAGCATAAGATGAGGTGTTAGTGTTACGAGGCAGCCTTGGAACTGTTATGGTCGTGGACCATCATTGGCGCGAAGCGAAAGCCACCGGAGGCTACCGCTCCGCCTCATGCACAAGGATGCATGAAGCAGCCAATTGTATGCGGCCGTGCCGCACAGACCCTCGCTCTCAAAACATATTGGGAAGGATTTGTTAGCCTGGTCAAGGAGTGGAGCTTTGCAATGATATTGACGACCATGAATGGTGGAAGAGCCGCCGAGGCTGTTACAACTTACTGCGCCCCTTCATACACACCTGAGCCCAAATATACTTGTAGGCGGTCTACTGTTGATTTATCTTTCCCAACCTGAGCCTTTTCTCAAGACATATGAGCGACCCCCGATAATATTATTATTGCTGAAGAATGTCTGAGTTTAAAATGTCTGAGTCTACGATTCGACCAGCAGACTCCTGGGAGTCGAAAGAGCTTGACCTGCACAAGAGACCATGGCAGTACCTTGGGTATCCAGCTTTTTGCGAATGGTCTGCTTCCGATAATGACTTCTTTGTTCTTCGTCGATTCAAAGTGCTCAACACGCGAGTGCTATTGAAAATGCAAGATTCTATCTCTCAGTTGGAAGAGGAACTAGCTGCGATAGACAGCGAAAACTCTCAATTGGGCATCTCGCCTGTGAACAATGGTTCATTCAGACATGATATGGTACAGAGAAGGGAGGAAATACTGACTGAGGCACAGTCAAAATTGAAAGAATATAGTATGTTGACCTATGTCTCTCCTTTCTCGCCTTACTGCGTTTTCTTGCTCCGGTGATATTTGACAGATGAGACTAACGATCAATTCAAGATGAATATGTGATCACATATTCCAAACTTAGATCACGGCCTCCGGCTGACAAGCATGAAATATCCAATGTGAAGAATTGGCTTTTGCACTGTTATCCGGAAGCCATATTTCGGGCAGAAAGAAATTATGTGACAGCAGTGGATGATTTAATACGATTCGTGGAAGAGAAGAAGTCTCCTCTGCTTAAAAAGATGGAAAGGTATTCAAGTATTACACGAAGCTTATTTTTCAAGAAGAGCATTGTGAGTTTATTCCTGGTCGTTGTTTTTTTCTCGTGAAGTCGGTCGACATGGAGAAAATTCAAGCGGATGATAAGGGCTAACAAAACAAGAAAACCAATATTCAAGGCTATGATCCAGAGTCCACGAGCTATTACGACGATAATTTGATGGAGTCCTGCGCCCGATCTATCATTATTATCCTTGGCCTAGTCATGTTGATCGCACCGCCATGGTGGTTGATCTTCGTCGAAAAGAAAACCTACCAGCTTGGGATTATTACGGGCTTCATCATACTCTTCCTTGCACTGGTTGGGGCTCTTACAGGCGCAAAACCTTTTGAAAGCTTGGCAGCCACTGCGGCGTATGTAAATCCCATCCCCTGATGCGCTTGCTATGTCATTCAACAAGAACTGATCTCTCCTCTTAGCTATTCCGCAGTTCTCATGGTGTTCATGCAGGTTGGGGGCAATATGGCTTAAGGATGATTGAGAATGTGTATCGAGATATAGTGGAGATTTCGGGAATGATGGGAATGTGCTATCGCCTTATTAAACCCCACAGGGCTATATATTCGAATGTATCAAACCCCCATACCCAGGTGGGCACTGAACTGAAGTGACATGCTCAAAAAATTTCGAAGTAGCTCGATTTCTATGATCTAAATTTCGAAGTACCTTTCAAATAGTTCGGTGTGAGAAAACGCAAAGATGTTCCCAGATTGGTGTGCATTGGCGGTAGCACTAGCGCCATTAAGGACTGCGGCCCCCAAATTTGGCCCCCAAATTTGGCCCCCAAAGATTGCCTACCACAGTAGGCTTTCAGCCTTCCCCCATCCCCACCTCCTTTGACAACTTTCTAATCTCGAGCTACTTCAGTCTCCCATAATACTGCCGCCGTCGGTAGATATTTCCCCCATATCCACCACTCGTCTTACCCGGTGACTCGAAATGATCGAGACCCAAATTGAAATAGCGGCTCCACCCAGCCACGTGCGAGATGTGGTACGATTGATGCTCCCTGTGCTACCGCCTAGATTTGGCTAACTCTAGTCTACTTCCACTCCTATTATAGCTCCTCGACTTTGCCACTTACCCAGACTGGCAAGAATCGGGCCTTGTTCGCTTATTAGAATCCGAGGATTCGACTCAGACTTTGGCTACCCTGCAACCTGGCGATAAGATCAAGTGTGATATTGATGGCATGAAGTTCACGGCCGAGATTAAAGTTACTTTTCCGATATATGCCCAGATATGGGTCTACAAAATCGCATTCGCTAACGCGATTCTGATGACAGGAGAATTCGGAGCATCTGTTTCAATGGCAAGGGCCTCCCGTGATGGGTCTGATTGCTGGACTGCACAGCTTCCGCTTCGAAGCAACCGAGTCTGGGGGTACAAATTTCACACAGTCAGAGGACTTTTCTGGTCTGATTGCCTTCCTGATGAGCCCTTCTTTGCTGGGGAGGAAAATGCTTGGTCAATATAGTCAATTTAACGAGGAGTTGAAGGCTCGCGCAGAGAGAGGTGCCTCCGCGTGATGCATTTTCGGTGGTTGACTGAGTAGGTATTGGGGTAGCAAGTCTTCGATTGTAATATAGTTGAGATTGGTCTTGCCACACGGGAGATGGAATGTAGTCAAGTGTGGATTAAGGGTCCAGGTGTATCTTATCAATCTGACCCGCACTAGCCCCACTCTACGGATCCTGCTGTATGAATGAGAATAGTAACAAATTCTTTTTTTTTTTTTTTTTTTTTTTTGAAGAGAAAGGGAGACAGGCCTAGAATGGCCCAAATAGCACATCATGTCGGAGAGCTAGTCTGCCCAGTCCAGATTGATGTTGACATCGCTTGCATCAACACACTCGGTCATTCCTCTCGCCTTGAACTCTGAACTGAGTGCTTCATGGACCTTGTTGAGATAGTACTTCTCTCCATGAACGTCAATGCCCAGAATCACACCTGTATGAATCATCTCATCAAAGATCTGTCTCGCTAGTTGCGAGATTTCTTCGTCTGCACAAGAGGTGAGCTCTTTCAAACGAAACCTCCAAAAGACCCATCGAGAGGTACTAAAGCCAAAGCATCTTATATTTGCTTTGACTGCCAGGCCTCCAGGTTCGGTTCCAGCTTCGTGGTCATATGTCATAGAGGCAGAAGGACAAGGGTTGTAATTATCTGCTGCCGCAGTAAGAAGCTTGAAGTTTGCATTCGCTAACCACGCAAAACAAGCGGGCAGTAACTCGGCAACTGTAGACTTTGATATCAAGCCATCACACCGAGTAATGTCATCATCGTCATTCGCGTCATTTCTCAGAGGTATTTCTTCCTCAAATGTGTTTTTCAGTAGCCATAGAGCAACAAAACTCAATTCATTTTCAAATAGTCCAGCTGCGTAGAGCTTGGCGGTGAATACAGCCAGGCTTTCACGCTCACATGAAGTGTATTGTTGCGATTTGGTGATCCATTCTTTCTGTAGGTCCCGTGCAAAGAACGGAAGATTGTTGTTTCTTGATGGGTCACCGTGGGAAAAAGGGATACCCTGGTTTTTCCCTTCGCTACTCTCATTTGTATGACTGAATATTCGGAGTGCTCCAATGGTAAGTACTAGGACAACGAGTTTATCCTGTTCTGGGCTTGAGGCGGGGGTGACCTTTGAGGTTTGTACGAGCATGTCCCACGCATCATGCAAGCCAGCTTCCATGTCTGCTGTATTCCAGTGCCCTTGGTGGTAGAGTTCACCTATGCTCAAAATGAAGTTTCGAATTTCGTCAAAGTTTTCCTTCGGACATGCAGGTTTGGGTGCAGAGGAAACTCGATGCTCTGTGCCGTGCTCCGGGATTGCACATTGACCGGCACAGCTGATGTCAAGAGGCTTGTCAGACATCGCATTAACAGAGGACAACGGCAGTTTTAGGGCGCTGAAGAGTGTGTTGGGCGGGACCGGAGTAGATTAATTGATTCTGTTAAGGAAGGAAACAAGAATCAAGTTGCCTGGAAACATGCGTGGATAGACGCGGAGTACTGTACGGAGTAGACTATGCCAAGACATTCGATGTGGCGTGATCTTCGTACATTCTTCCAAAATTGGTTCCTAATGCATACCTAGGGTAGCATATTGTTACCTTGGCATACAAGGTTATGAATCCCTCAATGATCCTTTGATCACCCTGTACGTTTTCTTTTTTTGCCGTTAATCTCTAATACAATGTTTATGGCAGAGATAGGTATAAATATCAGCTCGTCGTTGCTTGTTTCCAAGTAGCATTAGTCTCTCTTGATATCTTCTTTACTACAAGGTAAACAATGAAGTTTAGCGCTTGTTTTCTCGTGGCACTACTCGAGCCATTGCTTTCACAGGCCATTGCTCTCCCTGATAGTTCAGCTCAGAAATCTAATATTGCTGAGCTTGAAGACGATTACAACATCCACACCGATCTCAATGGTCACTCATTCTCTAATGAGAAGTCACCGAACGACAATCCTTTAAATCTTGAAAAGAAAGATACAGAAGCGGTAAAGAATTACCTTTCGACCTTAGCTCATGAGTCCCAACTAATAAGCCTCAAGCGATGCATAGGATATTGTGGTCCTTATGGATGTCACTGCTCTCAACCTTTACGAGTGTGTCCCTGTAATAAAGTCGGGCGCACCTGCACTTGCCCGTGATATGGATCACAGTATTCTATCATCAGGTTGTGCTTCTTCTTTATTGAATTGTTGTTTTTCAAGTTCGAGAGCTTTAAAATTTATGAGTCCCCTACAGCTTATACAATGCATTGAGCCTTTCAATCCTATGGTGAAGATTAAGCACAAGCAGTAAATCCCATCTTGATAATAAGTCAGCATTCCATCTGATTTAAAAAATTTTCATATTCGTTATAGTTATACTGCCTCTAGCAGATCCTTGTCTTCACTGTTATATATCAAAGTATGTACCCACATGAATATCTTTGTGTCATAGAATACGGATTACCGGCAGGGGCCACTCGTGATTCTGTACTATAGCGTTGACCGGACTATAGCCGATACATGTCCGAATCTTCCCGTTCTTTATTCCCACAAAGGCAGGGTTGTTGACACACGCAAAGGGCCGTGCAAATTCCACCACTTCCTTCGCAACCCAATCAGCCGTTGGTTGCCAAGGGCGCCCCTTCTTAAGGGGAGGCAGTGGCCGTCACCTGAGTAGAACTGGTTTACACGTGAGGCAAAGGTACCCACAAGGCGACTTGTTTGTCTCGGACTAGTTTTTGAGCGATAGCCTGATGCCGCGTGACTTGTCCGCGCACAGCATCCGCAGCGGGGTTCCTTGCAACCGGACCCCGACGTAGGTCCGGGCTCGGTGATGTGGCGGTTGGGGGTCCAGACTATACCCCGCGAGAAGCTGTTCTCTGGCAAAATGAGTGGCAATCCCACATAAACCATATTGCATACCATGTGAAAGTATCTAATTGTTGGATGAAGTTGCAAGTTAATGAAACAATTCAGTTGTTTCAAGCTACATTTAATCTTTGAGGATGTGCGATTTCTTTTAGACTTGACATACAACTTCAGTTGCCATATCTCCAACGGGCCCCACTGGTCTCTGCCCTGCCCTCTAATCATTGAGCGGCATCCATTATAGCTCTGAACACCCATTGATCTCAGAGAATCAACGATTTCTTCTTCTTTAAAAAGAAAAAGAAGTATGCCTTTTTTGAGTTTGAGGTCTTGGCAGGTTTTCATAGTCATGCAACTAAGCGATTTCCAAGGTCAGACACTGACAGACGAAAATTCCGTCTTGATAAAGCCCCGGCAGTTCCGTAATTGATACCAATGGAGGACGAACAGATTCAATTATCGAGTCCGTCTCTTGTCTGCTTGTCTTGTAAGGCAAGCAGAAGATAATGCGTTAAGCAGCTTCCCTCGTGCTCTAGGTGCAAGCAGTATGTCTTGGTTTCCTGGCCCAAGCAGGAGAATATATTTCGGGATGTGTACGAAGCCGTATCCCATTTAGATCATCTCGTACGCATGGATTTTACAACTATGAGAGTTGAATTCCACAATCGTTCCTCATCGGGTATTGAAAAGGGCTTTCCGGTTCCAAAGCAAGATTGGAAAAAACAGTTGGATATTGTCAGGCGGCTAAAACTTTGCTCTCAGCGATCTTGTCTACTGTTTGGAAGACATTGAAGCTTCGAGGACTCATATATCAGAGAATGGAGGAGGACGACGTTGAAGAAACCAAGTTCCTTCTTAGAGTGTTGATGAAGATTGATCCCTCTTTCTGGTCCCTCAACGCACCAGAAGCCTTGATCTGGATTATATTCACAGGGGCCGCTGCTTCTATTGATGGGCAAACACGAGCGGCATCCATTCACCTTAGGGGCGTAGTCGTCACGGCAATCGATTGCGAGGATCTGTTGCTGGCTAGGCAAGACTGGACGTATTTCCGTCTACTGCAGGAATTGAGAACTTAGACTCCCTCTGGGCCGAAATGTGAACAATAAATGCTGTAACTCGAAGACACCATATGGAGCCACATTGTGTGGGAGAATCGAAATAATTTATTTTAGACATGCTTCGTTATTCAATGTTTCCTACTTCCTGAAATCCAACTATACCCTGCTCAGAATATAGTTTTTGGGCAGGTGACACAGATCAGGCAGCAAACTTGCCGACTATAACGACGAGGTTTGCTTGAAACCCAGATTTTGTTCTTTTTATGCTTGTAATTCAATCATGAAACAAAAAAAACATACAACAGTCAGGATTCGCATGTGGTCACCCACCATACTACTAACTAACCGGCGTGTGGCTTAAGTACGGCTGAGCGGACGGGAAGCCCTGTTCTCCACACCCTATGGTCGTATGTACCAGAAAATGTATTGAGTTGAAATATATAGGCCAGTTCAGAGAGTTGTCCGCGCTCGGTCCAGATGAGGAATAGGTGAGTGCCGCTTTAGTCGCGCGACCGGGGAGGAGCGTACCAACAACACCCACCGTAGCATTTGATTAGGATGGGGGTGCCTTCCCCTCTCTCTTTCATATGTACAATTTATGTATTTTAATGCTCCTCAAAAATAGTGGATCTGTGGACTGTGATCAATATACTTATATCTAGAAAGTATATTCCTCATAATCTTCCTAGTGCGTGCCTGGTGGGAGAACGAAGAACGATATTTCTACAATAGCATTACCATTACCGGGAAAACCAACCTATCCACGGTGGCTGGCTTACTTCAGCATGGTTATGGGTTTAACGACCAACCGAAAAAGAAGCAATTGAGAAAGGTAGCGCAAACCTCCAAAACGCGAACCCTTTAGATGATCGTTGCGATTATACTAAGAGCATAGATGGGGTTGTCTTTTCTGACCCGAAAGCGTGCCCAGCTCTTGATCCTCCTTGATAGATAGGAGAATACTAGCTCTGACTGTATTGCTTTTACTAAAGCTAGTCTTACACATGCATGACCCCTCAAGTGAGTATGCTATCATCAAAATCAGGTGACTAGCCTATTGAAGAGGGTCTTGACAATGTCTTAGATCTAGTTTCTTGGCTCCCAAAAAACCTGCCACACTTGGCGCTTTATGCGCAAACCCACCAAGAATTAGGCAGCAGTTGGAATGAAAGAATACAAAATTTCGCCATCTAAGCTACGAAACAGTAGCCGCCTACATGGCCAGCCAGACTGTTCTGGAATATCTAAATACCCCCTTTTGGCCAACCATAACACGTATCACTTGATGTTACACCATCAATAACAGCTTATCTTAAATTTACTTTAGTGATATATTCTAGTGTGGAATAAAAAGGCCGTAGCTTGTTTAACCAGATACTTTATAACTAAAAGGCACTAATAATTTTAGGCTCAAAGTGCTATCGCGTATATTCACAAAAGGAATGTAAGATATGACCAAAATAGCAGAGGTCCTGAAATAAAACACAATATTATGGAAGGCAGTTCATCATGGTCGGGTGGAACATGATATAGAAGGGAACAGTGGGTGATAAACGTGACTAACGACGCACCCGTCACTTCATCTATTTAATATTAGTCGTTAGTATAAGAATGATTTTCATCGATACGCACAAAGCTTGTGGCGAGGAGTTTCAGTCCATATAATAGAGATCATCAAACAAATCGCAAGAATGTTAGATAATGTGCCGATTCCTATGATAAGTTAGACAATGCTTTAAAGCTATAGGCTGCCTTTAGGATGACTTACTCCATTTAACCAGTAGCCCTGGCTGCCTTGATTTCATTCTCCGAGGGCGGATAGCTTTTCTTCTCATGATGGCTGAAGATTAT
Organism: Penicillium tannophilum; assembly: GCA_028829675.1. Classification (NCBI taxonomy): domain Eukaryota; kingdom Fungi; phylum Ascomycota; class Eurotiomycetes; order Eurotiales; family Aspergillaceae; genus Penicillium; species Penicillium tannophilum. The sequence goes on from JAQKAK010000008.1 coordinate 1,419,598, forward strand.
GGTTGTGATATGATAACGGTCTAGGGGGGATATCAAGCGGTTTTGTTTAGCCCCTCTTGGCATTTATTAACTACTCAACCTGGCCCCCAAATAGCCCGGTCCAAATTTACGGGCCCCTGGCTTCTTAGGGGACATGGGCACTTTCAAGGCTGCTGGACCTAAGTTTTCCTCAATGATAAATTTCATATGTCAAACACAGTATCGTTGTAACAAAAATGTGATTATAAAGGCTTTTGAATAAAGTAAGCTGTCCCGTACGCACGTTGCGATGACCCACACAAAGGCGCAGAACTCGTGTATGAAGGATTCTCTGCAGTTTACATCTGGCTGAGTAGTAGCGGTACTAGGAATAGTATTTAATGAGAAGGTGGAGGTGCTACGGAGTATAGCTTCGCCACTAGACTAAGGTGAAAACCTCGGAGGTATCTACGGGGGGTATGATGTGAAACAAAGGAGGGATCCATAGTTGACATAGTGGCACTAGTCATTAATTATTGTCAGACCATTTTGCTCGTAGGGAGTTGATATCGATTTCAGGTCCAATCTGCCCTTCAGGATCATCAATCTTCCGTCCACCTTTTCGATGATCCTTTGATCTCATTGATAGTCGCCGCAAAAGTCGCTGGTTTAATGGAGTTTCTTCGGCTATAAAGGGCAATTCTTCTGGCCTGATTGGTGGGCCTCGTGTACTTCTGAGTGTTGTCCGGAAAATCTGCAACATTGTAGGGATCAAGTGGCTAAGGACGCACCATAATATGCCAATTGTGATCAGAAGAGCCACCGCCGCTGTCGCAATCATGTAAACCAGAACGCTATGATCGGGTGCATTGCTCATGCTGAAGATACTAACAGCAAGCCCCACTGGTAGAAAGAATACGGTGACATAAGTGAAGAGGGTGATATTCTCTGCTTCCTTGAGTGACTTTTTAGATCGGATGGCGTCTTGGGCATTGGTTACCAACGCGATTAGGAAGTCAATGCGCGCGGCTGTTGCTTTGATCTCTCGGACATGGTCCTCAAAGTGAACCAGCTTTTGCTTAATGGACTTCCGATATTTCTGCTCATCCATTCTTGTCCAGCGTGGTCGCGATCGGCCTTGTGAGCTCTCTCGGAAATTCCATTGCTCAATCAAGCCTTGCAGATTGGTAATGTTGTTTTTCAAAATGACCAGAAGCTGAAAGATTTCCCGCAACTCCCCTGGCTTGCGATCTTCAAAGCTGTCTCTGGAAAAGTATTTTTCTCCCGCATCCGACGTTGTCGACCGAGGACCTTGTTCGATGCGCCGTAAAATCAAATCCATGCTACTTGACACCTTTTTCAGGATGCGATTGATGAAAATCAACTCCAAAACCTTGCGTTGTTGCCAATTCGCACTCTGGCTGCGATCGTAATCGTCAAGCGGCGGATAATTAGCAAGCTCTGTCGCGTCTGCAAAATTTTGAATAATATGACACGTCCAGTAGCGATCAAAGAAATCGCCCACGATACGAAAGCTAATCACAGCATCAATGAGATATGTATCACTGCTGAAAACGCCACATTCTTGCGATTTTAGCTGCCGCACGCAATAGGGGTCTGCAGGGAGTGTCTCATCTCCACTGGGCCTATACAGCTGGAAAAAGCGGAAATGAACTTCGGTCACCCAACTATTGACCACAGCCGCAGTATCATCATAAAAGTAGTTCGCATGCACTTTGGCATGTCGATCGAAGAATTGCGCCATGTGTACTCGCTCAAGCTCGGGTGATGCCAGGAAGCACATGGTAGCGACCGTGTAGTCCGGAGCTCTGAGGTAAATTAAGCGCTTTTTGCTGGTCTCAGCACTCCGCGATTCCCGAAGTCGGCTCCATAAGTCTATATAGGTGGGACATTCACTTGATTTGGACTTCTCCTCGACCGACCACTTCCATTGCTTTCGTCCCCTACGGATATCGTCGACTGTTGCATAGCAGTCCGAGGCACGCGTCGAAATGCTTGATGTCTGGTAATTCTCGACAATTCGCCGAAAGTCGCGATCTTTCAACGTTTCTCGAATCACCCCATGCGCTTCTTCTTGGATCGCATCAAACTCTTGCTTGGTCTCCGGCGGTGTGAAGTCCAGAAAGTCGGGATATTTATAGACCCATTCTTCCGGTACATCGACGATATTCCCGAGGTCGACGAGCCTGCCATATGGAACCTGGCGTTTCAATGTTCGTTGGACTGCAACCGCTCGCCCGTCCGTTTGAAAATCAATATACCCTTGTACTGCAGTAAAGTTGGTGTCCGGGATGGGAGACAGATCCGTTGGCTGGCCTTGTGACGGTAATTCTCGTTCAGTAACAAGCGGGATTCTGGGCCCTGCTCTTGATGGGCCAGGATCAATATCTGCCTCTCCAGTGGCTCCAGGCTGGTCCATTTTCACTTTCCCAATGGTACGCAGAATAATGTAAGGTATTTCAAAGCCGACGTGAAAATAGAAATCACGGAAGAGCTCACGGTCAAAGAGAACGGGCTCCTTGCTAAAATCGTCAAGCTGTCCAGGGAACAGACCGTTTTCGGAAGAAGAGTTGATGATAACTTGTGTTGCATGAGTAAACATCTCAGATGGCGTAAAGCTTCGGTCGAGCTGATGCCCTTGCTTCGCCATCTCCATCGCCAGACCGTAGCGCAGAGGATTATCCCATTGGGACTCGTCATTCCCTTCATCGTGTAAAACCTGCGCACTGACCAATTGTTTCCAAACCTCTTCTTCTCCTTTGAAAAAGCCCCAATCAAGTCCATAGTAAAGGATGGTATCCCGAGAATGAAACAAAAACCTTGTCTCTCGGGAGGTTCGAGTGACACTCAGCATACGCTTTCGTAGCACATCGTTCTCAAGCGTAAACCGTCGCAGATTCTGTCTGCGCAGCTCCTCTGCTGTGAATTTCAACATCGGTCCCGATGTTGACTTCCGCGCGCCACGACGAGGTAAGTGATCAGCTATTCGAAGAAATTCTTTCAGAGTTTCGTGGGGCATCTTCTCTAGTGTTTCTTTGACATGCTGGATGAGGTATTCCAGATTATGCAATGCTTTCCAAATCCACACGTGGTCACTGAGACGATATAATGGAAGCTCCGAGTCGGCCAGATGTTGCCATGTCGGTGTTAGATGATTCTTCGTCTCGATAAGCTGGCGAAACCACTTCACCGCAAAGTCTCCCAACCAACTGCACACAAAAAGTAGGTCCTCTATATCATCAAATACTCGAAGGTATTCCGTGGCTTTGATTATGTGACTCGGCATGTTCGTAGGCCCATCGGGTGGCAGATCTGTCTCTTCCGATTGATTCATGATCCTCCCATGAATGCTGATATTAGACGAACGTGCCTCATCGCTGCTTAACTGCGAAATCCACTCAAGATGTCCTTTGCATGTCTTGTGGATTTGTTCACATAGCTCTGGTGCCTCTGAGAGCATACCATGCATCTCCAACATGAAAATGAATGCGAAACTTGAGTGTATTATCAGCTTCAAGAAAGGCAACCCTCAATCGGAGATGTACTCACTAGCTTCCTGAGACACTAACCCGATGATCACCAAAGTCACCACATGTGAGAGCTATGGGGCCTATATGATCTTGCGTTGGTGCACTTCGGTGAAGAACATCCTCTTTGCCATCAGGTGCGCTGAGCGTAATCATTGGGCCTTGTACTTCTATTGGGGACTCTGGGCTGAGTTCAGAATCTGAATTCAGACTTCCTTGATCTTGAACGGTAGTTCTGTAGAGAGGAGTGCCATCCTTTTCATCAGGCGTTGTGAGTGTTATCACTGGTCTGCCATTTTCCAGAGCGACAGGCGCTGATGAAGGATCGAAATCCAACCTAGGTTGTTCGGCAGTTGGAATACTGCAGACCGACAGGATATGCTCAAGATTTCGACGGAGAAGCCAATTCACCTCTGGGTTTGAAGCAGAAGGCTTAGTGGTTGTAACAGATTCCGGTCGAGGGTCAAACTTCAGGTCGGTGCTTGAAAGGATGAAGTTCCGCCAGTCCTCCTTGGTTGTACTCACCTGGATTTTGAAAGCCACGGCTATTTCAACTGTATGCCCCTTCTTGAAATTATGCGTGATTGGAATCGGCTTGATAGCACCTCTTTCCTTTTGCAAATTCAATTCTAGCGCAGCCCCATCTTTAAAGACCCCGATTAGCACACACATACGTTCTTTTTCGGGCCTCAAGTCTGGGCTATTTTCCATGGCAACCATTCCATAGCCATGGGGTGCCCTCAAATAGTCTACTTGCAGATCTTTTCGTTTCTCCAGGTAGTCCAAGTCTTGCATATGGAAATTCGGGTTGAGTTTCATATTCAGGGGCTCGAAAGATAGATACTCGTTGGTGATCTGGGTTTGCTGGACGACCACATTGTTCTGACACCATAACCTCACAGTGACCATGAATCCCTCATTGGTGCTATATGAAATGACTGGCCAACGGTCCCTCACAAATTCCACGCTCGGTGGCTGTGAGGATGCTGCGTTCAGGATTTGCAGGCCGAATCCGTTGGCCATAAGCTGGGCATTTTCTAAGAACTGCGATGAGCGCCAGTAGACATACCATGCCTCCGGATCATCGGGCAGTCCCAGGCCAAGGATACCCGACTGAAGGTGATCACTCGATACAGGGCGACAAAGACGAAGCAGGGAGCCGTATGCGCCTGCACTTGCAGTTGTACCCCGGTCGCCAAAAGACACGTACGGGGCATGGTGTCTTGTCGTGGTTTGTCGCGGCTGTTTCTTGTTATCAGACTGCAAAGTTGCTGCTCTGTAGAAAGGTGTCTCTGATCGTGGGGCTGCGGAACCGGTCATTTCCTTTATTACCACTGCTGACAGATTCTGTCTCGGTACTTACGCTGAATTACATCGCGAAACCTTTTGTCACCTTTTTCTGGCAGATTTACGAATTCGATTGTGGAGTTTTCTCTGGATGCATCCATTTTGCCTCGGGGCAAGAAACAGCCAGACGAGGTTCTCTCAGGGCGAGTGGAGAACGACTTCATGTATTTTGACCTGAGACTGTCGGCTGTATTTACTTTTTCTGCAGCTTTCAGCTAACTATTCCTTTCTCGGAAATGATCCACTCATACTTCCTCCTTTACGCCGAAGCCGTGCCGCTAGTCAGTACTCAGCCCCGCCCCGGCGCATCCAAGGACAGATACTTCCACTCCGACTTACCCGCATAAGCCACGCTTTGTTAGGACTGTCCGAATAATAAGCCTCTTGTTAGGACACACCTTACCTTTTTAGGAGTTTGGGTGACTAAGTAGGCTTACACCCCGAATGTGACTTGTTTGCCTGGTTGCGACTTTTTCACTAGCGTAATTCACCACGGAGTGAGCGGACGGGAAGCCCTGTTCTGCACACCCTGGGTCGTATGTACCAGTCCTCCCTTTGAATGGAGATATGTCCATAGTGCAAACGAAGAAGAGACTAATATTACGAAATGGACCCTTACCCGCCACAGATGATGTTTATATTGGAAGAAGTAAGAATAGCCATTAGATGGAGACTGCGGTGAGGCTGACAAAGGCCAGCCGAGTTCATCCTATCCAGTCTCGACAATGGCTGCGCCAAATCTGGCGACGTGCTCGATGGCATTCAGTCGAATTTGAAATTCGTTGACGACCTGGGCGCGACCCTCGAGGCGATCTATGCTGCCCTTTTGTAGGCCTTTGTCACGGCTTTGATGAAGAGCCTTGCGGATAGAAAGATCCGAATACGCTAAACTTCTACGCCACTGCTCTTGCCTCCGCAGTCATGTCGTTGAAGTCGTACACAGGTACTAGAGAAGGGCATAGGACTGTCATAGATGTTTTGCTGCCATTTAGTGATGACTTTGTGTCCGCGGTAGGTGTTGCTGCGCAAAAGGCAGAAGCCACAAGGTATCTTCAAGAAGTTTGGTCGTGTAATATATGTTGAGGAGGCACCAGGTCGGAGATTTTCAGACCCGGGAGCTTGATCTTTTATGATATTCTTGCGGGTTTGGCTAATGAATTGGAATCTCTGTGCCCAATCAAGTTGCACGCGAATAGCAAAGCCCTGTCAGAGAATACTTGGGTATCTTTCAATGTTGACCAAGAGGAAGAAGGAAGAAAAGTCCTTGCCTATTTTGCTTTATGTTGTCTTCGGTCTACTTTGGTTGACAGTTTCGACCGCTGGTATTTTCATGGAGCCAGTCTCTCCACTTCTGGTCGCTCAGGATTGATCTCACGCGGGCCTCGAGCCACTCGGTGTTTCCCCAGAAGCCCCAAGACGCCTGGAATCTACACCAGTCAACCAGGGCCGTTTCCCAGTGTCGCTTGAACGTTTCCCATTCATACGGATCAGCAGCTTTGTTCTGGAGGAGGCAGGCGCGGTACCGCTCCAGCAGCTGCCTTTCTCCTTCACGCATCGTCAGTTCATTGGGTAAAGGTTCATGCGCATCAATAAGCATATGTAAAGGGACCGAGCACGTGAACAGCTTGGCAAGGTCGCACACCCCGAGGCCAAGTCCGACGTATTGGAAATCAAAGAACGCCACGTCTTTTCCGTTAGTAGTCGTAAAAAGATTCTCCGACTTGACGTCGCCATGTATATAAGACTCAAACGGTCTTCCACACGGGGTTAAAAAAAGTGCAGCCACTTCGGCAACGGATAATGAGGAACCTTCGAGACTGCTGCACAGTGCTTCTGACCACTCCGAGTCGTCCTCAACCAGGGAAGCGTACTCTGTACGTCGTGTCGCAAGATATGTATATCCTCCATTGAGCCATAAGCTACTCCCAACCGTTTCTAGGCTCTGTCTTCTACTAAATTCCTCAAGGGGCGGCAAGAGGTATTTATCAAGGGTGTCCGGCTTCAACCCCAACGAGCGGCCGTGGAATCTGGCAAGCCAGTCCAGCGCCCCCTGTACTTGTGTGCGATTCAACGCGCTCCTCTTACCCCCGGCGACAGGAAACTTCGGGCGCAGATCAACCATAATAGTGGCCATTAGACCTCCAAGTTCCTTTTCGCCCTCACGGTCGCCATGCATGCCACGCGTCGAGGCAAGGCACTTGGCAACGCCAATATTGTCACCCAGCAGCGGTACCACATCATTATAAAAACATTGCTCCACCTCGTAGCTCAGCATTTTCCGCAGGTGTCCTTCATCCCCATTTCTGGCATTATTCAATGGGGGTGATATGAGCTTCAGGACGAGCGGGTATATGGTCCCCGCGACTCCTGAGTTCAACCCGCAAAGCTTGTCAATTTTCCGAGCTGCGTTTTCGGTGGTTGCGCGGGCATTGATGGCGCATATACGTCCATACCCTGCCCATAGTGTCTGTAGGGTGCTGCACGAGACGAGTTCGAGAGAGTGCCATGATAGCATGATGCTTGCGACGCGTTCGGGGGAGTTGGCGGGGGGAGGAGCCATTGTGGCTGAGAATCTGGCAGGCCAATGACCCTGGGTACACGAGCTGGGATATGTGCCTTGTGGAGAGATCTCTGCAGTTAAATTGGAACGCGCGACGTGAAGTGATGGTGGATCTGCAATGTTCTTATCAAGGTTATGTAAGCTGCCCCGCCGTCTCCTCAGTCTGCATTGCCAGTCGCCTTGACTTATACTGTATGATGTTGCCTGGGTTTTCCCCCTAATTGGCACTCATCCTCGGCGTTTCTTCCTGAATAAGTCCGTAAGCCGGTTTTGCTTATTTTCTCGGGCATATCTGTCTGCCTCAGGGCCTCACCAGTACAGATTCTCAATGCCTTTCAATTTATTTTCTTTATACTCTTCGTCTATCTGACTAAGATTGCTGTCAGTTGTGTAATTTGTGAAAGTCTTGCTTATCTCCTATCTTTTAGGACTTAGTGGCTCATCTTTTTTCTTTTCCTTTTTTTTTTTTTTTTTTTTGGCTGCCTGGCATGCTTCCATCAGGCCCCCGAAGAGCGAGGTTGGCTTAAATGCCGTGCAAGCCTACATCAATGGATTCTTATACTTCCAGTACAATCCACATCACAGTTCCTCGACAGAGCTGAACCTCGATCCTGACCATGGCTGCAAATGAATCAGTCACCAAGGGTTTTGTATCCAAACGCCTGCTCTTTCGTGCAGTGGAGGATTCAGACGAAGATAAAGCATTTCTCCAAAGAGAATTCGAAAACGATCCTACCACTCAGGCACTCATGTCCCCAGCCCTCCAACGTCCCGCGAGTAAAAAGCACATTGAAAGCTTCATCAAAGATATGGAAGGATGTCTGCTTGGAGTGATAATTTGTCTTCGCCCTGAACCGTCTGAAGAAAGCTCATCTCCCAACAACGATGCTCAAACATCCGATCAATCTTCCAAGGAAGCTAAAAATGTCCCTATCGGTCTGCTAGCAATTTCCAACTGGGGCTCGGGCTTCAATCGCCATCGTCGTGCATCGCTGGGTCTGTCACTCAAAGAGGAATCTCGTGGTAAAGGGTACGGCCCCGAGGCCATTAATTGGGCGCTGGATTGGGCTTTCCAATGTGCCTGGCTTCATAAGGTGTCTTTAGGTTGTTTTGGATTCAATCATCATGCTTTGGGGCTGTACCCGAGACTTGGTTTTGTTGAGGAAGGGCGTGAACGCGAATCTGTATTTCATCGCCGTGCTTGGTATGATATGGTGTTGTTCTCTATGCTGGAGCATGAGTGGGAGGATCTAAGATCTAAGGTAAATTGAATGATATTCTGGGTAACCGACATTATTGGAGACATGACAGATCTAGACATGTCATTTGTGAATTGGGAGACGCATACTTTATATAGAAATACACAAAGTGATATGTTTGCCAAGTAGGTATCTCTTTTCACAAGCCACCTCTCAGATCCTATTCATTCTGTTCTATAATGCTTCTGAGATCCACCAATTCTTTAATTCTCTGTCAAAGAGAAGAAGGAAGGAAGAGGGAGAAGCGCTGATTTATCTACAGGATATGGTCACCTGGCCTCCGACATAAGTCATCGAATTATTGCCTAGTACTAGCGCCCGGGTTAATCAATATATGTCGTCATTGTATTGAGCTCTATGATACTATCAGTGCAGCCGGCGACACTGTCAAGGTTGAAGGACAAGAATTATATTGGCCTTCGCTTCGATAACCCTGTGCATCAAACCTGAAACCATATAAATATGGGGCGACTTACTTTGCATTGAAAATTAGATCGCCGTATTTATACGTTAGGTCAGGAGATATCTACTAGCAGTTGAAGGCTTCATTTTCAGGTCAGTCAACATCTCACCCAACAACCAGGACGGACTCGCTATTGCTTCATTCACAAACACACCATGCTATGTGTAGGTGCCAAGAAGGAGAGCATTGCAGGGGCTAGCGATTCGTCTAACAAGGTATACCTAATTTGCACTACAGAGCTCAGAGAGTCGCATTTTGGTGATTCTCAACTAGCGTCACCCGAATCGCGGGACACTAAAGCAGCGCCCATCCTAAACTCATCAGGGTGGCACCCCGGGACCCCACTGTTTACTAACCGTCGATAAGCCACACGCCTGTTAGTGCCCACATGCGAGTCCTAACTGAATGGTGTGTCCGCATCCACCCGCCTTTGTTGATTCGACGAGGAAACTCCGCCTGCCCGCCTACTCATCGGCTCTTTCAGTCGCTTCACTTGAATGCCCAGGAACACCTCTTGTTGCTGAATATCCTGCACGACCCTGAGATGCTGACGTGTCCTTCCCCTCCCCATGCTGACTTTTCCATTCAGTCACAATATTTTAGTCTGGTCTTGGCTGTCTTCCAAGCTCTCTTGGGGTGAGGGTTTTAAATGACATCAAATTTGTTATCTGAGGGAGAACCTACACCTGAAAATATTGCGAATGACATACTTTATAACGGAAATTATTGTACTTAAAAGCCTCACATCAATTTGGAACACCGGATGTAGAGACGTATCTAGCAATGGAAGACCCTGGCATGGTTCATCCCACTACCCACAAGTCAGCGCTTACGGGCCGAAGACAGCCCCAGAGAGGCTCGAGCCACAGCAAACTCACGCGACAAGTGACCCAGGATTATCGATATGGACTTGCAAAGCTTTTTCATTTCTAGTCGCTTTTCCTTCTAACGCTCTTTTAAACCCAAATCCCCCCCCTGACGACTGTCAGAGACGTCAAACCCGGATGCAAATACAAAATGCAGGTTATCACGGGCATATCTCGCTGATTGGTGCAGCCTTGCCTTGCTATTTATGTTTAGACTCTTTTGGGAAAGTCTCCGACGAGCTGACCCCTCTCGTGTTCGAGTGGATCACCTCAGATCTAACCGATAGAGATCCATTCCGGCCGCGAACTACAACGTTCGTTCGTCCCAGCATAGATACTACACTGTCCTGCATAGCCCGTTTGTTGCCACACACGATCACTCATTCTTCAATAACTTTCCCCAAACCACTTTTGGCCCGTCATATCATACTAAAGATACTAAATTTACAGATTTGGAACTTTCGAAAAACTAGTGCTGAAAATAGTGCCCGAAGGATGATTTGAGTATGTGCCAATCATTGCACAAGGCACTAGGAGACACTAGGCAGCTCTAGGCCTCTAGAAATGTGACTGTAGGGAAAGTCTGCAGGATTCGGGCGCTTCCGCCACTCGTCTTTTTGTTCTCCAATTAGAAGGGGCCCAACTCCGGTGGCCAACCTATTGAGTGGTAGTGCTTTAGGAACAACGTCGAGATATGAGGGGCGAGGCCACCTGCCCAGCTGCTCAGGTGGGGCATTTTGGCTTTCAAAGAATAGAGGGCGGCTTGTTCAGTATATTCCATAATAAATCCCCACGGGAGCGAATTCACCTTGCGCAAAGCAGTTTGAATCTTCAAAAATGACTCCTTGATGAGTCTTATCGGCCCCGAGTAAGATATTCAACAGAACGTTTAGAATGGAGATCAGAGGAAGTGAGCCAATTGCTATCGTGGGAAGTGGCTGTCGCTTCCCTGGTGGATCTTCATCCCCAGCAAAACTATGGGACCTACTTAGCCAGCCTCGGGATGTGTCGAGCAAAATTCCTGAGGACCGATTTAATTGGCAAAGCTTTTACCATCCCGATGGTACTCAGCATGGTACGACAAACACAGCACGAGGATATTTCCTCGAAGAAGGCATTCGCGACTTCGACCCTAAGTTTTTCAATATTCCTCCCTCAGAAGCAGACACAATGGATCCACAGCAGCGTTTGTTGCTTGAGGTTGTTTACGAAGCTATAGAATCAGCCGGTATGACTCTCCAAGGAATGCAGGGCACGCGAACGGGGGTTTTCCTAGGCATGATGAGCTGTGACTATGATGACATTTTGCTCGAGGACTTGAAGTCTGTGCCCACATATACCGGCACAGGAATCGAGCGTAGTATGCATGCAAACAGAATTTCATATTTTTTTGACTGGCATGGGCCGTCGATGAGTATTGACACAGCATGCTCCTCAAGCATGATGGCCATTTATTTGGCAGTGCAGGCTTTGCGGAATGGGGATGCTTCAGTGGCAATCGCGGCTGGCGCCTCGTTGATTATTGGACCTGGTAAATTGTTCGTTATGTGAGTATAGAAACACAGCAGAGCTAACAGAGATTGTAGGTGACTTTATAGTTCTGAGTAATCTGAACATGGTGGCGCCTGATGGTCGATCCAAGATGTGGGATGCAGAAGCCGATGGCTATGCGCGTGGCGAAGGCGTCGGTGTTGTGGTTCTCAAGCCACTCAGTACAGCACTGAAAGATGGAGATCCAATAGAATGTGTCATTCGTGAAGTCTTTGTCAATCAGGACGGCCGTACCCAGGGAGTCACTGTGCCAAATGGGAATGCTCAAGCAGATCTCATCTGTCAGACATACAGACGTGCTGGTCTAGATCTCAATCGTGTACTCGACCGTCCACAGTACTTTGAGGCCCATGGTACTGGTACTCCAGCTGGTGATCCCCAGGAAGCACAGGCAATTTCCAGGGCTTTCTTTGGTGCAGATAATACTACTTCTAGTGAGAGTCCGCTGTACGTTGGATCTATTAAAACAGTCATTGGTCACAGTGAAGGCGCAGCAGGTATTGCGGGAATTCTGAAAACATTATTGGCTCTTCAACATGGATATCTCCCTCCCAACCAGCACTTCAACTCTCTCAGCTCTTCTGTCGCTCCATTTGCCGAACATTTGGAAATCCCCACGTCTCTGCTTCCTTGGCCTTCTATTCCAGATGGTGGTCCAAGAAGAGCCAGTGTTAATAGCTTCGGTAGTCTTTCGCGTCAATGGCTGTTTTTCTCTCGCTGACATGGTTCGTCGTACAGGATTTGGCGGTTCGAATGTTCATGCCATTTTGGAGTCCTTCAATCCCGTGACGCAAGTCATCAAGCAGGACTCTCCATCCCAAAGGCCTTTGTCACCTTTCACATTCTCAGCCCCATCTGAGAAAAGCCTCAAAGCAGTTCTGCGACGCATAGCAGAGCACCTTCAGAGTTTCCCCGACACCAACATGCGTGATCTCGCCTACACACTACAAGTCCGTCGCTCTATTTTCCCCTTTCGCACAACACTCTCGGCTCTCACTGCCATCGAACTGTGTCAGAAAATTCATTCAGAGTTGGATGTCTCTACAGAGAATTACAGTTCCACAATCGGAGTCCGCGCTCTGTCGAATCCCAACAAGAAGATACTTGGTGTTTTCACAGGCCAGGGAGCACAATGGATGGGCATGGGCAAAGAACTCATTGCGCACCTACTCTATGCTCAAGAGGTTCTGCACCAACTCCAACTAACTTTGGACACTTTACCAGATGTAGACAAGCCATCATGGTCCCTTCGTGAACAGTTATTTGCTGACCCGGAGACTTCGCGCCTCAACGAGACCGCAATCTCCCAACCATTAATTACAGCCATCCAGATTATATTGGTCTGTCTACTCCGACAAGCTGGTGTCGAGCTCACCGCAGTGGTTGGACATTCATCTGGTGAGATCGCAGCAGCTTATGCGGCGGGTTTCATCACCGCTGCGGATGCTATTCGCAATGCCTATTACCGGGGTCTGTTCGCAAAACTCGCCGCTGGGCCAAATCAGGAAAAAGGAGCGATGTTAGCAGCAGGCATTTCCTTGGATGAGGCCAAGGAGCTGTGCAATCACCCTTATTACAGGTACCGGGCTATGGTTGCAGCCAGCAACTCGCCTGTCAGCGTGACTCTGTCTGGGGACATCGATGCGATCGAGAGTTTGAAATTCCAGTTGAACGAAACAAAGAAGTTCTGCCGTCCACTGCGTGTTGAGGCGGGTTATCATTCACATCACATGAACCCTATTGTACCGGTGTACGTTCAAGCCCTTGAGAACTGTGGGGTTGAAGCGATCATGCCTGGAGATGGTCACCCTCGTTGGTGGTCAAGTGTGCATCCAAGCCTTGGGCATGTGAATTTCACGAAAGAACTTGGTATCGAGTACTGGAAAGACAACATGGTCCAGTCAGTCTTGTTCAATCAAGCTGTGGAGAACGCAGTGACATCCGCCGGCCCATTCGACATCGCCATTGAGATTGGGCCACACCCGGCACTTCGAGGACCTTTTCAACAAACCCTCAATGCACTATCACAGAACGAGATTCCATACTTCGGATGCTTAACTCGTGAGAAAGACGGCTTGGAGGCATTCTCTGAGACACTTGGGTCTATTTGGTCTCTTTTGGGTCCCTCGGCTGTGAACCTTGATACCTTTGAACGTGGTGCGGCCCCTCACGGTGCTGATCGAGCTTTTCTTCGAGGTCTACCCTCTCATCCATGGAACTATGAGCGCCCATACTGGTTTGAATCGAGGATTGCCCATGAAAAATGGCACCCTCATGGTGGACTCCACTCGTTACTTGGAGTAATTTCTGGAGGCAGGACCGAAACCGAAGTCAAATGGCGAAACTTCCTCCGCCTCAAGGAGATACCTTGGCTTGAAAATCACCGAATCCATGATCAGCCGATCTTTCCCACAACTGGCTACATGTGTATGGCCTGGGAGGCAGCTCTGAAAATCTCCGATGGGCGTTTTATCCAATTGTTCGAGTTGCGCGACATCAAAATTGGCTATGGGATTCTTTTAAATGACACATCCACCGGCATTGAAGTCATATTTACTCTCACCGACATCATGAAACCTTCCACGGTTACGAATACCTTGCATGCTCGATTTCTCTGCCATTCCTGTACCAATAAAGATGATGGTTTGCTAGTCCTTAATGCTGAGGGAGAGATACTAGTGACATACGGCACGCCTTCGGTTTCTGAGCTCCCCGCAATCCATTCCCATGTACCAAACCTCGTGGAGACAGATACTGAGGAGCTTTATACTGCCTTGAATAGAGTGGGATATGGCTATTCGGGAGATTTCAAGAGCATGGTCTCACTCAAGAGGAAACGAAACTATTCATCGGGCATGATACGAAGGATACCCACGGATTTGGTCATACATCCCGCTACCCTGGACGCTGCCTTCCAGGCGGTATTAGCGGCAACAAGCTATCCTGGTGATGGAGCCCTATGGGCTGTTTATACCCCAGTCTCGGTGCGCTATGTCAGTTTCAATCCATATTTTGCCACCATGGATGATCAAGGTGACAAAATTTGGAGTTTTGAGGGTACGCTCCAGAGTTCCAGCGCTATGCACAGCGAGGGAACGGTTCAAGTATATCCACAAGGAGGTTCGAATGCTGTTTTCCAGATGGAAGGTATCACTGTGAAGCCATTCCATTCGATGACTGAAGCGGATGACCGGAGGCTCTTTTCGAAGATTGTCTTCAAGCAATCTTCTGTTGATGGTGATCTGGATGCAGGCGAACTTGTGGCTTCTACGGAAGACTACCAGCTGGCTCATCTCCTAGAGCGAGTTGCCCACTACTATCTTCGCCAGCTATTTCAGACTGTCGCTGCGCATGAAGGATCAGACACCTGGCTACATCAACAGGACACTCTGAGTATTTTAGCGCGCATCATGAATCAAGTTTCAACAGGCAAGCATACTTGGGCTAAACAAGAGTGGGTTGCGGATACAAAGGAAGATATCATGGAGGCAGGGAAAGAGTAAGCTTGGTTGAAGCTGTGGATTTAATGCGGCATTGCTAACATATCGCTTTTTTCGTTTATACTTTAGATGTGCACATGTCATCGACTTGCGCATCATGCATTATGTGGGAGAGGATCTCTTATCCGTGTTTCATGGAGAGGACTCAGCGCTAGAATACCTGACGAAAAGCAATATGCTGAATGACTACTACCGCAACGGTTTGGGCTTTTCAATTTTGAACAATTGGCTAGCAGAGACTGTACATCGGCTCGTCCATCGCTTTCCGCAAATGCATGTTTTGGAATTTGGTAAGACTGAGAGATTAGACCTTGGTGCTTTCTTCTTCTTCATACTGACCGTAAATCTAGGCGCTGAGACTGGCATCAGCACTGAGAATATTCTTCAGTCTACCGATCTCCAGTTCGCGTCCCACACGTTCGCCAATCGCTCTTCTGATTTCCTTGACTCTGCACAGCAGCAATTTAAGGAAACTCTCGGCAAAGTACAGTATCGCACTCTAGATCTTGAAGAAGATCTTGATGTCCAAGGCTTCCAAGATTATAGCTTTGATCTCATCATTGCATCCAATATCTTCCACATCACCAAGTCTGTCGAAGAGACATTATCGAAGGTTCGAAATCTCCTACGAGCTGGAGGGTATCTCATAATAGTAGGACTCACGAACAACACATCCATTCGAAATCACCTCTTCACAAGTGCATTACCAGCACTATGGTCCGGACATAATGATGGACGGCAACTTGCTTTACCTCTCGAAGCAGCCCAGTGGGATGAGCTTCTACGCAAAACGGGCTTCTCCGGGGTGGACACCATACCACCTGCAAAGCATTCCTTGCTTTATCCAGTCTCCATCATGGTTTCCCAGGCAATTGATCCCCGTGTGGAGTTCTTAAGAGAGCCCTTCTTCTGTCCCGACCCAAATATAGGTGCGGCGAACAATCTTGGTGAGCTGTTGATTGTAGGTGGGAAAGCCTTACATACTTCCAAACTTGTTCAACGACTCTCTCTGGTCCTTTCGACAAAATTCACCAAGGTCTCCATGGTGAAGAGCCTCGATGATGTTGCTCAATTTCTAGGACCGGTTCCCGCAAGTATTGTTTTCCTAGGAGACTTGGATCATCCGACATTTGAGTCTATCACCGAAACTGAGTTTAACAGTATCAAACGGATGACTAGTGGGACGCGAAACATGCTCTGGCTGACATCTGGCAGTCAGGGCAGTGAGCCTTATAACAATATGAGCATCGGATTTGGTCGATCTCTGGTCTATGAGATGCCTGACATGCGCCTTCAGTTCCTCGATATCAATGATCCCCAAGCTATCGACCCTCTTTATGTTGCGCAACTGCTATTGAGATTGTGTGCACTCGGTAACTGGGCAGAGACAGGACAGCTTGACGATTTGCTCTGGACGTCTGAGCCGGAGATCTACCTTCAGGGTGGTAAAGAGTACATTCCCCGCGTGACGCACGACAAATCTCGCAACGATCGCTATAATACTCGACAGCGTATTGTCACTCGTAAAGCCAACGCTGCCATATCGCCTGTTCATCTAGAGGTGCGCGACACATTTTACAGTCTCACTGAGGGATACCCGGTTCCCTGGGAGACAGAGGATACGGTCACAATTGAAGTGTTGAAGTCAACTTTATCCGCCGTCAAATTCCCATTGGTCGGTTCGGCTTACATCTCCTATGGCGTGGTCAAAGGTACCTCTGAGGCATTCATATTGGCCACCCGCTCTAACGCTTCAATCTTACACGTTCCCCGCGCAGCAATGTCTTACTGCGGCACTCACACGACCACTGGAGATCAAGTTTTGGAAACGGTTGTCTGGCAGTTGATTGCCAATATATTGCTACAGAGCTCATTCAGCCTGGGCAATATCTTATTATATCAGCCACCACGGGCTCTGCTTCCAGTGCTCGTTCGCACTTTCTCAAAGACAAGCATGGAGCTTGTTGAGATCTCGCATACTCCAACTTCACACCCTGGGGCAAGGCAAATTATCATACCACCAAGAGCGATGGTACACCATATCAAAAGTCTAATGCCTAGAAATGTATCACTTTTTGTAGACTTCTCTGCAGACGGGGGTCCCGGTGACTTTGCAAACTTCATTCGTGCCTGTTTACCTCCTAAATGCAAGAAGGTATGCTTAAGTGATCTTTTTGGCACCGGAGCCGATTTTTCTATATGGGATTGTGAGGATCCAGAGTCTGTGATTTCAGATTTGACGACAGCAGTGACTGCTGCTCTGGAAATCCCGGTAACTTCACATTCATCTTTGGGTATGATGCTCAAGTCGCCAGAGGAGTGTACAAGACAGATCCCAGGAAATGATCTCCAGTTGATAGTTGACTGGACAGCAAGTTTTGAAGTGACAGTACAAGCCCAGCCGGCAACTGCTCATGTCAATCTTCGTCATAACAGAACTTACTTGCTAGTTGGTCTGACTACTGACCTCGGTCAGTCACTATGTGAGTGGATGATCAGTCGTGGGGCTCGTAACATTGTGCTAGTAAGCCGAACCCCACGGGTGGAACAGAGTTGGCTAGAAGCGCAAGAGAAAAAAGGTGCAAAAATTCATCTTTACACCACGTAAGTTAACAGTCATATCAAAACTTCTCAGACCATATGAGCTAACTGGCTTTCTCATCTACAGCGATGTCACCAAAAAGCAAGAAGTTCGTGAATTGTACGACGAGATTATAACGGACCTACCACCTATAGCTGGCGTGGCCAATGGTGCTATGGTCCTCAGGGACTCATTGCTCATGAACACAGATCTAGGTATGCTCAATGAGGTACTTGCACCCAAAATTGACGGAAGCAAGTATCTGGACGAGCTTTTATCAGATCTGAGTCTTGACTTCTTTATCCTCTTTTCGTCTCTGGGTGTCATTACTGGAAATGGCGGTCAGACAAGCTACAATGCAGCAAATGCATATCTCACTGCTCTTGCTGCGCAAAGACAAAGTCGCGGTCTCTCAGCATCTGTCATGAATCTGGGCCCGATTCTTGGGCTTGGCTATATCACCCGTGCGGGTCTGTTTTCCGGAGACGATATCGACGACGCCGGATTGTATCCGATTTCTGAATCCGATTTTCTCGAGAACTTTGCGGAGGCTGTATTGGCAAGCCCAGTTACTCAGGGAGGTAATCATGAAATCATTTCAGGGCTAAGGGACGTTGACCCTGTCAGCAATCCGCGGGTCTCCTGGATTCACAATCCCCGGTTATCGCATTTACAGCTCCATAGTGGTAGTGCTATTGCTAATAAGGAGAATGGAAGCTCCATGTCATTCAAGGAGCAGCTGCTAGAGGCAAACTGCCTTGAAGACATGCAGCATGTCATTTTGGGTATGTATATTCTATGGATGATTTTACGTGCGCTATATCGTGATGCTGATCAAGCTATTCAGATGCCTTCACAACCAAACTCTCGGTCGTCCTTCAGTTTTCCAAGGATAGCATAGATGACCTATCACCGCTGATTGATCTAGGAGTTGATTCTCTGGTTGCGCTCGACATTCGCTCTTGGTTTATGAAGAGCCTCGGCGTTGAGGTTCCTCTGTTGGAGATTCTCAGTGGATCAACAGTTTCCGATATTGCCAGTTATGCGACTCAGCAGCTGCCACCACATGTTTCGTCAGATTCAGCCAGGCTTAATCCTCTTAAATCGGAGTCGCCGTTGGCCCACGGTGAAAATGACATATCTACGCGTTCAATTAGCTCGACCGGCGACTCAACATCCACGGATCAGATCACGTTGAACGATGAGACTTTAACTCCTCCACTCAGTCCCAGTCTACCTGAAGAAGGTTTCTCGCCAGGTGAATCTCTTATTAAGAATTCGGGAGTATCGGAAGCACCAGTTGGAAACATCACGGGCGGAACTCAACTTTTGTCTTGATCATCATATTCTCCTTCATCTTATCATGGCTCTATAAATTTTATGATGTGTGATACAACTTAGATCATTTCTTTTTTTTTGCCAATATGCATGAATATTTCGCTTTGATTTCCGGGAATTTACGAATTGCGGAACTGAAGCTCGGTACATTAGCAGCCAACAATATTCCGAGTGGTATCACCCACAATATTCCGAGAATCGGCTCACCGGTAAAAGGCTTGGAAACAACAGCATCATTAGTAATATATTAATGAAATCATTTATTGAAGTTACAATTAATGGTCGGCAATATTTTGCATCTCACTTAACGCCACTGTCGCGATGTCAACCTACTACTCGCCAACATGGACTCACATTCCGGACAATTTATCAATCTCTCAACTGATGGCATCTGGTGTCGGGAATATCTCCCCACATAAGACAATCTATGAAGAAGCCATCACCGGAAAGACGGTCGCATATGAGCCCTTTCGTTGTCAAATTCGTCAAACTGCGTATCATCTGCGCCATGCTCTGTCTCTACAGCCCGGAGATATTGTGTCAATCATCGCTTCCAGCTGCATCGATTATATCCTCACAGCACAGGCAGTTTGGTGGGCAGGTGGCATTGTAAGCCCAATCAATAACAGTCTACACCCCAATGAGATTTCCCATGCACTCAATCTCATCAAACCTCGGTTTGTGGTGGTTGATGAAACCGTCTACGACAAGCTTCCAAAAGCCTTAGAGAGAAACAATACGTCTTTCGCTATATTCACTATTGGAGATATACCCAGTACAAGATGGCCACTACTGCCACTCAGTCAATCTTCATATACCAGCGGAGGCCTCGAGCTACACACGCCCATTACCATCGCTGGCTTCAATTCCAAGGCTACATGCGCTGCAATCCTTCTCTCGAGTGGAACAACTGGCGCTCCCAAGGCAGTAATGCTCTCGCACTATAATCTCGTGGCAGCATGCTTCCAGCTTCGGACCAATAACCCACAGAATTGGCGTGGATCACAGCGAGAGATATTTTTCCCGCCACTTTCTCATGTTTATGCGCTCTATGTATGCTTTACTATGAATCTCTGGCTGGGCGCTTATGTTTGTCTTATGCCTCGCTTTGATGTGAAACTATATTGCCGCTTGCTGCAGGATCGATCGGCTACACTTGCACGAATCGTACCAGCTGTGGCTAGAGTTTTGGCTGAGAGCCCTGTTGTTGGGAATTATCGATACCCGGATTTGGAGTACTTTAGCTGCGCTGCTGCTCCGTTACATGTATTGCTCCCAAAGCTTTTTTTGGTTTCCTCATTCTCTAACATTTCTTACTATAGGAAGAAACGGCTGCGAAGCTTCGAAAGGTGTTTCCTGGGGTTGCATTGTGTCAAAGTTTGTTTTTTTACTTCCAGGATTTGAGTGACATTGTACGCTAACATGTTTTGGCAGCTTATGGATGCACCGAATTAACTGGTCCATGTGTCCAAAGTGGTGTACGAGACATGGACCTCCCGCTATCTGCCTCAGGTACCGTGATTTCAAATACCGAGATACGCTTCCTCGATTCAGATGGCAAGGATGTTGGATCGCGAGGTCCGGGAGAGATTGTCTGTCGAGGGCCAAATGTTATGATGTGAGTGTTCATACCTGGACTCAGTATGTGTGAGCCAGTTCCAATACAGTGTTAGGGGCTACATGCATAATGTGAAAGAGACCGCCGAAACAATTTTGGAAGGCGGATGGCTTCGTACCGGTGATCTAGGTTACCTAGACTCCAAAGGGTATCTTTACATCTATGGTCGGCTCAAGGAGCTGATCAAGTACAAAGGGCAAGTCAACTGTAGGGTCTCCGACGCTCTTAACTAATTCTTTTCTCTCTAAAGGTTTCAAGTTGCACCAGCCGAGTTGGAGAACATTATAATTCAACATCCACTGGTTGAAGAAGCAGCAGTCATTGGCATCTGGTCTGCCAGCCAAGACACCGAGCTTCCACGCGCGTATGTAGTACTTAGGGAAGATAGTCGTGGATGTTCCAACTCAGCAGTCCTGGAGGAGATTTCCAATTTCGTGTCTGACAAAGTATCAAATTACAAAAAGTTGAGGGGTGGAGTGGTAGCTATCGATGCGTTGCCAAGGAACACTACAGGGAAGGTCTTGAAGAAGGTGCTGAAAGGCAAGGCTGCAAACAGTGATAAAGAGAGAGTTTTGAGGCCCAAACTATAATCTACTCAATTGAATGAATATTTTTACAGTATCTGGCTTTTTGGTTTCCTTTCTTGTATAGTCTCCTTACAGATCTAAGTCTACAGAATAGCTGAGAGTTACACCCTAGCTTAGGCCTAGTTCTTGCAGTATCCAGGTGGTTGTATTGGGCCTTACTAATTGTATACATTTATCCTATATTATAATATATCTATATACTATGCGGGTGTTGCTGCAGCCTACTCATCTAATCATTGAAACGAGAACCAAAGATAGCGTAAGTATATTGAAGGCTAGGTAGGAAGATGATGAAGAAGATGTGGATTGGATTTGGAATAGCACTAAATCGATATGGAATTGAATTTCAAGGCAAGATGAATCATATTGATTGCAACGGGGCCCACTGAATATGGCAATTTAGTGAGATATCTTTCATGCATAATCATCAATAAATCAACTCCAATTCAATCAGACTCCCGGCAACTTGCAGGGCGACTAGATGACATAACGCAATCGAAATAACTTGGATCAAATGAAGCACTTTAAGCGACGGACTCATGTATATATTGTTACCCCACACATTCCACGTCATCGCCTACATGCTGGCACATTTTGACTACCGAAACTTTACCATATCTTCCATCTGACATACCCAGCAGGCGTTTGCTAATTGTAAAATGCGTACAGTCTAGGTTCCAGGGGTATACCAGTCCGTAGCTGAATTCGCAATAGCAATAAGCGTCTTACTTCTCACTTACCTACCCCAGTGATAGAACTCTCACTTTCGTTCTCAGACTTCAAGCCCATGTGGCTGGTATCATACCCATTGTCCTCGAGATATCTCCTGAATTTGACATCCTCGTCATCAAGAGCATCAGGATGCTATAGAATAGTCAGTTGCATTCATCATAGATCAAAGACGACAGAGACACTTACACCAGGAATCAAGAACCAAACCACCAGAGTCCCAAGCACAGAGATTGCGCTTCCAATCAGAAACAGCGCCCTCTGGCCCTCCATTTTCGTTTCAAATGCCGATACAACCGGCGTCAAGGCACTTGTACCGACAGCTGCGCCAACTTTACCAATCGCTGCTGCAAAACCGAGGAAATGGCCTCGAAGAGGGGTAGGGAAAGATTCGGAGGAGACAAGGAAATTGCAATCTCCTGGTCCAATGGCCAGGCATGTTTGCATGAGTCCGTATAGGACGACGAAGAGCGGAAAGATGTGTTGCAGCTTGAACATAGCGCCGCCAATGATGAAACCGAACACCGCAGCAATTGCCCAACCGAGGGCGTATGTTTGCTTCCGACCTATACGGTCCATGAGAAAAGCGCCTATAAATGCACCGGGTAAAGCAAAGGAGTTAATGAGTGCACTCCAGCCAATTGTTTCTAGAAGGCTGGCGTTGCTAGAGAATCCGGCTACCAGGGTCGGGGCGAGGAG
The DNA here is from genome assembly GCA_028829675.1 of Penicillium tannophilum. Taxonomy (NCBI): domain Eukaryota; kingdom Fungi; phylum Ascomycota; class Eurotiomycetes; order Eurotiales; family Aspergillaceae; genus Penicillium; species Penicillium tannophilum. The sequence goes on from JAQKAK010000008.1 coordinate 1,442,202, forward strand.
GTTGAATGGATAGATGATGACATCATACAGGAACCAGGCAGTACAAGTCCCGATTAATGGTTTCCAGTAATATTTCAGAGCAAGTTTGTAGGGGATTTTGTGCTGTATGGCATGCTTGTCGTATTGGGTTGAATCGAGAAGACGCATTCGGAAGAGGAAGATTGTCAGTGGAAGCTGAATGTATTCCGTCAGTCAATAAACATGATTCTGGCCATTATAACATACGATGATTCCAATCCCAAAACAGATCCTCCAAATTCCGTCGCTGGGATGGCCGTTGTATGCCTTTACAACAATGATAGAGACGATACTAGAGGCAACAAAGCCAGCGATGATAGCGGCATTGGTGGACACGGCAACCAGCATTCCTCTCCTTCTGCGCAAACGCTCGGAGCCGTCAGCGCATTCGAGGGCTTGAGATGTGCACACGGCATATTCGCCGCCTATGACGGTTAGTCCAAATACCGTCCCAGGTACAAGTATGGGGATCCTACCAGCACCAACACCTGCAACCCCGCGACCGATAACCATCATCCAGTACATTCCTTGAACCGTGGATCCATGAGAGGCCGTGGCAATGGTAATACCCTAAGACATGCTATTAGCGGCTTGCAAATAAAGGTGTCTTTATAGTAGCTTACCAGGACCAGGAACAGCGTAGTAAGGACTACTCCAAGTCTTCTCCCGAATCCATCAATGCAGTACCCAAATAGGAGCATTCCAAAGATGTCACCGATGAGAATGGAGTTAGACAGTCGAGTCTTGACATCTGCAGTGGTTTCTTTGGGATACCTAGAAAATACTCATTAGTAGCCGAGCATTATTTCGCTCCGAAGGTAGACTTACAGTTTAGCCAGAAATGTAAGCATGTACCCAACGACCTGAATGTTGTAACCATCAGAGAAGAGAGCCACACCCTGGACCAGCACGTCAAGATAGCTGGTGTGTCGGGTCCGTTTAGCAGACGGTTGTGCCGGAGTTTCGGCCTGGGTTACAGTATCACGCATGCCCTTTAGATCAAGGGAGCCCATCTGGTGGTCACTCATCTTATCCGAGGTAAGATGGCTTGCTATTTGCGTTTAATGCCGAATGACCAAACTACTACATCGCAACTTCAAGCATGGCTTTATATACTTTAAGCCAGCCCTAGCCTGTCGTTGAGATCTTTCAGATGCCAATGCAAAAGTCTGTTCGATACAGCACGTGGTGAGCTTACAAGCTTGGCATCTTTGATATAGTCGTGCATTTTGACCACGTGGGTAGCGCCTTAAGGTTAAGGGTTTTATTCGGGGGAACCGCCGGAGAAACCTCATTCTGGCTAATTTAATTCCACTAGAGAACACAAAACGGAAGGTGCGAAAGGTATTTAATAGGAATTTAAACAATTATGTGGTAGGCTGTTAGAACTCAAAGTTAAGTGGGCCCAACACTTGCACAAGGCGTTTTTCCAGCCCTGTGGACCGCTCGGGTAAGTTCCGAGAAACCATATCAATGATCCAGCCATTATATAAAACCGTACGAAATTAACTTCTGTTCTGAAGAGGAGATTTAGTTGAATACTATTGAATGACGTGAGAATGATAGTTTGATAATCCAAAGTTTTTTTTTGTCTGGCAAGGGTTGGCTTGTAGATTTTATCAAGTTCTTGGCCGCCTATTGATTACGGAGGTTCTCCATTTTAGACAACTTCCAGAGAAGTTAAAGTATCATAAACTTTTCCCGGGCTTAAAGAACAGTAAATTTTAGTGAAGATGGGACGTCACGGCAGTGGTGACCTACTGACGCGTCAACACGTAGGCGCCGGTAGTTCGCAACTCCTATCTAGACATATGCGATACTATTTCAAGCACCAATCTGCGCCTTTTCCCAAACCTCCTTCCCCGATACAATTGTACTACTCACCATTGCCACCGCCACCCCTAAATTACTCACCACAATCCATCCCAGGATAGACCCAGAAATCAACAAATCACAGCTATCAACAATGATACGCTTGACGAGAGTGGAAGACACAGCGGCTCGGGAAGTCGATGGAAAATCCGACTTCTCGCCCGATGATTTGACTATTTTCGTACTTTGGCTCTCATCCATTGGCACGCTCGCCTTGGAAAGCCCGGCCGAGCAAAATATAAGACCCCACGTCGCGCCAAAAACGGAGAGTGCCAGTGCGTAGAACTGGAACATATACGCTTGTTCGAGGACAGGTCCGTTCCAGCTTACCGGGTAGACATCCATTGTATGGAGCTGAAAGATCAGTTCCTTATTCTGAGGTTTTTGAGAGACCCAAAGTAAGGTCAACATTCAGGATACTGGGAAGTAAGGAACGTACAATGGTCAGATCTTTTAGTATCAAATATGCCCCCAGACAGCTCCATCGTGCGAGGTCAACTAGCATCCATGCAGTGCCTTGCCTGTTCGTCTCGCTGCTGAGGAGGGCAACAACGCGATCAAAGCAATCGATTACCTCGAAAAAGCTGAAGTATCGTCTCCCTAGGAGCTATTAAAATCTGTCCATATGTTTGTTGGTTGTCTTAGAATAGACACATGCGACATGACTGACCTAACGCCAATTGTGACTTCGCGATCGCCCATCGCGACGCGGAGACATCGTCAACGGTGAATTCGATGACGATCTGGGAGATGGCTTGGATTAGACGAAAAATCTCTGCCAGCCCCGCGGTGGTGCGGGTAAAATTGTAAAACTGGCGGATGAGAGACATTTCTCTTAAGATATGAAGGAGATGACGGGCGGTCAATTGGGTTCGTCGATATTTGATGATATTGGGCTAATTGGGAGGGTTCCTGGCCAAATTCTTGGAACCATCGTTGGGCCCATCTACTGGCGCGAGTAAGTCTACCAAATGCAACTCGAAGGGCCATTCTTAGGACAAGCACCGGTTCAAGTCCAGCTTTCTAGATTATGGGCATCTCTCATTCTCATCTCCTTGTTGGAACCCATTCTAGATCCTTGAAACCAAAAATTCCCTCGGCTACGACACTTCGCCAACCCGATTTTCCGAGAACGAGTTGACGTGTCCTACAATCTGATGTAGTCTTCAATACGATGAAATCTATTATTGACCTCGATGAGTGAAACACCGTGAATACCAGGAAACTCGAAAACCTAATTCATGTGAGGTGACTAATACCCACGTTTTCTTTTTTAGTGAGATCTTGGCTACCTTTCCCAGCCCATAAATTAGGTCCTTGGCGAGTGGATAATTGAGAGATATATGACGACGTGTCAAGCCTTCTGATAACATTGAATGATGGCTAAGAGCCAAATGAGTAATCAAAGATACCGATAGAAGCTGTGCGATAGATAAAGTATACTAGTGGAGAATACCAAAGCCCCATGTCAGATCTTGGCGCGCGCTAAAATCTACACGTGGACTAAACTTTGAATTCTAGTGCTCGGACTGCGAGATAGTATCCACTTGAATCCTCTATACTATTGCCCAGTCTAGGTAATTTAAATTCTAGATAGGCATTGTGTTTCCAGGCCCAAAAAAATTTCTAAAATGACGTGTGGTGGCACATGAATCCTTTGTTTCCCGGACTACACCACTTTTCGCAGCTGTTTTTCACGAGAGCAGAGGAAAACAAGCCTTGCAGGTGCCCAGGCTCAATATGGCTACCTTTGAGTGTCATATCAATCGTGCAAGGAGCATGTTCCAAGGATATACGGCAGTCAAAAGCGCACTGCGAACAGTTGCTGCAATCAGTCGAATTTTACTTTGGCTGACGGTGTTTTGCTTTCTCCGCTTGGTATGTTATCCAGCTTTGGATTAATTCATATGCTTATTGATGTAGCTCCCACTTGGACCTCGCTTCCTACCTATCATCTATACGACCGCTACTGTATACTTCAGCACATTCACGCTTCAAGTCCTGTACAGTAACCGGACTGAGAAACCGGGCAGATTGAGCAGGAGATCATCTAAATGGCATTCTCTTGTTTTTGGTTGGTATGAATCGTCACACCCATGGATATCTATAACAGCCGTGGTAATAAGCTGTATTCCTGTCCTTGCAACGTGGGACTTCCTTTGGAGGAGTCAATTCTTGCATTCTGGAGAGAAACTCTCCTTTTCCAGAGTTGGCTATCTCACTTCTTCTTCAGCAAGCATTGTAATGCGAGCTCCGGGAGTTGAGAGAGTCTGTGTGCAGTGGAAATCCGAAAAGGATTCTGAATGGATTTCCAGATATTGTTGGAGGCTTCAACAATGACAGTGACTTCACGGCTACTATCACTCTTCCCGAGTTACGTGAGGATACTTCATACACATACGCAACGAACGCCAGCCATACTGGCTTTTTCCGTACGCCCATGCTTTATCCAAAAGTGTTCTCGATTGCCACATCAAGTTGCATCATGCCCTTTTTCCCCTACAGTCCGACCGACCATTCACTTCGAATACGCGGCCTAGAATATTTGTCCAAGCATATTGCACAAGTGAAAACCGACTTCATCCTTTTTTTGGGTGACTTCATATATATCGACATTCCTCAGCGATATGGTTGGAGCTTAGCTCATTACCGAAAGGCTTACCGACATGTATATGCATCGCCAAGCTGGAACAAAGCTCTTCAGTCCATCCCTTTCTTACACATGTATGACGATCATGAGATTACAAATGACTGGTCTGCCCAGGAAGCCGGGCTCTATCAACAGGCCATTCAGCCATTTATTCATTATCAGCACAAAGCGAACCCACCGCCTTTCCGAGCAGGAGCGACACATTTCACTTTCGACCACGGCGATGTTTCATTCTTTGTTATGGATAACAGGCGATATCGCTCTGGACCCGAGGTCACAGATGAGCAGTCGAGAACCATGCTTGGGCCGCAGCAGTTAGCTGATCTAAAATACTGGCTCAGGAATGAAAAGAAGTGGAAGGTACTCGTCAGTAGTGTGCCATTCACACGGAATTGGAGAGGAGCTTCCGATGAGCATGATAGCTGGGCTGGCTATCTAGTTGAGCGCCAACAGCTGCTTGAGATAATGTGGCAAACAGAAGGTGTTATCATTATCAGCGGTGACCGGCATGAACACGCAACTACGGTATTCCCTTCGCCGAAGAACAAGACAAACGTGATTGAGTTTTCAACGAGTCCATTGAGCCAATTCTTTCAACCTCTAGAGCGGACTTATAAGCAAGTCGAGGACACAGACGTGAAAGTGTACACTCATGCGTGGGGCTCGTCAAAATTTGGAGTGCTTGAATTCAACACATTGGAGCGGACGTCACTGAAAGTACATCTCGATCTCATCGTTGATGGACAAAAAGTATGGGGATTTGATTGGTTGTTGAACAAATCTACCTGATGATTTGGCGGAGCGAAAGCGCATTGGAAGACAGGTGGTTTCTGTAAACAGACTGCCATATAAATTGCCTGTGCTTGTTTGATTTTGCAATCGAGATCTGTTTCCATCCCATTGGCAGTCCTAGAGTACTAGAATTCGGTACTCCTTAGATCCGACATTATCAAATCACAAAAATATAAGAATAGTTATTTTATGCAATGATTGGAAATTCCAATGTTTAGCATGTTTGTCCGCCCTCCGCCCGTAAAACTACGGGACAGACTCACTCGAAGGCAGTGACTGCATCAGAGAATACCAATCAAAGTCCTCGGAAAAATCATTGAAATGGCTCCCATGTATCTCCACAGATTTTCGTGTAGATGAGGTCAGGGGGCTTTTCAAATGCTGATTACCAAAGGCTGTCGAGTCCGTTATCATTGCATCAAAGTCCAATGAGAAAGAGTCTTTGTCATTCCACATTTCTCCCAAGTCAAACATGCTTTCCATGTTCCCTGAGGACTCTATCAGCTCATCAAAGTTTTCCGGATGAAAGCTCTCCAAACTTTCTGTGGAAAGAACATCACCCAGCGCTTCGTATGCTCTTGCAGCTGCTCCACTTTCGAGTGACAGATTTCGAAGTAGCTTCGTAGCAAGATGTTTGGTGTTATTCAGGAGGCTCTCTGGATGAACCGGATGATCTTGCCGACGCTCGAGCTCAGTCCAGTATAAGCTTTCCACTAAAGCAGATGTTAAGAAGTAGCCGCTTGGCTTGGGGCATCCGAATGTATCAGTGTAGGCTTGCACCGCATCGATCATATCCTTGCAGAGAGAGACACACGTTTCACGGCGCTGGTAATCATGAGTATCAGATTCCAAAGTATGATGCCGAATGCTCAAACGAAGGAAAGAAAATCTCTGTCATGCAAATTAGAATATTCATGTTTTGATAGTTTCCTACGAGACTGACCAGGAAAACAAGAATCCGGCGACGAACGTGTCTCTCGCTCTCCTCGGTCACATAATTGAAGACATTCTCTGAACTCCAATGAAGCGTTGAAGGTAGTCGGCGATAAGCCAACATAATCCGGGTATCTGTTAATTCAAGGTCTTCCCAATCATCCTGCTTCTGAGAGGCCCGTGGAGAAAAGAAGCAATCCCAAATATACGACCAGAGCTGACTAAATGCAATCATGCTCTGGAGTAGCTGATGATGATCCTGCAAGCCACGATCGTCTTCTGCATCGAAGGAGTCTCTCACACCACACTCATTTTCTCGAACAGAGTAGGTCGTCGACCTTTTGTTGCAATTGAGCCAACTGATTCATCATTTTCGAAGACTGCGTCTTCCTTTTTGGCCATTTGCCTTCACTTGTCATTCCAAATTCACTGTCAGCTACAAAATTAGCATTTTCGGGATTCAACGTACTCCACAGTGTCTAAGGTACGCTTCTTCGGTTTCCGGCCCCGTGGCCTATACTCCTCATATGTGCAATCGATGCCTCTAGCATCACAATTCGTACACATTGATCCGCCCGAGCACTATGTTTCCCAATCAACGTCAACTTTATCCTTAGTCAATCCAACGAGGGATTTCACAAACCTTCACTTTCCGCCTATGGCATTCATGACTGTGAAATTCTCAGCACTGACATCCCACAAAGTCCCCTTGATAGTAATCAAACTGACCACGCATGAGAAGTATACTTGTCCCTCTTCCCACTTTCGTGTTCATCAATGCACTGCGGCATTTTGTTCGGAACTTAATTGTCAAAGATTGGGGGATATCTCCGCAAATGTGGCTAGTAATATGACCGAGAAATCGAAAATATGCCGATGCTCATGTAAAAAGTGAATCTGCGGGGATGGTTGTCTGGGGAAGTCGCTCTTCGTTGCGGGGAAATTAACTTCTCGGAATTTCGGCCGATCTCGGGAGTCAGCGGCTGCATTCCGTGATCTAAGAACGCCGGCAAGAATACTCTAAAATGCTATTCATTCCCTAAATTGCTTGGCTAGACCCCCACTGTGTGTTAGGAGTTAAATAGGCTCCAACCCAAGATATGTACCTTTGCTTCAACTCAAATCCTGATCCAACCAACTACCGTCACTCATCCTCGTTCGATACTTGGTCTTGATGGGTATGTACAGAAATGGACCTAATATATTGGGGCTTACAAGGACGAGAATGAGCGGAAAAACCAAAAGCAAGAGTCAAATATAGAGAAGGTTTGGATTTTGAAAAAGACGGGGGGTTATACTCGAAATACGCGTCTTCCTAGAATCTATGAATCTCGCATTCCGCGTTATGGAAATGCAACCAAATCCCACTCTTTATACAGGAGTTAATGACCTTTTACAAGCTTTCGCGAATAATATTATTTTACTAGGATATTTCTGGGTTTCTCAGGTACTCCTTCCAGATAGGTGTCATTCGATTTTGCGACTCTGGCATGATGGCCCTTCCCTTCCACCTGCCCCACTGATGATTGGTGAGCAATGTCCGCGGCATTGGATGAGTAAACCATAGCATTTCCTCGTGAAGATGATAAAGAGGCCACATTTGCTCAAGATGGTCTGGAATCTTCCTTTGGCTATGGCTACTTTGCATGATGCCATGGCACAGATTGTGGATTATGCAAAGTGAGTGCTACTTCTTCTAGTACTATGCAACTTGCTTGAGTGGAGAGCCAAAGGCGGTGGGCGATATATCAACTGGGCAGGTGGGTATATATGCGCCCCTATACCCACTGGGCGCATATATACCCACTTTGAATATTATTTCAGGACACGGGCCGTTCCCGAATTGTTCTAAAATCGTATATGGATGACATGATCATAAAATTGTAACAGTAACAATAGGCCCTTCGAAACTGACGTATGGCTGTGGGTTCTTGTTGTTGTTCTTCTTGTCAACCAGTTATGAGCGTTAGATATGACCTGCTGCTAGTACTGCCTCTTGCTATCTGCTGCCCATTCGCAAGCGGCGATCCTCAATTCTCAAGTCCGAAAAAAGACCACCTGCTCATGATTGACAAGTTATTACCAAAAGCATCAGTTTCCGCTCGCTTTTGATCTTTTAGCGGTGTTTACATTTGCTGGCCAACGTACATTATCATTGACTGAAGCAAGGTCACGTGTGACTGCCTCTTGCCAGCAGTACTGTCCTGTAGTGATTGACTACCTCTGCCACAGTAGTGATTGGTGGGAAAGCAACCGCAGGTTACATAATTTTCAGGGCAGAATGTCTCACGTGGAGCGACTTACCCCACTTGCACGTCCCAAAACGGCAACCCTAGAAGCTCGAGTGGTGATGTCATAGATAGCAAAAGCACGGTCGCGGCCCTGCAACCAGAATAAAGCTTCACAGGAACGAGTGTACCTCGCGAACCTGATAGAGACCCCTTAAAGCTCATTTGACCTGCATAGCACCTAGTTATATCATGTTCATGCACGGAGTAAGCCACAGAGGGGCGACAGCGACCACACGAGGCCGGTCGCGAGAAACCAGGATCGTCCTCAAATCAAGGAAGCAACCCGGGTCCAGCGTCGAGATGACGGAATAGGCTTAAATCCAACCGGTAACCTGTCACCAGAAGCAGATCTTTTGATCATTCTCCATTTGATCCTTGGAAGTTAAAATTGGAAGAGCCTTTTTTCCTCCTGCACATATTTCTCTCCTGCCTAACGATAAGTCCCTGAACGACGTCAGAGCTGCTCAGCCCTATCATTCTTCACGTCAAGCTTGTTGTGGCTTGCCAATTCTGTCTATCTTTATCCCCTTTCAGACAGATTGTTACGTACCTTTACGACACTCGAAATTGCTCGCTGGTTCGATTGACGATCTCGTTGGCTGAGCTGCAAACCGGGTTTTTTTTTATCTTGGACCGCTTCTAGATAAATATCGGGCTCCTTGCCTCTTTTCTTTCTTCAATATGCGCCCTTTCAGTGATACATCTATCCGTTCTACTGCTTCCAGCTCAACGCCTATCTCCATCTCGAAGCCTAAACCACCTCAAACTATTCCTTTACCAACCTCAACACAATAAACGCGTCGATTCCGTCAAAATGGGTTGCGTTGTATCTTGTGTATGTTGTCACTACCCCTTGCTTGGTCTCAAGGTCGCTTTACTAACATTACTCTTCTCACAGGTCCAAGCTGTCTTCCATTCCATCGGCGCTTGCCTGATGGCCATCGTCAATACCATCGGTGCTGTCCTCCGCGCTATCATTGACGGTGTCGTCACCGTCCTCGATGCGATCATCTCCTGCCTGACTTGCGGTGGATGCGGAAGAAGAGGCGGCGGCCGTCGTCGTAGGGCGGCGGTATGATCGATCAATCATGACCACCATGCCCTCGCGGCTATGAGTTACGATTCTTGATTCTTGATTTGTTGCGACTGGGATATCCTGCTTTCTATTTCCTTTGTATCTCATACCCAGGCGTCCATGAGGCTAGCTAAATTCAACTTACTACTGAATTTTTAACACTGAATATTGTTCGTTCTCTTAATTTGTAGCATACGTAAAGCGGCTGAGCATGCAATGTACATCCAGACGCTCATGTGGGCCTGGAACATATTGGAGTATCAAAATAGCAACCTTTTTTGGGCCTGTGCGTCATCATCATATTTACTCGGGTATCATCATACTCCGCATATGATATATCAACTTAGGTCATCCCAACCCCAGCCTGCATTTCGTAAAACCGCATTAAATCCCCCTCCACATTCGCCATTAAATCATGCCACCTCTCTTCCAAAATGGCCCTTGCAAAAGGGTCCTCTTCCCCTCGGCGTACCGTCTAACCAAGTGATAATGTGAACTCTGTAACGGCCACGGCGCCGGGACCCGACAATTTGCCGCGCGAAATGACATCTGCAGCAGCTGACGAAAGGGCTCGCTTTCCCGCTTGCGTATTAACCGACTTGTAATTTCGGTCGATCGATCATTCAAGTACTCATCTTCATCAAGGTAAAAGTCCGTAGACAAGAGATGAAGAAAGTCGAATTGCGAATCAGACCACGGAAGTTGAAATAGTTTGTCAGGAATTCGACCGGGGCCGATTGCTGTGGAGGAAGGAAGACGGAAAAGATCGTTTTCGTAGTATACGTCGCTTGGTTCACGAATCTGTACTGCACCGTAGTGAAACCATATTGCGACCTTGCGATCGATATTGCTCCGTGATGAAGAAGCTCGGTGTCTTTGTTTCGTGGCATCTTGAGTCTTGGTTTGATTTTCAGGCAGTTGGGCGTGGAAGACTAGATCGCCTTTTCCACGGCGATCATTCATGCGCGGACGATCATGGACTTCCAGATCGTCGAATCGGGGACTTAGGCATTTTATTGTCTCCTCGTCTTCTGGGGAAAATAGTAGATCTGCACACTTGCGTTGTATGACATGATCTACGTATTCACGTTGACATTTTCGCATCAGCGGGAGTGTGCACCATCGACATGCGAGCAGAGTGGTTTGTAGCTGTTGCCGTTGTTCCCATGATAGACCCCAGAAATCGAGTGGTGGGGGTAAGAAGTCTGGGGTGAAGATTTCGCTCCGGGAGCCTGGATTTGTCGAGCTGAAGACTAGGCGGATGAGCCAGGTGTAGAGGAGTGGGCTGGAAAGGGCACGGCTCAGATGCGGCGAGGCACGCGGGAGGTTGACTTCTAGGCTGTGGAGGAAGATCAATTGGATGATCTCTACGGGGAGCGACTCTAGGCGCGAACGCGGGTGGTCGGCCAGTATATCGGGGTGAACCATCTGTGGTAAACAGCTTGAGAAGGTGGTGTTTGGGAGGTGGTCATTAGGCAGATGTAGATAATATGTAAGCCTGGGTTTTTTGCGGGGTGTTTTCGTCACAATTCAGGTACACCCGTGGACCCTGGGGGGGCGCTGCAAGGGTGGCGAAGGAGTTTTGTGGTCTGGGATAGAATCTGGTTCATTTTAATGGTATCAAGGTCCACCGGGTGTTGATGACAGAGTGGGCATGTCGAATTACAGTGTCTCCTGTTGTGGGGGTACGGCGGAACGAAGTCATAGAGGGGGAGTGGATAAGGCTAGCACTTCAATCAACAGGTCTTGGCATTGTGCCGCTTAAACGATAATCGTGTCATAAATGAGGCTGCTTCATTTTGAGATGATGCGGAATTAATGGATTCAGGCCTGTCCAGGGTTGTCGTCAGTTGTGCAGAGTGCATGTCTTTACATGAAGATTGCGGAGAGTTTATCCATGGTGTTGATAACGACATGCGAGATTGGAATTTGCGCTTCAAATGTTATTTACCCTCGGATTGGATTTCCTGAGTGGATGATTTGAAATAACATTTTATTATCTTCTCATGTATGTATTTCTACTAACTTTGAAGTGCCTGTCGACTTTTCGAATGTTCAGAGGTGTTTGAATGCTGAAGTGGACCTGCATATATATTCCGACAAAATCTATACATACTGTACAAGCATCATCCGAATCTGAGATCTTGAAAACCTTCGAAGTTGATTGATTAAAGCCTTCTTACATCAGTTACCATTGAAATTCTGGACTACAATTTTACCAGTTCAAATTTGAAAACGACATAAGAAAGCCTCTGTTCACGAGAACGCAGAAACCATTTGAATTGAATTGTTTCTATACAAATCCCAGCCGCCCCATCGCACCATGGATGGGAATCTAACCGAAACCGGGCGTAAAGGCCATATGCTTGACACCAAACAAATATCTTGTGCAGTGAGATGAGGCGGGGAATAAATGAAGTTGTACACGATGTCCAACATTTAGACAGCGGACAGATCGCCGAAGCGCTCCTACACAACGGAGAATAATCAGTATTCCGCTTCGAAAGCGGTAAAAAGTCCGGGGCTGTACGTACCTTGTAGCCCGGGGGCATCCACTTGCCCTTGGAGACGAGGGAAGCAGTCTTCTCGTCGATCTCGGGCTGAGCGGAGGCAACCTCGTCCTGAACACAAGAAGTGATAAGTAAATACACCCAGAGAGATTTTGAACTCCACAATTACGTACGACAGTGAGGTCCTCGAAGGGACGGGCAGTCTCGATGTTCTCGAGGGTCTTCTGGAGGTTGACAAGCTCGGCCTCAACCTTGCCCTTGGTCTGCTCGGCGTTCTGGACGGCCTGGGCCTCGAAGGCGTCGATGGCCTTCAGCTGGCGGCTGACGTCGTAGGAAGCGGGCTTGAAGGTCTTGAAGTGGTTCTCGATCTCGTCGACAATAGCCTGGTTCTTGAGGGTCTTGCGGTAGTGGGCGAAGTCGATGGCCTGGGGCTGCTCGGACAGGATCTGGACCTTGCGGCGGGCATCATCGTTGCGCTTCTTGAAAGCCTGCAGGGAGGCGGCGGTCTGGCCGCGCAGACCAAGGGAGCTGGTCACCTTGGTCCAGTCGACCTTGAGAGCGGCGCTGCGCTGTTGTTCGGGTAAGGGGGGTTAGCGGGTGCTGGTTCCGGGCCGATGGATAATGTTGCGCAGATCAGCAGGGAGGAGAACGTACAGCTGCCATTGTGACGGGAGGAGATATGGGGTGGTGGTGGAGGGAAGAGGGGGGAGAGTTCGATGTGCAGGGAGGTGCCGGACAGGCGAGTTTGACTCGGAAAGGTTTGGATGCGGGAAACACGTGACCACCCGGCATCCGAGCATCGGCCACTTGTATACATGACACCACTACTAGATCCCTTGATAGTGATCGATACGATATTTATTTCTTATTCGAGCACTTTACGAATTTAAGGCAAGTTTGGGAGTCACTTTGGGTTCGTTCAATTCTTTTTTTGAGTTCGAATTGTTTACACTAGGGCAACTCTGGTTGCAAAACCCAAGCCACTCACGAGAATCTCGACTTATTCACGCTAAGGGTAGTTTATCAAATGCTGAGAGCCATAATGGAGTTGACAATATCGTTGTCGTTCTCCCGCAGAGCCTTGACGGCCTTCTTGCGGGAAACACTAGCCTGAGCCATGACAAGGTCGATGTCCTTGCCCTCAAGGCCAGTCTCGTCAACCTCCTCACCATCATCCTCCTCATCCTCCTTCTTGGGCTCGAGAGGGGCGCCAAGCTCGTTCTCGTGCTCGTGCTCGTGATCGTGGTCGTGGTCGTGACCAGCGTGCTCACCAGCAGCCTCAGCGGCAGCGAGCTGCTGAGCAGCGGAAGCCTGAGCCTGGGCGTTCAAGTCCTCAATCTTGGCCTCACCGAAGATGCTGAAAAGATGCATTAGTATTTTCATTTCAAGTTACATTGGCTGCGTAAGCGATCACATACATCCAGGTGTTGCTGTTGGGGGAACGGTAGACATCGGGCTGGCTAACGACGAAGAGAACCTGCAGAGAATCAAATTAGTCTCCTGGTCGTGAAATTTCCATGGAGCTGGCTGCAGGTCATTGGTGGAGAGTGCGCCAATGCTAGAGCATTCCTCTCGAGACCAAAATGACCACACCATATGCACATACGTTCTTGGGGCGGCGGAGGGTAACACGGGTGATGCCGGGGACGTGCTTGAGGCCAAGCTTGGCAATGGCCTTGCGAGCCTTCTTCTCGTTGCGAGAATGGATCATGACAGAGGCACCGCCGGGGATAGAGGGCTCAACCTCACCCTCGGACTCGGAGTCGCTCTCAACGTTGGTGTTGGGGACCTCCTCATCGGGAAGCTCTTCAACGCGGGGGTCGGCCATTGTGAATGTGTGTGAGGGGTTCTAGAAGACGGAAATCGATGTACAAGGTTAGTGGAAGCTCAATTCAAGCATCGAGTGGGCGAGAGATGGTGAGAAGTGGGAGGTGGGCGTATAGTGGGAGAACCGAACAACCCCCGCCCGGGAATCGCACAACGGGCGGAAAATGACGATTTCGGGTTGTGGGAATTCGATTTCGAGGGCTATAGAGCCATTCAACGCACCTGAAAAACAGATATAGAGCTGTGGTGGAAAAGGGTGGATTTTGTCAAGGCGTAAGATCGAAGAAGCCGTGAGCTGTGCGGCAAGACTGACCGAAAATCGTTAGCGAGGCGGTTACACCCACCCCGGACTCCCACACATTGCCCTATAACTATGCCCATGCAAGATAGACCATAGTATATGCTCGCAACGTCACTTTACTATTACAATCAAATGTACATTAATTTTAGATTTTTTTTAATGACATTTTACATTGGAATACACAGAACTTTTGGGTTCTACACAGATTTGCTTTCCTTGATTCTTTTTCAGCCCAGGAAAGAATCCCGATTCTATAGAAAAAAAAAAAAAAGTAGCCAACGGGCCTAGAACGCAAAACAATGACACAGGGGCCTTGCTGGGACATCAAGGATTTTGAATCATTTTTGCTGTAGATGATTAATGCATACAGCGCTTTTGCTGGCAATAATTCCAGCCATGGAAACCATCCCAGGACACCTCCTTCATCCTATGCACCAAATCCGTCGTAAAACATCTATGCCTTGGTAGCCCGGACCTTAGCGAAGGACTTCTGGACCTCGTAGCGGGCCTGGTAGAATAGTTAGAATGCTGCTGGGTTGAATACTAGAATGCGACTTGGATCGGTGGAGTCTCTGCCAAATCCCAGTCCATGCATGGATCATCGTGAACGTACCTGCTTGCGGAGACGCAGGACCTTGAAGCGCTCGAAGTCGGTGAGGTTCTTCCGTCGCTGGACGCGGTCGGTCTTCTGGGCGAAGTTGCTCTTGGTCCACTTGGCGTCGATCTCGTTCTTAGCCCAGAGCTTCTTGACGGGGCCGGTACCGGCAGCACGGGGAAGCTGGGGGATGGTGAAGGGAGTCAGGCTGGCGTGAGCGAGGGCAAGAACGTGACGGGGCACGATCTTCTGCTCCTCACCGGAGGGACCGTCAACCAGAACCTGTACAAAGAAGACAGTCAATAACACATTTCTCAACTTATTTGTCGCCTATTCGCCTCCCCGAGAGGATCCTCTTCTTGGTGGACTCCTGTGTCCCACATGTGTATCTTTCGCGGACTCTTTCGGGGTGACTTTGACGACTGGGAGATGCGGATTTTTCAACATACACGGCGGTGGTCGACGATCTCAACGATGGCGGCGAGCTTGCCAGCGAAGGGACCGCTGCGGATTAGGACAAGGCGGCCAACCTCGACCAACTTCCACGAAGCGAGCTTGACATCGATATCGGCCATGGCGAAGGCTGTCTGTAGAATTTAACGAATTCAGCGGTTGTTTCTTTTAACTGATGTGCATGCGATCACACTCACGGTCGACGGGTTAGGATGAGTCGGAGGGTTGTTGTCGAAGAAAGTCGGATAGTCCAAGTTGGCTCTGCGAATTTCGGATGTGCCCACACAATTCTCGCTTAGCGGGCCACTCGCGGCTGGTCTAGGGTTCACTTATGTCAGCGACCCAGATCGCGTCGGACTTTCTGTTTCTCCGACGCGTTGCTTTTTCTTCGGTTTTTTTTTTCTTCTTCAATACTTAGTTGATCTTCATGATCTATCTCATGAGCAAAATGGTGCTCTTCATCACTTCAAATCACTCCAAATCATCAACAATGCACAAATAACGTCTCTGCTTGATACAGAGTACACTAATGGTACGTTCTATCGTTGAATTGTTCTTGCACCTGCTCTACCTCGAATGATGCGGTAATTTGCGATTGACCCAGTGTCTGTGGAACCCTCGCCGGGGTTTCTTATGCAGCTCTGTCGGATTGATATTTAATTTCTTACATATTCTGACTCCTTGTTTCTCAAACCATTGTGATACTTGATTATGTTGCTGGAGCATCATGCTGACTGCTCGAAGACCTTTAGATACTGCCAGTCTCCCACCTTCCAAAAATTCGGCATCGATCTCCCAATGGGTATGTTTCACTATTGTTTCTTCTCATTCCATGCCATCCACCCCCGGTTCAATGATTATAAACTTTATCACGCCTAGATAGTAATTGATGCCTCTGGCAATGATATTACCTTTATCACCAAGATCTCTGAGAACCATACACATGCTACTACACTTTTGTTTGTCTCATGCTCTAGTTGGACCTGTCTCTGACTATTTATAGGATCCTTTCTTGTCGACTCAATGCCCATCAGTTTAGCTTATGTCTCAAATATAATTATTTTCTCTATGACTTCTCCATCTTCATCTTCCTAGTTTATCCTCGTCTTTACATGTGTATAATACCCTTAATAACTTGCTTGAACGTGTGAATAGTTTTGATTACAATAAGTCGTGCTATATCGTGACTATTGAGGCCGTATAGTATGAACCCAAGACGACTGCTGCTCCTCAGCCTTCCATCCTGCCCATACCAGCCACACCTCCCCCGCCTGTTCCCGTCTATACCCAAAATGAAGCTTCCCCACAGTACCTAGACTGATCAAGAGCTTGCCTTCGATGCCAACGCCGACGGACCCTCGCGACTGAGAATCCACATGAAAATGAATTGAATGACATAGGAGTAGACAAACAAAAACTGCGTGCGACGGTTACGCTGTCCGCGGGCCACAGTGTGCATGCCAGTCTGCATAGTAGAGTCGGTCGAGTCTGGGAGCAAGACGTACTTCAACGAACGGAGCTAATATGAAGTAGTTAGCAAAGGGTCACGAAAAGGGAATCGTCTATGGGTGGGGATTATAGATCAACTAACCAGGAAGAACGCATTCGCCAAGAATGTGTACATGAAGACCGTCCAACCGACCCAGCCTCCAGTTCCGCGGCCAGGCATCAAGACCTCCGATGCAACCAAAGTAGCAATAATACCTACAAACTTATATCCCGAGTACGCCACGAGGTCCAGCAGCTGTGAGTCATTGTTGATGCTGAGGATGTACATGGCCATCTTCAAGCAAAGAATTTCGAAGACGATAACCGCGATGGCCGTGGTGGTGATCGAGCCCAGCAGCTCCGGGTGGAAGTTGCCTCGGAACCCAGCCAACAATACTGACAACAGAATATATGTGACGACAGCCATGACGGGGATGTACATGTCGGGTGAGTTCAGGTCGTCTCGCGGTGGCAGAAACATAGACGAGTATTGTTGCTGCGTGATCTGGCCATCTGGGCCAGCAGAAGCGGGCATTCGGGCTTGCTGGCGGGACCAGGGCTTGTGTCGCCAAGGAAATAGGACGAGGATGAGCTTGTTCAGGACGTAGGAGTTGGAGACGTTGAAGTAGTGCTTCAGGGCTGGTATGGAAATATAGCGATTGAACTATGGGCAGAGGGTTAGAAACACGCGACGGCTAGCTTGTGAGTTCCAAAGACTTACATTGCTTTCCATATACTCCTGGCCTGCCATCATCGCACTCTTACCAACCTGGAAACCCATCTGGGCTGTTGGATCGGTCATAAATTGACCAAAACCGGGGCCACCGGCATAATTTGGGTTACCACCTTGGGCAGGCGAGGGCTGGTATGGATTACCTCCATATCCGGCATTAGGGGTCTGTTGAGATGTAGGTGGGGGTGGTGAGCGCATCATAGGCACGGTCGACACATGCTGCGGGACGGGGTGGTGAAGAGGCGGCGACTGCGCGGGCGGCGGTGCGAAAGAGCCCCGATACATAATGTTCCTGATGAGACAGGGGAGAGTAGAAATGAAAGCACCAAGTGAGTCAAATGACTGCGTGCTGCGTCGAGGGGGCGGAGTTCGGGGGATGAGGACGGTAGGTGGAAGTCGAGAGAAGTGTTTATACGTGGCTGAAGATCCCGTTGTGTCTCCGAGCTCTCGACCATCACTTTTGCCCGATCCGCCACCACTAACTTTCTTCTCTTCCACTCATTTTCTTCACAGATACCCCCGTTTCGCTCTAATTTTTTCACATTCGAACGAGCTTCAAAATGCTTGAGGCATTCGAAATTTTAACCACCTCCGGTGTGGTGCTGTGGTCCAAATCCTACGCTCCTGTGGGGTCGCATGTCATTAACAGCCTGATCAACGACGTTTTTATCGAGGAGAAAGTTGCGCCGCAAAGCGTCTCGACTACAGGAGCTTCTCCGACATTCAAGAAGGAGAAATACACACTCAAATGGAAGCAGGTCAAGGAGTTCAACTTGATTTTCGTCGTACGTCCAGCTTATCGCATGTCGATCGTATGTCGCATGACTGACCACGCTCTCTACAGGCTGTCTACCAATCACTGCTCCACCTTGGATGGATTGACAAACTCCTGGAAAACATCTCGACGATTTTCACCGACGTCTACAAGGATCAGCTCCTAGGCAATCGCAACAGAATCACCACCTACCGATTCGAGCCTTACTTCGAACAACAAGTGCGGGAGCTCGAAGATAATACCGGCGGTGCCTCAGAGGCCTACACCGTCGAGACCGGAGAAAAGAAAGATCCGCTTGTCTCATCGGATAATGGAGGTCCGCCACCACCGCCGATCCCCGGCCTTATGAAGGGTATGGATAAAATGACTCACGGCATTTGGAAGTCCTAAAAGCTGACATCTTCCAGCGCAGCACCAAGCTGCGCTAGCCGGGGCTCCCTCTAACGAGGGCACGCCACCGGCAACTCCTGATATTTCTAGGTCTTCAACTCCCCTCGCCGGCCACATCCTCACCGGAAAAGCCGGACCTGGCGGCCGAGGCTCTCGCCGTTCGCGCAAAGCTGCGAATGCGAGCGCCAATGCTTCATCTGGCGACGAAGTTTCGCGCAAGGCAAAGCCTGCAAAGGGATCTGCCAAGAAGATGCGTAAATGGGACGACAGCGGATTCGCTGACGAGGATGATGGGGAAATTTTAGATTACTCTGCCCCGGCTGGTGATGCGGAGCCTTCTGCACCAGCAGTAGAGGCTGTCGCGCCGGAAGACTGGGGTCGCAAGACTGGCAAGGGCCAGTTTGTCCTGAAGGACTTGGGTGATGAGGTCCACAACATTTTGGACAATGCTGATGCGGAAAAGAGCAAGGAGACTACGTCTTCTGGCTTCCTGGGTTCTGGTTTCAATGCCGTTGGAGGCTTATTCCGCAACATTGTTGGTGGTAAGACACTCACGGAGAGTGACCTCCAGAAGCCGCTCAAGGCGATGGAGGATCATCTTCTGAAGAAGAACGTGGCTCGTGAAGCTGCTGTGCGTCTTTGCGAAGGTGTGGAGCGCGAATTGGTTGGCAAAAAAACCGCAAATTTCCAGAGTGTTGATGCCGCTTTGCGTGTTGCCATGGAAGCTTCCCTGCGGAAGATCCTGACTCCAACATCTTCCTTGGATCTGCTACGCGAGATCAATGCGGTGACCGCCCCAACCACTAAACAGCAAGCTCCTCGTCCCTATGTCATGTCTATTGTTGGTGTCAACGGTGTTGGCAAATCCACCAATCTCAGCAAGATCTGCTTTTTCCTCTTGCAGAACAACTATCGCGTCCTCATTGCTGCCTGTGACACCTTCCGTTCAGGTGCAGTAGAGCAACTCCGTGTCCATGCTCGCAACTTGAACGAACTCAGTTCCCGTGAGAATGTCGGTAAAGTCGAGCTCTACGAGAAGGGCTATGGCAAGGATGCCGCCAACGTCGCCAAGGACGCAGTCGACTATGCTGCTAGCCAAAAGTTCGACGTTGTCTTGATTGACACCGCTGGCCGGCGCCATAATGACCAGCGCCTCATGTCTTCGCTAGAGAAGTTCGCCAAGTTCGCTAACCCGGACAAGATCTTCATGGTTGGCGAGGCCTTAGTTGGAACAGACAGTGTTATGCAGGCTCGTAACTTCAACCAGGCCTTTGGAACTGGCAGAAGTCTGGACGGTTTCATCATCAGCAAGTGTGATACCGTGGGCGATATGGTCGGTACGCTAGTTAGCATGGTTCATGCTACTGGTATTCCCATTGTCTTTTTGGGTGTTGGACAGCATTACGGTGATTTGCGTGGACTGAGTGTTCCTTGGGCCGTGGACCTGTTGATGAAGTGATCATATGCAGATATTCCTTATATACCTTTCAGATTCCTTTTTTGTGTTTCTCTCTTGTGATACCGTCTGTAGCCCTTGCTATAGAACCAGAAACGAACATTTATCCACCTGAACTTAATCATCTAAATACGCCATTATTTGGGCAACAATCAAATTGATTCATGATAAATTGAGTATGTCTACGTAACAAAGTTGTTGTGCCAATATCTGTCTGAGTCAGGTTCCTCTTTGGAATCCAATGCTTCGCAATACGACACAATATGTAACAGGTTTATGTGATCTTGAGTGAGACATGTATGAAATTTGAGAATAGTTTCCATGAAGGGACCTTCCACTTCGCCTGTCACAAAAAAGAGACTTTCCTCAAGATCGGTTCTGTGTCTATAAGATACAGCAAGTTGGCCACGGAGCTAGTACCTAGGCATAGGGCTATTTGACTAGCAGGGCCTGTAGATATTGTCCAAATGGAGAGTATGAATGTAGACTTTTTCATACCAGTTGGCTTCTAGCTTGAGATTCAAGGCCAAGAGATCTGAGAAAAAATCGGCGTACAGGTACGCAGGTACCCATGAATTTCACTTTAACATTATCTTATCACATTGATTATTTGTACCAGCTGTTGTATCCTGTATTACTTGTACACTTTTCTTTCTCAGTCCATTGAAGATGCAATTTGCTGTGCAAGACAGTCAAGGCCAATGGATGGTGAACGTTGAAGGTCGCTGGTATAAAGTGTAGTGAGCTTGATGGGACATATTCCAAGGCTGTGGAGCTTACTTGAGTGTGATTTCCTCAGCAAATTGCACTCATAAGGCTTTGTGTCATTTTCTGTTATAATTGACCACGTTGTCTACCCGAAATTTGTTGCGCAAGCGCAACATTCCACCTTTTCGCTTGTCTAGCCCTGATATGACCATATTTTCATCCGATATCATACAACAAGGCCGGCTGGCCCAATGGCAAGGCGCTTGACTACGAATCAAGAGATTGCAGGTTCGACCCCTGCGTCGGTCAATTTTTTGGGTGTTTTTGCATCCACATTGTGGAGTTTTTGGTGGCCACGGAATCTTCGGCTGTGCTCATCATTTTGAGCCCAGGAACGTGGAATTGGCTGGTATTGGCCGCAGTCTATCCGATTCATATCTAGCCTTGATTGTTTTATCACTTAAATAGAGATAATAATGTTATCTGGCCTGAGTGGTCTTTTATCTCTGAATTTTCACTTCGCTTTTGCCCGCTGTATGGCAGTTTGGTAGGAGTGGAGATCGTGTGGGTCTGCCGATTTTAAACTCCACAAGTGCAGTCAGTATAGCCCACATAAATCATGTAACCTCTAGGGTTGGCAATCTTTAGCTGTTCAATGTCTTGGATGTTGCTGATTTATAGAATGAAATTTTTGTAGTTGCAAGCAAGACAGCTACTGTTGACGGGGCTTCTGCTACTCTACGTTGTATGGATCTGAATCTTTCAGCAGTTGCCACTGATCTTTGGTATTTTTAATAGATCCAAAGAAGGTGCCGAGACATCAATCGTCATTCGAAGTCCCTGGTATAACCGAATGAGTTAGTGGAAGATACTAGAGTTCATGAATGATAGTTCTAGCCTTGGAATTCGACTGATATATGATTGTCTCTTACTCTCAGCATAAATAAAATTGCGCTTGACACAGTTCTCTTTTGCATCTCCTATCGCGGTTGAGCCTTCGAAGCAACTCATATCAAAGCCTCGTTGTAGTCTCTCGGGCTACTGTTGCTCGTCCAAGATATGCGTAATTTCATGCTCATGCGGCGAGCGATGGTAGTCTTTTCGGACTAATAAAATGCCAGAACTACGAGCTTTCCGACAATTGAAAAGCTTCTTCTTTTAACTTCCTTTTCGGCTAAGTGACTAGTAAAGTAAAAATGTAATTTCTTCTTAGGTGTATCATTGGCTCCCTCAGTAGAAATATGCCAGTTCCTTGTATGGGTGGTCTGGAGGCTTGCTACGGAAGTTTAGGCACAGCCGATCCACCCACCAACACAATTCAACCTACTCATTCTAACAAAAACCATAGTGGATGCAAAAAAGTCCAAAAAAGAATTGACCGACGCAGGGGTCGAACCTGCAATCTCTTGATTCGTAGTCAAGCGCCTTGCCATTGGGCCAGCCGGCCTTGTTGAAGATAGATGCCCAATAATGCTCTGAGTTGCTGAAAATTCTTCTGGCCCCACATTGCCGTTTGCGGCCGACAGCCCTAACCGCCTGCATCGTAGTAAATATTTGGATTGAGCGTGATGACCATTATGCACGGCTACACTATTGAAAATAACTTGTGTTTCTTGTATTCTGATATCATCAAGCTTCGGCTGCAGAATTGAGCTCAAAAAAAATGGCCTTAGACGGGCAATTACACTGAGTATAAGATAGGCTTCAGGCGACAATTCGATTATTTGATAGAAGGGCCTGCGCTTGATTTGCATGATCCACCTGCATGTTTCCATGTCGCACTTCTACAGTTATATGGAACCAAAGTATGATGGATGGATAGAACAAGCAGATGGGAGCAATCTTGTTGATGATTGCCTTTGAGAGACGTTTAGAGCGAGTCAATCAGGTCAAACAAAGCGTCTTTGAAGGGGATCAGATCTCCACGGATGTATTTCATTCTATCATTACTATGGAATACTTACTAGTAAAGATGCATGCACACTTCCTTATGCTGCATAACAACAGGCCATGGTTTCTTCACACTGACCCAATCAGAACGTTAGATAAAAATCTAAAAAAAAAAGACAAAAAAGAAATCTCTCCCTCGGGGAATCGAACCCCGGTCTCCCGCGCTTATCGGTGTTAATGACAAGCGGAAATCATGACCACTAGACCAAGGAAGATGAGATAGTCGAGTTTCCGCTCGACCACTTGGCACTGGTTGATGTTGGTTTTTTCTGTTATGACACTATAGTCCCATCTCCCATATATCCTTTTCTTCCACGACCACCAATCCCTTCTAAGTCACCACATGGCGGCCATCATAAACGAAATAGTCAATTTTGAGTTTGTGAAATATGCGATGTCGTGTACAGAACACATAATGTCTTAATCGCCACCTGCCGAGTTTGAGCTTAATTCCTGGGGTTTTTTGGAATTCGCGGTTGGAGTACATACTGTATTAATATATATTTGAGGCACCTGTACGTACATGCAGCCCTGGACGTAAGAGCACCGTGATTTAAGCAGGGGAAGATTAATGGCCTACCGAAAATCAGATATTTTACAAAATCCCCTTTAATGACATTCATTTTAATCTCAGTTGATCAATTGAAAATCTCCCAATATTGCTTCTACCATTTGAATGCGATACCATTCTGTGTTAAAAAACATCCAGTACTATTCTCATTGTGGGTCCTCCAGGGTCACCACATCAAGCATTTCACTCCAATCCCTTCCGAGGCTCACCAATCCCTACAGTATGCTCAATAACCGACCAAAGTATCCTGCTTGATAGGCCTTACTGGCCTTGCATCCGACTTGTTCTGGGTATTGCAGCCATCTCCCGAGGGATCAATTTGATCATCCTGGTTGGCGTCATCGGCCGCTTTGGCACCCGTGGATCCATCTGTCATGATACTCCCGGATGTTTGAACACCCTTGGAGACAGTGGTGGGTTGCGGCGAACGGGCATCACCTGTAAGCCTGTTCGTTAGGGTATCAAAGGAGAAAGCCCGATGTTTTGGATTCAGTACTCACCATCTTCCGTCCGAACACGTGGATCGAGCTTGTTCGCTAAATTTGAATCGTGTAAATCACCTTTACCCGTGTCATTTGTCTCATACTGGTGCCCGTGGACGACCTTTTCAACCTTCCGTTTAATCTCCGACATGATTGATAGATCCTGACAGGTATTAGGATTTTCAACCACCAAGATTTCAAAGACTCAAAAATGAGATTTATTGGCGATAATTGTATTCTAGTAGAATACCGTAGCCGACTGAAATCGATTAATGGACGATCTATCTCGTCTTCCACATAACCCGATGACGTAATATGATTACCAAGGCAGCATATTGGACAATTAGCGCCGGTATAAAGCGTCATCGTATGATGATGCGATTGGGCAAACCTTCTTTTCTCTAGGGGAATACGACCTAATTCATGAAAATTCACAATATACTGTGCCCCTTCCTTGGAAGAGGCGACTTCTCCTGGGTGAAAGGGGTAACCAATCAGAACAATGGGTTTACTGAACCGAATGAATACTGTTCTCACATCCCCAGATTTCCATGGAAAGGCTGGAGAAAACCGCAGTTCAACCAATTAAGTTAGATACACCGCACTTCCAATGCATCTCCTTACCTTAAACATGCGTGTAGGAAGTTGTACCTTGATGATCGCACCTGACCCAACAGGTACCCGTGATAGCGGCATATACATGGAGACTTTAGCTACAATAGAGACAGACTATGTAAAAGGGCCTAGTGGTTTCTCCACCCACCACCCCACCCTGGACGATAACATAAAAAGGGTTAGGACTGAAGCCACTGATATCGGGTATAGATGCCAGGAAGCTCGGCCTGCGGTAATTGCCCTTGTCCCGGCGTCGCACACTAAAGTTGTACTGTGCCAGAGACAGTAATTTATGAGTCGCAGTGATCGCTAGCATCGTCGTCTCATCGTATTACTTATAATATATCTCAGCGTATTGACGATGCGATCTCATGATCCAACGATTCCAACGATTTGCCTAGATTTGCGATTACTCAGCGAGACCCGCATGCCGCTTACATCATTAATTCCTTCCCCGAAGCGTCCCCCGGCCAAGGTTCACCCTCGTGCATAGCTTACTTTCAAGACAAGTTTTCTCCCCGGCAGACCTTTGAGACATCTTTTGAGTCTTTCTGTCTTTTCATGTGCTTTTTTGGCCATCTAATGATCCATTGCGAGTATACCCACGAACCTCGCACGAACCCAGCATTGCGGCTACGATCGGTGCTCCAGCCTTCAATCGTCTGGTTAGGCTGTGAAATACTCCGATTTAGCCTTAATACCTCCGTTTCGATCTCAAAATGAGTGAACGTCGCATCCAGGGCCGTCGCCGCTCGTCGACCCTGCATTACCAAACCTTTGATACAACCCCACCCAAGTCGCGTGGCCGTCCTATTTCGCCGATGGGATCTCCCGGCGATGACTCTGCGCCTTCCACTGAGGCCCCGGCGCCTAGCCACCAACATGGTCGGTCCCCATTGCCTATGAAACAGATGGCTGTACTGGCGTTTATCGCTCTGGCCGAGCAAACCGCCTTGAATTCGATTAGTCCATATCTGCCAGACATGGCTTCGACCTTTCCCGAAGTGGAGCCTAGCCAAGTCGGTGTCTATGTGGGAACAATCGCATCGGCATTTGCATTGGCCCAATTTGCCACAAACTATTTCTGGGGCGCACTGTCCGACCGTATTGGTCGAAAGCCTGTCATACTTCTCGGCACCCTTCTGACCGCATTGTGTTTCGTTGGCTTCGGATTCTGCAAGACTCTGGGCCAAGCAATTGCGGTCCAAGCACTGATGGGACTGGTAAATGGCAACCAAGGTTTAGTTTCAACCTGCCTGGGCGAAATTACAGACCGCAGCAACCAGTCAAAGGCTTTCACGTACCTTCCCGTTTTATATGGAATCGGAGGTATAACGGGCCCACTCGTAGGAGGGCTGTTAGTCTTTGAAAACATTCCATTCACCAAGAAAGCGAATCCATACCCCTACCTTGCCCCGAATTTGTTCTCCGCCGCTGTCCTTCTTGTTGATTTCGGAGTGACGGCCTTTTTCATGGAGGAAAGCTTGGAAGACGCAGGGCCGTTACCTCAATTCGGCAAAAAAATCAGCAGGAAGGTTCGCCATCTTTTCGCCTGGCTATGGCAATTTACTGGCCTCTCGCAGCACCCGACCTACCTTCGGGTTTCAAACCCTACTCTCGACGATACCGATACAGCTGAGGAGGGCGAAGATCACGACAGTGACTTGGATTCGGCTTCCGAGATATCAGACCGAGTCATGCTGCACGAACCATTGACATGGAGCGAATTATTTACGCGCGACACCGTCCTACTGCTTTTGACTTACCTGATTTTTGCCTTATGTAACGTCTCATTCAATTCTTTGTTTCCCATCTTTACGCAAGCCAAACCACCAGCGGGACGCAATCTCACTCCAAGGGAGATTGGCCTGTCCCAGGGCTTTGCTGGTCTTGTGACGATACTTTTCCAGATCTGCGTCTTTAATCGTCTTCGCGGCAAGATGGGTAATCGGTGGTCGTACCGTGCTGGCCTTTTCGGCTTTGGGATTTCTTTCCTATTGATGCCTTTGGTCGGGTACAAGGGCGAGCCTGGCGATGGATTCTCACGCCAATACATACTGTTGGCTGTTGAATTATGCTCAGTGCTGCTGATCAAGACTGTCGCCTCTGTAGGTGGTCTGACCAGTGCTCTATTGCTAATCACCAACACCGCACCGAACCATGCCGTCCTGGGTGCTCTCAATGGCCTTGCGCAGACACTTTCTGCTGCTGGGCGCTCTGTTGGACCCTTCTTATCCGGAGGCCTCTTCACACTGACAGCCAAGATCCAACCCTATGGTGAAGCCTGGGCCTTTGGTGTCTTCGGGGCCGTTTCTTTCGTCGGGTTTATCTTGAGTTTTGGCATCCGCGGCCAGGCTCTTGAAGCAGATGGCTTGCCTGATAACGCAAGCCTCAAGTCCGACACAGACTAGCCAAGCTTCTTTTAGCTTCACGATTATTTTCCAGCTACGCATACGTTGTCACGGCATAATCCAATCCTTTCGTATTCTTATTGTTTTCAAGCGTCGCATTCAAATCACACACTATCCATATCAACCCTATCGTCGGGTTCTCGAAGCATCTCCCGCAAGCCTAGTCGGGATGGCGTTAAAAGTGTCTGGGATCTCATTTCTTTCTTTGTGACTCTTTCTCTTTTCACATTCGGATCGGGAACATACGCGACTTTTAATCCCCGTGTCTGCCTCGGATACAGGATTGTGTACACTTCTAGAGCTCCTGAACATCGATGTTCTGTTGTATCATATTGAACAAAAGTCTCAGCCGCATTGATCAAGAAATACATAACCTCCTTTCAATATTGAAATCCCTTTATTCTAAAGTATTTCCGCTTCATGATTAAACCACTGTAAGCAACAAAGCCCACCTAAAAGTGTATGGGGATAGTTGACATGATTTCTAGACCGAACTTCGGCGAAAGGCTTATTAAATGGAAGTCAATGAGGGTCAAGAACTGTAATGGTTCCCCTTCTCAATAGCTCGCTATATCCTCGAAACTATGCTGCAAAGAGATAGTCGCAAGATCAAAAGTAAATTGCATACTAGAAGAAATTGGCACCAGAAAAAATGTTGGCTCCATGATCAAGCTTGCTCCGACTTCGCTATATCCCTTGGAAGAAGCTTAAGCATCAGTGGCGGTTTCTCCCACAGGTTATACACCTTTTGGTCTATCCAGTCAAAGTCGGGCTCAGCAAGCTCAATTTCGAAGTTGATAATCATCCTAGCGAGTATCAAGCGCATCTCCACATAGGCAAGGCTATAGAAAAGAATGAATGTCAGCAAGGCCTTTGAAACGGCTAAAGACGTATGAAAATCCGTACTTGCGACCGATGCAGTTCCTTGGACCAAAGCTAAAGGGCTGTAGTGCATTTTTGTTGTCAGACGCATATCGAAGATCATCGAGATGACGCTCAGGTATAAAGTGCTTTGCATCTTTGAAGTTCTTCTCTGAGTGATAGGTTGCCACGTGAGGGACCGAGACAGTTGTCTGTAGATGTGTTAGGCTGTGTTCAAAATGATAGAACACAAAAGGGGTCAAACTTACACCCCCTGGTACGAAATGTCCATCGATAGTGTCGCCTTGAGCATCAATGATACGAGGTAACCCAACAGGAACCGGAGGGTACATTCTCAAGGCCTCATTCAAGCAGGCCTGCAGATAGACCAGCTGGTTACAGGCCTCTAGAGTAACATCCGCATCAGACTTGAAGGCGCCTCTTACCTCCTCCTTCAGCTTGGCAAAGGCGTGTGGGCTTCTCAGCAGGAGATATGTCGCACCCGAGAGTAAAGTAGCAGTGGTCTCCGAGCCAGCGATAATCAGAATATCTGCATTGGAGTATAGTTCGCCCTCACTGAATGCTTTAGACGGGTCTTTCTGGTTGAGAATGTTTGCAAAAAAATCAGGCCGATCATTTGATTTTCCCATTCTAATTTGGACTTTCTCCTTGGTCAACCTTTGGTGGTCCAGTTTAGCGTGCATAAGCTTTTTAGGAGTGAAGAGCCGTTTCAGAGGTTCTAGGTAGGGTACGCGGCGGACCAAACCGATTATAGTCCCGGCCTTGACACCTGCAAATATCATGCTTACCCACGGGTGATAGCTCGAGTCCTGAAGACAGTTGAATGGTTCACCGAATGCTAGATCTCCGATGATGTCGAAGGTGGTAAAGTTGTACCACGAGACGGCATCGACGGGTATTGTTCCCCTTTTTGTGGTCTCATGCAACCGCTGAATCAATAGGTCAACGAAGCCCTTGATGATGGGCTCTTGACCACGAAGAGAACTATCGGAGAATGCATGAGATAGTGAGCGACGGAAGCGAGTGTGATCTGCATCATTGGAGGTAATGATGCTAGGGAATTTATCGATCGTCTCTTGATAAAATAGAGTATTCTTTGGCTTTTGGCCGTGGCCGGGTCGACTACCATAGATTGGCTTCCAGGCCTCGCCATTGGTGACGAAAGAAAGTTCGTTCGGGGCAACCCGAACAACAGGACCGTACTTTTCATGTAGCCGTATAATTCCTCGATGGATTTGGCCGGATCCGACCATATACATGTTGGGAATGCGTGTTGCTGCCATGAACTTCGGGCCTGGATACTTGGCCAGCGGGTGGAAGTAGACATTATAAACGACGAGACCGATGAAATATATGGGTATCTAAGCCATTGAAAAGAGTTAAGCAAGTAGTACATCTGATTGAGTTGACTAATGGGCTAGAGGAAGTACCTACCATTGATAGACAAGACAATAGAAGTGTGATGCCTGGATAGAAAGGCGAGCTGCCCGAGTAGTCGGACATGCCTGGAATAACTGCCATGGCGCAGATGCTGGAAGGAATAGACTTTTGAGCAGGAAGAGGAGGATATTGGCTTCAGGGACGGTTTCTTGGGAAGACCTTGTCTGTTTAACAGACAGGACACCTGGGCAACATTTATACCCCCTCTCTTGGCGTAAAGATACGGGACCGGAAAGAATAGTTTCCAGCACCCGTGGACAGCATCATTGAACCGGACCCCGGGAAACAGAAGTATCACCCAAGCCCCGCATCATGCAAGTCCTGCGTAGCCTGAAGAAGAGGGGGTCTGAGAGGGCTCCCAAGAGCCACTCTGTCATCGGAAGTTCTGAAACATCTGAAGTGAAGAATAGAATCTACGTGGCGGAAAAAAGCTTTGGCGCTAGAAAAGATCTTAGTTGAATGTATTTTCAACTCATTAAAACTCAGGCAAATTCCTTGGAATGGGAAATGAAGCTTTAGATTTCATCATAGTGAGAATAAAGGACTTACAGTTACGGGTGGCTACGCCACTGTCCAAGCGGCCGGAGAAATGTCAGAAAAGTCTCCGCTGCAGGCCTATGACCTGCATTAGCATACACAATAAGACAGCTATTATTGGTGGGGCCGTGTTGCAGGAGCTATCTAGCCCACCCTCGCCTTACCCATTATGCAACTGACAAGGATATTTATGATCATTTGTGCGTCTGCACTAAACCTCGGCAGAGTCCCCGCACTTAAACGATGTCCCACAAGGTCAATGTCATGCACCACTACTGCAGAATGGCCGGAGCAGTAACAAATTAATTAAAAAAAGATCATAGCGATCATCACGTAGCGATCCAAGTAGATGAATGCGGGCTGTCAGGCTAAAAATAGCCTTGTAAACGTCATATCTTCAGTAACGAGAAAGAAAGTATTTATTCAGCACTTTATTGACCAGTCAAGTCTTGTAGGTCATATGACTGCCAAGCGCCAAGATTAAATTCAGCTAATTGAAACCCGTTTGTTTGTTCTGAATATAGGGTCATGATTCTGAATATAGGGTCATGATGTCGCAACCCCACACTGGTCACTCCACCTCGGACGGAAAAGATAGGATAATTATGGAGAATATATCCTGACACAGCTTGAGACACGCAATCTCTAAATTAACACTACGTAGTTGAGTCGAAGTTGGCCCCTATCTGCCTTCGATTTAGATTTGACTTGGAAGCTCCAGGCTGTCCTACCTGGAAACTAATATATCCTGGGTTCTGCAATTCATACTGTTAGATAAGAGGCCTGATTGCGTCAAAGCGCTCTTTGATCGCCAGCTGGCTCGTGTCCACAGGTAAGATAAGAATTTTGAAATCGTGGAGGTTATCGCGGGAGATGTGATTTTCGGGGAACACTTAAGCTTATCGTAGATTTTCGTAAATTAGCCTTAGTGGAGTGGACAAAGCGCTATCGGGAAATACGTGCAGGGGAACCTCACGTGTACATCTCATTTGTACAGGTGGCATGTGAGACATGCAATTTGGTTTGAAGAAGTGTGAAAAACAGGCAAGTGGTAGCAGTCTATTGAACTACCTGCATGACTTATTTGGGGTTCGTGATTAAATATGTACTTCAGGGTTATTTCCAGGATACCTCAGCCATATGCCATAGTCTTTGATCCTCTAGCAAACTTATAAAGCGGATTTCAGGACAGTAAGGCGCATCTGCCTCCACAATCCGACTATTATTTACATACAGATCCTCTGTCGGATATTGGTTGCTGTACGTTGGGCATAGGAAGTCACGTGGCATGATCACCAATATGGGGACCATTCTCCCGATAAGGTTAGCGTTGTATTTAAAACCGCTAGTATTAATGAGTCGCTGAATATGAGCATGAATACGAATACGAAGTATGCGAATGGGGCTCGCAACAAGTGAAGATCTTCGGCAAAGAGCAACGGAGCGACCTATGGAGCAATTGACTTTCTCTCCATATTGTAGGTCAAGCTGTATAGATGAATTGTGTTAGATGAGGGGATCCACATACTCAACATCTCTTTGTTTGCCTACCCCTGGTCACTTTAGCTCGGTTTCTTACACCCCAGCCTCGTCCCCCTCCCCATTTTTGAACCTCCATTTCCCCACCTGCTCGCTTCGTGAGCTTCTGCTATCTCCAATATTATATTAGAAGTGGCAATTAAAGCTAATGACGATCATTACAGAATGACGACTACACGATCGAAAGCTAGCTCATCTTCGAGCCAAGGCGAAATTACCGACTGCCAAATCAGGACCATGATCAAATCGAATGACCCAGACTGGCAAAACTACCCAGAAATCTTCCACACTATTGGGAACGGGTCGAAAGGCAAACTGAAGGTTCAGTTCTACCCCGTCGCGTTGGCTACGAACCAAGATGGTGTCAGATACCTATCAGATGCACTCTTGAATAAGGTTCTGCCGTCCTGGAAGGCTTACCTCAATCAAAGGACACAGTTCAACCCACGTCATGATATGTGGAGGAGCGGCTGGAGTGACTGGTTGACAAAGGAGAAAGATAAGCTGAGGGGATTGAATCTTTCGTGGCCTAGCAAGCATGCCTCGGACATTATCCAGAATATGGGCGACCCAAAGGCCCCCACAGAAAGGCTCAAGGTACCGGATAGCGCACAGAATAATGCACAGAAGAAAAACACAAATGGTCGAGGCAGCAAACGGGCTTACCCAGATGAAGATACCCGGCATGGCGTGCCCAATAAGAGATCCACTCGCCTATTGGAACGGTCCAATGGCTTGAAGGGCTCGAAAACCTCGGTTGATTCAAACTGCAGCGACAAAGAGATGGTATTGTTTAAAATCAAGGCGTCCTCATCGTGAGTAGCAATGCTATTATGACCTATCAAACCCTCACACAGCTAACAAAATTTGTCCAAGGTCCCATGAACCCGATCAACGTCACTATATGAGACCAGTTTTGCCCCCTGTCGGTACTCCCATGAATACAAGTGACAGACAGGAAGTTTTACAAATCAATCAGATCAGACATCAGTTCAAGGAAAGTTACTCTAAATTCCTAAAACGCAATCAGAAACAAGCAGATTATCGTGACAGTATGGCCAAAAAGGAGGATAGGAATAATACGGTCTTTGATGCTTGGCTTCCAGAGCTTCTAGAAGAATACGAAGAGCTTTTCAAGCTCTCTGAGACTGACCATGTGGTCCAATCTGTGGGCCAAAAGGCATTGCAGCAGAATCTCAGCAAAGTTCATACCGAGTCCATGGCCAAGATTCAGAGATTCATGTTGCTAAAATGGCAGCATGAAGACCTATCACGGGAGATGGCCGAGTCTGAGGGGAAGATGGTCCTCGAGCTTTCCACTTCTCTAGAGAGGTGCAGGGCTGCTTCTGAAAGACTTCGGAGTACATTCGTCACCGAATGATGTCTATGCAGCCAGACACCATGCTTCGAGTAAAGCCATTATCTTCCATCGTTATTCCGTCTTTGGTCCCATTATTCCTATCTAAAAACCTACTACTCCCATTTTGATCCTGCTGTCCGCATCTTAAATGTGTGTCAATCCTTTCCTTCTTTCTTTGTTCTCTTTCATCGATAACTTCCTCCATGAGGCTAATGACACGCAAATAGGGCAACCTGCAGCTTCAAACATTCAAATCGATGGATTCGTCACCCGGAGAATAGGGAGATTAGCTATTTAGGCTACTGAAGTGTCACATGAGAATCCAAGATAACACAAGTTCAAGTGTTCCAATCAAGCCAACAGATAAGATCGGACCTTTCATTGAACGCAAGAGCTTCATAGAAGAACCTTCTGGGCGCATGCCGCCTCATAAGTTCAGGGAAAGGTAAATACTGTCTGAATGACATTGAGATGCCGTACAAACTGTCCAAAAGGGGAAAGAATACTATAACAATGTAGAAGCATATTAACAAGGTGGAGAGCATTTCTGGGAGGTAGGAAACGTGACCTTTGTGCACAACAAGCTGAGAGGTTTCGACCGTTTCCTCTCTTCCACTCCTCCCTCCAACCTTCAAATGGCGTATCTTATTACGGCACATACGCGTATTTGAAGAATATCTTTTTTCCATCTGAGCGCCTTAATCTCCTCGTCTTTTGCAAATCCACTTGTGTCTTACTCTCGATCGCTTTTCCAATCTGATGTTGAAATCTTGCCCCGAGTAAGTTGGATCAAATGAGACAAAACGTCACAAAACTGACCTTTTTCATCCCTTTTCTCAGGTCTTGCAATGTCGTCTCACCCTCAAAGCTGTGATTGTTCTCGTTGTGTTGCGTCCATCGATTTTATGCAGGAAATTGTTGATCATCCCCACATGTTCAGTGACTTGAACACCCGAGAGAATCTCTTTCTTAATCGGATGGAACAGGAGATCCGTGTTGAACAAAGACTGGATTCCGCTGTGGGCCATGTTATAGAGGGCATGCAATTCCAAGAAGATCAAGAATATCGTGTTCTTGAAAAAACTGAGGTGAACTCCGTTCTCCTTGGCATTTTCGCTCGCTATGCAAACGGTATCAAGGCTTTCAGTGCCATTGAGTTTCAGATTGCTCTGCACGCCTGGCTGGTCGCCGTTCACTACTCTGTCCCTCCTCTATCATGGTCGACTTTTCTGATCGATATCATGCAAGAGTTTGTGTCAATCTCATACTGGAGCGAGATTCGCCGTATCTTCCAGCGTTTTGGGTCTGACATCCAACCCCTTGCCGAAAAACTCGTTGTCCAGCTCCTGATTGATCTGGGGATTCCAGATATAATCCGTCGGCTCCATAATGAATACCCATATGGGTATTTCAAAACGCAATGGGGGTACACGAGGTTTTACGCTGAGGGTGTCACTATCATGCGACGATCTCAATGCCCTGATCCCGTTATCAAAAGGGAGGATGAGGATGACTCCAATAGCATTGACCCCTCGATTAGGGAAGAAGGTGATCGCGAGAATGAGCGCCCAGTGAGCAGACCCTTCCCCGATGAGCTTTCACTTCTGCGATCCCGGGTGAGCCAACTGGAGCAAGCTGTCCATGGCGAGCCGCCAGACTCGGCATTCAATATCCATGCAGAAGCAACCGAGCGCCTTTTATTGCTTGGACATCATGCCGATGTGACGCATGATCGGTTGCTCATGCTTTTTGAATCCGTCCAAGAGATGATCGTGATTCTCCAAAACTTGGACCGCCGCATTCGGGCCTTGAAGGAGAGAGGCAGAGAAAGCAGAGAATGAGTTCTCAGTGCCTTGTGTGATTGAACTGAGCCCCATGTATCATCGAGACAATGTCAAGATGTTGAGTGCGGTTTGTCATCATAACGAGGGATTGTATGATAGATGTACAATAATATTCGCGTTCGTGTTCGTGTCTGTGCTGGTGACCGCTATGTCTACTGTCTTCGCTATGCGTTTTATTTTCATTTTTTTTTTGACGTCTACTGCATAAAATTTTATCTACTCTGTGTTGTCTGTGCTTATCAGGTTCTCACTAATCTGGTCTAAGGCGCCAGCTTAGTGTGGTAATGACGGGTTTGTCAACGCAGGCTTAGAGTGGGATCTCCGCGTGGCTGGCAAAGAAGTAAATCAAACAGATGAAACAGTTTCATGGCCATTTTGATTATGCAGCGTACAGTAAGATATGATCACGATCGCAGGCCCGCAGAAATCGTTCCTGCTGGTTGAAATCAAATATCGAAACGACCGTGGCATGACAGACAAGTGACAATTCTTTACAGAACTCTCAGGTGCACGGAAAACGTATTCAGAATGACTCGCGGAGAAAAGTATACGCACATTATGTGAACGTTGAAAAGTTTCTCCGACGAGGTATGCTGAATGTGAAGGTATTTCCGGAACATCTACCGCTAGACCGTAAACGTAGGGCTTGCGTTGAACTATGAGCCGTCGTATAGTACGATCAATACGCACCTCGGAAAGTATTCATACGGCTCGACACAGCCATACGATACGACCACTACCCCGAGCTCTACACGAAATATGGGATCGTACCGTCGGAAATTCATTTTGATTTCCATCGGACCTGTAATGACCCGCTATCACCTACGCCGTGAGTTGTGAGCCTGGAAAAACTATACAAAAAGAAGGATTTCCACCGGTTGTTCCCAACTCTGCTCAGAAATCAAGCTGACAAGAATACTCCAAGACTACGAGCTTTACCGTTTGTCTGGATATATCATTCACCACAATGTCTTTCCAGTCCGCCCTGCTCCTCACGGAGATTGGCAAACCTGTGAGCAGGGGATCATTAACCATCCCCTCTGAGTACGAGTTCAAAGACCAGGAGATCTTGGTGAAAATCACAGCCGCAGGCCGCAAGTATAACCCTGACCCAATTGATAGAGAAGCAAAAATTATTCTAACGCCAATTCTAAATACTAGTAGCACCGCTTGACCAAAAATTCCGTGATAACGGTCATCTCGGTATCGGATCGCGTCTACCAGCTGTCATATCGGGCGACATCGTCGGTGAGGTGATTGGAGGAGGACCGAGCAACAGATTCTCACCGGGGACGCACGTTTTCTCGCAAGCGCTCTTAAACCTGCCCCAAGGAGGTGGGTTACAAGAGTACACCATCTTGAATGGAGAATATGCTGCCGCCGTCCCGGATGGTATCCCAGATGTCGAGGCGGCACTATACCCGATCAATATCGTGACTGCAGCAATGAGTGTTTTTTCATCTGCTGGGTTCGGCTTTCCGCTCCCGGAAACAGATGAAGCGGTGGGATTTGATTACGCAGCGCAGAATGTTGTCATTATTGGCGGTGGGACCAATACCGGGAAGCTTGCTGTGCAGCTGTGCCAGCTTGCGGGTATTGGGACGATAGTTGTTATCGCCGGCCCTGCGAACGAGAACTTGCTGAAGGAATTCGGAGCTACGCATTTCATTGCGAGACAGGATACGGATGTTGAAGAGCAGGTTAGGGGTATTGTTGGTGATAATTTGCAATACGTCTACGATACGTTTACGTTCGGCGATTTGAGTTTGGGGGCCTCTTTGCTTTCGAATTCGAAAAAGGGCATTTTTGCGCATAATGGGATTGGTCAGATTCCTGATACTGTGTTGGCGATGAAGCAGGAGGGCCTTGAGGACAAGCGGATTCTGGGATTTTCGCATTTTATCCCTTCGTTTGGGAGATCGCTTTGGGAGAAAGTTCCAGGGTGGCTTTCTCGTGGTCAGATTAAGCCGCTGACATACAAGATTATTGAGGGGTTGGATGTTGAGAAGGTAAATTATGCTTTGGACGAGTATGCAGCCGGAAGAAGCGGAGAGAGATATCACGTTCGGATTACTTAGTATTAACAGTCCGGCGCACCTAAACTAAGGAATTGTGTCACCTTATGTAGAGAGATCGCTAATTCAAATTCAATCACATAAGTTATCCCTAAAAAAATAAAAATAAAGATTTTTCCCTTGGAAGGAAACCAACGAGATTTCCTGGCAGAAAAAAAAGCAAAAAGATATGACAAGAGTGGGATTTGAACCCACGCCTACAAACGTAGATCAGGAAATGATGTCAAGGTGGACCTTAACCTGACGCCTTAGACCAACTCGGCCATCTTGCCAATTACATAACAGAGAGTCATATTAACGGATCATCAAAGTATGACTAGTTAATATGAGATCAAGTACCCGAATTTCCATTTTCATTTCTCTACATCGGCAATTATGTAGCATAAGCATTCATGGTTGTGTGAAAGGGACTAATTCCACCTATCTATGAAGAAAAAACCAGAAGTCATATCCGGCCACGCAAAGGTCCACCAATAAGCTCTCCTAGTAAATCATAAAAATCTGGCGTCTACCAGTCTAGCCCACTGGAAGAAATACCAGATCCACCCTGTGATCCAGGGCCAGAGCAATCGATTTCCTTACACACTATATCATATTAGAAATATATAAGTCAAAATAATATTCAAGGTATGAAAGTGACTCACGTTGTTCCGCCTGTTGGAAAAGCGAGCTACCCTTGGGCTGACGCATGGCAGGGCGAATGAGACTACCACTAGTCCGTTCCAGCTTTTGGTGCTCTTGCAGTTGCTTCAAGAGTCCGTGAATAGTCGGGGAGTTCCCAGCTGGCTTTTCAGTGGTAGATTGGAGCTCAACCTCGATACTCTTAACGGAATTCTGAATGATTTCTCCAACAACACTGCTGAGAGCATCCTGATCTATGTCGGTCTTTGGCGAAGAAGTAAAGAGGTCGTACCGAACTTGCGTGATTGTCTCCGATGACGGTATGAATGTCAAAGATAACCATAGATCGTCTTGTTCAAACGAATAGAGGAATGTGCCAGGGAACAAAACGCAGTTTGCTTTCTGATTCTTCTGCCAGATAGTCCGCGCTATCTGAGTAGCGATAGATGGTTTCAGGACCCCAGGCATGATTTGCTCGAGCTGGGTAGTGATGTCAGCAGGGTAACGGGTATTTACTATTTAATGTCAGTAACTTTGCATAATTATGGTCGCCAGTCAAACGTACTTCCCAATTTCCAATTGAAAGCTCCAGTCAGCGTTTGTCCGGCCAGCCACTCAGATCTCGTGCCCAAACTGGCATCCCGCGTGAAGTCGCTTAGAATAGATAGAGTAAACTCCTCCATCGGGTCAGGTTCCCCAGAATTGAGGTTCACAAATACCCACCCTTGGCTGGTGGTGTATGTGTGGATCTCAAAAAGGCTGTTCTCGGACTTCTCAAATCCAGGAACATCGTCAAACTTGGGGGCTTTCACCAGCCGCCCGTACGTATCGTAGCTCCAGCCATGATACCGGCACCCGAGCACAGTAGATGTACCAGTTTCCTTTCTGGTAATCGTGTATGCGCGATGACGGCAAACATTGTGGAATGCACGAATCTTATCATCCTTTCCTCTGATTAAGAAAACGGGGAAGCCTGCCACATCAAAGGATTGATAAGCTCCTGGTTTGTTAAATTGGGTGATGTGGGCAAGGTATAGCCAAGACTATATCTGGAGTTAGTCACCATAATTGATGGACATTCAAAGGGTCATCAGTTACTTTGCTGAATAGTGCCCGACGTTCCAGCTCGAAGACTTCTTGGCTCTGATACCACCCCTCCGGAACATCAGGCTCTTTCGAGACTGATAAATTCCCACTAGAATCATGATCTGACACAGCAAGGCTGGCGATCTTATCATGCTTTTGTCCGAGTGGCCATGATCCGTTGACCAAAAAGACAACAGTCACGACGGCCACCAAGATAGAGCCGGGAGATAAGAGATAAGCATGAATGAAGTCCATCATAGATTCTTAAGAGTATGTTATTGAACAAAACTAATTGACTCGGACGTTTATCTTCTTCCCCGTCGGCATCGTCACTTCATATACCATCATCGATAGAGGCCCAAGTGCCCCATCCCCACATTATACACTTTGAAGAACGGAACCACGCGCATCGCCCCCTCTTGCAGGGGTATTACCCGATTGAGTTGCAATTTCCAGCTCTCGGGGGTTTATACATCGCCGATAATGCTTCGGCGCTATCAAAATTGAGGGTATCGGGCTTCGATTAGTGGCTATTGAGCTTATCCTCCGACGTGGCAGATCTTAATTTAGTGGCTGCAGTCATACAACTAAGTTCCCCACATCGTGACAAACAAGAATCTCAATTCGATTTGTAAATTTAGATATGATGAGATAGGTAATGGGATCTTCATAGCTAAACTTCCATTCTACGCTGCCGTTTCGACAGTGGATGGTGCTGCATGTTCTTCCAGGGTGGATTCCTCGCTTTGGGCCTGTCGGTCGGCTTGGTGTTGTTCGAGGACCAAGTCAAAGACCCGTTTCTGGTAGTCTTGTGCGGCTTATATTAGTTTGGCAGACAGTTGAAGGGTGATGCTTGTACTTACAGGATACGCCATTTTCCTGGACGGGGTTCAGGATGCCCTCGTGGTAGACACCCTTGGCTAGATTGTCTTGTGCCTTCTCGCACAGTTCAAAATCTTCCAACGCGACCTGACGGACAAACTTGAAGTATTCTTCAAATTTCTCTCCGGATTCCAGGTGGTAGTAGTCGAACTCCATCCGCGTTACATGGGGATCTGCGGTGGGACACACGCGGAACGAGGACATGCCCCCACCGTACACATTGAGCGTACAGTTGGGGAAGAAGTAGAGGAATAGTCCATCGTCTGGCTTCTTGGGATCAGCGATATGCTGGGAGAAATTGTGCTTGTTGTGCACGGCGTAAAAAGTGGGCGGGTAGTAGACTGAGAATGATGGATGAGTGTACTGGCAATGCAGACACTCCT
The DNA here is from genome assembly GCA_028829675.1 of Penicillium tannophilum. Taxonomy (NCBI): domain Eukaryota; kingdom Fungi; phylum Ascomycota; class Eurotiomycetes; order Eurotiales; family Aspergillaceae; genus Penicillium; species Penicillium tannophilum. The sequence goes on from JAQKAK010000008.1 coordinate 1,481,747, forward strand.
GATATCCATCCACCCTAGCAACTGTGAGAATTAAATAGTAAGAGTCTTTGGTGGTACTTACATGGTCTTCCAGTTGAACCGACCTTCGTAGCGGATGCTGCGACGATGCGGGAGTCTAGTGAAGTCGACCCTTCCTAGTAGCTCCTCCAGCTCCGGGAAAAATTCATGGAAGCTGGGTGCATCATCCGAGATTGTGGAGAAAAGAAGACCAGTTGGGGTGACATGGCAGCGCAATTCTTTGTCCTGTTATAGTCAGTAACCTGCCTGCTAGATATCCATGCTCGCCATACCGTCTTTGCGCAGAACACCTTTAGGTTATCTGAACATGGATTCAGAGCATCTCCTCCAATGCGAATAGCATAGATGGGTGTCTGTGCAACCTCATATTCTACATGCTCTCCAACAGTCTGGAATCTCGTCACAGGTCCAAGGAGATACCAGGACTAGATACATATTAGCTTCTCCTCTATGAACGATGATAGAAGGGTCTCACTTTGAGAAAGACGGCACGTCGCTCCATCTGATAGAGCGGCTCATTGCAATACCAAGAAGCTGGCAGGGTTCGCGCGAGTTCAGACATGATGGATAATCGGACTTAATCTGGAGACACGATTGTTTCGATAACGGTGACGAAGCCACGACTTTATATCGCGATTCTGCATTTTGAACAATATGACCTGGGTCTTTGCTATTGGTGTAGTTAAACCTTAGCTGGTTTGGCTGGAGCTGTTTATCCTTTCCTGAAGTAGTTATCGAGTCCCGGCATGTTTGATGTTCACATGATTGGCGGGATTACGGTTGACTCATGGATATCTGTGGCACTGGGACTGGGACTAGAAATGCCAGTTACTGATCTCCATGGGATTTGAAAAATGTAGGATCTTGATATCTGATATTGCAATGTGATTTAATAGCCTTGAAGTAATTCTCCATTTATTCTGATCGGTCGCTTCGTACGTGTTGGGGGAATGAGTATCGTATTATCGTCCCACAAGACCAAGGCACCTGGCATGGGCAGCTGACCACACAGCAAGAAAGATATCCTGTCATGGATTCAAACCGCAGAAAACAGCTTTGTCAAGTCAAATCCGGGTTTTAGTTGAAGCTATTCCCGTTCTGCAAGGAGTTTGCTGCTGCCTGGAGCGCAGCATAAGCAGTGGCGAACAGAGTGGAAACTTGAAAACGACATGACATCTTTTAAGCCAAATTCATCAAACAAAAAAGAAACTTATCTTTCAAAAGAAACTATTCATTGACAGAGACGTTGCAGAGTTGCAGAGCTAAAGAGCTGAAGAGCTGAGTTGATTGATCTACAAAGAGGGGCGCTTATCGATAAGTTTATCGATTAGATCATTACGTCTTCAGCCTTGATCTTAACTCTTCCAACCTCCAACATCATGGCGAATCCGGTCAAATACACGCCTCCACCCACGCCCCCGTCACCGTCGGCGTCGTATTATGACCTGAGCGATGATGATGAGGATGAGTACAATACCATCGCTCATTCCCGCACGGGCCGTGGCGTGAAGCTCCTCTATTCCAAGAGCAAGGTAGGCACCCTACTACAATGCTAGCATATGCAGAACTAACTCCCAATAATCTAGGTCTATGTCCATCCATCGTCCTCTGCGAAAGATAATATCCCCGGATTCATTGCCCTCATTCAACAAAAGCCTCCGGCCGGTTCCTACCCCTCCTCATCGAATAGCAATGACGCGGCGTCATACCTGCTGGCCTGGGTGCCCGAGTCATCGCTAGGCGATGCATACAGTACATATGTTAAAGTTGATCTATCGGATGATGCCTCATCGCCGCATCAGAGATACCTCGTCCCGGCCCTTCCGACCACCACCACACTTAAGGACCCCATCGGTCTGTACTCCTTCGCAGTGCCCATATCCGAGATCTATTCGATCCTCGTACGCCCTCCAAGCCTCGGGTGGTGGTTCGGAAGCCTAGTGATCAATACACGTGCAGGTGACAGCTTTCCAGCCCTCTTTTTCCATGACAGCGAGTGCGAATCAACCATTCTGCAAAAGAAGAAGCGGGTCAAGGATAGCTTCGACCCTTTTGACAGTGAGGGAGGCCTGTTTTGGGGTGGCGACGAAGTTCTTCGGTGGTTGCGAAGATACGTCGAGGTGGAGCGCTCGGCTGTCGACAAGAATGTATACCTGGTCAACCCGTCCCAAGAAGATCAGCTCTCATTTGGGAGAGCCTTATCTAGTGGGGATGCATCCCTACCATCCAAGGCCCAGCCGGAAGCTGCTGCGGGTCCAAGTGGTGGCAAGGGCGATGCCAGCATGGATCCCTTTACGCGGACTCTCAAAGAGACCCGTTGGAAGGTACTCGAGCAACTGAGCAAAATCACGACATTCACCCGTCGAACTGCGAATGATCTTGCCGAAAACCCGCGCATTCCACCACAGGTACGACGTCTAATGAAGAACCCGGAAATTCAAACCCTCCAGGATGAATTCGACAGCGCCAGGATTTATCTGGCTCGTTGGGCGATGAGCATCGCCGAGCAGAGTGACAAGGAAAAAAACCAGCGGATCTACACGGCTCAGGATATGCTTGAGTCGGAGAATAGCGCTGTTGGTGACTTTGAGATCCTGGAGCTCGAAACTGGCAACCTGGGACTCCAGGAGCGGCGACGCATTCTCACGCTTTCCGAATGGGAGAGCTTCTTCGACCCAACGTCTGGAAGGTTGCAACTTACTGTTGATGAGGTTAAGGAGCGCATCTTCCATGGTGGATTGGATCCCAATGACGGTGCACGGAAAGAAGCATGGCTTTACCTTCTGGAAGTGTTTCCGTGGGATAGCAACCACGAGGAACGCCAAGCGATCATGAATTCAAAGCGTGACGAGTACATCAGGCTGAAGGCCGGCTGGTGGGAACGAATGGTCGATGGCAACTCGACCCCAGAAGAGTACGAGAATTGGAAAGAGCAGCGGAACCGTATTGGTAAGATCAATAGTCTCCTTTGCGAAGCCTATCACTAACGTTCTCACAGAGAAGGATGTTCATCGCACAGACCGGACGATTCCGCTGTTTGCCGGAGAAGATATTCCTCATCCTGACCCGGATTCCCCATTCGCCGATGTGGGCACCAATGTTCATCTTGAGCAGATGAAGGATATGCTCTTGACGTACAATGAATATAACCCCGACTTGGGTTACGTGCAAGGAATGAGCGATCTTCTTGCCCCACTGTACGCAGTTATGCAAGATGATGCCGTGGCCTTCTGGGCATTTGTGGGCTTTATGGATCGGATGGTACGTGATAGACATGAGACAAAAATGTCAAAAGCTAACAAACAAACAGGAACAAAACTTCCTGAGAGATCAATCAGGGATGCGGTCCCAACTTTTGGCCCTTGATCATCTTGTTCAGCTGATGGATCCCCAGCTCTATCTGCATCTGCAGTCCGCTGATAGCACCAACTTCTTTTTCTTCTTCCGCATGTTGCTGGTCTGGTACAAGCGCGAGTTTGAATGGGGGGATGTCCTTCGTCTCTGGGAGACACTCTGGACAGATTATTTCTCCAGCAGCTTCCATTTGTTCATTGCGCTGGCCATTCTCGAGAAACATCGTGATGTCATCATGGACCACCTGAAGCATTTTGACGAGGTTCTGAAATACAGTAAGTCGACCTAGCTGGACCAATATCGATTTAGAAACTAACATGATCTAGTTAACGAACTCTCCAACACAATGGAGCTTGTCCCAATTCTCACTCGCGCTGAATCGCTCTTCCGTCGCTTCGAGCGCTCCGTTCAGGCTATTGACAAGAAAGACAATTTCCCATCAGCACCCTCTGCCACCCAGCGTCGTACATCAGGCGTCAATAGCCCGGCTTCCGGAAAGGGCAAGGCCCCACAGAACTCCTCCGTTGGCTCTACAACTGGCTCCAACGCGGGTCCATCAGCTTTAAAGAAAATCATGGACGCCGACAAGCCCAAAGTGATTTCACCAGAACTGAGGGAGTTGCTTAGAAAAGACATCCCATGGAGGCGTCAGCACCAATCATAGAATTGCTTTGGCCATGCTTTACTTGTTCTCGGTGATCGGCTGTTACTGCCATCTTTATGCTGTGGTTGCTGTGATGGACTTAGTTCTTTCCAGTTCATGAAATAATGATTTGCAAATGTATACCATCCACTTATCCATTTTATTATGTATGTATTTCGTTCAAATCGTCAGAGACCTAGTTTGGGAGTTATTGGATTTGAATTTTTTGAATTGGGTCGTTGGACTGCTGGTTGAGAAAGAGGAACATGACATTCAGTCCAATATATTTGATACAAGCTAGGAAGGGACTCTTCGCGGCAAGTAATCGCTGCAGTCTTTTCATGCAAAATTGCATCATAGAATTATCCATAAGAAAAAGAATAGAAGTCCTCGCATACCAGCATGGAAGCCCATGTGCCAAAACAACCACTCATTATCTCATGCATCATGTAGCCAAAAGTAATAAAACCAATGCAAAGCATCACTAGTTCATAACTCATTTATGAGATAATGCAATATCTCGATCGTCTAAACTAACATCATCAGTGAGCTTGCTGTCACACTCGCTTATTTCACGATGCTGCCTCTGAAGGTTCTGCAAGTTCGTGGTCTGAAGTGTTGATAAGTATTCAGTATATCGGTACCTAGAGAATGGATTCTATGGTATATTCTTACTCGGTCGGTTATCAGATTGGCCACCAAGACTTTGAGGCTGAAAATTTCCGATAGGATCTTTAGATGGGCGATCTGTTGGGCTTGGCTGGCTTGCACACTCTCAAGCTTGCTGAATCTTGACTCGAGGCTGAACATCCTGTCAGACAGCTTGGTGGTCATGGTACCCGTGGTATCGCAAGTGTTATGAGTGCAGAGAGGGGGTTTTGATGGTTTCTCGAGGTCGGTGCCACCGTCGTCCTGAAATCCTGAGTACTCGCATTCTGACATGAGAGGCTCAATGTCGTTGGGTAGGAGAGTTGTTATTTATGAAAGGTTTGTGTAAAGGAAAATATCATGATTGGTAGCTGAAGAGAATAGTGGAGGGGGAAGTAAGGAGGGGCAAAGGGAGGGAGGGGCCCCAGGGAGGAAGATATAGGAAGTAAGGAGATTTGACTTTATGCAGTAATTCACGCCCAATGGCTGACACACGTAGGGCATGTGGCTCTAGAGCCCAAGGGGTATAGGGACGCATTTAGCTAAAATTTCGAATGCTTCCGTCTAATAAAGATTCCAACCATATTTCAATTTTGAACTCTGCTAGTGTTCAAGGGTGACCAAAGTCCTAAGAATCTAGATTAGCAGTAGGGTCAACCTCCCCATATATCAAGAGCAGATAGTCATAGCACTAAGAGCTATGCAACCACCTGTGAAAACCACGATAGCTATGTACTTTGTTAGCCCGTAGCTTCCTATCACAACTATTGACGATACCAAGCTTCTACTGAGTGAGCCTGTGAGAACATTGCTAATTCCCTTACCAAGACAAAACAAACTAAAAATCATGTATGTAGCAGTCGGATTAGCGTTGATAGCTGTGGATATCCTGACCTACATAGCGACATAGCTAGCACCAAAGAATCCGTACACCTAGCACAAAGATGTAATCAAGAAAGTCCCAGTCTGCTCTGGCAGTTGCGGTGTGTGTGGAAGCTGGCAAGCGCGATTTCAAGAAGGGGATGAGGGGACCAGTCAACACGAAAAGACCGATTGCGACGGTCCACAGGGTAGTCCGGTATCCGTATTTACTTAGCAGGTTTTAGTGGGGTTGAGAGATATCGAGGTCCAGCATAGCCCAATTCCTTCAAGTCCTTTTTGCCATATAGATCTCTATTGCTGGTTACTCGAACTAGCTGTTCTAGATAGGGGTATGTGGTCCAATGATGATCTACAGATGCCCAGCTAGGAGGGTCAATAAGACCCATCGCGCGACGGATAATGGTTTCTCATGCGCTCTCATCCTTCATCTCACCCTGTATATTGCGCACACTTTTCATTTCAATATCCACTAGATATTCCAAGCTATGAAATACTCTGGTACATACGACCATAGGGTGTGGAGAACAGGGCTTCCCGTCCGCTCAGCCGTACTTAAGCCACACGCCGGTTAGTTAGTAGTATGGTGGGTGACCACATGCGAATCCTGACTGTTGTATGTTTTTTTTGGTGTTTGTTTTGTATTTTAGATTCGTCGAGGAAACTCCTTCAGCCCATTCAGGCCATTCACCTATATACCCTGAACACTACTATTTTGCACTAGACAATCCATCATTGCCCGGCGCCATTTCTGGCTGTGTCATCAGCATAGCTGATACCATCCTCTCGAACTAGACGGTCAATAATACGTAAACGTGACTCGCGTTGACTTCCAGGTGTATGAGCAGGAATAAACAGTTAATCAAAATGTACTTCCAGGATAGAGCGACGGGAACCCGGCCCGAGGTCAGATGACTAATGCATGATCGCTGAGCCGACGCACACGTTATAATACTTAATATACCAAAATTACCAAAATTACCAAAATGATCAAAGAACTTGAGAATTTGTAACGGTCTCTCGGATATGTCATGACATGCAAGGTGGTAGAGATAACGCACAGTCATACTGACTGTGTTGAGGTGATTATTGGACTAAATACGGAAATAAGCCGCGAGGATAAGGACCTGTGAGCAAATCGAGATTTAATCTAGTCATTATGAAGGCTTGAAACATCAAATCTAGAATTCGTTAAATCTGATACTTGCAAAATGAGATCCTGGGGCTGCCGATGTTTTCAGACTGGTTCACCGATGATGCCTTTTTCAGCACGAGCCAGATAAAAAAGCGTCCGACACATGGTCCTTCAAAAGCAACACATTGTGAATGCCTTTCCAGAATATCGAGTCGATCCTTAGCAGGGCAAGACGAAGAAATGGTAAAGCCTCGGCCTTGAGACGCATATCTTTTCGCACCTTACGTAGACATCCAACCCATTCTGTAGCTTCACATCTATCGGGAGAGCTCACGGCCATCAGTAGGATTTGAAAACAGATTGACGAGAATCCGGTCACGCTCCAAGCCGGCCAAAGCACTTCAAGATCATCCGTCCGCAGATCCTGGATGAACTCAGCCGCCGCTATGAGGCAATCTTTTGCTTTACGTCGAGCTTGCTCACATGCTATAGCATAATCTGGGCTTATAGCATCGTTTGAATCGGAATCGATGAACGGTCGCATGATAGTGCGGCATATAGTCAAGTGAATATAATGATAGTTCATCTCGACAACCCTCTGCAATGCCTTAGGTCGACTTTGCCCTGGCGATGCGAAATCCATATCTCGAGTCCATTCGTGTAAATTTTCAAGTAGAAGCTCGGCTGACTTCAAAACTTGTTTTTGATCAATCAAAAATATACTCATAGCACGGGGTGAGCTACAATTTGAATGAGTCGAGTTAATGTGAATACGATGGGCTACTCAAGTACTTACTATAATTGGACGAGAACACGGTCCAGGAGAGAGACAAGCTCTGCATGCTTTATTATTCTTGACCAAGCTAGCGGATCTAGCTCGCTGAAGAGGTGATCATCCCGATTAGGGCTTTTCACCAGCCACGTGTCCAGGTTGAGCAAAGGTGGTCGTCCCAAACTTAGAGCAAGCCATTTGTCTACCGAGTAGATGCAGTATGACAGATAACGCCGCTGGGCGACTTGCCAAGGGGGGATTTTCCATAGTGTTGGATCCAGGTGTAGCCCGAGAGCGTGAGCACATGCGACAAGAGAAGTGAGCTGAGACCACTTAAAGGCACTTTCTAGCGAAATTGGATTTGAGAATGGTCGAATAGCCAGAAGAAGCATGGACTGGACGATAGAAAGTCTGGGGGCGTGTGTTTCATGCATTATCGCCTTGTTGATAATTTTGTATAGGGCCGCGCCTGACGGCCTGTCGTATGCGAGGTCCACGCACAGCTTATCATCGAACTTGGTGAACGGCTGCACTATCAAGTAAACACTTGCAAGAAGGTATGGTGGGCTGTTGTTTAGATTGGGTTGATCATGTGAGAAGAATATCGGATAATGTGGCGCAATGATTCTTTTATAAAGTTCAATCAAGCGTAAACCAATATTTGGTGAAACTAATGACTCAAGTTCCTGTTGCAAGTCACGCAAAGAAAGCTCTGTACAACCAGTCTCTTCTCTGCCGGCAGCAAACATGGATTGTTCGGACAGCAAAAACTGAACTGGACTACTCTCTTGAGTGACGGAATGGATTCGGAGATTTTTGAAATGAAATCTCCCCGAGGCATCATATTGATAGCGATTCAATAAAGAAGGGTCCATGTCCCCACTACTACCGAGTAAATAAGGGGTCATGACATCTTGTGTATCAAGATGAGGAGAAGTTTCATTGCCCGAAGGAAGCACTGGTGAGAAAACACCAGTTGGAGGCAAGGAGGAGTCTGTGGTCCTAGAACGTGCTTCTAATGGCATATCAAGAGATTGGAAAAAGATGTTTCCTGGGCTGAATCCAGTTTGCCAAGTGCCGTCCTCGAAATCAGTGGAGAGAACATCATTATTACTCTCAAATAAAGATTCGAGACCTACGGGGGATGCCCGAATGGTGTCATTGGCCCCATTGTTATCAGTCGGCATCAAAGTCTCGTACTGAACTGACTCATCCATTACCACTGGCAAACTTGTAAACTGAGGTTCTGAATATGAGACTGGTTTGTCTTGTTGGGTCTTGCTGCCAGAAGTCTGCTTCATCAAGTATTGGCGGGGCTTTGATGCTGGATGCAAGAAGGTGCATTCTTGCTTATGCAGGGTGCAAAGGTAACAAGGGGCGCCACGGTCGATCCGGCAAGCCGCTTTCTTAGCCCGACAGTAGTCACACGCTCGGTTTCTCTTGCTCATATATGTTCGACTTCTGTCGGACATCTCGTAATTATGAGATTTGGATTCCGGTATTTGAATTGAGGCAAAAGGTGCGTCGTAGATTTAACGGTTGATTGACTTTACCGGTAACGTTGAGGGCGGGGAAGCTTATCCGACTCCGACCAAGATCTCAACTTGCAAGGCATGGAAATGGCGAGACCAACGAAAGAATAATAGAAGAAATTCTCTTTGTGTGTCTTCTAAATAGTTCGTCAATTGGACAGTTTCACAGAAATATTCTCACGGCGTGTCCAAAAGCCTAGAATGAGCAAGATTGTCGGGGTTGAAGAGTATTAGTCATGAATATTGTTCTGGGAGATAACTACATGACGACGCTGATTGGCCAGACTCAGCCATCCTACAATCTCGCACGTCGATTTAGAAGAAACCAATGATATGTTTTTGGGCTTTCGGTGGAGAGATGTGCTTTCCTGTTGAAACACATAAATCTATCCCACACCTGGTAGGCACCTGCACTAGCTCATGTTCAGTCGGCTACAGCAAGGCTCGATGTCAAGATCAACAGCACTTGTAAATCGTACTTAATTGGGATTCTGATAATGTTTCCAAAAGAAAATATACATAATATGAAGCCAAATGTCACATGGTGGTCTCCAAACAGTCTGTTTTTAACACATGATATAAATTGGTGGGGCTGGAATTATCTGACGAAGCGCGCACTCCTTAATTCCAAAATTGGACCAGCTGCACACTAGAAAGACTAGATAAGAAAAAAGTCCAGAGTTTTCGCAAACGGTTAATCTTTAGAACTTGAGGGAGTAATAGTACCTGGGCTGTCGGAGAAAGATAGAAACGGATTAGGCAACGAAATTTAATTTTAAATAGCTTTTCGTTTTCGCATGTCAACTTCAAACTAGACTGTTGTATGGCCAAAGTGAACCTCCCGAAGAATTTGACTTGTGTCCTCGATAAAAGCAAAGCTTTGCGAGAGTCCCCTCTCGGGATGATTGTAATGGCCAAAGGCATGAGGCATGCCTGGGTACCTTTTTATAGTAACTTCATTACCAGCCTCACCCAGCAGCCGGCCATAAAATTCACCTTCATCTCGCTCAAGATCACACTCTGCCGTAATGATATGTGCTCTCGCAAGATTTTTGAAAGAAGGAGCGAGCACGGGAGTGCAAATCCAATCCTTGGTCAGGATCTCTTCTTGAATATCTATAAACCATTAGCAATGGAACATAAGAGTATATCACGTGGTCCGGAACAGGAGTCTCAACCATTATCGTCACCGAGCCAGTACTTGAGAAACCACTGCTCTCTGCAAAGTGGGCCCCAAGGTACATCTTGGTAGAGTAAAACACTTTCATAAGGGCACGTTGTCTTTTCCAGTGTGCGGTTCTTTAGACAGTATCGCATGTCGGTGGCCGGAACTATCATCAGCTGAAGCCTCAAATCCACACCTTCGTCGCGAGCAAAATGTGCCAGGACCGCAGACATCTGCCCCCCGGCTGAAAGGCCACCAATCGATACACTTGTTGGTAGAATGTTGAGGAGGGATGCGTTTGCAATAGTCTATTTACTTCCCGTGTATTAGTTATGATGCATACTCAATGGCTGAATGATTTCACTTGCCCATTTCACAGCATCCCAGCAGTCGTAGGTGCTCGTGGGGTAGACAAACTCTGGAGCCAGCCGGTAGTCAACATCTATCACTTTAATTCGGGCATTGTTGCACATATGGCGACACCAGGCTGCCTCGGAGTTGAGGTTTCCAAGGACCCATCCCCCTAGATCCAATCAGCGGCATGTTGGAAGTGAGCTCGAAACCTTGGAATCTCGAACACGGGAACACATACCGCCATGAAAGTTCAAATGAACGGGGAATGGCCCTGGTCCTTCTGGCGAGTAAACTCTGATTGTAATATTCCCAGAGGGCTGGGTGACAGGAATCAATATGTCTTCGACATGGAAAACGGGTGGCCCTTCAAGTTGTCCAATACGACGGTCAGACTTGCAAGATACACCAAATATTTCCTCTTGTGTGGTGAACTTACCGGAGCATACGGGGTAGGTGAAGGCGAATTTTGCTGGCGTTTTACGATACTCTTCGATGGAGAGTTCGTCAGCTCTGATCATGGAGCTTCCGTGCTTCTCCCATAACTCTATCCATTGGGGATCTAGCCTGGTGCGAAGTCTCCCTGGAATGGACAGGCGCGGCTTTTGCTCGTGGATTGAGACCATTGTTGCAATTGTAGTATTCCCCGACATAGTGATGTGCTGAGACGAAGTCGTTAATTTGAAAACTGGAAAGTAAAGCGATCGCTCAATTCCACCAGCGGCTAAGCAATTCTTGAACTCGAATTTGTGGTCATTAAAGGGATTGGAACATGCCCGATCTACAATGCTTCCAATTCTAAGCCGGCGGGAATTCTTGACTCCGATTGGCGGCATTCGGATGTATCGTTACGTATCTAATCTCGCGCCGATAGGAGTTTATCCTTGTGTGGGGATTTTCGTGGAGCAACTTGGCTCTTTTTTGACCAATGAGGGCCGTACAACCCCAGACCTTCCCAACCCTTCCCCTCGCCAAAAAGCTATTAAATGAGTGTTGTATGCCTCTTGCTCAGGATGAGATAGCGCGGATAGATATATTCTGTCACAAGGATTCACTTATTGACACAATCATACTGTGCAATCTCACTCACTTGCGTATACATTGCCATGGAGTCCGTCGTGATCGACTACAACACCAAAGACCCCGAGAACACTGAGCCAGGAACTACCACTGATGCCTTCGCTGGGCTTCGTCGCGTCCCTGGAAAATTCCCACCTCTTGCACTATTGATCCTCATTGTTGAAGTACGGCCCTCTGTACCCTGTGAACGCATTTAAGATCACACAATAACATTAACAGCTTGGAGAGCGTTTCACATACTTTGGCCTCAGTGGGCCGATCCAGAACTACATAAAGTAAGCTAAAGTCCGACTTCAAATTTCTGAGTCCCCTAGGACAACAGTCTCTGACTCGTCAATTCTATCAGCAACCCTTATAGCCCCGAGTCAAGCCTTCCTGGCGCCCTAGGCAAAGGCCAATCTGTCGCCACTGCTCTCGGTGACTTCTTCAAGTTTTGGGCGTATGCCTCTACCATAATTGGTGCAATTATTGCAGGTATGCTTTACTACTTGAATCTTTTCGAGATGACCATAGCTCACGTTTCATCAGATCAATATCTCGGCAAATTCAAGACTATCACACTTGCGCTGGGAATTTACATTGTCGGCCTCATTATCCTTGTTGGTACTTCCACGCCGGCTGGAATTGAGAATGGTGCTGCTTATGGTGGTTTGATCACCGCAATGGTCGTCATTGGCCTTGGTACAGGTGGAATCAAAGCTAACGTCACTCCGATGTGTGCCGAGCAATATCAAAATGCGAAACCGGTGTTGAGAGTTCTTAAAACCGGAGAAAAGGTTGTCGTTGATCCAGAGCTAACTGTTCAGCGGCTTTTCATGTGGTTCTACTGGGTTGTTAATGTCGGAGCCCTCTCACCTTTGATCACGACGACCGTTGAGTCGAAAATGTCTTTCTGGGTGGCATATCTGATTCCCTTGATGTATGTATACAAGTACCCTTGGTCATGTGAATCTTGCTAATATAGTCTAGTGTGATCGTGTTGTCAGCGATTGTATTTATATCTGGCCAGAAACGCTATATCAGAGTCCCTCCACAGGGATCTGCCATCATTGACGCATGCAAGGTACTGAATATTGTTCGGCAAGAGAAGCACTTCAATGACGCGCTACCATCAGCTTTGGAAGCATCAGGGCGACTAGAGAAATATCCATTCGCATCGTCACCTCAATACACGGATCAGTATGTTTTAGACGTACGCCGTGGCTTCAGAAGCTGCAGAGTGAGCCTTCTTACTGAATTTGTATCTTGGCGAATGCTAACCAAATTCTCTAGATGTTTGCCTTCTTCCCTTTCTACTTTATTTGCTGGGTTCAGATATGGAACAACCTGATCTCACAAGCTGGAACAATGGCTCTGCATGGAACCCCAAATGATCTCCTGCAAAACCTTGATCCAATCGCATTATGCATCTTTATTCCTCTTCTTGACTGTAATTTACACTGGTTCCAAATTTTATTTCTAGGAAAACTACTGACATTTTTGATTCACAGTGGGTTTTTATCCCCTACTTCGGAAATGGAACATCAACTTCAACCCGGTCTACCGAATCTTTGCAGGCTTTGTTCTCGCATCTTTAGCCATGGCCTATGCTAGTGTTCTTCAGCACTATATTTATATCTCACCAATAGATAGTATTCATGTCTGGATACAGGCTCCGGCATACATCTTTGTGGCTTTATCTGAGGCATTCATCGTCATTACCGGCCTCGAGCTGGCCTTCACTCATGCCCCAAAGAGGTTGGTTTATCCACCCATTAACAATTCGAGCCCATGCTGATAGAATTACAACTGTAGTTTAAGGTCTTTTGTCTCTGCACTATTCTGGTTGACTATCGGTATAGCGGCGGCAATCTGTATTGGTCTTAGCCCTGTATCCCAAAACCCCTACCTTGTTTGGATGTATGGATCTCTGGCAATCGTGGGCTTTGCGGCTGGGTGCGCATTCTTATTATGCTTTCGGAAAACTGATCCATCTGACCAATCGCTTGTCGAAGGCATTTCTATCGAAGCAGACGCAACAGTGTCTCCTACCAAGGCGGACAATGAGAAGTCTAATTTGCAATCTTAGCGATGCTTTAGAACCAAGATCATTTAGAAGACTCAACTTATGAGCTAGAACATACGGCAAATATGAAACTTGATCTCTACACTATTTCCTATACAATAAGCGTAATATGTAGGCACAGTCCAACGTTCACTGGATGGAGTGACGATCGATGGGATGATTCGGCATTCTCTAGTAAGTAGGATTTTCTGCGCGGTGAATATCAAACCAGCAAACTGTTGCCCAAGATTAGCCCTCTCTTTATTCTCTCCTAGGATACCACTGCCTCTAATGACCGATCTGAACGTAGACGGATAGATAGAGTCCTTAGTCGGGTACTCCTACGGGTTTCCATCTTCACTATAGGTATGTTACAGCAATTGTGTCATGGTAGCTGGGCGAAATCTCATGTAAGCCCATTTCACATTTAGTTACAGCTTCACAATTTGACTATAGACTTGCAGGTAGTTCAAACTTCAATATTTTCGATCAACTAATTGAACTACCTGTGAAGACAATTCTTGGGGATATGTGCAAGTATCTCGACCTTTGTTATCATTATCATCGTGTGATCATATACACGAAGATCGGTCGATAAGAATTCATATCCAAGGAAATAGTCCACAATCTCACATGTGGTCAATTTGGTGGTGATTGTCGCGCGATCTCACCAATCACAAGCAACACCGCTCCTTCCCCACTCCCGAATGCCGCCAATCACAGCCAAGTCCTGACCCAGAGTAAGATAGGCATTGAAATGTTGACAGATTCGTCGCTTTCGCACGGAGAAGCAAGGGTCTCAGCTGGTCGCATTCAAGTAATATTCAGCCGTGCGAAATTTATAGATAAAGCCGAAAAGTATATTCACGCTCTCGCTAGCCTTTCATTGGATTCTTGGGAAAATATTGAAAAAGTCTCGATACAAGGAATTGGTGTGAACTACCATCTTCAGTCTCATTCTGATGATAATGGAAAGCCGCCCAGTGGTCGTTGTCGGGTAAGTCTTCATAGTGTAGGATACGGTACTTTGCTTTCGATTAACAAGTGTGAATATGACTATAGTGCCGGTGTGATTGGGCTGAATGTTGCTTTGGTCCTTGCAGAGAAAGGTCACGCGAAAGGAACCACTATCATTGCTGAGCACCTTCCAGGTGATACCTCTATCAACTTTACATCGCCATGGTATGTGAGCAATCTAAGATGATTGTGGTTAGTATTCATCTACTATCTGATGCTCACCTGTATATTAGGGCTGGAGCAAACTTTTCCGCCATCTCAGCAAGCGACAACAACGCATTGCGCTGGGACCGTCTCGGATATAGACATCTCTTAAAACTTGCCGCGGAAGACGGTGCAAATGCATTTGTTCAAGAAACCCCATCAACCGAGTATTGGGATGAGATGCCATCTCGCGAAAAGATTAACTCAATGGCTGGCTATCTAAAGGATGTTAGTATTTTCTTCAATTTGCACTCAGGGTTCTTGCAATAACTAACAAAGTATCATCCCAGTTTAAAGAGATCCCCACGCATCAGCTTCCAACTGGCGTTTCTTTCGGTATCACATTCATCACAATTACCATCAACGCTCCCATGCACATTCGTTATTTGCTCTTGAGACTTGTCAAGTACGGAGTCCAAGTGATTCGCAGAAGAATCCCCAATATCTCTTCGGCTTTCCTTGGAAGTGACACCCAGGTAGTATTCAACTGTACCGGAAACGCGGCAAAACACTTGGAGGGTGTGGCGGACTCAAAGTGCTATCCGACTAGAGGGCAGATTTTGCTTGCCAAGGCAAGTCAAGTTCACAAAAACATCATGAGACACGGCAAGGACTATGAGACCTATATTATTCCACGGCCATACTCGAATGGGAACGTAGTTCTGGGTGGCTACATGCAGAGAGGATCTAGGTAAGCGAGAACGAGCAGGGAATACATTTCAAATCCAATCTTCACAGACTTATACCGCAGCAGCACCGGTGATACTTTTGGATACGAGACGGATTCCATCCTGTCCCGTACCAAGGCAATTCTCCCTGAGCTTGAATCGCATAACTTAGAGATATTTGGCGCCTTTGCGGGTCTGCGACCATCTCGAGACGGCGGAGCGCGTGTTGCTAAGGAGAATCTGCCATTTGATGGTTCCGAAAAACAAGGCATCATTATTCACAACTACGGTGCTGGTGGGACAGGATTTCAGGCGGGGTATGGAATGGCGCTGGATGCCGTTGAACTTGCGGCTGATGTGCTGGAAAGCCTCTCTAATGCTTCGCCTTATGGGGTCAAGTCGCTATTGTAGACCTGTGTGAGCTCTGCAAGAACACCATAACTTACATTCGCAATCAGTGAAAATAGTCATTTCATTCTCAGCGGTTCTCAATTTTCAATGAGTGCTAGGGTGTTCATATGAAAATGCACGGCTAGAGTAGAATGCGCATGAAACGAGTCCTCACGCTACCAAGATAGAGGATAAAGATGACCGAGGATTTAGCTTGTTCCCAGGACGTAGGTTTCTTCTGCGACAAGGCTTCGAAGATGTTACCTTCTGATTCTGTTTATTTAATTGCGTCCTCTGACGCCAATTTGGCCTTTTCACCCCCCAAGTTAAGTACTTTTTTCGGTTTTTATAGAGAGCCCCCCCAAGCCAGAGCTGGCATGCTTTGCGGTTGGCCGATGGGAACACAAATTGGATCTATTGCAACTAAGGTGAGCAATACAGCTTTTAATTACAATAATACGGCAGTTCAATACTTTCTGTTCGCATATTATCATTTCATGTCAAGAGTTTCGTCGTCATAAGACCGTATAGGTATGAGCACCTGACCTAGGTAACACCATAACAAAACCAAAAGCTTTGAAATTAAGATTAATCAACCATTTACCACTAGGTGTAACTTTTGGCTTGTTCATTGTTCGAGACCTCATTCCAAATCACTTCACAAATTTCCTCTCCTTCTCGTTACCAATCTGCGTCGCGGAAGCCTTTTACGGTCCAACCAGTATCCTCGAACAGTATCCACACTTCACCTCATCTCTGACTTGTTCCAATACATACGACCATAGGGTGTGGAGAACAGGGCTTCCCGTCCGCTCAGCCGTACTTAAGCCACACGCCGGTTAGTTAGTAGTATGGTGGGTGACCACATGCGAATCCTGACTGTTGTATGTTTTTGTTCTTGACAAAATATTGTTTTTATGTGCTGTGAAGCCACCCATGATCAATCCCTAGTTTCATGTCAACAAGCTTGAGAACAAGAATACCAGCCAAGCTCAAGAAATAACCAATCTTCAACTACTGATGTCCAACCTGGTAAGGACATGGAATGCTTTATCATGAGGACAATTACCAGGAAGTGTACTGAATGACTTACACCAAAGTCCAGATTTGCGCGCACCAATGGTCTGCAATAGGCCTCTCAGACTTCTCCCTAGGGCTTCAGGGCTTGGGATCTAGGTTCTGGCTCAGCCGTCTCGAATCGTGAGATACAACATCAAATTCTCTTTGACTGTAGGCTTGCACTCGAACGAGGGTTCTATCAATGGAGCATGGACGTGCGGGACACATTATCTGACCATTGGAGTGGTCATAGAAGGCCTTTGGCAGGGGATAGGCGGCGTTAGAATGAGCCGGATTAGGGGCGTACTTGCCATTGCCATGACCTGCTGCATGTGATCAAGGGAAACTTGATGAGCTCGACAAGACGATACGAGTATGCATTGTAAATGGCTGGTATGATCTTTTCCGGGCAGGGATACATAAGCTACTTTACGGATACAAGACCCCATGACGCATTCAAGGCATAGCAAGATATTAATAGGCACTTGATTCTATTAACGTGTATGATAAGAACCTCAACAGGGTATCGAGCAAGAAGCAACAAGATATGGTATATGTACAGGTCGAAGTGAAAATCAAACCCCTGAAATAAAAATAAATTTGAAAACGAAACAACCAAATGGGAGTTTTTAACCAAGCCAACCCCGTATATCCAAAGTAAGATGATCAAGCCAGATTCAAATTTCGCCGCGCTGATGCAAATGCTGTAAGGAACATATTCCAAAATGTGTGCAGAAAAATAAGATGTCAAGAAAGGAAGAAGATAATCACAAGAAGCAAAGGGTATTTCCACAGTAGACTCCGAATAAAGCAAATGTCTCTCCTGGCCAGGAGATTATCTGTGATTGCCCAGACCCCGCAGCACGACTCGTCTGCCCGTGCCACCTATACTGATATCGCCGATGCTTCGTACTTTGGGCAAAGAGCGACCAATGTGATCGTGATGAGGCAGATCATAGTGGTCGGTCTCGTCAATTTCAGGCGAGTGGTTTGAGTCAAAGGGAGAAGGGTTGAAAGAGGTTGATCGACGGGTTTTTTGGAGGACATTCTCGACCCAGGCTTCGCCCTCGGGACTCATTGATATTTGTCGCGAACGAGGCTTAGGACCGGCGAGACCAAGGGGTGTTGAGTTGTCGTGAGATGGCGGAGGGAGGTGAGCAGGAGAATGGAAATCTCCGAATGAGTAGCTGGAAGACATTGAAAGACGACGACCCGTAGCTCCGGCGGATGGGGGTGATGTAAAGGAGCTGAGGTTTCCTGTTGTCACAGATCTGGGAGCCACGGCCTCCGACGCAGTGGAGTCGCGTCGTGATTTGCGCACGGTAAGAGAAGATGGTGGACGAGCACTGAGAACGGAGGCGGGTCGAGATGGAGTGGCACGACCAGAGTTAAGGGAAGGAGCGGCGGGAGGAAGAAGATTGGCAGGGGAAGAGTAGCCAGGGGACGAGCGAGTTGGGAGACCTTGCACTTCGACTCGGGGAGTTTCGGAGACCTTGCGACGGCCATGATGGACTACGTATTCGCGGAGATATTCGCCAAGATCTGCCCAACCACCACCAACTCGAACCATCACTCGTTGGCCGTCTTCGCCAACGGTACGAACGAATAACTTGGTGGGCGCGGTTTGGCCACCGTGGTGCAGATGGTAAAGCTTGACGTAGCTGTCCTCAGTCTTGTGCGCATGTGACAAGCGCCTTCTGGCGGCAGGCATAAGCGTCAAAGAAGGAGCAGGGGTGAAACTCCGGGAAGGAGGGCCGTGTGGTGACTCGGAGAGGTATCGTTCTCGCATCTTTCGATCCATAGATGAGGAGGATGATGAACTATCAGCCTCGTTACTAGGGTCAACAAGATGGATGCGACCAGGAAGTGTGCTGAGGATAGAATTGATCTTTTCATCGAGCTGGTCTCTAGGCTTCTTGGACAGCTTGTTCGGAGATGATGAACGAGAACCACTATCTATGAGCTCTGACTCGTCCTCTTCAACGTACGAAAGTTCCTGCTTCTTGACCCCGAGACTCTCCAAGCTTGGATGGGCGGTCAGCCGCTGGCGCAGGCGCGCAGATTTGGGTTGGTCTTGATGCTGCATGGCCCTCCGGGCGGTGTTTCCACCAAAAGCAGGCAGGCTGCGGTCAGGCGGGTTTGATGAAGTGTCACTATTTTTCAAGTCCGATGCGGACTTTCCACGCACGAGAGCAGGACGGCGCCTAGGAACATGTGGAGTCTGAGTAGGTGTAGAAGAGACGTCAGGAATGTTTGAAATGACTGAGCTCTTCGACTTGAAGCGCTCGGGAATCTCGGGCACTGATTCAGTACTCAAGTCCAAATCTAGCTTTTCGTTTATAAACCGCTGAAGAGGCAGGCTCACAGAGCGACTTGGTTGGAAGGCAGGATTGGCAGACATTTTAATATGTTCGAGTCGGCGGAGACGATCTGCCCGAAGCATGTAGTCACCACGTGGTGAAACAGACTTCGTAAATTCCCGACGAAGCTCCCCGTTTGATGATCCGGTGTGTGGCTCGGTTGGACGAGGACTAGCAAGAGAGCTGTCTGACAGAAAAGAGCCCACAGATCCTGTCGATGGCCGACGAGAGCGAGGCTTCGGGGAGCCCCTGTCGTGGCTTGGGTTTCCTGGGCGAGCCTTAGATAGCTTGATCGGGCTTTGTAATGGCTTCTTTTTGGAAGCAGCCTGCTGTTCTTGGACATGCTCTTTGACTGGCGCCGGTGGTGATGTCGCTCGAGCAGGTCGTGGCTTAGGGATCCTTGACTTTGTGTTTCCTGGTTGCTGGGGTGTGGATTTTGCTGATGAGCCCTTGATCGTTTCTCTTGATGGCTCAGCCGGGGTCGCTGGAGTTTCCATGGTTGGCATTTCTTCCTCATCGGTCGCGGACTGTGTCTGTTCTTCTACCGGCAAGGCCTTTGTCACAGTATTCACATCATATGGAACATGCTCCGTAGACTTAGTCAGACCTTCATCTGTTTCTTCCTTCGGTTCCGGACCTGCTTCATTTTGGAGACCCTCGTCGCCTATGAGAGCTTCTTGTCTTGAGGCTAAAGGAGCAGTATCAGCAGTGCTGGGCACCTGCTCGCTCTCAGGCACATGGGGAACAGGCTTCTGGGCGAATGGATCCTCATCTTTATGCTCGCCCAAGACAGCCGGCCTAGCTCCGGATTCTCGAACGGATGATGACTGCTGGGGCACAAAACCTTGCGGCGGAATGTTTTCTTTGTTCTCCACATCAGGCGACACCGGCAATGGAATCCGAGATGGCGACTGGACTTCTGGTGTTCCAAGTGACAGGCTTCGGAGAAATGTTAATTGCGTTGGGGTTTCAAGGTCTTCTGCAACTAGAACATTTGATCGAATTTCAGGCTTTTCGCTGGTATCTGGACGAGGGCATGATTCGAGCACACTGCTGAGTGAAGCCCCGGGGCCAGAGGTCACAACCGTTAGGCCGGTGTCTACAGATGTCGTAGAACTTTGATCGGGCTGCTCCTGAACATGATAATTTGTGGAGTGAGCGGGTTGGAATGAAAGTCTAGCTTCCTCTCGGAGAGTCTCCATTGGAGCGATCTGGTCAGGCTCAGATTCAACGGGAGCTATGACTGGCTCGACATTGTTTTTCTTCTCGAAGACCTCTTCAGGAGAAGACTTGGATTCTTCACATAATTCGGTCGACTTAGACTCGTCCTTCGCGCGAAGCCATTCGGTGCGAAGCTTGTATCGCTCCGTTTCAACCACCCATGCAGCGAAGTCAGACTCAATACTTTCTAGATCATCAAGCCATTGTTCAGGCAAAGAATCATTTCGACCTTCCAACGCATCGAGAGCACGGTCCACCCGCTTCCCCACAGCAATGACTGCGGACTCGAGTTGTACATGTTGGTCGCGTAGATAAGAGCTTGAAAATCGGGCCTCAACGTCTTCGAAAGCGTTTGATGACTGAATTGAGCTGCTGGAGGTATTCAAAGCAAGTCTAGTTGACCGCAACTCTCTTAGAAGACCTGGGACGTGGCGCAAAACTAAAAGGCGAACCTCCCAGATAGTCAATAAATGGTTCAATCGCGCCAGATAAGGCAGGGCGCGTAGGATTGTGGCAGTAACGATGGCGGTAAAGTCACTGAGCTGTACATAGCTGAGCGGAGGGGGCACAGACACGGTGCTGGTGGAGGAGGAAGGGCGAGACCGGGATGGAATGTGGGCGTTAAGAACGTGTTCCTTTAATTCATCCACATCCAAGCTATCCATTCCATCGCGGATCCCTTCGATTCTCTTCTCGTATTCCTCCACCAGTTCAGCTGGCAAGCTGCCATAATATGTGATGCCAGTACCGGTCAATGGGGAGCTCGGCTCATCAAGGGATGCCGGAGGGATGAAGCCCTTTCCAGCCGCGGCCTCGTTGATTTTCGGCCACGCCCATGCCTGCACCTCCTTGTGCCAAAGATTAAGGTTACGGGCCGCTATGGCAGCACGGATGCCCAGGGCGCGTTCAGCAGGCGAGACTTGCGAGATACTTTGAGATAGGAGGTGTGAGAAGTTCCCGTTGGCCGGCACGGCTTCAGTGGAGGTGAGGGCATGTAGGGTCGATTCGGGAGAGAGGTTACTGAGCAGAGGGTCGATCTTGGGATATAACGATCCAGGCATTCGTTCCGGGGAAGTAGATCGTGAGTTGTCTCGGGAATGAGCGGGGGAGAGGCGGATGGATGGGCGAAGAGGGGTGGCTTGTTGGTTAGCTGCCATTCCGAATGACAGGCCGGGCAGCCCAGCTCAACAAAGAGAGACACAAGGGATACAGGGAGCTTCAACTGGCTCCGGATGGCATAGGAACAATAAATATCGAGAACGAGCAGCAGGCGGACGTAGAGAGCACTGACGAGCCCGCATGCTGAGACGCGATGCAATGGGAGTGGTTGGGTCCGGAGCAATTGAATTTCTCTCACGAGACTTGCAGGACGCGCGAGACAAACAGCGGTAAGCAGAATGATCCGTTTTAGCTTTCCTTTCAACCCAAGGTCTTGAGAGGTTATTCCTGGAATAAATATAGGGAAGGAAAGCAGTAAACAATCGGAATAATAATTCTGGTGGAGCTTCCAAAAGGGGCACGAAGTGGACCACTTCCGATGATCCGCGAAGTCTTTGGTTCGTGAATCGGATTGCTAATCGGCACGAACTCGCTTTAGCGTGTTTTGATATTCATAATGATTGGATTTGAGCTGGCTTTCCAAGGTTATACCAAGTTTAAATTATTTTGTTCACATATTTCTTTCTGGAAAAATTAAAATTAAATTACAGTCGCTACATACAGCTAATAAAGTGTCCTAAAATAGGTACACGTATGGCATGACGACTACCTAGGACCTATGAACTCCAAAAAAAGTCCCACTCCGTATAGTTCATTCGATGATTCGAGTTATAATTCCCTCATGGCCCTTGCCTCGTTGCTGAATATGCCCGTGGACTTAAGATCGTTGCCGTGGTATCGACGTTCGAAAGAAGATACATCACATCAATTCAATGGTAATATATTGGCTTGAAAACATATAGCGCCACACATACATCATATCAGAAGGCTTTCCAGTGCTGATGGAATTTCGATTATCAATCGAGGGTATCATGCAAGGTACATCACAAACTGCAAAAGATTATCTTCCGTGACGATAGACTAGTGCCCAGGTGGTCAAAAATATGCAGGGATCACTCTGATATGCATCTTCCACCAACCCAGTCATGGCGCATGACGGACTAAAAACATGAATATTTGAGATCAGAATTTCCATTAGTAAGAAAAAGAAAGCGAGAAGAAGCCGAACTATTAACATATATTGAACTGACTACAGGGTCGGGGGAGAGAGAGGAGAGAGGGATGTGCTATTGGCAAGGAGATGATACCTATCATAAGTAGCAGGGTAGATTGTCATACACGTAGCCATGTAACTAGCCATAGCTAGGCGGCATTAGTGCATTTGGGAACGTTGTTGACGCTGAGATGGCATGCGAAGAATATGGCATTGCGTACATGAGATCTTTTCGATTATGTAAAGTGAGATGTATCGACTCTCTCACCTCATTTCTTGCTCTTGTTTTCCGCGTCTTCCTGCTTAGTAGAGAATTGATTCGCTTTTTAAAGACCAAGCCCTCCACCCAGTAGTATAATTGAAAAATTGAAATCATCCAAGGTAACGAGCCTGGCCCATAAGAACGGGGCAATTACCTCTAGATCCTCAATAACCCTCACCAAGAGTCATTGCAGGCCCAGAACTGGTTGGTCACTCTCAAACCATAGAAGTTTCTACAGATTCCGTCAATCAACACACTCGTCAGTGCAAACAACTTATCGTTTTAGTTGAGACAAGAATCACGTGCCGACGCGCCGAGTCGCGAACAAGATAACGATAGCGATAGCGATAAGAAAAGTATCTCCACAATTCACGACTTGTTCCTCCCATCGACACATCTCACCAACACAATGCGTTTCAAGGCCCAATTAAAGAACACTAGCGTCTTTTACAGTAAGTTGAGTCCTCAAAATAGACAATATAAATCTAACATAGGCAGAATTAACCGCCTCCCTATCATCTCTGGGCAAGATATGTTGGATGCGCCTAGAACACGATGTGGTGCGCTTCACCATCATCCCAGAGCAAGGCACCCAAGTATGGTCCCAGATCCCAGTTGTACGTGTCAAAACCAATTCCACAAAGGCTATCGTTGCCTGAATCAACCTTAACCTCATCACTTCCAGGAAACCATCTTCGACGAGGAGTCCTACGCATTACAATCCAACTCCGATGGTATCAACATTGAAGTCAACATCAGCATACTAAACCGTGCCCTCCGTTCCGCTATGGGTGCCACACACGCCCAATTACGTCTCACAAAAAAAGACAAATACCCCCTCCTAGCTCTCACAGTCCTAACAACCGAATGGACCGAGGGCAACATGGCCCTTGCGACGGACAAATCAGTTCAATCGGATTCGACAACAGGAGAGGTGATAGGGGGACGACGGGCCCGTGATCGCGAAACACGGATTACTCAGGAGATTCCTATCAAAATTTTGCACGAGGGAACCGTGGAAGATCTTCATGAACCGCATTGTCCTGATCCGGATGTGCATATTATCCTCCCTGGGCTCGCGCAGTTGAAAAGTATTTCGGATCGGTTTACTAAGATTGCTGCTTCGGATGCGAAGGGTGGTCAGATGGGGGTTGTGGCGGCGGATGCGGCTTCGACTGCTACGGGATCTGGGATTGCGGCGCTTTCTGCGAGTAGTGCACCCAAGTTGGAGCTGAGTGCTAATATGCATGGGAAGTTGCGGTTGTCGATTTCTACGGATGACCTGAAGATTGCAAGTTCTTGGTCTGGGCTTGTGAATCCGCCTTTGGATCCGGGCCATTTAAATCGTGACGAGTATTCGCAATTACCGAGTGAGCGGATGCGGGAGGTTGGTGATGACGATGAGTCAGGGTGGGCGAGGGTGCGGGTTGATGCGAAGGATTGGGGTCGGGTGTTGAGTGTTGGGAGGTTGAGTCCTAAGGTGGTTGCTTGTGAGTTTGTTTTTCTCGATGCGTGAGGGGGTTTGACTGATTGCTCATCGTGACACACCAGGCTTCATTAACGATATGGCGCTGGTTCTTTACGTCTACCTGCCTGGTAGCTGGAATGGCGAAGAATCCTGCTTGACTGTGAGTACATGCTAGTCACTCGAGATGAGCGCACTGATGATCTAACTTCCGCTAGTACTACATCAATTCATTTACGACATGATGGCATATGACACTACGCGTGATGGTTTAACATGAATTTCAAGGCCAAAAGCCGCGGTAACAATACCAGAATTCGTTATTAAGACAAGTGCATGAAAGTAAGTAGGCATGCCCAAAAGACCTTCAACTTGAAGGTATGAAGAGAAACAAGGATCATCCGATATATACCGGAGTATATCTGCAGGACAAGTGATATACATGATGCAAGGAGAGTCGTCCCCCTCGCTTCGCAGACGAAGAAATAGGCAGCAAAGAACAAAAAAGCAAGCTATGTGCAGGGCATTGCGATGATAGTTCGGTCTGCAAGAAACTCCGGGGAGTGAATGATCTGCTCAGTCTTCAAGACAAGCAAAACAACAAACATGCAAGATGGTGGGCGAGAAATGAACCTGAATCACGGGGAATCTATTATAGAGGGCAGGGAGATGGGCTAGGGGAATACAGAAATAGAAAATGCATGAGGCATAATAAAACAAAGGAAAAGAACAAAAAAAAAAAAAAAAGAATTAGCCAGGCATTGCCTGCTTAGACACCATTACAGCTTGATGATCAAATAATCATTGAGCCATGACATCAACGTAGCGACCCTTCTTTTTGCCTCGGACGGTGTTGGCACCCTTGCGAGCCGAGGGGGCGCCCAAAAGATCATCGATAGATTGGGCATGGCTGAGGGAAGAAGTAGGTCTAGGCGGGGTGGACGAAATGGCCCCGCTAGTAGAAACAGATCGTGGCATTGGCGGGGGAACAGCGAGTCCAGGAAAAGCGGGGCTTGACGACAGATTCGCTGCATCACTAGACGACGATTGGGGTCGACTGCCAGATGCAGCGGACATTGGAGCAGGAGGAGGCGGCATGCTACCAGAGCTGGTTCGACTGGGGGGAGCAGAGCTTCGCGGAGGTGGGGGTGTGGCACGAACGCTAGCACTTGAGTTGGGATCCTTCTTGTTGACCCATTTCTTCAAATCATTATCGTAGTAAAATGAGCTCTCCTCACCGAGCTTGGCTTTGATAGGACCACCACCTGAGCTGTCGGCGTCCTTTTTGGCAGCTCCGCCGAACCATCCGCCGAACCAACCCTTCTTTTGAGCTTGCTGCTCACCGCGTTTGGCTGTTGTCAAGGTTAGAAAAAGAAACCAGTGAAACAAGGGAATGAAACTTACCATCCTCTTCGGCGGCCTTTCGGAATGCCTCGTCTGCCTTGCGATCGTTTTCTTCCTTTTGAGATATCTTCAGGTTCGCTACTCGAGCAGCGAGATCATCATCGTCGTCACCGTCCATGAATGACTTCTTGGGCTTTGATTCCTCTTCCTCCTGTGGGTCAATTTCCTCTGGAGCAAGGTTCATGACTGGAGCGTAGGACGGAGGCTCATATGAATCAGGCGCAGCTGGGGGCATATAGCCAGAGTTTTCAGCTTGAGGCATGCCGGGTGGGCCTTGGTAATAAGGCGATTGACTGTCAGAGCTGTTTTCCTGTCCGGGCGGCTTATAGAATAGACCATTCACTTGAGGTTGGGTCGCATCAGCCGGTGATTGCGTGGCATCCTCCTTAACTGGAGCCAGAGGCATGTAAGATTGCTGAGGCGGTGTGGGCTGGTAAGCAACATTGCCTGGCGATCCATACATTGGTGCCCCCGGGAACATCGAGTCCACTGGGGTTTCAGGCTCCTGTGAGAGTCTACGCTGCCCAAAGGAAAGTCCACCAGACACAGAGCGCTGGGAATCCATCGAGGACCGACCACGCAAATGCTCTGGAGACCCATTGGCCGCGTACTGGTTGGATGGA
Source organism: Penicillium tannophilum (assembly GCA_028829675.1). NCBI lineage: Eukaryota > Fungi > Ascomycota > Eurotiomycetes > Eurotiales > Aspergillaceae > Penicillium > Penicillium tannophilum. The sequence goes on from JAQKAK010000008.1 coordinate 1,508,253, forward strand.
AGGTACCTGGAACCGGCGGTAGGAATCGCGGCCGGGGGGATTTGCTGCGCACCAGCTCCAGGGTAGGAGCCGTATAGATCTGACACAGATGGCGATCGGCTCACAGTAGGTGTTCCGGCCACATTGGCAAACGGCCCGAAGTCCGAAGTCTCACCTGCCTTGCCAGAGCCTGTTGAAGCTGCGTCATTGTCATCACCAACGACGAAACTATTGAACCGAGCCCACATTGACCCGGACACTTTCTCCATACTAGGCTTTGATATCCAAGATGAAGCCCCATCGCTGGCAGCTTGACGCAGGCGCGCTGATAGCTCATCGATTTCAGTGAACAACTGCTGATGATGATAAGGCGAGGGGCGAGTGGTAGCCTTGAGAGATGTAGCAAATGCATCACAATAGTTCTGTGCCTCTGTCTTGCGTCCACGATCAGCAAGGTACTTGGCATGCATAAGCTTGAAGGCTAACAGGTGCGGCAAATTGGCTGCTGGGGAATTGCTAAGCATAGATGTGGCAAACTCATAGATTTCAGTCAAGAGAATAGAGTCGTCATCCAGCAAAGAACAGGGAAGGCGTTGGTGATCAGCGCCAAGGAGCACAATGTTTGCCTGTGGATCGTCGGGACCACCGAAGACAGCACCCCGAGAAAAGATGAAGCAAATGTGGGCAGCCTCCGTACGGCCATAAGAGGCTAATAGGTTTCCAAGAGCTAGCAGAGCTTGATGATCCTCAGAGCTCCGGTTACTCAATACCAGACCAAGAGTATCTCTCCAGCTCTCGAGCCCATCGAGTGCATTTCTAGAGGCACCCTGACCATCTGCTTTGCTGATCAAATGATGACCAGCCCGGGCAGATGGTGGAACAAGCTCGTCGATACTCTCCTCAACATTCCCGGCGAAGATTTCATAAAGAGCCGCGATCGACTCAGTATTGCCTCCACCAGATCGAACCTCGCGTCGGACAAATTCCTGAACAACCTGCTTCCAAATAGTCTTCTCCATAGTAGAAGCAATCACCATTGCATGGCCCCAAAGGCGCCGATCGACGGCGGCCCAAACAGCCTTCTCTCGCTCACCAAGCAGCAGATGATTGCGGAGCTCCTCACCCCACTGAGCATCGACAGCATCTGGCTGAGACGGCAGACCAAATGCCCCAGAGCCACCTGGCGTCGAGAATGAGTTCCCGTAAGAGCCCTCGGGTTGAGAGTCCGCAAGATTCGGGAAGATGGCCTGGCGCAAAGATTTTTGAGCTTCAGGTGATCCTTCAAAAGTACCATCACTCTCTACCAAAACCTTCGTGACCTTCCAAAGTAAAATCTTCTCTTCGTGGCGCTTCTGGACATCAGGTTGCTGCGGGTTGAAGCCAGGTGTTTCCTCATTTTCGAAAGCTGCAATCTTGCTAGAGAGCCATGCCAGGACATCCTTCTTCTTGGATTTGGCCTTGAGAGGTCCAGGATGCGGCACAATGGTCTCGCCAGTCGGTAACCATGCATCAAGCTGAGAATGCCTAGGTTCACCAAGCGTAGGCTTTATCATAGGTGTTGCTACACCGGCAGAGTAGCGAGGGATATGCTTGGGGAAGCACGACACCACAGCTCCGCCAAATCCAAATTTAAATATAGGAGCGCCCTTCCAACGTTGCAGAGGATCTTGCTCTTGACCATCAGTAGGAGCAATGAAGTCAAGCTGCTGAGAAGCTCGAGAAACAGCCCGAGCACGGCTTGCAGCGGCTTGCTGAGGTGCATACGGGTTCGCGATTTTGGTCGGTGAGCTGGACCCGTGTACCGAAGCAGGACGGGGTAGTGTGTCAAGGGATGGTACAAATGCTCGCGGGCTTGTCAGTTGCTGACCAGGGGACTGAGTCTGAGATCTGCGAGGCGAAACAACTCCGGGTTCACTTGGTTGGGCATAAGGCTGAACATCGGCGGCAGCAGGAGCAGGGGTAGGAGCGTAGGTATTGTTTGGTGCCATACGCTGGGTAAACTGGTTCATGTACTCCTGAGGGGCATACCGGCCCTTCTGTTGCGGACCACCTGGCGGACTTCCGGCTCCCTGGTTCGCAGAATCGGTAGAACCATTAGGCAACTGCGGAGCATAGGGCGACCCTTGGTCAATACTGTGGCGCTGACGAGGCGGGGATAGATCTACAGAAGGCTGAAGGGAAGGAGGTTGGAGCGGCGGCAGCTGCTGCTGCTGGGCACCGTCGGGTTGATAAGAGACCTTTTCGTGGTAGGCCAGAGGACTTGATGTACGGGGTTGGAAAGGCAGATTAGCACCTTGACCAGGAACACCAAGCGGCTGAGACGCATAGCGGTTGCGACCAGCTGACGAAGGCGGAGGCGCAGGCGAGTATCTTGGTCCCGAAGAGGGTTTCCCCGCATGCTGCAGAGAAGGAGGCATAGGAGAATACCTGGAAGCCGCAGGAGGACCAGCAGGAGCACTCGAGGCCAATGTTCCAACGGGACCATACGGATCCAAGAGCTCTGGCGGCTGGAGCGAAGGCTGAAGGGAAAGAGCGCCAGTGGAAGCCGTTGGAGGAGCAGGCGCTGTAGCTGGTAGGGGCGCATATGGGCTCTGGGACCGCGCACCGACTGATGTACCAGCCATCGCGGGACCGGTAGGCCCTGGAGTATACCGCCCCGAGCTGGCAGGTCTAGAGCGTGGGGGAGGCAATGGAAGTTCCTCAAAGAAATTCTTCGGCGCTGGCGGAGGAGCGGCTGCCACAGACCCGGCAGCAGCTGTGGATGCAGGGGGAGGAGCAGCATAAGGAGTAGAGCGTTGCATCGTGTTACTCCCTGGAGGTGGTGGCGGGGGCATACTATTGTCCACCTTCGGAGGGGTAGGCTTATGAGTGAGAACGGGCCGTCGAGGCACAGACAAGTCATCGGGAAGATCATAAGGAGATTTGTAGCCTTCCTTTGACCGTTCGGCAAAGCTTTCTCCTCTGCTAGTTACTGGATGCGGCTGATGGGTAAAGTATGACGGAATGCTGGCATTTGTGGGAGGAGCTCCTGGGAAATCCACACCTCCTACCAGATCCGCCGTAGACGGCTGATGAGGTGCATGTATACCAGGGATGAGCCTGGGCGGAGTTTGCCGCTGCTGAGGTGTCTCGAACGGACTGTTCAAGCCAATGGCCATCGGGCTTTGTGGGACATTTTGGGTAGGCCCCGTGAGATCTTCTTCCATATCATCATCCAGATCCAGTGCGGCTTCCCAGCGAGCTGCAAGGTCATCTTCCTCTGCATCGCTCAACTCCGCCTCCCACCTTGCGGCAAGATCATCCTCCGAAGGCGCAGGCACGCTAGCTTGTGCTTGAAGCTCCTGAGGCTCGGAAGTCGCTGCCTTGATAACATCTTCGAATTGGGCTGCTGCCGAGACATCGCTTGTCGGGGAGCTAAGATCAATCCCAACCGATTCCAGCACCTGAGTCGTACTCTTGCGAGTAAGATGGAAAGGCTCTGCATTGGCGCCCGACGGTTTGACAGAGCTAAAGAAATCTTCCGCATCATCATTGTCATTGGCAAACAGATCATTCGTCACATTATCGTCGTGCCCTGCATGTTCTGGGAAAGCTTGGCTGTCTTCTTCTAATAAGGGGACACCCTCTTCAAACCTCGACTCCGCTTCTGGTGCAAAAATGGGTTTGGTCTGGGTTTTAAGTTGATTGAAGAAATCATCGCCATCGGAATCCAATTCCCCGTCGGCTTGATTTGCCCAGACACCATTGCTATCTGCACTTAGATCCGCAACAGGTGTGTCGAACGTCACTTCCATGGGAGCAGTCGACTGTTCCGACTCGTCGACAATCATTTTATCTTGGAACTGATTGTCTTCTTCAGACGAGGGTGCTTCCTGCTCCGTCGAGGGCGGTGCGGACCATGAGTCTACCGGGAAGGATTGTGTCACCTCTTGAGCAGCTTCGCTAGACGCGACAATCGTTTCAGCTGGGTCAGCATCTGGTTGAATTGGCGTGGACTCAGTATTGGCAGAAAGCAAAGCGGAAAAGTCGTCTGGCCCCTCACTCGACTCGAACACTGCGGCAATAGACGAGGATTCTGCCGGGGTTGTTTCGGATTGCGGATGCTCAGTCGGTGCTTCTGCGGCCGGCTGAGATTCCACCAGAGGGGCTTCCACGGGTAGAGTTTCAACAGGCGCAAATTCACTAGCTGCTTCCGCTTCAGGGTCCTGTGGTTGATCTAGAGGTTCCTCCACTACCGGCTCTTTCGTCAATAGCTCCGAGAAGTCCACCGAGTCTTCATTCGATGCAAATATCGCATCAGGTCCAGTACTCTCTACTTCCGGGCTTTCAGCGGTTGTTGGGGGCTCGGGCTCGCTAGGCTCGGATTGCGCGGTTTGACTATGGTCGGTGGAGGGTTCGAAATGGGCGTCCGGGGTGACAGTCGCGCTAGCATCATCTGCATGGTCGAAAAACGGTGGGCTGACATCATCCACGGTGTCGTCGGGGGTCGGGTGCACATCCGCCAGAACAGAATCCAAGGACGTAGGCTGCGGTTGAGCAGCTGGCGTATCCTCAGGCATATCCCACGCAGAATAGTCGTCGTCACTAAGCGGTGATTTCAAGCTGGACTGAGGAGGTTTTTGCGCGTTGTCTGCGACTAGGTTATCTGACGAAGCAGCTTCGGTTGCAGTCGTCGTGAAGCCACTTTCTGGTAGCGATGCCGGATTCCAGGCACCAGCGGCCTCGCCGGGTGATAGTGTTTGGGCCATGATCTGTGTATCAGGCCCTTGATTTTCGACTCGATTCGGGGAGTTCGGGGGTTACCTGACACGTCTCTCCAATGACGTTCAGGGTCAACAATCCCAGCAAATAGAAAAAAAGCGATATCAAAGTTGAAAATCCATTAAACGGCGTAGGGCAGGCGTAAAAGAGAAAAACAGGATATTAAATTAGAAAGAGATAAACCATGAATGCATCAAGTTGCCGGACAGCCAAGAAATGAACAAGGATGAATGTCCCGAAGTCGCGACGCCCCCAGATTGACTTGCTCTCTGTTATTGGTCCCATTTGGGGGCCTGACTCAGCATCGCTATGAGCTGTGAAGGACAAACATTCTTCCGACTTGAACACCGTTGCAGTGCAGCACGTGATACTATTTATGCATGGTTAGATAAGCAAATGACATAACCTCCCTCTTATGCAGTCAGGTGATGCTGCAGCATCATGGGGCATCAGGCAGTCGCGGTGCTTAAATTATTTCCCACGATCCATAGGCAGGAATTGATTATCATTGAGCACCTCCGATATACCGATTTTTTCTTACTCTTCTATCGGAACTCATTCTACAGGGCTCCCTCGAACCCCTTGAAGTTCCATTTCGTCCCCACTATGCTGCCGCGTCACTTCAATGCCGTCTGAACCGCCGATCTCAAATCCTTTATTTGTCCACACGCGATAACTTGGATCTAGCTCATGAGCAGCCTACTGTGAGGCTCGAAGGGCATCACGATAACGATGCCTTCTTCACCCGAATATCTTCATCCCTTGCGAACAGACGACCCCGATGACTTCTCCGGATCCGATGACGACTTGGACCTTGAGGAGCTGGACCCCAACACAGCGCCAACGCAGACAAATCGAGTCTCTCGAGACTATGCGAGTCGCTCACGAAATTATGGACCAGGAATAGCGCTGAGAAATCTGCGAGTGGGCGTGGGTAGTCGTTGGCGGCGAAGTGCGTCTGGTCACAGGGACCTGGAGGAAGATTCAGCTGCGCTGTTGGAAGAACGGGGTGAGGATGGGATTCGCCAGTCAAATGGGAGCTCTCGAAACATGACGGATGCTGATGCGCCGCTGCTGGATCGGCGGGGCTCTATCCGTATGTTCAATGACGAGGAACAATTTAAAAGGAGCCGGCTACGGCTGCCTAGTTTCAAAGGCCTAGGATTTCTACAAAATATGTTGGATCGACTACGAGGAAACGATACCGACAACGAAAACGCGCCTCCCCGAGGAGTTCTTGTCGGTCAGCATCAGTCCACCAAATACCCCCCTAACATCGTCTCCAACGCCAAATACACACCATGGAGCTTTCTGCCGCGAACCTTGTACAACGAGTTCTCCTTCTTTTTCAACATATACTTCCTTCTTGTGGCACTTTCACAAGTTCTTCCCATGTTGCGAATCGGCTACATGTCATCATATATCGCACCTTTGGCCTTTGTGGTTTCTATCTCTTTGGGCAAGGAAGCACTGGACGACATCGGGCGACGACGTCGGGATGCTGAAGCAAATGCGGAAGAATTTACAGTTGTGTCCCTCGAAAGAAATGCCATGGACATGATCAAAAAATCGCGTGACTTGAAGGTAGGGGACGTCCTTAAGGTTCGAAAGAACCAACGCCTGCCTGCGGATGTGGTAATCCTTAAGAGCGTTTCGAATGACTCAGGCCCATCTCGCCAACACTCGTTAGAAGGACCTGCCCCTGGAGCATCTGCCGATCTACTTGACGTGGACCACGAGGCCTCGGGGCCGGCCGCCGATGCCACATTGAACCTTGTTGAGGCTTCGTCCGCCAGTGACACATTCATCCGGACCGACCAGCTAGACGGCGAAACTGACTGGAAATTGCGTGTCCCTTCTGCATTGTCCCAATCACTCTCGTTCAACGACTTTACTCGACTTAAGATTACCGCGAGTCCTCCTGACCAGAGAGTCAACGAATTTGTGGGCACGATCGAACTTGGACCCCCAAGTGGCTTTTACGACGCTCATGTGGACAAATCATCCAGTCAATTGCCAAATGGTCCAGCTCAAGATGATGATAGTCAAAGGTCTAACTCAGCACCCTTGAGTATCGACAACACTGCGTGGGCTAATACAGTCCTTGCATCTAACACAATCACATATGCTGCTATCATCTACACCGGATCTCAAACACGCGCTGCTCTTTCCACTTCCCCCTCTCGATCCAAGGTAGGCCTGTTGGAATATGAGATTAATAACCTCACCAAAATTCTGTGCATTCTTACACTTGCCCTCTCCATCGTTTTGGTAGCGTTTGAAGGGTTTGAGCCAACGAATGACAAGGTGTGGTATGTTGCTATAATGATCTACTTGATTCTCTTCTCAACCATCATTCCGATGAGTCTTCGAGTCAACTTGGACATGGCCAAGTCTGTTTATGGCCGATTCATAGAGCGTGATAAGGATATTCCAGGCACTGTTGTTCGGACCAGTACAATTCCGGAGGATTTGGGGAGAATTGAGTATTTACTCTCTGACAAGACAGGGACTTTGACCCAGAACGGTGAGTACCACATACCTCTGTTACAACCAATAATTGCTGACTTTTATCGCAGAGATGGAATTGAAGAAGATCCACGTTGGTACTGTATCCTATGCCAATGAGGCAATGGATGAGGTTGCATCTTTTATCCGCCAAGGCTTCAGCGGTAACGCTTTGACGACCCCTTCAACTGTGTTTGGAAACCAGGCTGGCCAAGGAGCTGCACCTCGTACACGACGAGAAATTGGCTCTCGAGTCCGAGATCTCATTTTGGCCCTTGCTCTCTGTCACAACGTCACACCGACCACCGAGGAAGAGGATGGTCAAAAAGTGACAAGCTATCAAGCATCATCACCGGATGAAATCGCAATTGTCCGATACACCGAAGAGGTTGGACTGAAGCTTTCCTACCGTGACCGACAAAATGTTGTTCTCGAATCCACTGACTCCAAGCAAGTGGTGGTTCGTGTTCGCATCATGGACATATTCCCTTTCACATCCGATAGCAAACGAATGGGCATCATTGTGCAGTTCGAGCAGGGTGAAAACCTATCCGAAACAGAGAGCATATCTGACCCGGAGATTTGGTTTTATCAAAAGGGCGCAGACACTGTCATGTCATCAATTGTTGCGACGAATGACTGGCTAGATGAGGAGACTGCAAATATGGCGCGTGAAGGTCTTCGAACTCTGGTTGTCGGACGCAAGCGTCTCTCACTCCAACAGTACCAGGAGTTCTCCACCAAGTATAAGCAGGCATCTATGTCCTTTCAAGACCGTGATGCTGGCTTGGCCAAAGTCGTCGGTGAATACCTGGAACGGGACCTGGAACTGCTTGGTGTGACTGGTGTCGAAGATCGCTTGCAACGTGATGTCAAGTCTTCCTTGGAGTTGATGCGCAATGCAGGCATCAAAATTTGGATGTTGACCGGCGACAAGGTTGAGACGGCACGATGTGTTGCCATTTCTGCTAAATTGGTATCCCGGGGTCAGTACATCCATACTGTTTCCAAAGTGACAGACAAGTCTGCCGCCCAAGAAGCACTTGATTTCTTACGCAACAAAACCGACTGTTGCTTGCTGATCGACGGCGAATCGTTGACGTTGATGCTTGGCCCTTTCCGCACTGCATTCATTTCTGTTGCAGTGCTTCTTCCTGCAGTAATCGCATGTCGATGCTCACCAACACAGAAAGCCGAGGTCGCCAATTTGATCCGTCAGCACACCAAGAAGCGTGTTTGCTGTATTGGCGACGGAGGTAACGATGTGTCCATGATCCAAGCTGCCGATGTTGGAATTGGTATTGTGGGTAAAGAAGGTCGTCAGGCGTCTTTGGCTGCCGACTTCAGTATCACGCAGTTCCATCACCTGACCAAGCTGTTAGTTTGGCATGGCCGGAATTCATACAAGCGGTCCGCAAAACTAGCACAATTTATCATGCATCGGGGTTTGATCATCAGTGTATGTCAAACAATGTATAGCATTGCGGGACATTTCGATCCCAAGGGTCTATTCATCGATTGGCTCATGATTGGCTACGCCACTGTCTACACCAACGCACCCGTTTTCTCACTTGTCTTTGATCGAGACGTGGATGAGCGGCTTGCCAATCTTTACCCAGAGCTATACAAGGAGCTGAAGACCGGCAAGAGCTTAAGCTATCGTTCGTTCTTCACCTGGGTCCTTATCTCGGTCTACCAGGGAGCTGTCATTCAAGGCCTGTCCCAGATCTTGTTAGACACCATCACAGGTCCTCGTCTGATCAGTATCTCCTTTACAGCCTTGGTACTTAACGAACTGGGCATGGTGGCAATTGCCATCACTACTTGGCACCCACTCATGATCATATCTTTACTAGGCACACTGCTCCTGTACGCAGGCAGCGTTCCTTTCCTTGGGGACTACTTCAATCTCAGCTATGTCATTACCCTCGACTGGCTTTGGCGTGTCGTTGCCGTGCTCGCCGTTTCACTGGTACCTGTATGGGCTGGCAAACTTATCAAGCAGTCTGTGAAGCCCCCTAGCTACCGCAAGGTGCGTGGCTGATCTGTTTGGATGGATCTACGGTTTTTCTTTTGGCATTTTTCTTTTACTACCCCTTTCATCATATCTTCTTCTCATATGGTTATGGTAGAACACCTGGCTATCCTGTATATCTACTCTAAGCGTTTTCGCAAAGCGCATCAGGCGTTGAGACATGAACTCCTTTTTTCTGATTCCGAAAGATACCTGGTCTTCCTTCTCTTTATCTAGAACTCTCCATAGGTTTTATTCAAGATTTTCGCCTCTGCGGTGATCAAGTTGTGAACGAAACCCGCCGATTTGAAGAGCCCTTCTATCTGGAGATCTGTTCCTTGACTAGTGTCGTCGAGAGAGTAATCGTCAAACCACTGGTTGATAGGGATCCTTTTAAGTATTGTTAATCGCCGTTTGGAGGCGGTGCGGGAAACGAATCTCACTGTTGGAACTCGGGCTTGGAGATTTGCTGACGCAAGGAGCTCATGACCGAAGCGCTCGGCATTACTGCCTCTTCTATGAGGTGCAATGATAATTTTTGTCTGCTCTTCAGCTTATTGAATGACCCACGGGTGGGGTATGGCTTTCGTGGCATTTGGGTGGGGTGGGGCTGAAACTGAAAGAGAGAGCGCGGTAGAAACACCCGAGATGAGAACTTGGAAAATTTTGGCGAGGAAACAGCCCACTAATGCCAATTTTATCATTCGTCTTCTAAAATCCTGTCAAGACACGGGCTTTAAAAAGGGCTCACGTCGTGTACATGTGGCTAGGCGTTTATGTCAGGATTATAGTCCAACCTAGGAACGCATCGGCCCATACCGAGCTCGGGTAGAATAGATGGAAACCTTGGAAATATGCAGTCATTTTAGTCTATTGATATAGTGGAAACTGGTGACAGCTTCTCATGTACTGTACTAGTGCTTACGAACCTACAGAAGTAGGTTATATATACCGAGCAGTCGAAGGCTATAAGTAGAGCTGTCTTCAGCCGAAACCTTGGGGAGGCTGTCTCCATATCACTATTCACACTGTCAAACAATCTGAATACTATCAAAACCTCAGGTCTTACAGAGTATCATAAAAGGCCGAAAAAGTTAATACAGAGCAAAATGTCTGATCTTGAAGATGTCTGCTTCATGCGGGACAAAGTCGCCCGATACCTGGTTGGTGACAGAATCCTAAACCAGATCAAGGCCCGCCAAGCAAAAGATGCATGGGTCCCGGGGGGTTTGACCTCAATAATAGGTGCAGGGGATGGTCCTTTGAATCTGCCAAAGGTTCCCCCGCTTCTTCGGGCCCATCTCGGACTTCTTGCGCCAGACGCGCCGTCCAGTCTGCATGAAATCCCGCCGCATATATGTATCATAGGCGCTGGCATCTCGGGCCTCTTTTTAGCCTTGCTGATTGACGAAATCAATCAAATGGTATCACACAGGAAGCTGTTCACCTATAGCATCCTTGAGTCTAGTGGTAGAAATGGCGGAAGAGTCCTGACCAAGCAGTTCGATGATAAGATATGGAATGATTACTACGATATTGGTGCTATGAGGTTCCCAGATGTAAGAGAGCTTTCTTTATACAGATCTGGACTGTACTTACATATAATAGATACCTATCATGAAGCGGTTCGTCAAGTGAATGAACAACTGGTATGAATAAAAGAATGCTGACAGTAGCTCGTTCTGTGCTCATAGAACCTTCCGTCTTTTCAAAGATCTAGGCTTTGAAAAGGGAGAGGGCGGTGACTTGCTCGAGTATCACTTTGAGGGTGAAAATTATCCACAGAGATTCAACGACATCACTCATGTGGGTAGCTCGAAAGAGGATCCATTCAATTTCAGCATCTCCAAAAAGGGAAATGTGCCCGATAGGTACGACTCAAACCTTGGTCTTGAGAGGTATACTGATGGATAACAGCACAATTAAGGAAGGGGCAGACAATATCCTCAAGACTGCCTTTGGCCCATACAAGGATGCTTTGAAAGCCGACTTCAAAACAGGATTCGAAAAGTTAATGAAACAGGATAAGTACACAACGCGAGAGTACCTGCGTCAGGAGATGTAAGCCTTGTTGTCTATTCAGGGATAGCGGACAGGACTGAAACTCATACATTATAGGGGCTATGACTTCTTTTCAATTCAGTATTTGGAAACAACGAACAGGTTTGGCGCACATCTTAGATTTCCGTGGCAAAATGCTAATCAGAATACTAGTGCCTCCGGTCTTTATGATCAGGCATTCACCGAAAGTGTCATAGATTCCTTCGATTTTGACTATCCTCTAGACCCGGGAAATCCAGAAGACCCTAAGAAGGTAGATTGGTTATGTGTCAAAGGAGGCACGTCACAAGTGATCAAGAGACTAGTCGAAAAGCTCGAGACAAAGCCATCTACCAAGCGACGCGTGACTTCTATCCGATGCCAAAAAGTCACAAGTGACGAAAGGATATCCGATCGACCAATGGAGGTTAAAATATCTAATGAGGATACCGAGACATGGAAAGAGGAGACCGAAAACTTCTCTGCCGTCTTCAGCACAGCTAGCCTGGCTTGCATGCGGCTCATGGATCTTCGCGATGCCGGTTTCAGTCGTACCCAACTTGATGCCATGCGCAATCTGCATTATGACTCCTCCACGAAAGTTGCCATCGAGTTTGACAATCCATGGTGGATCACAAATTGCGGTATCATAGGTGGATCTGCCTCGACAGACCTTCCTATTCGCACCTGTGTATACCCGTCATACAACCTCGACGCAAAAGGGAAGGCCGTTCTCTTGTGCTCATATACCTGGGCGCAAGACGCCCAGCGCATGGGCTCCTTGGTAGATAACAGACCCCCAGAGGGCTCGACCGATTATCGCACAGAGAAGACCACACAGAAAGATGCTCAGCTGAAAGAGCTTCTAATCCACAACCTGGCGCTGCTGCATCAAAGCCCTACGATCAATTACGAAGAAATGTACAAAATCATCAAGGGGGCATATCTCAACCACGATGCCTTCGATTGGTACGCGAACCCACACACGTCGGGGGCCTTTGCTCTCTTTGGTCCTGGTCAATTTGGAAATTACTACCCTCACTTGGTTGAACCAGCTGCGAATGGTCATTTGTATCTTGCTGGAGAGGCATGCAGCGCGCACCACGCGTGGATTGTGGGATCATTGGACAGTTCGTGTCGGGCATTGACTCAGTATCTCAGTACCCTGCAGCCGAAGGTACCTGAAATCGCGGAGATCTTAGTAAAGCTGGAGACAAAATGGGGGAAGCTGCGCGAGGTTTCGGATCGGGCGACGGATTGGCAAGCCTTCTTCTCTAAAGTTGATCTAGAGCAAGGTGATGCTTGATGCTCCTCTGCTTTTATATGCTTTCCTTTGCCCGTCTGAGCCAAGCAATACAGATCATGGGCGATGGCCAGCTGCTCATGTGATAATCTTTGTAGCAGAATCAAAGTCTCGCACTCGCAGTGATCAAATAAGATGATTGCAAAATACGAAATAACGGACACGTGAAGCCTGTTCTAATCGTTTTAGTATTCTATAGTTCCGTTGACTTCCTACGCAACTTTCTCGTCAACTCCAATGCTTAATAGGTCTTGATACTATGCCCTATTGCTGGAACCTCCAACTACAGCAATATATAGTACTTTTTTGTTTGCAGGCCAATTTCCAACACTCCCCCTTCTCCAAACCGAGAGCTCTGTCACAGATCATCCCCGAAATAGTTGTTGGATTCTCTAATTATTCCTAATTCAAGTCTTCTATGGCCCTTGGCCATTGTAATCTGTATCAGCGACATTGTCTGTCCAAATTTGACAAGCATGTTCACGATAGTCATCTGTCTCCAGATACAAATTAAGATTCTCGTCAGTGGCATCAAAAACAAAATTTGATACTGATGTGTTATACCCCCGCCACATGAGTGACGACTTTCCATCTATTCAATGCATTAGTCCTAACAGCCTTTCAAGTCACGCTCGGCCAAGCCCCAAATATACATACCTCTCAGTTCATTCGGATCCCGTCTCGCCACGAACGCAATCCACCGTCGATTCATCTCCATCGACAGAGCCACATGCCCAGAAACATTCTTGACCGGTGGATAGAAATGAATAGGCGTATTAAAACCCCCCGGCAATCCCATCTCATACGCTAATTCGGCGCCGTGATTCGCGAAGCCAGGCCCTAGACCGTAGAAATATTGGATCGGAATACCCGTCGTGGCCGCTTTGAAGTGGAAGCTGTACGTTGGCAGACCGAGTCTCGACCACAGCTGGGCCATATACCTTCGTGGGGCGTGCGAGACATAATCCCCCAATAAGGCTGCAGCGCGACGGTATTGAGAGCCACAGGGAAGATTGGCAGCGTGCATAGCCTTGCACCAGGCGAAGTCTGGTGGGAGGGAGTATGGCGGTGCTTCTCCTTGTCCATCTTCTGGATATAGATCCAGTAACTGCTCAATGACCGAAGGTTGCAGGAGAGGGAAATTGGTTTCTAGTAAGGCTGCAGTCTCATTCGTCGAGTTGGGAAAGTAGTCCGACGCCGTCACTTTGATCAGACCCTCGTCCGAGTTACTGCCCAGAAGGAGAGGCACACGAGCACAATTTCCATCATGAATCTCCCATGCAGGAGGCCTTCGTAGAAATTCACCGTCTATTATTGGACCCCAACCCCCTTCTATACTCCCTTCAATGGGATATAGATTATATAAGGAGGTTCCACGAAGACATTCAAGCTTGTCCTCCGCCATCGTACAATTAGCACCTGCCACCAGCTTGTCAAATCCTGCCTGTATCTTCTCCTTTTCTGGCAGGGCGGCCCCCGTCGCAAAACCACTGACTGCAATGGCGCCACTAAACAGCTCAGTGCCACCATGGCCTCCATAGGCAGTTAGTTGCTGAATAACACTGATTCCGCCCGCAGATTCGCCCCAGATTGTCACCCGGGACGGATCACCACCAAATGCGGCGATGTTCTCTTGAATCCAAGCCAGTGCCAATCGCTGGTCCTTCAGTCCCAGGTTGGTAACCCCGGCATTCAAAGCCTCCTGTCCTCCTGGAAAGCCGAGAAAAGAGAGACGGTAATTGATACTCACGGCGATGAGGGGCTGTTCCTCTATTACGGATCGGTGCACAATATACGATAGGTTCCACATTGGGTCTGCGGAAGAACCCTGGTGCAGACCTCCGCCATATAACCAGAATAAAACAGGGAGGGGGCCAGCATCTTTGTTCTCAGTTGTTCTGGAAGGTCGGATAATATTCAGATTCAGACAGTCTTCACTCTGGGTCAGTCCCAGAAGTTCGTTGGAACCGAAGCCGTAGCATGTGTTTCCGTAGCGAGAGGCGTCAAATGGATTATCGCGATCGTAGGTGTTGTTGATAGGCTTAGGATTGTCTAGTCGTGGGGCTTGGGCATAAGGAATTCCCAGGAAGAGATCCTGCTGGAAGGAAAGGAGCTGTACGCCTTGTATGGTTCCATTTCGCGTAATAGCTGTGGGTGGTGGAAGATGAGTGCTATGAGTCAAGACTACGGAGGCAAATATGAATAGCCATGTCAGGTTCCTCATGATGCCAGATGGCCTCTTGTGTCTTGCCACTGAGTCTAATGCACTCTTGTCTTTTCTTTTCTGTAGATGCTGTATCCCTTGAGTAAGAAACATTCTTGGTCAACTGATGTAAGGGGTTGCTCCGCAATGTCTGTTACGCATGTCACACCGGCAACGATCGTGCATACCATCCGCCTAGGCTTATTTGAGATGATACCAATCTTTACTACAAAAAGATAGTGTTGGAGCTCTCATGAAGCTTGAGCGAAGAATATATCAGGGGTAACCCAACCCAAGACGAACCCACTGCCGCTGCAATTAGCCTATATGAAACGACAAAACCAGGTTAGATACCCACAACAGTCCAAGTGGCCCTCCACACCACACCAATAATGCCTACTTAAGTAGCCGCCCCCGATGTTTGAGTGCGTGAAGTGGAAATACTAAACAACTTGCGATAGTGATAGCGAGATCATCAAGGGACAGCTGAATGGTCTTCGAACAGATGGACTAGTTCTGCTGATCTGGGGCCCGCGCGTAGATCCCGCACTGCTGCTCGGGATCGTATTTAATCAATATTTCTATTACAGATTGTCGATTCTTAAGAGCAATGACAGGAAGAAGTTGAGGGATTAAGATTTTGGCTGATCACGTCACAGATCGAGCCATGTGCATGAGCTATTTGAAGCCTATTTGGCACGAGTAAAAATGCATATTATATCGGGGGTGTTTCGGGCGCTCCTATGCATATGGGTAAATGACTATCTATTGTCGGTCTGGAATTGCTTGAATAGTGCATGTAATATCCAAATTAAACACGAAATGCCCCGGTAAATTTTTAAAAGCCTAGGTTATAACCATTGCGAATACGTTATATGGCTATATGCGACCAATCATATCCAGCATGGCAATACTAATGCACTTCGTCATGTGACTTTGATAAACAATTAGGGAAGATTGAAAAGCTTCCAAGGTTTCGTAGAGACAATGATGAATCAATGTCAATGATGCAATCATGATCGACACACTATAAGGGTTTCTAATTGTCAAAATCTATGGTCATCCCTGCACTTACATATTGCATCGGCCTTAGCAAATGCAGTTTAAAGCGAGGAGAACTACTTCAATTTAATCATGGGAAAGGAACGTGAGTATACTTATCGCTACCCCGATCCTCCATGTGCGTGTTGTGGAACTGCTCTTGAGCCTGAAGATGTACAAGACTGTAAGTCCTACCCAGTTGCGACTTGGAGATCATATAGTAGTGGATCACTGAAGGTCAACTCATGCCAGTTCGAGAACTCATCGAAGAATATTGTGGTGATGAAGAAAGACATGCATGGTTCAAGAAATGGGATAGTGGCTTTTCCAAATCATGCGTGTTTCATAAAGGCTGCTGGAAATTATTGATACAACACTTCAACAGAGGAGTTGTTCCTATCGACAGATTGGCCAATGTAGTTGAAGAAGCACCTTGGCCACAGTATCGTGTCTGTACGTCATTTTCTCACTCCTTTTACCGTGTTTCGCACTCATGAGCAATCTCGAATAATTGATGGGTATTGTTATATCATGTGATCCCAGACACCGGGACTCCCAGCCCGAGATGCTTTCGATACATCGGGTTCCGGGCTGAGGCAAAGACATTTCCAAAGGCAGTAAACCTGGAGCTTGCAGATTCTCCGACGGAGGGGAGCCAAGTCAATGATTGCTTTTGTCTCCTTCCACTCGAAATCCGCTTTGAAATTGCCTATCTTCTTCCAACGCCTGAATACCTCAGCTTGAGACTTGCGTCAAAAGCTATGGTCTACATATTTGGATATCAGCAATTTTGGAAAACGCGTTGTTTGATACATCGGGAGCGGGGATATCTCAACTATCTCTTCGAAGAAGGCTGTAAAGACTGGAGATTGATGTACCGCTGCACTAGCAGACCAGGGCGTCTACCCCAAACACTACGTTTTAGAAGGCTGCAATGGCTTCATAATGAGTGGATTAAAGATAGGTGTATGATGGTTGGAGCTCCAGTAACTAAATTGCCTGAGAGCAATAGCCAACTCGATGGCCTACTCTGGGAGAGAGTCGCTGGAAAAGTCCAATGCGATAGACCTTACAGATTCAGCACCACTCCATTTCCCCCCGGTAATGACATCTGCAAGCGGTGTCGTGAAGTACATAATTTATCACCCTCTCAGATGATCACCATCTCTGGCGAGCTTTTGGAAATCGATGTCTCTGTTCTTGCTGAAGATGAACATTCATTTATCACCGGGTTCGAGCTTGTCTACGGCGAAAGTATGTCAAGCATTAAATTTGGCTATCAAATCCCTCAAAAGCAGATTAAGATTGACCTTCGCGGTCACCAGCTGAGAGGCTTCGAAGTCTTCGCCGGAGAAGGGGGCATCCAGGCCATACGTCCAATCTTCGACCAGAAATATGGAATTGGCCATAGTATGATTGGTAAGCCCGATGCAACTTGCCAACCAGTACTACTTACTCCAGATGGAGAGATGAAAGCCTTTGCTGGTGATTTTGACGTGAGTCAAATATCAATATGCTATTCCATCACATGCGCAGTTTACTAACTCAATTGTAGCATTGCAGGATGATAGGACTTGGAGTAGGTTCATTGCGTCCGAAATCAAGCAGGCACGAGTCATTGGCAGATTGAAGCCATATTTTTTTTTCTTTACCCATAGAGAGACCAGACACCATGATGTGCGTCATTATCTCCTATCACTTGCTGGCAATTGATTCTGTAGTTTCGCTTTATCTTGTCACTATTCCACTCACCTTACGCTGTGCACTATATAATTTTTCTCAGTACATACTCAAGTACATACGACCATAGGGTGTGGAGAACAGGGCTTCCCGTCCGCTCAGCCGTACTTAAGCCACACGCCGGTTAGTTAGTAGTATGGTGGGTGACCACATGCGAATCCTGACTGTTGTATGTTTTTTTCTTTTTGATGTTGTTATTTTGCTTGGTCGAAGAAACTCCCTTGCCGCCCTACGCTTCACTACATCCGGGGTCCAAGCGTGAAAGTTCCAGGTAACGTGATCGAAGCCGGGGGGGGGGGGGAACCCGTAATATCTTCCACGAGAACACCCAGACCTAGCCCATGATTATGATTACTATCCTCTGCTGTAGCTGCGAGGAATGGAAATAGAATGGAAAGGGGTAGTTTGGAGGTTCGTTTAAAATCTTGCATCACCATGCTAGCTGCGAGGGGGCCCTCCTTGCTCTATCTCTCTTTGGACATTGTCGATTCCTTAAGGGCACGCCTTATATATTACGAAATTGTCAAAAAAGACCAGCTGCCTATTCAAGATGCCCCTCGTTCAAGATATTGAGTTTAAGCAAAATTCCGATGAACATTGTGCTCAAGAAGAACGAAAAACATGATTTACAGTAATCTCAAAGTGACGGCCGGAATAGTGAATTGATGACTTTCCGTATATCACAGAGCAGGGTCTTAGAGTGTGGAATACTAATTTTACTGACCGGCAAACTGCTTCGGGATGGAGGAAAGCGTGGATTGGGGTCCATTCCTATTCAATCTTTGACAGTATATATTCACCGCTCGAAGCCCCAGCCTTTGTAAACGTAGGCCATGAACAACCTGAAATTGCTAACACTAGTTTAGTGTACTCTTAAACGTGGAAGTGATTACGTGGTTGATTACGTGCATTTATAGTTTGACAAAAGGAAGATGAATGACGTCAACTTAATCAGTCTGCATTAAATTCGAGATTAGATTCTACTTATTAATGTATCGCATGCCCGCTATTTCAGAAACTTGACACAACTACAAAACGCGATTCCAACGGCTGCAAAATGCCAGTGACAGCTTCGTAAGTGCAGGAAGGCAGAACAATTTGTGAATGCAAAAAGAACGTTTTCAGTCTAATGCTTTTCGCTAGGGATATCTGTCTGGGTATATTGGCTGTCTTTCTACCACCAATTGCAGTCTTATTGAAAAGAGGATGTGGAGCAGATTTCTGCATTAATATATTACTGACCTTGTTGGGTGATATTCCTGGTATTATTCATGCTTTGTGAGTAACAAAGGATTTGATTGTGTCGTATGAACTATACAAAGAATGTTTCGACTAATAGCAGATAGATATATTGTCTTCGCTTCCCATGAAAGACGATACTATAATTGATCCGATCAAAAGTATTGGTCAATTGGATCAATTTGGCGATGAGCATTACGACAACATCCCTTAAGCCTAACATAGAAAATGAAACCATATATACCCTAAGCCTTTGATACATGACAGGCCGAGGAAGAAAATGGGGAATTTGTATTAATTTGGAATGTCAATTGAAATGTCTAGAGAGAACGCATTATGGGACCGGAAAATACTGTTCTGCTTTGCCTGCACATGCCCTTCCGCTTAGCTCCATTTGAGCATAGCAACAAATAACAATTTTTGAAAGATGGCTGTTCTTGGCAATTTTTCTTTTGACATGTCTATCGAGAAACAAGAAGTATCTCAGGGATACGGTGTTTCCAATTCTCACTGTAGCAGATATAGCAGATATCTAGATATATGGATATTAGAGTCTTCCCGTGATTTATGATTACATGTTCTCCCTTCCAACACTTAAGAGTTGTGCATTTGACCTATGGTCGTCCTTCTAGGGCCTAGGCTGCTTTGATTAGCCTAATTTGTTTGAGAACATTTCCAGATAGTGGCTGAGATATTCAGAGGGCTAGGGCAACAAGACCGGTAAAGTGATTTAAGGGATCAGGATTCGACGTACTAGTCGGCGATATGGATGAGATGAAAGATGACCCCTCCTTCTTCTTTCCTTCTTTCTGTCTTCTCCAGCATTGTGTTCCCCGGATCAGTCAATACCGTACATTATGTTCTGTTTGATATCGATGGATACCCATAGTCTTTATGGTTACTGCCGCAGCCTAGGGTGGAATGACCTTTTCCGTTGTTAGTAGCATTGAAACCAAGGTCAAAAAACCAAAGTCGAATAGCATGAGATCAGAACGAGAAGAGAGTCACCGTTGGCTACAATCATAGGGATTTTCCTCACCGGCGATCATGATTTCTGAGCCGGCAAAATCTCTGCGGGGAACCCGTGAAGAATCCCCACTTCCCCACCTCCACACCATTAACCCAAATGTTACCCTAGTGCAGTCCTTTTAGCCAACTGCAGCCCTTCTAGCCAACTGTACTCTATTTAGCCAACTGCAGTCATTTTAGCCAAGTACAGTTCTTTTAGCCAACCATAGTCCTTTTAGCCAACTGTAGCCCTTTTAGCCAACTTGATCCCTTTAGCCAAGTGCAGTCCTTTTAGCCAACTGTAGTCTTTCTAGCTGAATGCAGTGCCGAGATTAGTAGCTACACCCGAAACCTAGAACCACAGAGCTGTCCCTGGAAACAGGCTCAAAGCAAAGTCCTCTAATTCATTCAACAAAGATCACGCGGCAAAACCCACATAACCAAACCGCTTCGTCGTGCGGGGGAAATGGATAAATAGTCATTTTCGCAGATTATAAATAGAGGCAGAGCGGGCTCGCAGCAACATTGACCAGCATAGGCTTCTCTTGTAGCTACACACTTCCATTCACCAACATTTAAATCTCTTTAATCGTCATGAAGGTCACTGCAGCTTTCACAGGCCTCTTAGCCATGGCACTCGCCGCCCCTGCCGCTGAGCCTGTTTTGGTGCCGCGAAGTGCTGGTATTAATTACGTTCAGAACTATAACGGCAACCTTGGAGACTTCACCTACAACGAAGGTGCCGGAACATATTCTATGTACTGGGAGGATGGAGTTAGCTCCGATTTCGTCGTTGGTCTGGGCTGGACCACTGGCTCCTCTAAGTAAGTGACTATATCCTTTAACATTGAGCTAGGATTTAACCTTTATCAGATCTATCACCTACTCTGCCACCTACAGCGCCTCTGGCTCTGGCTCCTACCTTGCTGTGTATGGCTGGGTCAACTCCCCTCAGGCTGAGTACTACATCGTCGAGGACTACGGCAGTTACAACCCTTGCAGCTCGAGCTCGGCTACAAGCCTTGGTACCGTATCCTCTGATGGAGGCACCTACCAAGTCTGCACCGACGTCCGGACCAACCAGCCATCGATCACGGGGACGAGCACGTTCACGCAGTTCTTCTCTGTTCGAGAGGGTGGGCGCACGTCTGGAACGGTGACTGTTGCCAACCATTTCAACTTCTGGGCGCAGCATGGGTTCGGTAATAGCAATTTCAATTATCAGGTCGTAGCGGTGGAGGCCTGGAGTGGTGCTGGCAGCGCTAGTGTCACGATCTCCTCTTAGCATATGGGGGACATAGTAGTCGAAAGGCTTGAAAGTCGAGCTCTCGTTCGGGGCGTGATGATCGGACTGAGGATTTCTTGGATTCAAATGTCGAGACCGTATATGCGTGTCAGGGCGGAGTCATACTTCCGCTTGTTACTTTCGCTCTTTTACTTTGCTTGATTGGAGTACAAGAGTACAAGACCATATCCAATTTCAAATTGCTGCTAATACACGTCTGGATTTCCCACTTCTGAGCTGCGAGTAGAAATACATAGTTGTCATCACAGGACTCAATGATATTGTTGTAACGAAACGAAAAGAAATGTTTGATTACAATTGTACTGCCGTACAGCAGTACTTGCCAAAATTAGTATCAAAGCTCGACCATTCACCGCAGAAGAGCCTTATTTAAGAAAAGAATAAAAATTTATGGTGACAATGCCAGCTTTATGGTATCAGCCCCCTTGTGGGTTGGAGATGACCCAGGGGGCTGCTCTCAGGCGAGACAAACCAATAGTCCATATCGCCTTTGCTAGCTAAAGAGCCCTCGGTCGGCTCATTTTGTGCTCTTTGGGGTAGCAATCTATTGGGAAACCAAGGTCAGTCTGACAAAAACTCGAGTTTGCAGTAAACTAAGGGAGACATCTAAATTACCTCGATAATAGCAGGACCGGCGACAATATTGTCGTCGGTAACCTGGGTCTTGCCCTTGGTGATGACGACGTAGCTTTGGCCCGAAATACCATTAGGGATAGTCGCAGTAAAGGATTTATCACCCGTGTAGTGGAGAGGAGTCCAGATAGGTCCAGTAACAGTAATGAAAGCAGCGTGTAGGTTGCTTGGGTTGGAATCGTCGAAGCCACTGCCGGCCACTAAGCTGACTTTAGAGCCGCTGGTGACGGTGTGGGTTGATTTCAAGGTCAGCGAAGGGAATGCCTTCACCGGGAGCTTTCCGTTGCTGGAGGGGCATGAGGTAATAAATGGCGATGCAACAGTGTACACCTCGTCGAGGTCGAGAGGATCGTCAAAAGGCTGGGGGAAGGGGACTTCGCCGATAGTGGCGCGTAGGTAGGCGTTGTGGCGGGCTTCAACTGTCAGAATGCTACCAGCAGCGGTAAGATAGTCCTTGTTGGCAATGGACGCAGCAGCACCGAGATAGGCGCTAACACCGACACCTAATCATAAAATTAGTAGAGGTCGAGCGATTATCATGGATGAAAAATACCTTCAAGGACGCTAGCAAGGGCTAGGAAGGTCTTCACATCGGTCGAGGGGAAGGAGTAGGTGCAACGTTTGACGGGAGCAGCACCGGCAGCTAGAATTTATAATTAGATTTGACTCTTTAAACGATATGTGATACTCACCGGTAAGTGCCTGTGTCAAGAAGTCCACATGTTTCTTCTCGTCCGAAGCGACCTCTTGCAGGTTCGCGTAGAATGGGTCTTTGAAGCCAGCTTTCATGAAATCTTCGTGGGTGTAATTCTTGAGACCCTCCTCGTAGAAGGTAGCCTCGAGGTGCTCGAGTGTTAGGGCATAGTTGAGGATATCGGCTGTGGTTTTTTGAAAATTATTATAAAGTCGTATCGGGTGTGAATTTTTGGTGACATACCGTCGGTGATAGCTTCACGGGTAGCAATAGGGCTAGCCTGGGCCATGCCGAGCACCGCACCGGTCAGGGCAATGTTGCTGACCTTCATTGTGTGAGGATGTAGAGCCTTTAGTAAATTGTTTAGGTAGATTGGATTGTAGGTGTTAGAATAAAAAACAATAATTGGGAGGCGATCGAGGGCATTTTATACCTAATAGCGATCGAGTCCCTTGAGTTATCAAATTATTAGAAGGGGTTCATGCTCTGCTATGTCTTGTTTAGCCAATAGTAATCCCCTGGTACCTGTCCTTCTTAGAATTTAGGCGTCTTCATACTCGGTATAAACACATTGGACAAGGGATTGCGATCGGCGCTAAAATTTCCAGATCTAGGCAAAGCTAGTGGAAGGGTTAGGTTGATGAGATGAGTCTGGAGTAAAGCGAGAGCGAGAGCGAGTCCGACGCCGCACGAATCCGAAGATTAAGATTATCATGCGCTACTATCATCTCAAAAGAGAATGCAAAAAGCAAGACGAAGTCGCCCTTACGTGGAAAGTCCATTCTCCAGAGGATGATGAGAATAAAACCGTTTTAAAGGAGCGACCCGTAGACAGTCATTCTTATGGGCGCTTTTGGAGATATGAGCGCTTGCCATAAGATGAATCGTCAAATTCAACGATTAATGCAAATCAGTACCTCGTGTTCATAAAAGGTTATATACATGAGATAGTTCATCACTAAATCTGTTGTTTTAATGTTAATCTAAAGGGTTACGGTTGTCCGATAATATCAAGAACATTAGAATGACGAGTCTGACGCAGATTCCACCAGCGCATATATTTTGACTTTCTGATCTCTCATCTATTTATGTTTTATTCTATCAAAAGATGCACAGTAGTCTTTGCCAATCTAATGATTTGCTGGGGATACGAATTGTTAGGCTTGAAAAGTCCCAGATGAGAATTGCGCTGTGGGAAGTCTGGTGGGAGGACCAACTGGACTGAGGATCTAGACAGGACATAAACTCTGATAGTTATTATCCATCATTGCCGTATAAAAGCGGTACCTAGAAAGTATCGGTAAATTATTACCATCATGAAAGTCAGTCATTGAGCCCAACTGTGCAGTAGTGTCGTTCATCAATCATAAATTAATGGGAGGTGTCAGCTGTGGGCAAAAATAGACCTGTTGACGGCGATACCAGTTCCACAACAGCAAAGCCTGGTTTGTCGGACTAAGGCATTGATTTCATTGCTCAACAGGGCGATGGCTCACATTGTAATAGAAAATTGAAATTTGGGTATCACCCAATAATACAAATCGTGGGCCTTGAATAGAATGGACAGATCTATGCTTGACACAAGCGGACAGCGTCTGCATACTTGATCGCGAACTCTTCTGTTTTGGGTAAACAACGTTTTTCTTTCCTAACTAATATACAATTTCCACAAAGGCTCACTAATAGTTCGATGGTAGAGAACAATTAAACAACAAACTGCGCCAAGAGTAGCGAGGTAGGGAGGCACAAGTCTTCACGAACCAGGAATTACAGGTACAATGAGGGGTACAGCAAGCTATGCTAGCTAAAGCAGTATCAAGGTTGATATCCACTGACCTAGAATGATGGCCATGGCGCCATCTGACATATTGATAAATTCCGGGAGAAATCTCCGACCGAGAACGAGAACGAGAACGGTAACGAGACACCGGAGTGATTATATTCACGTATCAGAGACAAAGGAAGATCCCTTGCACTCTCACTTAGACTGCTGGCCGATTGGCAGATTGGCATCAACTCTACATTGCGCAGGCTTTTGAGGCCCACTAGTAATATTAGTATAATCGATGTGGCCTCCAATTCCCACCTTTCTTTGTCCTGCTGCTTTTTGGAATGACGAGAATTACTCCGAGAACGTGTCTCTATCCTCTCGCGGGAAGTATTCTTCTCACCTTTGGTCTCTCGATCGGTTTGACATTTCGATCAGATCATCATTGCTATGCTGGTACCTGTGGAGAATGGCTTTTTCCTCTACAGGCCCGACTACATGTGGTGATCTGGTATTCCTGGGTATTACTATCCATGGTGTTCTTCACTGTTCGTGCCTTTCAACCCCATTTACGTCGCTTTCTCCAGCAACAATTGTTTAATTGCAAGATCCCCTTGGTGGGTGAGCGGTTGGCTATCAGCGCGTTACTTGGATCCATTTGGGTTACCAGCCTTTACGGGATCATTGTAGGTGTCTGGTGGATTCGCCTGCGAGATTACTTTGATGATAGGGGTCAGGAAAGTGGCGTTTTTGATGGAAACCGCCGTCTCGCTGCGGTTGCATTAACTGGCCATCTCTGCGATGTCACAATGGGGATGGTTCTTATCCCCGTCTCTCGACACAGCGCATTAGCGTCATTCTTCAAACTCTCCGTATCAACCACGCTTACTTTTCATATGTTGGCAGCATACACTCTCTTTATCCTCGTTCTGATCCATGGGTTCCTTTATGTGTCCTGGGTGCCGGTCTTCTACTCTCTCTCGGAGAAGCTTCGGCCAGTATTCCCCGTCTTAAACCCAACATATCTATACTTCCAGACTTGGCCGGGAGACTCATCGGCCTTGGGTATCTGGCGAGCCTCCCTAATATTCACTGGTACCGCCTCCACCATGATCATGGGTCTCATTTTTGTCACAACGTTACCGAGAATTCGGTTAAAGCATTTCAATCTGTTTTATTTTACTCACCTCCTGAGTATCGTGGCCGTCATCATAATCTGTCTGCACGCCAGTACGGTCTTTTACTGTGTGGCTCCAGGGCTTGCCATGTGGGTGCTCGACTGGGGTATGCGACTGTACGAGTTGAGAGAGTGTGTGCCAGGAAAAGTGGTGCACCTAGGTAAAGGATGGTATTGGTAGGTGAAGTCATTCTTGTTCAAAACCGGTAGCTAAGTTATATTCAGTATCGATATGCTACTCCCTCGACATCGAATCGACGGCTGTGCGTGCAAGTCCCCAGTTGCCCATTTCTACATTCGCCATTCGTTATCCTCCTCCCGGGAGCTCCATCCTTTCACCACTATCACCCCTCTTGCCTCTCAGAAGAGAATTATTTCCGAGTCCCGAGACGATATACCGATCCAATTTCTCTTCCGTAAGCGTGGCAATCCAGATAGCTTCCCCGGGCCGCAGGTTAGAAACCATAAGCGGTCGGCCGGACTGAGACTTTTCCACAAATCCACCAAGCAGACCTTTCAGTGGACAGACAAACTAGCCGGTCTCGCCGATAAATACAGACCATTATCTAGACATGGAGAGAATAGCAGCAACAGCCAGCGAATCAGCACGCCTCTTATCGAGCCTGCCAGCAAGAGTCTAAATCGCATTTGTTCGTTACAGGGGGTGGATATTTCTCTGAGGCTTGAAGGTCCGTACTTCTCCGAGGCAGATCCCTCGCTGTACAGGACCGTCATATGTTTTGTCGCTGGTACTGGGGTGAGTGGGGCTATAGCCATAGCCCGGGATTTCCTTGAAAGGAGGAGACAACAAGCGACTCCTATTACAGATTCTCGTGAATTAGAAACCGAAAAGGGAACAAAAGCTGTCCCTGTATGGGAGAAGTGTGTTGTTTTTTGGAGCGTGAAAGCGACAGACTATACTGACCTACCGTTTTTGAAAGGTAGTGCAATTCTCCCTAATCCTGACCTCCACACACGTATACTGACGCAGTTTGGTAGCGGATCCGACAGCATCTCTCGAAGTTCATGTGCACCTCACTGGTGAAGGAAGATCTCGGCTTGATTTCGAGGAAAGCCTGGCTTCGATTTGCCGTGAACCATCAAATGGGTCCAATTGGGTCTATTTGTCTGGCCCAAATCCATTTATTGAATCCGGAGAAAAGGCATGTAAAGCAAACCCAGGAGTCGAGTGGTATAGCGCCAAATGGGACATATGATTTTTGTTCCATCCTTCTCTAAGTGGGCTTTTATTCTTAATGGGTTTCCTATTAGACTTTTTCTGTGTAACTTATTCTTCCAATTCATGATTCTTCGTCTATTCTGCCTACATGAGCGCTGGTGGGAAATGGGGGCATATAGTTACAAAACACGAAGTATATATATTTCAGTCAAGCGCGACTTTGTGTATCATAGCAGGAGAGATACTTCGGATACCTAACTTGCTAGCCGTCCAGGCAAGCCTTGTTTATGGCAGAGAGAAGTTTCATGAATATCTCAATTGGCCCTCCTAGCTTTGATTGAAAACGGAATCTCGAAATGACCAAACGAACTCTTGTATTGCACAACATTTGAACCCAGAAAAACACAATATTATCAACGAGATTTGAAAACATGGTAGACAGCCATTTCTAGTGAGCCTATGAACATATGTCAGAGGTTTCGAAGGGCTTGACCAAAAACAACAAGTCGCAAACACCATATGGCATCTAGAATAATCAGATGATCCAGACTGGCTTTAGGACGCGATACTAATTTACAGGAGAGCCATGAAGCCAATAGCAACAGCAAGGCAGCCAAAGGCTGGCTGGACACTGGAGGCGGCACCAGTGAAGAAGGCTCCGCCCTCGGTGGCAGTAGGGCTTGAGCTTGGTCTCGCCGTGATCGCGGAAGACTGGGCCTGAGAGGTACTCATCGGCTGCCCAGCAGACTGCCTAGACGCGCTAGACTGAGCAGTTTGGGCCGAGGTAATCTCAGAAGTAGTATTGCTGCTCCCACCTGTGCAACCAGTGGTCAGGCGGCCATTTTTGGCACCAATCTGTGAAGTAGAGCAATGATTTGTCAGCCAAACCCTCAATAGATCAGGTAACCCAAGAAATGGTATGATAGGGACTATTCGCTGGGAAAGAAGATTCACCCTTCACGTACCTCTAGAATTGCGGGCCCGGCAAGGATGTCATCGTCAGAGACGTTTTGATTGGAGGAGGTCAAGACCACATAGCTTTGACCCTCCACACCTTGGGGAATTGTAACGGAATAGCCACCTTTAGTCGGGCTGACGGTAGCCCAGACTGGACCAGTTACGGTGATAAAGGCGGCGTAGATATGTCCGCTAGCAGTGAATTCCTCTCCTGTGGCGAGGGAGACCTTTGAGCCGGCCAAAAGGGTGCCACTGGAGATACTGGTCAAAGAAGGGAATGCCTTGACGGGCAGAGCAGGATTGCTGCTTGGGCAGGAAACGATAAAAGGAGACGCGACGGTGTAGACTTCATCAAAGTCAAGGGGGTTGTCGAAAGGCTGGGCAAAGGGGACCTCGCCAGCAGCAGCGCGGAGGTAAGAGCTGTGTCGGGCCTCGACAGTTAGGATAGAGCCCGCGTCAGTGAGGTACTGCTTGTTTGCAATAGAGGCAGCAGCTCCGAGGTAGGCACTGACACCCACCCCCTCAAGTACGTTGGCGAGGGCCACAAAACTGTCTACATCGGTGGCTGGGAAAGCATAAGTGCATTCGGCAGTGGCGGGAGCGCCAGCGGCTGGTCAAATGTCAGTTTGGCAATCTCGGAACTTCACTTAAATGGTATTTATCATACCCTCAAGAGCACTGGTCAGAAAGCTGACGTGCTCTTTCTCATCAGAGGCAACCTTCAAAAGGTTGTTGTAGAATGGATCGGCGTATCCGGCATTGACAAAGTCTGCCTGTGAGTAGTTTTGAAGACCCTGAGCGTAGAAAGTTGCCTCAAGGTGCTCAAGGGTCAGAGCGTAGTTAAGGATGTCGGCATCGGTAACAGCACGCTTGGAGACAGGATTAGCTTGGACAGTGCTGATAGCAGCAATAAGCGCGGCGTAGGAAGACGACTTCATTTCGATAGATGACTGAAGACCAGGATCGACAAATAGATAAGAGACCTCAGTTGGGCTTAGGTTGATTGAATAGCAAGTAGAATGAAGTAGCACTGGATATATACAAGCGACTACAGCCTTTATAACTTCCTGCTGGCCCAACGTTTGGTGACTTCATGGCTGTTTGCATGACCTGGAAACATGCTTTCCCCGTGCTGACTTCGACTCTTTTCTTCGATTTAGAGCTCCCCTTCTGCATCTGTCACTTTATCCTTCCTTGATCAGGCTATGAATATGAGAAATGCTTCATAGATTTATTTTTACTTTTCCTAAAGGTGTGTGGGGACAACTCCAATTTTGGCCTCTAGACATATAGAATGGCAATTTTACATGCCGGAAACGTAGAGTGCTCGTTGAGAACAGATAGAAGGCGGACTGTGGTATAAATCATTCATTTGGCGGCCGATCTTTACACGCTAACGGCGAAGCATGCTGTTCGTCCAGAGTTGATCACAGCTGACATTGAATTAGGAGGCAATGTATGCGTTTCTTGATCTAGCTTTGCAGCTGACCGCCCGAAGCAGACATCCAGATAATCGCCTGACGTTCGAGATACCTAAAACACCATTGTGGTATGAACTTAATGACTAAATTTCAAAACAAAGAATGTGTAACAGCTCTGTTATGGGGCTCAACTGAATTTTGGTTTCGAGAATGTGCTCGGATCCTCCGAGTTGAACCCGGCAGGAATTCCCCCCGCAACGGGGCATGAAAGCCAAGCTTATTTAGGCGCTAAACCCTTTCCCTTTAAACTACTTCCCCGGCATCACGTAACCCGAAAGTTTAACTAGCCCTGACGGGAGCGAGAACGAGAGCGAAAAAAAAAAAGACAGAGTCGAGACCACCCCTTCCCCTTCCCACTTATCTAGAATGTTGCTCGTGAACGGCCCTTGGCATGAATGAATTGAAATCAATAGAAAGAATATACAATGAAACCAGCTTCGAAGGAACAGGTCGAGTTCCTGGAAAAAGTATTTGTTTTCATGCACTTTCCGTAGACAATAATTAGAACCATGAATCTTGAACCTGTTGGAGACTGACATCATCGGAGATTGTCGAAGCATAAATTCAAATCAAACATGTTCCCTATTAAGGCTATAGTTTTTGACTTTTCGTTCTGTTGTTAGTTTGTGTCTGGGACTGAACCAAGAACTGTACCCAGATGTGGAATAGTAGGGGGTAGTTTTTGTTACCGTGTCTCTTAGAGCCTGGCCTTTGTAGCGCGCATAATTATCTAAGGCTCTTTGGGCCTTCAGGCATTTCAGCTTCCCGGTTCTCCTTACGCAAATTGCGGTGTACTTCTGCTTTCATGAGTTCGTCCAAGCTGCTTCTTTTTGGTCTTCCCCAGATTGCAGAACATTTTCCGGGCTCGGCTCTCCAGTAAAGTACTCCCGGCGATTCATACCCAAAAAGACTCGAAGCGCCCTCAACTGGAAGTCGAAAGGTGGTGACCATATCCACACGGCTGCAAAAACACAAGACCCCGCCATGAATTGCCCCCGAACCGACAATATAGTCCAGCACCCAAGTTGGAACTGTAATCCGCTACATTTGAATTCAGAAACAATCGCACCACGCCTGTTCAATGGCCATCGAAACTCCAAAATCCACCACAACAATGCGACCAACACCGGATGTGAAGCCGGCGATGATACTTTGTCCGTGAATCCGCAACAACAAAGCCAAGAAGAGCAAGACCTCGAAAATGAGAAGACCTTCGACGGCAACCCGGTCGCAGCTAGAGTCTCAGGGCGGGAACCACCCTCGAAGAACAGAAAACTACCTCACCGTTTTCTCCAACCCGTCCTAACATCTTCATATCTTCATTTTACGGGCAGCATGGTCAAGTTCGCTCGCTTCGTGGGGCCTGGATTTCTCATCGCGGTCGCCTACATTGATCCAGGAAACTACTCCACAGACGTCTCTGCCGGAGCGGATTTCAAATACAGCTTGCTGTTCGTTGTTCTCATGTCCAATCTCTTCGCTATACTCTTGCAGACCCTGTGTATCAAATTAGGTACCGTGACCGGTCTTAATTTAGCAGAAAATTGTCGAGAGCACCTTCCGCGATGGCTGGTCATCATTCTCTATATCTTCGCGGAGGTGGCTATAATTGCAACTGATATTGCAGAGGTATGGACATCTTTCCTCTGATTATCGGGATAGGTGAGAAACCTGCTTACTGATACATTTGATAGGTTGTCGGATCGGCAATCGCATTGAATCTGCTTTTGAATATCCCACTGGTGGCCGGATGCGCGATCACTTTAGTGGATGTCCTCTTTCTGCTCCTCTTCTATCGGCCTAACGGGTCGATGCGAGGGCTACGCTGGTTCGAAGTCTTTGTTATGGCCCTCGTACTGGGAGTCGTCATATGCTTCTGCATCCAACTCTCGCTTATCAAGAACCAGTCAGTCGGGGAAGTCTTCCGAGGCTACTTGCCATCAACTGCCATTGTCCAATCAGAAGGGTGAATTTTTGCTGCATCCCGATAGTGAGCTTCCATTTGAGATAGGTTCGCTAATATGTGTTGTCATTAGTCTCTACCAGAGCTGTGGCATCCTCGGGGCTACCGTTATGCCGCATTCCCTATTTCTTGGGAGTGGGGTTGTCCAGTCTCGCCTGAAGGAATTTGATGTCACAACAGGCTATGTGGACGCCTCTGTTCCACTTGGAAGTAACGGCGGCGCGGTAGAGTACCGGCCCTCTATCCATGCTATCCGAGGCTGCATGAAATACTCTATCATCGAGTTGGTGCTAGCGTTATTCACCTTCGCGCTGTTTACAAACAGCGCCATACTCATTATCGCCGGTGCTTCTCTATACGGTCTTCCTGGCCAAAATGATGCAGACCTTTTCGGAATCCACAGGCTTCTTTCCCAGTCAATCGCGCCCGCCGCTGGTCTAGTTTTCGCCCTGGCCTTGCTACTGTCGGGATTATCTGCTGGCATTGTCTGCACTATGGCGGGTCAGATGGTGAGTGAGGGCATGTTGAATTGGAGTGTGCAGCCCTGGCTTCGAAGACTCATTACTCGCTCTATTAGTATTGCTCCCAGTATCATAATTGCCGCTGCCGTCGGGAAGCCTGGACTAGACCAGACCCTCAACGCCAGCCAAGTTGTTTTGAGTGCTATCCTACCATTTGTCTCCGCTCCATTAATTTACTTTACATGCTTCAGCCGTTACATGAGCGTTCCGGCGGAGGTCGGTGATCGTGAGGGTGAAGTCCAGGTTGAACAAGTTTCGATGCGAAACAGCTTAGTGCTCTCAATTACTGTGGTGCTCGTCTGGCTACTCATTGTAGTGATGAATGGGGCATTGCTGATTATGGTCGGAATGGGTAAAGCTTAGTCTCAAAACTAGCAATATGAGACATTTGCAGAATACTACGCGGACATATACTCCGACACAAGGGCACATCTATGCGATACACAGGCCATCACAATCAAATATGGGTTTGGAGAGGATATGGAAATCGAGTCCAGTGCAAGAGTGAGGTTGACCAAAATGAGAACTGAAGAATGAAGTAGACAAAATAGCCTCGATCACACCTAGTATAATTTCACTCTAAGTCGTCATATCCGTGGATATTCACGGGTTGGTGAAAGTTCCATTGGTGGTTGTTCTAACTTAAAATGGAAGTTGTTTCGTGTGGGGCTCTAGCCAGGAACCCGTTTCTTGGCATTCCCGGTGTATCCTACATTATCATTTGCAAAGTGGCGAAAGTCGAATTCTTTAGATGTTTCCTGAGTCCACAAAGAAAGACTGATTGGTTAGTGGACACGAAAGAACCATAGATGCTGTCTCCTACCATGAGTATAACCGAGCGCTGGCCGCCCCACGGCGTCATATATAAATATCAGGAGAATCCATAAATCTTTCGCGTCTGCGCTCACAGTCTCCAAATTATTTTCACTTGTTTACATTGCTCTGGCTTGGATTATACCAACCTTGCTCACACATCTTCAACACACTACCCCGGGACACAAATGGCACAAAAGCTGCTGGAAGCTGCGCGCGTAGCTCCACAAATTTATGAGCTACGTCCGGATTATCGAGCCCTGCTGATGGTGGTTGAGGGCATCCCTCCGGGCTCTAGTGATGAATCCAGCGAAAAAATGTTACGGGAAGCTGAATCTTGCGTCAAAGAGTTGCTGTTGAAGCACACCATAACCGAGTTTCCACATATCGCCGCATGGAGAGACGCTTACAAGGCTTTTGGAGCTAAGCCGCAGAAGACCCGCAACAGTCTAGAGGCATTGACGCGTCGTGCAGAGAATGGTTTACCGCGCGTGAACCGGCTGACGGACATTTACAATGCTATCTCAGTCAAGCATCAAATTCCACTGGGCGGCGAAGATCTTGATAAATACGATGGTTCGCCGTTTCTGATCCGCGCCACTGGGCAGGAACCCTTCCAGACATTTTCTGGCGGGGAACCACAAACGGAACTCGCAGCCCCTGGGGAGCCTATCTGGTGTGACGAGACTGGCATCACTTGCCGCCGCTGGAATTGGCGACAGGGCCCACGGACCGCATTGACGGATGAGAGCACGCGTGTTTTATTCATTCTGGATGCATTGGAGCCGCTTTCTGACGATACTCTGGTCCAAGCTGCCGACGAGCTTGCCTCGGCATTGAAACGCCTATCTCCAGAGGTGAAAACGACAACGCGAATCATTGCTCATTCCGCTTGAGCTCATCCTGACAAGTATTTACTGAATCATGAACCCGCATACTAGGTTGTTCACCTTATCAAGAAGGCGACATTTTTAGAGCAAATGGAGTAAGGAGCAATTGAGGAAAAGACCTAGTCATGAGGGAGGGATAAATAGGGGAACTTTGTCATTACTTTTGTATGTTAAATAAGGACTTAAGTGAAAAATTATCTACACTCATGCTGTCTTACTGTTCGGTTTGGAAGGATGAAACTCATAGACTTGTAATGCCATATCCACCTTGACGACTTGGTCCGGTGAGTATCCTAAATTAGTGGGAAAAAAAAGTATTTCTTCTAGGATCGTGGTAGTGTAATTTCGAAATGCGGACCTGGTGATGAATATTCCGGTAAAGCTGGCAGCCAATTGGCCAGACGTTGGGATAATGCCACAGATCGCCCCACTACCATCAACTTCCTAGAATAGATAATACTGGGTCAGCGTTTCAGGCACGTACCTGTAAATGCCCTAAGGAGTAGGGCGACAAGGGGCGATTTCCAGACTAATAAAATAAAAATAAAAAAGCTGGTGAGCAAAAACATACAACAGTCAGGATTCGCATGTGGTCACCCACCATACTACTAACTAACCGGCGTGTGGCTTAAGTACGGCTGAGCGGACGGGAAGCCCTGTTCTCCACACCCTATGGTCGTATGTAATTGGTAACGCGATGAAAGGAATAAGATCGTAAGACTGGATTGAGACACATTGAGCACATCTAAGATTTATATATATTTTAAATTCCATAGAATTGGAACAAGTGGAGCCATCAAGATAGAAGCCTTTTACAGCAAAATAATCGAAATCGAAATCAACCATGCCATTTCCATAATGGCAAAATTCATGAGAAAATGGGAATAATACGGAAGTTGCGGCCCGGCCCCGATGGGTTAATCTGTTATAGTGCAGCTTGTTTTTGATAATTGTTTACGTGCTTCCACGCACTTCCCGTTAGAATTAATCTATTCGGTTTCCCTAATACGTGTTCTTTGTCTCCGATTACGAGTTTCATACTAGGGTTCGATATACAATTGTGACCTCGAGTATTAGTCCTTGCACGTGACATGGTTGCCTGATCCAGGGCTGTTCCAGTTGACACCTCTGATGCAGAGACACCGAAGCCTCATTCCCCTTTGTTCTTATGCCGAGCGTCCATCATCATCTGTTCGGGACGAGAAGCCAACCTCCAGCTGCTCCACTACATCCACCATTGGGCTATGGTAACGGCCATGTCACGCACAAATCGAGTATGGTCTCGGAGAGAAATCGAGGGATTGATAGCAGATGGGCGAAAGATAATCATATTTGGTGATCAAGTACTGAAGGCTGACGCGTGGATACCATATCATCCAGGCGGCGACAAGTCAATATTGCACATGGTCGGTCGGGATGGGACGGACGAGATCATAGCATTGCACTCAGAGGAAGCACAGGCACATATGCAGAAGTATGTGATAGGAAGAATACTTGGAAGATGGGAGAATTTCTTGCCTCCGATACAGGGAGGAATATTCAAAACGCTGGTGTCGACGGATGACGAAGCCGAAGAAGATATCAGCTCATCTGGACAATCGACACCACCATCACCAGTTTTCGATACTGAAGAGACAGGAGATGAAGTTCGTCTGAGGCGTATAGGCAATGATACGCCTATTTCTCGAGCTTCATCAATAGAGCCGGAGCTGGAGCCTGAGCAACTCAAATCTATGGAAGCATCAATAGCCCATGCGATATCATCAGACCTTTCAAAATATCCTCGTCTTGATCAAACATCACAAGACGTGGTCATCTCAAAATACCGCCAGCTCGATGAAAGATTGCGATCTGAAGGACTCTACCAGTGCCCATATAGCTCGTATGCTGTCGAATTCACCCGATACTCCACTCTTTTTGTTCTCTTCTTAACATGTCTTCACTATTCCTACTACGCTCTTTCGGCCTTCTTCCTCGGCTTACTTTGGCACCTGCTTTCATTCCTCGTTCACGACGCCGGTCATCTAAGCATAACACATGGGTTCCACACGGACAGCTGCATCGGGATTCTTGTTGCAGATTTCATTGGTGGTCTTTCAGTCGGTTGGTGGAAACGGAATCACAACGTGCATCATATAGCAACCAACTCACCCGAGCACGATCCGGATATCCAGCATATGCCATTCTTCGCCATTTCTTCTCGATTTTTTGGTTCCCTACGCTCGACCTATTACGACCGCGACATGCCTTTCGACGCTGCAGCACGGTGGTTTATCAAGCACCAGCATTACCTCTACTATCCCATTCTTTTAATGGGTCGTTTCAACCTGTACCGCCTAGCATGGTCATACCTATTAGATCCGAAGCAAGCGCCCCGTAAAGGCTCAGCATGGTGGCATCGCTACCTTGAAATGACCGGCCAGGTCTTTTTCTGGTACTGGTATGGCTACAGAACGCTATACCTCTCGATCCCGACGTGGTCATCCCGCATCGCGTTCCTGTTCATCTCGCATATGGTCACCGCTCCGTTACACGTCCAACTCACGCTTAGTCACTTTGCCATGTCAAGCGTCGACGGGGGCCTCCACGAGTCGTTTGCTCAGAAGATGGTGCGGACGACGATGGACGTCGATTGCCCGCCTTGGTTGGATTTTATACATGGTGGTCTCAATTTTCAGGTAGTGCACCATTTGTTCCCTCGTCTCCCGAGACATAACCTGCGCCGGGCGCAGAAGTATGTCAAGGAGTTCTGTGATGACGTCGGGATCCCTTATATAATTTTTACTTTTACACGTGGGAACAAGGAAGTTATTAGCAGACTAGGCGAGGTCGCTGAGCAATTAAGGGTGATGGAGGAATGCAGAAAAGTTGCTGCGAAAGATTTAATTGAGGGACACCACAGTTATTGATTGTTTTGTTTCGTTTTGGTTTGTCATGTTCTTTCTGTTGAATTCCGGGGGGAAGATTACCACCTTTCCTGATTTAGACTAATAGTTCAGCGCGTGCCTAAATCCTATGATAGCACTTTTGTACGTAAAGCGGACGTAAGCGTCCGTACGAGTTATAACTAGCTTCAGCGAACTGGCTGAATCGTTTAACTCGATCCAGCACTTAGATAAAACAACTCTCTCGGAATTGATCTAATCGTACTAGTTCACACGCGTTCGCTCCCGTCCGACATTTTCTTTCCAGGCCACACTTAAACACCCCCCTATATAGTGGCCTTCTTTTCTTTGAAAGCACATAGCCAAAAATGCGTACAGCAGGATTTGGAAACAGTTTACCCCTGGGGCAGACAACAATTTGTTTCTCGGCTCGTACCCGAAACCAGGGTAATATGTATTAGGATAAGCGGTAAGGTATTAGCCATTTATGGATCTATATAGATTACAATCTAGCCAAATATGGCTTAAACTGTTACCGGTTACGAGCCGAGAAACAAGCTGTGCGTGCCGAAAGGGTAAACTGTTTCCAATTTTTATTATAAGTCTAGTGAAGACATAAGTGAAAGGCTGAAGCTGACCTGATTCAATCTAGCTAGGCCACGAATTATTTACAGTAATCTTAACGAGAACAACGGCCGTCTCCTGCAGGAGGCAGCCATATAGGTAGATACACGGAGGCAAGATATACTACATTCCCGCCAAGATACTCTCTGTCAATATATCGGTTTGCCTCGATTGGCCTATCCCAAAGACAATAGGAGATCGCTGCCGCTATTCTCAATTAGTTATCTATTACTATGTTGATCGGATTGATCGCACAGGTCCTAGAGACGTAGGACACCGCTTATTTGTGACAGCGATGGTACTCAAAGAACTCGGACCTCGCGTGCCGAACCCCGCCACTTATCACCACCACAATCATTATCATCGATCCATCATTCATCCTCTAATCCATCTTCTCCTCCAATATCATCGTAATTTTCATTGTATGTCATCATGCAAAAGACCAGGAAGCGTCCCCGTCTCAGTTCCGAAGCCGACTCCACGACACCCGCCTGCAATCAATGTAGGTCGCGCAAGGTCAGTCCTCTTATCATGGAGACTGTATGGATCGAATAGTAAATCAGTTCAGATTCGATGCGATCGCAACCAGCCGGAATGTTCCGCCTGTTGCAAAGCTGGCGTCCCCTGCGACTTTTCCGCTTCGTTCAAAAGGACCAACCCCGCCAGACAACTGTGTGATTTCTCTCATTATTGTTCCTATGCAAAAATGTAAAAGGCTAAAATAGTTAGATTACATGACTTCTCGTCTGTCCTCAGCCGATTAGACCACGTAGATCGGACCCTGGAGCGCCTGTCGCAGCAAGTCAAGTCGTTGACCGCAAATTGCATCGTGACCACAGAGTCGCTCCCCTTGCCCACCACCAAGGATCGGAATGGACCAGAGATGGACAGGGAAGAAGGGCCACCCGAGGGTATGGCCTCGAAACAGGTTCCCTTGACCGTGGGGTGTAGCGAGCGTCTGTATGGCTATCCCGCTGCACTGTGCCTGTTCCGTGCCTCGCAGAAGCTGCTGGGGGCAGCCCTGCATCCCGAACCCCCGTCGCTAGGCAGTCCGCTGGCAGGAAGCATGGGAAACCCCGCCTTACGACCATCGCTGCTGCGTCATTACGAGATGTTTCCGTTTCGACAGGGGTGTACTGAGCCGCCCATCACCAGTGACCAAAGACCCATCATGCCGCCTCCACAGGATGTTCTGTATTCCGTACTCGATCGCTACCTGAACCACATTAACCTTCATACTCCTGTGTTCGAGGCTGGTGTACTGTATGAGACAATTCCGGAGTGCTACCGATCCAATGATCCTTCTGACCACCGCGCTTGGCTGGTGTGTTTGAACAGTATTGTCTTGCTTACCTTGCATCTCGACGCCCGTGTGGCCCGACGTTCTGGCCTTGATATCGACCCATGGAGAAAACATTCAGAGGTAATTTCAAACGCTTTGAACAACTGTCGCCGTGCTTTGGCCGAATTAGACGCGCTGTCGCAGCCAACAGTGGTCAACATCCAGGCTCTCATCATGCTGGTAAGGAATAGGGCCCGGTAGGTAAATCACGAATGGTCAAGCTGACTGTTACAGGCTCTAGTGGCGCGAGAATTCTTCATTAACGCGGTATTCGAGAAGGTCTGCTCTGCAACCTGTAAAATAGCACGGTCCATCGGCCTCCACCGGTGCGTCGGGACTGTGAATGACAGTGCACTGCAAGCCCGCCAGCGACTCTTCTGGATCTTATACGCCATGGATAAAACCCGTGTCTTCCTCAGTGGACATTCCCCCGATCTATATCTCTTTGACTCTGAGTTCCAACCCCTCCCATCCACCCCGCTGATGGCCGTTGAGATGCAACTCCACTCCACCGCGGCACACATGATGGCTGTCTGGGAGGAAATCTATATCGGGCTATACTCGGCGCGAGCAGTGTTCTTGGGGGCAGAACATCGGCGCGAGCAGATGCATCGGTTGAACCGTCTGTGCGACGAGCGTTTACCGTTATCTCCGTCGCTGGTGTCTCGCGAACCTGGCCTGCGCCTGATGCAGTTGGAGCTCAAATACTGCTACCATGTCAGCAAGATTCTGATCCACCGGTGCCATCGGACAGCCGAAGAATGGCAGATAACCCGCGAACATGCCGTATCCGCTCTCAAGACCATAACGGATGTCTTCGAGGAGCCTGTGACACCGGGCAGTTGTATGGTCCTGGGTCGGTAGGTGCTTTCAACCCCTCACATCCACTTGAAGCTGATCGATTACTTGTAGGATATTCCAGAACTACCCACTTGTTGCTTTTCACGACCTCTGCGCGCGATACCTGACGGGGGAGGGTGCAGTCGACCTCGCGGCCATTGTCCCGCAGCTGATCAGCGTCCGCGGCCAACTGAGCTCCTTGGAGAATAAGGACATACCAAATGCATATGTGACGAAGCTACATCTGGGTGTCGCTTGGTGCACCGAATTGATGAGCATGATCACCGACCCGAGTGAGGCCTTGGAGCCAACACCATGCCTGCTGACCCCGTTGACCATTACTGGTATGGGAGACTTTCGGCCGTCTACGTCGGTCGGGCATGACTCCGCAACATACTTGCCTTGTACTAATAACACGCTGACTCGGGAGCAAGCGGACATCTTGGAGACATTCGATTCGCCTGATTACTTCTTCGACCCGGCACTTCTTGAAGTTCTGCTCTCAGAAGGGCATTTTGCCACGTAGATGCCGAGTTCATGATCTTGAATTTGTTTACGCTCTCTTTAAAAATAGTACATGAGTTTCAGCCGTGCCAACTAGATGATTCTCAGGCACGACAAAGTGGCTGATATCACCGTACACTATATGGCTTTTGTTGTAGGAACCGAATTAGTAACCACCTTATTACACATTCGAGGCCAGTCATCGGGTTATGGGAATTGTCCAGAAGCCGTTGGCAACACCTGAAACAGGTGAGCCTGCAATATCACTGATGCCAGCCCTCGTTCCGTCCTGCGCAGGATCCCTCTGGCGTCATCATTCAGGTTTTGTTGGTCGACATGCGCGACCACAGTCGAATCTTCTGCCCAAAAAGATAGAAGACGACTGGGACTGGGGCCAAAGCGACGGCCAGAAACGCCAACAGACTGGTCGCCCATGGAAAGCCCAGCCGGTGGTACATAGCATTGGCAAAGAGAGGAAATCCGGCCCCGAAGCAGCTCCGAACGACGGTATTGGCGGAGATGGCGCTGTTCGCGTAGATCAGGTACACGTCGACGATATATTTCAGGCCCGAGATAAAGGTGGCGAACATCGATGCCGAAACCAACGCCGGCGCAATGATCTCCGCACCCCAGGGGATACTAGGATTGCTTGTCCACGCGAACCAAAACAGTCCGATGGGGAGTCCGACGGCACCCACGATCATCGGCGGCAGACGACGCTCCGGCACCACCTTACCCGGGGTCGAGTTGACCTGGCGCGCGAAGATGATCATGGACCAAGTCACCATGCCCATCAGTCCCAGCATGATGCCGACGAAGAGACTCAGGAAGGAAAGTGACCCAATTTGGGGCTTCCAGCCACGTTGCTCTACAAATGAGATGGGAAAGCCCTCGAAGAACAGGAATAGCAGTCCATAGAGGAAGCTCATATACAGGGTGACCAGCATCATGATGGGCTCCGTCGCAAGAAGAGCTGTATGGAAAGTGAGTAGGTGTGGGAGCTTGATCTAGAGGGTCATAACTTACTCCACGGGCGCAACAGATAAGTCTGCGCAAAGGACATGAAAGTTGTCTCCCCTTCCTCTTCCATCTTACTATGGAGCGCCCAATTCTTGGTTTGAAATCGTAGTCGCGCCGCCTTGGCTGTGAGCAGCGTGGGTGCATAAGTCTCGGGCAGGACGACCCACGCGAGGATGGAGAAGCTATAGGCGGCGATCATCGTGATCCACATGGTCCATCGCCAGCCTAGATAGCTTTCCGTGATAAAGTCGCCGACAATGGGCCCAATAACGGGACCCACGAAGGCTGTGGCTACGAAGCAGTCTAGCGAGATGCCTCGACTGACTGCGGTGTTCCACACGTCTGTCAAGGCTCCCCCTGTCACAGCCATTGACGACGCCCCGAAGGCGCCGCTGAAGAAGCGTGAGATCAGAATGGTATAGAAGTTCTGTGCCACTGCGATCGGAATGCAGAAGGTCAAGAAGAGCACGACACCGCTGAGAATGGGCCATCGCCTCCCGTACTTCTCAGACAGTGGGCCAAAGATCAAGGGACCAGTGACAAATCCCTATACGTAAACAACGGTTGTTAACTTCAAATAATGCTATGGTACACAGAACTAGGGAGGAGAGGACGTACCATCAAAAATATAGTAGTGGTCGTCAGAATGGCCACCTCTGAGCTGATATGGAATTCTTCCTCCAGCGAGGTAAGAGTGCCACTCATGATGCTGGACCCGATATTGACGATCAAGGGTAAAGCAACGAGTACAAAACTGATGAACAGTTTGTACCGGAGGGACCAATTATGGGGGTTTTCCGAGTCACAGGGGCCATCCCATTGTACCACCCACGTCGGCTCTGGGGAGTCCGGGCCCTTCTCGGAGTCGGGCATAGCGTTGTCCTTCATTGTGGAAGCTCTCAGTATGCTGTGGTGCGATTTAATTAATTGTGAGAGAAGATAATTGACAGAGGCGATTGAATGTGTCCGCCTATATGTGTCCGTCCTGCGGAGCTCGGCTGCCGCGCCCGAGGAGAATTACGTGCACATACAAGGAATATGCATTTACGATCCATTGATTGGCAATCTTCAGGGGTGGAGATAACTACTCGGAAGTACGGCATACAAAGAGAGGGAAATAACAAGCACATGAACGGCATTCTTAGGTGATAGTTATACTCAAAATTAAGCGGCCAGGATCTCGCCCAGGATGGGACTGGCGGTCAACCGATGTGCATCCTGAATTTACTCTAGGCTCAATGAGAATGGCTTGCCCATAACGTTGAGAATCCACTTCCCAGTCAGCCGCTGAGGGTCGACGTCGCCGTCGCGAACTCGTTCCTCCAAAAAGCTGCGGTACGAAGGCACCCCGGCGCGTAGATGCGCCGAATGAAACGGCACATCGATCCTCTGTAGTGGTATCGTGGCCGTGCCACGCTGGAGAGTGATGGGACTGGCCAGCTGTTTGGCTTCGGAAACACTCCTCGACACGATGCTGAGGCTATCCTTCGACTGAGGGTTTTCCGCCATCCCCCGGAAAATGGCTGCGCCATTGGGAACTTTGGCAATGTAGTCAAGGATAGCCCCCAAGGCATGAAGGTTTTCCAGCTGTCAAGATAATATCAGCACCTGAAGATGCCCCTGAAACAGAACGAGACTTACCGTTCCTACGCAGACATACTGTTCGCCTTCCACATTGAAGTTGACAATCTCCAGCAGTGCATTGGTCGTCATCGCGATCATCTCCACCAGGTTTCTCAGGGCCCGTTCCGTGAAGACTACCGTGACAGGTTAGCAAGTTAGCCAGTTTTGCAAGAAAGTGGCCTCCCACTTACACTTGCCGACGCGTGCGGGATGCACAGCAACCATAGAGAAGTTGGTGCGTCCCTGGTCATCGCGCTCAATGACCAGTTGCATCGCGAGTCCACGATAGAACACGACCTGGAGCAGATCCTCAAAGCAACATCGCCAACATCGCTGACATTCTGACTGGCTATCTACTTATCAAGGACCCTCGGCCGGAATTCCCACCCGTAATTTCGTCTAAACGAATGCCATTCATAAGGGCCCCAGAAAGCGAATATAGGCTAGAGGGCTCCACGCGGTTCTCCCAAGCACTATTTCCGTGCTCGTCCAACCAAAGCATCTTGATCAGACCCGTTTCGATAGCCTCGCGGTCGAGCAGGTATACCACAACTTGAAACTCTAGCTCTGCCAAGGCTAGGCCTCTAGATTCCTCGTCTTCTATCTCTTCACATTGGGCCTGTATCTCCTCGTCGTTTTTACCTGAATGGTAAGTAAAGACATCTCCATCGTACGCGATGCCCCGGAAGTCCGTTATTCCTGGTACTCGGACGAGAACTTGTCGCCAGTGATCCGACGATCCGTCATCAAAGGCGTAGTGATTGCTATCGTCGAGACATCGAAAGAGGGTAATTTCATCCTCCCCATCAGCTCTCATGTTTTCATATCTCTCGTTTAGGTCTTTATCGTAGCAAGTCCGAAGCCAGATTTTCTGGATGCCAGTATCCAAATTTGCACAAATATTTCGCTCATAGTTTGACTGATGAATGCTCAAAACTTTGATTTGATCATTTGTTAAGTC
The DNA here is from genome assembly GCA_028829675.1 of Penicillium tannophilum. NCBI lineage: Eukaryota > Fungi > Ascomycota > Eurotiomycetes > Eurotiales > Aspergillaceae > Penicillium > Penicillium tannophilum. The sequence continues at coordinate 1,551,271 of JAQKAK010000008.1, forward strand.
AGACGGCAGACCATTTGCCAAATCACTCCCCTTTAAGTCTGCTCTAGATCGATAGTCCTAATTAAATATTAGTATATAATCGAGATACCTAGTGGGGGAGATATCAGACATATCGATCTATAAGCGATAACGCTAGATATTTCCACACTAATTCTTCCCATTTCTGAGGGCTTTCCTCTAAGCCCTCAGGCCAATGGTCCTATTTCGCATAAGCTGAGGTGGTTTGTTATATGAGAAATACGCTTACTGCGATATAGTAATCAAATGGAAAAGCACCGTACTCGGCACCCTTGTCAAGTTTATCTTCCGACATCTTGAAAACCTGGTCGGGCAAATTGTTTGGGGGCCAAATAAAAGTGTTAAGGTGAAGGAAGCGGAACCATGAAAGAAATGGCTGAGGGGTGACCCTGCGCTAAAGTAGACTGGCCTTGGCAAATAGTGCCGATCTTCAAGCTCAATTCTTGGCGATATTGGCCCCCTCTTCTTGGCAGGGACTAAATGTTGGATGTGGATATATTCGCCCCTCTGAAACTAGCGCTTCCTCGGTTACAACGCTGAACTTGCCTAGCTTCGCTAAATCTAGTGCTAGGTATCTTGGGGGTCTTACTAGTAATTACTAGGTACTCGAATTGCTAGTACTAGTACGTACCAAACATTTGAGTACCTATAAATACTCAAAAGTAAAATGAGTTCTCCGTCAACCCTATGGTTTTCATTTTGGTAATTGATCGCCCTCATACTAAGTGAATTCAACTATGTTGCTGCAAATTTTGACTATCCCATTATTGGCCACGGCCACACTGGGTCGTCCTCAACTCACCAGACGACAGGATGGACCTGTCGACCCATCTACAGCCTCTGATTGCACATGGTATGACACAGCTGTGGACAAGTCCTATGACTGTGAATACTTTGCGGACCAGTGGGGAATTACCCGCGACGATTTTGTATCTTATGTTCGTTGACACTGAAAGCCAAACATGATTAAATTGAATATTCTAACGAAACCAGAATCCCTCCGTCAAAGAAGACTGCAGTGGACTCAAGATTGGAAATTCTTACTGCGTCGAAGTAAACAATGGCCAGCCTCGACCCACGAGCACAACTGCCTCCAGCACCGCATCAGCCAAGCCTTCTCCTACGCAAAGCGGATTGATCGACACCTGTACGACCTTTTACAAGGCCGTTGCCGGAGATACTTGTGAAAAGGTAGTGAAGAAGTATGGCACTTTCACCGAAGATGAATTCATCAAATGGAACCCCGCTGTGGGAGATGATTGTGCTGCTATCTGGGCGAAGAACTACTATTGCGTCGGAATCCCCGGCACACCTAGTTCTCGTCCATCATCCACTGCTACTAGTACCCTTGCACCTTCTCCCACGCAGAGTGGGTTGATCGATAGCTGCACGACCTTTTACAAAGCTGTCGCTGGAGACACTTGTGAAAAGGTAGTGGCGAAGTATGGCACTTTCACTGAAGGCGAATTCATCGAATGGAACCCCGCTGTGGGTGACGATTGCTCTGCTATGTGGGCGAAAAACTACTACTGCGTTGGTATCCCTGGAACGCCAACATCCCGACCAGCTACCACCACCGCAACAAGCACCGGAACAACAGGGCCCTCGCCTACTCAGTCAGGTATCATCGACACCTGTGCTCGGTACTACAAAGCCCAAGCAGGAGATGATTGCTCCACTGTCGTGAAACAGTTTGGCACTTTTGATCTCGATGACTTCCTTGAATGGAACCCCGCTGTAGGAGATGATTGCTCTGCCTTCTGGGCGAAAACATACTACTGTGTTGGTATGTTAAACCTGTCCTCTCATGCTAACACCCCATGTCTAACAATATTATCAGGTGTTCCAGGTACCCCAACCACTCCAACAACAGCAGCAGCTACCCAGCCAACCTGCGCAAGTGCTCCAACACCAACGCAGCCAGGTGCTCTCTGCGATTGTAAAAGGTGGCACAAAGTTGCAAAGGATGAAGACTGTGAGACAATTGAGAAAGAGTATGGTATTTCCAACGCCGACTTTGCTAAGTGGAATAGCCAGGTGGGCACGAACTGCGCTACCTTGTGGCTTTCTTACAACGTGTGTGTCGGGGCTTGAGGGTCAATAACCTGGCATATACGCTGACGGATCCAAGTATTCCGCAAGTTTATATAAACTAGTGATTCAATTCAAGTAGCTATAAACCGAAATATATTGGGCTTGCAACGGCGGAGCTACATAACAGGATGGTGGCGGACTAACATGGTTTCATTTTTATCAACACCAAGACCTCATAGTGTAAAAGGAATCATGCAAATCCTTGAGTCAGGAGTGATCCTTGACGGTCACGAGACACAAGCCCTGGAGTGGGGAAGGTGGTTTCTTTCCTAGCTGCGACCCAGGATCATTAAAATGGAATGGTGCTGAAGGAAGATCAAAGCAAAATCTCTTCTATCAAAGAAACATGCTAGAAATTGAATCTGGAGAAGGAAAAGTCGAGAAGAAATGGTGTTATCCATTATGGTGATATGGGATTCACCCAAATTCGTCCCACCTTCTCTAACCTTTGTACATACGATGATCCAAAACTGTCACTTGTCAGACTGCCCACGGCTAATCAGTTACTCCGTCGTAAGCGCCGCTTCTCATGTTATAATTTTCATAAAAAGCTGTATCCAAATGATGATAGCCAAATAACTCCAATAACTGCGACCAGATTGAGTCAGGAGTCTACAACGCCCACAGGCAGCTGGTACTAAAACTAAGACTAAGTACGAGGAAAGAAGCTATGATTACCTCAGTTGCAACATTTTAGAACAATGAGAAACTCTCATTGTATATAGCAGGAATAGCCCAATGTTTCTGCTCTATAACCGCATGTCCAAGGAGGAATACGAACTACTAGTTGTGGACTTGAAAAGGTGAAAGAAAGGGAAGGTTCTTATTGTGTTTTCTATATGTTTTTTTTTTAATCTATAAATTCAAAATTACAGAGGCGTAATTTGCGGTGGATAGAAGAGTCTTATCCGATCGTGAAATACTCATTAAAACTCAGCTAAGAGATTCAGCGTGGCCGTCGCGCGATAGGCAATTCTCACTATTGACTCTTTCTAAGACACGCCAGCTAATGAGCAGTATTTGGGGTAACGGCATACAAATTCTATTGTACGATTTGTTGGCTTTATTTTCAGTCAAGTTGGAGTGATGGCTTATCGCCTAAATCTCCACAAAGGTTAATTAACGCCACTTATAATAGTTAGTACGGGTTTGTGGAGTATATTCATGATGATCATATATCACTTTAGTCTATGAATCAAACACTGTATACATTTGACTTTAGGTGCAAGTGTACCATGTCGTGGATACATTTGTTCGCTTTTGCCCGTGGACCTTGCTCAATGTAGTCATATAGTACATGTATTCTTTTCATTTATGCCTCCTACTTTGATACGGATCATCTTGGTCGGGGTCTGAGTTCTGCATGTCGCAATCCCGCAACTTCGTGTTGTCAACTCGCCCGAGAAATAACCTTCCATCACGCCATCGAGTCTTCCCCGCCATTGCCCCTCTCGATCGTACTTATAGAGCCTTCTTCCTTTTGCTGATTCCAACTCCATATTTCCACCATGTCAGAGCAGAATTTACATTTCGAGACTCTTCAGCTTCATGCGGGGTAAGCGTTACACGATCTCCTCCGCGCTTCCAATGCTTACAAGTCAATAGTCATGAACCTGACCCAACCACTAAATCCCGCGCTGTGCCCATCTATGCCACCACCTCCTATACCTTCGATGACTCCGCTCATGGGGCCAGGCTCTTTGGCCTCAAGGAGTTCGGAAATATTTACAGCCGTATCATGAACCCCACCGTAGATGTCTTCGAAAAGCGCATTGCAGCTCTGGAGGGTGGTATCGCCGCCGTCGCCGCCTCATCAGGCCAGGCTGCCCAATTCATGGCCATTTCAGCCCTCGCGCATGCTGGAGATAATATCGTCGCTACCAGCAACCTCTACGGAGGCACCTATAACCAATTGAAGGTGTTCTTCCCACGTCTGGGTATCAATACTAAGTTCGTCAAGGGCGATGACCCTGCCGATATTGCGGCTGCCATTGATGACCGTACCAAGGCTGTATTCTTGGAGACCATTGGCAACCCGCGTTATAATGTGCCGGACTTCGAGGCAATTGCCAAGGTAGCTCATGAGAAGGGCGTTCCGCTGGTCGTAAGTTGAAACCCACTGAATAAAATGATTGGGACACTCACGTAGGTACAGGTTGACAACACCTTCGGTGCGGGTGGTTACTTTGCTCGCCCCATCGATCACGGCGCTGATATCGTTGTACACAGTGCCACCAAATGGATCGGTGGTCACGGTACCACCATTGGAGGTGTCGTTATCGACAGCGGCAAGTTCGACTGGGGCAAGAATAGTGCTCGCTTCCCGCAGTTCGTCGAGCCTTCGGAGGGTTATCATGGCTTGAAGTTCTGGGAGACTTTTGGTGCCGCTGCTTATGCCATCCGGGTTCGAGTCGAAATCCTGCGTGATCTGGGCTCGGCCTTGAATCCCTTCGCCGCGCAGCAGCTGCTGTTGGGAATTGAGACCTTGAGTCTGCGGTCGGAGCGTCATGCCACCAATGCGTTGGCTTTGGCTAAGTGGCTGCAGAAGAATGAGAATGTGAGCTGGGTATCTTATCCAGGTCTGGAGGATCATCCTTCTCATGCTCTTGCGAAGAAGTACCTTCCGCGCGGCTTTGGTGGTGTTTTGTCCGTGGGTATTAAGGGTGGTGCTGCTGCTGGTAGCCAGGTGGTTGATAATTTTAAGCTGATCTCTAACCTTGCCAAGTAAGCTTCCCCTGGTGCATGTTTTGGTATTGACTAACACCTTCCAGTGTCGGAGACTCTAAGACCCTGGCTATTCACCCTTGGTCTACGACTCACGAGCAGTTGACAGAGCAGGAGCGCCGGGATTCTGGCGTGACTGAAGATGGAATCCGAATTTCCGTCGGCACGGAGCACATTGACGATATCATCGCTGATTTCGAACAGTCGTTCCGTGCCTCTAAGGCTGTGCTGTCGGACCGCACGGCTTAAACGGTTTATTCTCCCATTTCAGGTGGAAAGCTGGAAATTTAGGAGCAAATACTTCTATAATGCGCTAGGAACATGCCAAAATGAAGGTTGACATGGCCAGTAACAAGGTCCAGATCTGGCTTTGGTCATTCCAGTATTTACGAGATAGCAATTAAGTTACGCTAATACCACAATATTCATTGACATGTAGTTGATTAATTGTAACCACAGCGGTGGGCTTTAATATCTGAGCTTGGAGTAGTACATTGGGTAACATTCTTGACGATGAGCTAGCTAATTAAACATACCACAATCAATTTGAACGACTAATGTGATACAGTAGAAGGAATATCCAGGTTTGGACGGCAGCTACAACAGGGAAAAAAGGATGCGGCCAAAAATATGAGTCCGTAATAAGATTCTTTCTTGCCTACAATGGGCATTCATGACAACGTCATTCAGTTCGCAATAGGCATATGCAAAAGTTCGAAAGGAAAGCAAAGAAATAAAAAGAAGAAATAATTGAAACCCCCCAGTCGCAAGAAAAAAGAAAAAAAGAAAACCTCCCTCTTCAGTCATTTTGATACAGATCATGCCAACCCATCAAAACGCCAGTTGCCCGCGGACAACACCGAATGTCCATGCAAAAATGGTGAAATAGAAGACAATGGTCAGAAAGGCCGACAGGCCAAGAATCGGAATAAGAAATGAAAATGAAAATGGAAAAGAAATAAGGAAAAGGGAGACGATTGGCAAGGAAAGTGGCCGGTTGCTTTACTCACCCTGGCCCGGAGCCGGGGGTTGAGAAGTCTGCATGGAGCCCTGACCCATCATGAAACCAGGAGGGAGCATGGGCATGCCAGGGAAGCTGAATCCGTAAGCAGGAACGGCAGGAGGAACGGCGGAGTTCACATTGTTGGGCATGTCACGGTCACCCTGAGGAGGACCAGAGTGGTGACCGCCACCGAAACCATCACGCTCCGGGCGACGGCCACCAGTGAAGCGGTCACCTTGGGTGCGAGTGGAGATTGGACCCCGCTTACCACCAGTGTCGGTTGCGATGCGACGGCTGATGGCCTTGGAAGAGACACCCGCACCGATCTCAATATCGGGCTCCTCCACCACCATACCAGATTCAATCTGACGGCCACCAGTGCCACCGTACTCCGCAGTGAGCATCCACTTGCGGTCTGCCTCGGTCAAACGTTCGATCGGAATGATACTAACACCCGTCTGGTAATCACTGCAGTCACGGGGACCGAATCCCACACCCCATCGGGTACGTAGTTGCATCTCTCCCGCGCGGTAAGACTCCATTCCATCGCGTGCGGCAATCGCATCCTGGCGGGTGATCATCTTGATGAAAGCATGGCGCTTGTCGACGTTGACGATGCACGTTTGAACGACACCAAACTTGCCAAACAAGGCACGCAGATTGGCCTCGGAGGAGGTGACACCGCCGACGAAAAGGGTACGACTGAGAACTTTCATGTTGTTTTGGCCGATGGAGTAGTCCCATTCGATCAGCTTAGGGCCCGGAGGTGGCAGGTTGGGATCATTGCGAGGAGGTGAAGGAGAACGGCGTCTACGTCCAGCCGGGCTGCGCTGGCGGTACTCATTGCCCCGACGGCCACGGGCATCCCGAGGATCACCTCGACGACCGGGCGATTCACCATGGTATTCGCCATAGACAGGGCTATCGCGGCGACGAGGGGGGAAGCAGTGCGGCGTCGGTCCCAGCTAGCACCGGGAGAGCGCGAGCGACGGCGATATCCACCTGGAGAACGGTCGTATTGACGGTCACGATCGCGGTCATCCCGATTCTGATTCTCTTGTTGGCCCCATCCCGGCATACCGGGCATACCGGGCATTCCAGGCATCGGAGGCATCCCAGGCATTGGAGGCATTCCCGGCATGGCATTGAAACCAGGCTGAGCCGGGTTTGCGCCCATGTTGGACATGGTGAAGAGTTGCAAGGCGGTGGCCCACTGATCTTGAGGGATTCCCTGGGCGGCAAGCATTTGGAGCAGCTGAAGCTGCTGCGCCATTGCACCTCCATCGGGCATGGCTGGAGCCGCAGCTTGTGGGAGCATGGCTGCCATCGGGTTCTGGGCCATCGGGTTCGGGGTGGGGCTATGAGTCTGTTGGCCTAAGGCAGGGTTCTGACCGAGAGCACCCAGAGCAGCGAACGGGTTCATAGCATTAGGGGCGGCAAATTGGTTTGGAGCCGAAGGAGGAATCGAGGCATCGGCCGAAGAGATGGGCAACGGGGCGGACGGGTTCAAAGCCGCCAGCGGGTTGGCTGGGGCAGCGGGGGCAGCGGTATTCTGCTTGGCCATGTCGGCCAACGCCTTCAAGATACTCGAAGTATCTGGAGCAGCTGCAGAGTTACTCGCTCCGAGAGGGTTCGAACCGGGAGCAGGTGATCCTTCGGGAGTGGTTGACTCGATGTCTGAACAAGCGGTTAGCGCTGCAGGCAAAGCCAAGTCTGAAGATGAGAAGAAAGCAAGGGAATAATAAAAGCGGGACGATCCAGCTGTTATACAAAAAAGGAGCAAGCTTACTTTGGGGGGTGTTCATTTTCTCTCGAATGGAGGCGAGCATAGGAAGAGGGAACGTGCATCCTCGCTCCCAGATGTCGATGAGTTTCTTGATCTTGTCCTATACGATTTAGAAAAAAGGGATACGTTAATCATACGGTTCCTCTAAGGAATCAGAGTTGGCGATGTAGATGAGTGTTTCCCCATCTACGTCCCCAAGCTTCGGTGGGGCTGATTCGAATGCATATCTAGCGCGTACCTTTTGATCCTGTGGGGATGTGTTTATAATATCTCCCATCAAAACGGGCAGCAATTCGGTGACTCGGTTAACACCAGCGGCGAAAGTTCCATCCGGGGCCGAGCTTCCTGGAGGTTGACCAGCTTTGCGTGCAGCTTCTACCCACTGTCGGGTTACAGAGTCTACGACATAGAGTACGCCCAGCTTGTGGGTGCCCGGTGCCTTTTTGAAGTGGGTGTAGATCTTTTGAATAAGAACGGATTCATTCTGGAGGAGGTGAGTTAGTTTTGAGGATGGACTGAGGTGGTAGGAAGGATTCAACACGTACCTGAACATTGGCAGTGCACAATGTGGTGATGCTGTGGATCTTGGAGCCTGATACGCCAGGAGGTTTCAAGGCTAGCATGGACTGGAGATAGTTCTCCAGCTCCGCTACAGCTGACGACATGACGGTGGAAAAATAGAAAGAATAGAGAGAATTCTCAGCAGGTGAAGGGGTCTATTGCCGTCGACCCGAAGAGAGAAGGAAAGGTCGGCCCAAGTCCCGCTACTGTAGAATTGCGAACAGGAGTAAAGGGCAAAAATGTCTTCTTTTTGGTTTTTGGTGACAAGATTAGGTTCGAGAGATTTCAATATCTAGCCGTCTTCTTCACTACAGCATAGGAATCACTGTCGAACCAGGCCAGAATAGAAGTCGCCTACAGCTGGAATACAGCCTAGGGGGGTATGCCCTTGATGAAGTACGAGTACGGGGACCTAGAGGCGTACTGGTAAGAGGGAAAGATAAGAGTCCACGGATTTACAGAGTACTATCCGTGGGGGGAATCCGATATTTCCGAGATGAGATTGTTGACGAGTTGATGAGTCGACGGGGAAGGAACTGAAGGAACTTGAAGTGAAAAAAAGGAGTGAAAGGTGTGTGTTCCCGCTAGGCTGGATTGGGTAACTGAAGTACACGTGATGTATATTACGTGAGGTAGCACGTGAGGTAGCACGTCAGGTCTGTCTGGTCTCCCGTAACCCACACGGGCCACGCGGAAATCGGTTCCCCCGGCTACTGTTGTTGATGGAGCTACTCCGTACAATTTAATTGAAAAAAAAAAAAAATAAGACATTGAACGCATCACACGGAGTATGGGTAGGAAACCCACTCTAAGAGCTAGGATGGGGTCGGAAGATTTCCGTTGGCGAAAATCGGCTTCTTTTGGCTCGATTCCTTACTGTTTTAGTATTAGTTGCTTCCCCATCTTCGTTGTCCTCTTTTCTTGCCCCGTGGAGCTCCCGAATTTCGGTGAGCTTTTGGGGCAGAGGACCGGCTATAAACGGGGCTGAGAATGTAGTGTCTACATGTACATTTCGATTATTCAGATACAGGTGAACTGCGTCACCGAGTCATCTGCAGAATGTGATCATGGGGAAGGTCGAATATAGCCCCCCAAAGGTGCTAATCTGATGCCGAGGGCCCCAGCCCGCACTTTCGGGGATCCGGATGGCGGGTATGGGATGGCGACTTGCCGACGTCACTGCCATGACCCCCATCAGGGATAGTGGGTAATATACGGTATACCTGTACCCCCTGATATTGCTGAGTTTATACCTCGGCCCTAATCAGATGGGGAAGATACTGCACCTATACGTATTATACAGAGTATAGGCTATGAGATTAGATCAAAATGAAATCAAACGAGACGGAAATGGTCGGACTCGACGATCCACGGCAGCCCGAGAGTACCGTTGGGAGTAAATTACATACTGATCAGCCCGACCCGTACCGGGTGTATTACGGGAAAAATCCAATCCGAAAAAAGGGAGCTCCCGGATGATTTCTTTTCTTTCCTTTTCCTCTCCTCCATCCCACTCCTCTCTTTCCCACACTTCTCTGTCGTGTTGAGATTGACATTTCACAATGGCCTCCATCCGAATTGGTACCTCCGCTTTGCGGTCCTCCCTGGCTAAGCCCGTGCAGACTGCCGCCCTGAACGGCGCGCGCTGCTACTCCTCCGCCAAGGCTAAGGTATGTCGTCGCATCTCGCATCGCGAGTATCAATGATACTAATCTCTCGGATAGTCTCTCAAGGACACCTTCGCCGACAACCTGCCCGCCGAGATCGAGAAGGTCAAGAAGCTCCGCAAGTATGTCATTCCGCGTCAACCAAACTACGTGTCAGTTGCTGATACAATTGCAGGGACTACGGTAGCACCGTCATCGGTGAGGTCACCCTCGACCAGGCTTACGGTGGTGCCCGTGGTATCAAGTCTCTCGTCTGGGAGGTGAGTTTCATATCCTAATAGCTCCATGACGCGCCTGCGCAGTGAAACTGACTTTTTCTTTTTCTCGGTATAGGGTTCCGTCCTTGACTCTGAGGAGGGTATCCGTTTCCGTGGCCGTACCGTAAGTGATTGGAATAGGGTCGTTGAATACCGATGGGCCACTAACACCTCAAATCTAGATCCCCGAGATCCAGGAGCTTCTCCCCAAGGCTCCCGGTGGTGAGGAGCCCCTTCCCGAGGGTCTCTTCTGGCTGCTCTTGACCGGCGAGATTCCTTCCGAGCAGCAGGTCCGTGACCTGTCTGCCGAGTGGGCTGCCCGTTCCGATGTCCCCAAGTTCGTTGAGGAGCTCATCGACCGCTGCCCCAGCACCCTCCACCCCATGGCTCAGTTCTCCTTGGCCGTGACTGCTCTTGAGCACGAGTCTTCCTTCGCCAAGGCTTACGCTAAGGGTGTCAACAAGAAGGAGTACTGGAACTACACCTTCGAGGACTCCATGGACCTGATCGCCAAGCTGCCCACCATCGCCGCCAAGATCTACCGTAACGTCTTCCAGGACGGCAAGGTCGCCCCCATCCAGAAGGACAAGGATTACTCCTTCAACTTGGCCAACCAGCTTGGCTTCGGTGGCAACAAGGACTTTGTTGAGCTGATGCGTCTGTACCTGACCATCCACTCCGACCACGAGGGTGGTAACGTCAGCGCCCACACCACTCACCTGGTCGGCTCCGCCCTGAGCTCCCCCATGCTCTCCCTCTCTGCCGGTCTCCAGGGTCTGGCCGGTCCCCTGCACGGTCTGGCCAACCAGGAGGTCCTGAACTGGCTCACCAAGATGAAGCAGGCCGTTGGCAACGACCTGACTGATGAGTCCATCAAGAACTACCTCTGGTCCACCCTGAACGCCGGCCAGGTCGTTCCCGGTTACGGCCACGCCGTTCTCCGCAAGACTGACCCCCGTTACGTGTCTCAGCGCGAGTTTGCCCTCCGCAAGCTGCCCGATGACCCCATGTTCAAGCTGGTCAGCCAGGTCTACAAGATCGCTCCCGGTGTTCTGACCGAGCACGGCAAGACCAAGAACCCCTACCCCAACGTTGATGCCCACTCTGGTGTCCTCCTCCAGTACTACGGCTTGACCGAGGCCAACTACTACACCGTCCTGTTCGGTGTGTCCCGTGCTCTTGGTGTCCTGCCCCAGCTGATCATCGACCGTGCTCTTGGTATGCCCATTGAGCGCCCCAAGTCTTTCAGCACTGAGGCCTACGCCAAGCTCGTCGGTGCCAAGCTGTAAATGTAACAGCCTTGGTTTTCGGAGGGTGTTTCTACGTTAAGACATGTATTATTCCTTTTATTATATCTAGTCCTGTGATTTGTTTGTCATGTATGATAGGACTTGGGTTCGAGCGGGCCTTGTAACAGCACTTCCTCGAAAGCATGATTCATCACGTAACTGTATGGTTGCGTAAATACAGAATGGACCGGATGTGAAGTGCATATTTGTGCTGCATGTTGCATATTGTAAGCAAGTTAAGATAAGCCAAGTATGCAGTATACGCCGTACGGAGAATGGTCTCACAGCTACTGAGGAGAATGGATCACACGTGAATTGTTGGGGCTCAACCTTCTTGACCCACTCGAAAAAATAAACAATATTTTATACGTTGGTATGGAGGTATGAGATAGGATCACAGAAGTCAGAGAAGCTATAGAAATCACTATTACTCTGGAAAATACTCATAGTAGAATTAATTGGCGATTATCGGAATTTGGGGGAATTCGCGGAGTAGCAAAGGCCGACATTCAACCCCATCGGTTATTGTGAAAGCCCAAGGCGGTATGGAAGGTACCCCGTACCCAATAGTATGAGTGGGAACTCCGCTCCTGGCCTGAGCTGATTTCCCCTATAAGACAATTGGCGCCTCGATCTGTTCCTTTCTTTTCCAACCACCTTCTGCATTTTCCACAGACTCCCCTTTGAGTCTCTTCCTCCTCTCCTCTCCTCCATCCCTTAGGCGACGAAGCCCCTATTTCCCTTGGTCAGGGCCCCTTTCAGCAGCACCCCATTCCAGAAATGTCGACTACTCCAGAGAAGGCCGTCGCGCCTCAGCTTGAGAAGAAGCCCGTCAAGTTCAGCAACCTGTTGCTGGGCGCTGGTTTGAACTTGTTTGAGGTCACCACCTTGGGACAGGTTAGTCTTTCGAAGCTTCATAGCTTCCCGCCCTAGCTCTTGAGGGCGCCTGCAAGCCAATCCATCAACTAACGTTCATCCCTTTCTAGCCGTTGGAAGTGATCAAGACAACCATGGCCGCCAATCGGGGCGACAGCTTCGGCAGTGCTATGGGTCGGATTTGGGGCCGTGGCGGGATCCTTGGTTGTATGTAACCCCCCTTCGCTTTTCCTCCGATGCGCGCAACTCGCGGGTGGAGAACCTTCCAGCCAATCCTGTGGGAATGAAAACCAAGCTGACTGACGATCTTCCGACCCTTAGACTATCAAGGACTCATTCCGTGGGCCTGGATTGAGGCCTCCACCAAGGGCGCCGTCCTCCTGTTCGTTGCCTCCGAAGCGGAGTGGCAGGCTCGCCGGTTCGGTGCCAATGATTTCGTTAGCGGTATCAGCGGTGGTATGGCTGGTGGTATCGCCCAGGCCTATGCCACCATGGGCTTCTGCACCTGCATGAAGACTGTCGAGATCACCAAGCACAAGATGGCTGCTGCTGGCGTCCAGCCCGCCAGTACCTTCGGAACCTTCATGGATATCTACCGCAAGGAGGGTATCCGGGGTATCAACCGTGGTGTCAACGCCGTGGCCATTCGTCAGACTACCAACTGGGGTTCTCGCTTCGGTCTCTCGCGTCTGGCTGAGTCGGCCATCCGCAAGGTCACCAACAAGGAGGATAGCCAGAAGCTGTCCGCCTGGGAGAAGATCCTCGCCTCCGGTCTCGGTGGTGGTCTTTCCGCCTGGAACCAGCCCATTGAGGTCATTCGTGTCGAGATGCAGAGCAAGACCGTTGACCCCAACCGCCCCAAGAATCTCACTGTCGGCAAGGCCTTCAAGTACATCTACGATTCTAACGGTGTTCGCGGTCTTTACCGCGGTGTCGCTCCCCGTATTGGTCTCGGTATCTGGCAGACCGTCTGCATGGTGGCTCTTGGTGACATGTACGTTTTAAATTCTCTCTACCCCCAAGTAATACCTCGGACTAACCTCTGTGACTTTTAGGGCCAAGGAAGCAGTCGAAAAACTGACTGGCGATACCGTCACCGCTAAGCACTAAAGAGAAGGTTTGAGATACCCTTCTGCTATGCAGCGGTTGTCGGCGAAGAGCGAGACAAGAAACACTCATCGTTCATACATAATTTGAAACACCCCGATACCCACTGAATGCATTTGTGATTGTGATACTCAAACACTCCTTGGCATTGCCCATGGTGATTTAGATAATTCTATATTTATTGGAAATGAAATAGACTAGATATTACTAAACCTGTAAAGAGACCAAATGTAGAAGTCACTTCCTAAAATCCGATATCAGGAACATGTTACGTTGACTGAAGAATCTCTAGTTTTCGGGGAAATCTTGCCCCGTATCTTGATGTCGAATCATCCGATCTCGGGGGCGTAAATCGGCTGAGACGTCACTGTATGAGTCTGTCTTCCATTCATCCGTCTGATTTCGACCGAGGCATCATAGTCTAATGAGGATCAGCCCTGTACATACGGCTTGACCTCGGCTGTAACGACATATACCATGGACGTCTTATGATCGTGATTACCAGATGTTCCGAAATGCCATTTCATACTTAAAGCTCTCCACACTCGGTAGAATGGAGGACAGAAACATTATAGAATCTGCTGTTGCGGTGCACATGTGTTCAGTTGACAGAAGTCTTCGGTGCTTATGTCTCCCGTCACCCGGTACTTTTGAAGGGGCCCTCCCAGGACTATTTAGCTCATGCAAAAGACATGCTAGATGAAGTCTGATCAGATGGCCATGCAGTCTTGTTTCTTAGACATACTCTCAGATATTGGTGTTTTACAGGATAAGAACACAGACCAAAGAACGAAAGAAAGGATTATAGAGAGAACTGCATCGAATAAGGTACAATTGTATTACAGTCAACTACACCCAAACACAAAGGAGATATCGGGAAGGAATCTAGGCACAAGTGATCACATCAAATCCAAACGAGGAAACACGCTTTTCCCTCGGTCTAGGGGTTGTATGGTATACAAGGGATATTTAAGCAGACAGACCAATGTCCTCGGCGTAAGGCAGGTGGTGGACATCGCCGACGCTGACGAGAGTGGCCTTTCCGGAGAGGAAAGTCTGGGCGGCCTGTAGAACATATTGGTCAGTACGAATGATTGGTTGAAAAATGCGAAAGAATTAGAACATACCTCCTTGACCTGCTGCTCAGTAACCTTCTCAAGAGCCTGGGCGATCTCGCCAATCTGGTAGGCCTTGCTGCCGTGAACCAGACCGGAGCCAGTGGCCTCAAGGCCAGTCTCCAGGGTCTGGACAGACTCCAGAGCACTGAACTTGGCCAAGGCAATGGCCTTCTGAATGTCCTCGCTGGCGACCTCGCCGGCGGCGGCCTTCTTCAGAGCATCGACGACATTCTTGCTGGCGGCACCAATCTGGTCAGCGGCACCGGTAAGGGTGACGGTGAAGAGACCAGCATCGGAGTAGGCGAGGTTCTTGGTCGAGACGTTAAGGAAAGAGAAGCCCTGGGTGGCCTTGGACAGGAGCGAGAAACCGGGGGTCCACTTGATGGAGGACTCGCCGCCCAGAAGAGCAGCCAGGACGGAAGCCTCGGGCTTGTAGCCAGCAGTGCCGAAAGCGCTGGAGCCGGGGAAGGCGATCACGACGGCGTTGCCGGTCTTGGAGGGAAGACGCTGCTCACCACCGAAGTACTTGGTAGGCTCGCTGGCCTGGAGCTTGTACTGGCCGGCGGAGGCACCGGTGGGGAGATCCTGGAAGAACTGGCCGACCCACTTGGAGACATCGGCGGAGTTGGGACCGGTGGCAACCAGAGCGATGTTGGACTTGGAGTAGGCATCCTGAGCAAACTGGGCCAGGGCGTCGCCGGACAGGTACTTCTCATAGGGGGTGGACTGGCTGGGGGTGATGGGAGCACCCAGGCCGCGGTGGAAGGCAACGCCGTGAGCAGCATCAGTGGCGACGGTCTCGGCGCTGGAGTAAACGGCGTCCTGCTGGTACTTGAGGAGTTGGCTGACAACCTCGTTCAGTTCGTGGTCTAGTGTCAAACGAAAATTCAATGTCAGTTGGGAACCCCAGAAAAGTTTCTGATATGCCATCATCATCCTCCTCCACCTCTCAAGCTCATGTCGCCTCCTCCATCCATCATATTGAATTACTTACCAGTGAACTTGGGCTTGCCAGCAACCTCAGCCAGCAGCTCTGTGAAGTATGGGAGATCATTGGCGAGGAACTTGGCGCGGAGAACGACGTTTTCGCGCGAGTGTGTCGAAGAGATCTGACCGCCGAGCAGCTCAACCTCCCGAGTGATGCGCAGTGCGGAACGCTTAAGTGTGGTCTATGAATGGACGGGTTAGCATTGGGTAAGTTGATCAAACAATGGATGCGGAACCAACCTTGAAGGCGAACTTGTCAAGGGCATCGGAGAAGCCAGGGAAGGGCTGGTAGCGGGAGCCAGCCTTGGCCACCAGCGCCAGAGTGCCAGTGGCACCGTTGACCTCACGGTTGGCAACCTTCACGCCGGCAGCCTCGGTGACATCGTACTGGAAAGTCGGGTTGGCAGCAGAGGCCATGGCCCGACGGCCGGCGGAGAGCGCACGCGGCGCATTTCGGCTGAGGGAAGACCGCGACAGCATGATGTGCCAGGGACAATTGAAAAAGGGTAAGAAAGAGGAACCCAAATGGGCTTTAAAGGAAGCAATTGAGGGGAGGGGGAGGGGAGATGCGTCGGGAGAGGGAAGCAGACGGGTTACGAAAAGCTTCAAGATGCCGGGGCTGGGTTGATTACTCAGACTCTGATTGGCTGCCGTGACGAGTCGGACGGACTCGGAAGAACTTTTCTACAATAGAAGATTGGTTTTATATAGTCCTATTGAGGAAGAGAGTTCTGATTTAGAAAAGTATGATAATATCTGCTTGCTTATAGATTAATTAATATTAAAATAAAATAGCTTCAAATATTCATTCATGATCATTTTCATCAAATGTGACTAGAATAGAAGATTGAATTCCTGTGTAGATGCAGGATCAGCTGATTGTCCACGTGACTGATAAGCAAAAAAGTGCCCGCCGTTATTACTCTTTCGCAACTATACCAGTTCCCCTCCATGAACTTGTCGCGGTGACCTCAATTGCTCCTCGTGAGGACTGGAGGCTGGCAAGCCTTCTTAATACGCCATGATGATGTCCCAGGTTCGCTACAACCTCTCCACTGACCTCGGCCCAGTACTGATTCGTCTCTGCGCAGCATGCCGTGGAGCTCTGTACGCTCCTCATCGAGGATCACTTCGGAGAGCTGTTCGCAGTAAGTGATCTTGCATCAATGAATGCGACATACGGGCATGCGGAAATAGCCTCGTTGTGGTGGCATTTCAGTTCCAGAGCAATGCTAATCATTAGCTTGATGTTTTACAGCGCATCTTCTCGACCCTACAACGCTATGAACGGCTTTCTCTTCCTCGATTAAAATTTTATTCTCGCCTAACTGATCGCCAACTGCGCCATGGCTTGACAGCCATGATTCAGCATCATCTCGTCTACTACTTCACCTCTCTCGAAGATAACAATACCTACTACGAATCAAATCCTCATGCCGCATACTACCTCGTACGCTCCGGGAAGATTCTCAATCTGGTC
Source organism: Penicillium tannophilum (assembly GCA_028829675.1). Taxonomy (NCBI): domain Eukaryota; kingdom Fungi; phylum Ascomycota; class Eurotiomycetes; order Eurotiales; family Aspergillaceae; genus Penicillium; species Penicillium tannophilum. Next base: position 1,568,238 of record JAQKAK010000008.1, read on the forward strand.
GAAGATCGGCTTGGGGAATATGCGGCCCGAGTCATGGAGGCAATTCTATTTCTCGGTCACGCCTCTGTCAGCCATCTTGAAACTCTTCCCGAGCTTCAATCCTTAACGCCCACAGTCCCAAATGGGGTTGCAAATGACAACGAAGAATTACAGGAAGATGAAATGGAAGCTGGGGACCAACCCGGCAAGATCAACGGTGATCATGTGCCAGAAAGAAAACCCGCTCCTTTCCATGCCACCATCAAAGCTCTTGCATCTCATGGATACTTGATGCGTGTTCGTGACGCCCACTTCCAGAGCCCCGGGGACAATCTGCTCGAAGCACAACGCACAGTGTCTTCCCGTTCGGATATCAAGGCGCTGAAGGGAAAGAGGCAACAAGAGACGGTCGCGTCTGAGATCCAGGAACTCGTACATAATCGGACACATGCCGACCTTTCCCAGGAGCTCATGGTGAATGGTCTTCCTCGAGGGATCAAAAGGAAGTTCGGACATAATTCTAATGGGTTAGAAAACGGAGTTAACGAGCATCAAATGATGAATGAGGAGAGCCACTGGTCAGAAGATGGAGACGGATTTGATAATACCCCCATGGAGGTAAGATCCCTGCTATCGTCCAATAGCCACATCTTTCAGACTGGAAGCTGACATTCCCCTGTAGTCCGGATTGGTCGTGCGGGTTAACTATGAAAAGTTGGATGTGGCGTTACGAAACGCGAGGTTTGTCACCCTTGCTGAGCAGGATGCACCTCCGGCGACCGCAGAGGCATATGACTGTCTCCTTCGACATGTTGAATACGCTACGCTTCGATGCCGAGACACAGACGAGATTCCACGTGAGCGTGAAGAAGGAGAGCAGTGGACTGTCCCCATTGATGCAGAAAGGATCCTAGGGGATATCGACCCTTGTCTGGATCTGTCCGGGGCCTTTGCCCCGTTAGAGTCATCTTCACAATCGGTAAATCGAGGCGGGAAACGGCCCTTGGAGAATGGGGTCAACGGGGATCATGAGGGCTCTGACGACGAGTCCAGTGGCCCAAATCGAGTCTGGGAGATTAACCAGCACCTCCAACTTCTTGCACAGCCACCTCACAACCTCACATCTTGCGTTGAGTTGTATGGTGTCCCCAAGTGGCGGGTTGGCTTCCGTGGCTTGGCTCGCAAGTTACGGCACCTGGAGCTGGAACGAATGATTGAATCCAGATATGGTGACGTTGCCATCCGTGTGATCCGTGTGCTTCATGCGAAGGGCAAACTAGATGAGAAGCGACTGCAAGAAATCAGCTTGCTTCCCTTCAAGGATCTGCGGCAAACCCTTGCGAGCATGCAGTCTGGTGGGTTTGTGGATTTGCAGGAGGTGCCCAAGGACGCACAGCGCCAACCTTCCAAGACCATTTTTCTCTGGTACTATGATCCCGATCGAGTCTGCAGCAGTATTTTGGAGGACACATACAAGGCCATGTCGCGGACCCTGCAGCGCATCAAAGTCGAGCGAGGCCGACTCAAGGATTTCCTCGAGAAAACCGAGCGGAGCGATGTTAAGGGCCATGAGGAGGAGTACCTCACCGAAGAGGAGTTGGAACTCTTGCAACGCTGGAAAGACAAGGAAGCTCTCTTACTTGCCGAAGTGGCTCGCTTGGATGACATGGTGGCGGTGTTCCGCGACTATTGATCCATCTACTCCGAAGCCATAGGCGAGTTTCTCTTTGCATCTGTACAGCCTCATGAGCGACGAAACCCAGGCAGCATTTGAAGGTGTTGGTGATTTTCGTCTTCTTTCACTGCCAAGATATATATAGTGTTATAGGCACACTGTCAAGTATCTATCTACCTAGCTATAATCTATTCCCAAGGATTTCAAAAATAAAATAAATATATATGTGAAGTCTATCTGGATATATGAATTCATAAAGATATCAAGAAAAAAAAAGGGAATAGAGCCACGTATAGAACCACAATAGACACCGAGCAAGAACAAGACATCAACGCCAACGCTATCACATCCACATCCAGAAAAAGATAGCAGAAAAAAACAGATCATTACGCATCCACATAGCGAGACTGTCGATAAAGATCCTAGGGTTATCCGATTCCTTTTCCCGACCAAAATATACAGTGTAACTCAACCCCTGATCCCCGTCCTTTTAGAATATACAGTCTGGTCATGAACTCTTGTCTTCCGACTCGTTCTTGCTAGCCAGCTCCGCTGTGCTCGCAGTCGGAGTGCTGCTCCCATCATTAAGGGTGAAGCCCGCGAGCTTGGCTTCGGTCGCAACCAATTTCTCATTAGTCTCCTTGAGGCTCTTTTGCAAGGACTTAATATAGTCAATGGCCATTTCCACCGCACTGGCCTTGCTGATAGCCTGGTTGGTCGCTTTATCTTTCTCCTTGTCGCCAGGCTTGGTCCCTGCCAATGCAGCCTCCTTGGCTAGTCGAGCTTGAACAAAGTCTGGTGGAACCAAAGCCTCAATTTCCTTAAGAGCACTGTTGATGCGGTTTCGCCGGCCCTGTTCGGCCAATTTATGGTTGGTCCGCTTGGAGCTGAGATTTTCGGCCAGGGCCTCTGGATATGAAACACCCGAGGGCAAAGTGCCATCAAGAATATGCTGATAATTCGATTTGGAGGCAAAGAGTGCATCTTGCGCGAAATCTATAGAATGTGGTTAGATACGATTTATGCGAGAGAGAGAGAGAGATAAAGGAACAACTATTGGAACTCACTTTCACTGCCGGCCCGCATCAAAGGCTGGATACTAGGGCTAATCTTCGGTCGTAGTTGCGGACTGGCATGTGTGGAGGATACACTCGGCCGTTTCCGACTGGAGATGGAAGACCGGGATGGGTCTGATCTCTTCGGGATCGGCCCACTGGGAGATGGCATAGCAGCCGTCCGAGGGCTCATGGGAACGGACCCGTTTGCGGAGCCCGACCTGGCTTCTAGCAAAGGAGTCAAGTTTGCGGAAATGGCTGGACTAGCCCGGACACTCGTGTCAATGCGATTCATCTTAGGACGGGCCTGCGAGGTTGCCACCGCCTCAGGCAGAGTGATGTCCTCCATGGTCTCGTCATGGTATTCCAGTTGCGCTCGCCCCATAAACTGGCCAGAGGGGTCCTGGGTGTGTTGGGAACGTTGGATGCGCATGAGAGTGGCGGGAGTAGCGGCACTGGGAGGCTGTGCCGGCTGAGGAGCGATGGCCGGGGACTTGCGCGAGGAAGGGAGCGCTGGAGGTAGCATCAATGGTTCTGACAATGGTTCGGGCGAGACCGAATCCTGGCCCGAGCCCTCGGTGCTGCTGGCCTGGAGCGAGCGGACATCATTATTCTGTGGCTTGTTCAATCCCTGGGATAGGCTATTGTAAAACTCATCCGAATTCGGGACCGGCCGTCCCCTGCGCTGGGTCTGAGCCCGCAGGGAAGGCGACTGTTTGACCTTACTTCGTCCCGAAAGACGGGAGGCGGTTGATGTTCGCCGGCGATTGGTCTTGCGAATGATACCTGGGGAGCCTGGAGCTGACGTCCCAGGCAGTGTGTTTCCGTCGACGTTGGCTACGAAGCCGACATCCGACATCTGCCTTGAGTGGTAAAAGCCATTGGTGGAGTGTGGTTGCGCCTCCAGCGCGGGCGAGGTGAGAGGAGTGATACTATATTCCCCGGGAATCGCATACGAGTCCAGTTGGAATTGGGTTTCCAGCGGTGTCATCGCAGGCGATACGAGAGGAGTGTAGAGCGCCTGGCGAGCTGGTGAGCAAGAGAAGCCCGGGGAAAAAGGGTTAGGTATATCATATCTGATACATACCTGGTCCTCGACGCGCGAGTATCGAGGATCATACATCTCCGGATTTTCGTCCATGCGTTGTGAATATCGGACGGCGTTCCCATGCATCTCGATACTGTTCGGGGTCGGAGGGATCATCGAGGGACCTTGCATGTAGTGCTGGCCCGACTGTTGTGGCATGGTCTGGTGGGAGGAATCCTGGGCGCAGAAGCCCGGGGTCATGCTGGGAGTGGTGGTGTAGGGCATGGCGGGTTGCGACTGTGTCGCATGGTGGCCATAGTCCATTGACATCCCCTCCATTGCAGTGGCATATGGATGTGATCGGGGGTCAGAGGCCATGGTTGAGGGCGCCGAGGTGGTGGGAGGGTGTCCCATTGAATGTTGCTCCTGCATCTGGGAATGTGCTGGTCCGTGCCCTTCTAGGTCGGTGAAATGCATGTCGAACTCGAGGAAGTTGGAGAATTCATCTTCCCCCGGCGAGATGAGGGGATTCTCATGAAGCTGCTCCGGCCACGGCATGGCCGATTGTGGCTCCATGATGCCTTCTTGGTGTGGGAGGGAAGAAGAGGAAGTCCAGTAAAGAGGGGAAAGTGATTGGAGGTGGTAGAGGGATCGAGCCAATCAACGAGGGGTGTTACAGGAACGGGATTTCCGATGCGACCATACAGCCAAGTCGTGAAAAAAGCAATAGTTGAAACCCGTTGAACATGTGAGGGACTGGGGAAAAGGGGAAAGAAGGAACGAGGAACGAGGGCAATGGGGAAGGGAAAAAGGTTGGGTAAGACCAACCTTGGAACTCTTTTGCCTCTTTTTTTTTTTTGGCTCTATTTCTCTTAGTTTCTACTTTTACTCTACTTATTACTTTTCGGGCGGAAACGGTACTTCCAGCTCCGTGAACAATTTAATTTCTCGTTGGCGCTAAAGGCGCCTGGTGTCTTTCTAACCGAAGAATGTGGTCTAGTGCGAGTGAGATTCGAGAGAATCCAGTATAGCGGCTTCCCATATGCATGCAACAAACTTAATATCTCAATATCAAGAGATCCTCCCACTTAAGAACCTGGATTTGAGATCTCACTTGACTTCCCCAGTCTTGTCTCCATCTGTCAAGTCTCCATTAAAGAAGCAAAGCCCAGGGTCAATTCCCGAGTCCACCAAGTGGGGAAGGAGTCCAGCCCGGCTCGGCTCTTGTCCGTGACCGTTAACCGAGCTGCCTATTACGGAGTCTAGAGGGATGAGTGACCGAGGGTTTAAAATCTGAGATTGGGGTTTCATAAAGATGCATTTCATCTATGTAACTATCTAGTTCCTATATACTTGTGATTGTAATATTCATGGGGTCATGTGTCTTCCCTTTACCCGGTTATAACTCAAAGCTTAGTTGGGTCACGAGACCTGAACCAATATATCACACCTGGTCCAAGCTTTCTAAGTTGATGCGAATCTCCACGCCTGGAGTAGTCGATCTCTCAATCTCAAATCCACGGATATTTCCAAGCCCACCATGTCGCTCGTGGTGGTTCTTTTGCTCTGCCATTTGGCAGCAGCCTCCCTCACCATCACCATCCCCGCCACAAATCTCCTCCCTAACCCACATGGGCTCCCCGCATCCACCCATGCCACTCTGACCACGCTCCCCTCCGGCAACGATCACCTCTTGACTGCATCACTCACGCACGCATCGACAGTGGTTTTCCATGATATCCCGGCTCAGCAGGAATCCTATTTGTTGGACATTCGCTCCAGCGAGTACATCTTCGCCCCTTATCGGGTCGACGTGGCTGCCGATGGGTCCGTTCTAGGAATCTGGGAGACCTTCCGTGGAAATCCATGGGACAACCGTGGTGCTGAGAAATATGTCGTTGATGTGGCTGCCAAAAAACAATCAGATGTTGTTGTCGAGGCTAAGCTCGTGGGTCGGAGGGGTTTCTTCGAGGAACGCGCCAAATGTGAGTGATGTGGTGAATGATATTCTCACCAAGATTGCTAACATAGCTCGTACATAGTTTCACCTTTGAGTCTAGTTAAGAACCCCATGATCTTGCTGGCTATTGTTGCCTTGGGTTTCACTCTCGGCATGCCGAAGCTGATGGAGAGCAGTATGATAGACCCTTTGTGTTGAGAAATCGAGAACCCCCTTTGACTAATTGATTTAGTGGATCCGGAAATGCGCGCCGAATTTGAGGAGCACTCCCGCTCCTCACCGTTGACGGGAGGTGCCAGCAATGCCCTTGCTGGAGGTGGATTTGATCTGGCGGGCTGGATGGCAGGCACCTCACCTAACCCCATGGCCAATGCCGATGCTGCCCCAGCTGGGGTCACCGGCCGTGATACAGGTGCGGCCACACGGCGACGTTAGCTTTGACCGGGGACGCTACGGCGGATCTTGTCAATACATAATAAATTCATAGAATTACAAAGTGATTCAATAACTGCTCGTAAAATCATAAATCCATCACATCCTAAGCCCGTAGGGAAACCTTCCAAATCGAACCTAATTGAGCTTAATCCTCCCAACATAGCTGTCATTCCGCATCACAAGTCGGAGAAAAAAAAAAGATATGAGACCCAGAGCTCATAGGACTTGCCCAAGTTCATTGACGAACAAACACAGCAAGACTCATAAAAAGCTAGCCCCGCAAATAGAACAAATGGTGGGAAGACGGTTTAGAAGTCGCCTCCGCCAAAATCACCACCACCGTCGTCAAAACCGCCTCCACCAAAGTCACCACCTCCACCACCATAGTCACCTCCACCACCATAGTCACCTCCACCATAGCCTCCATTATCATGGTCCTCCATCCCTTCCACGGCATCAGCAATCAGAAGTCCACCCAGCAATCCACCACCCACACCCAGTGCAGCGGCACCGGCTGTTCCCATGCCATGTTTCTGTTGCGGCTGCTGCTGGTAGTACCCGCCTTGGGACGGGTATCCTCCATATCCGGCTGCCGGATATCCGTATCCTGGCGCCTGCTGCTGCTGCTGCGGGTAACGCCCGTAGTATCCGGCATTCGGTGGTGGCTGCTGCGGGTATGAAGCATACTGGGGACGCGATTGTTGTGGTGGGCGGGAGCTGCTGGAGCTCTTGCCCATCAACTTACTCAGGAAGCCTCTACTGCGAGACTTCTGCTCTGGTGCCGAGCCCCCAGCGATTTGCTCGGAGGCATAGGAACCGGTGGATTGAGGCGCAGTTTGCCCGCTGTAGAAATCAGCCGCGGCACCTGGCGTCCCGGGACCTCTGCTGCCACTGCTAGCCCGTGCATCCTCCTCCGCCTGGAGCTTAGCGGCGAGGCGGGCGTCATCATCGATCATAGGGCTGGCAGTACCGCGTGAGGAAGTAGTCGGGTTATATGGGTTATTTGAGGCCAGTGGCCGCTTCTGGTCCCCAGCATTGGCGAGTGCAGCAGGATCAGCGGAGCCTGCGTTATCGTATGATGGTGGTAGCTCGCTAGAAGCTCCGTCAGTGGACGGGGCTGGTGTCTCTGGGCGTTCCCATTGCGATTTTCCGGTGATGAGATTTACGAAGAACCTATAGTTATTTAGTCAGTTTCCCAAAACTCAGTTTCTGGATTGGAAGGCATCAAGGAGGTAGGATACCGACGTACCATGATTGATATCGCTCATCGTACTGCGCCTTCCATCCCTCCGGAAGAGAGGGTGGGGGAGGCCCGGGAGGAGGTGTAAAGGGAGCCGACATCGATTTGAAGAAAATGCAAGACTCGGTGAGTTCTAAGAGAACAGATCAAATGGATGAAAGTGAGAAAAATAGAAAGATGGGCGAAGCAATCAGGGAAAGTGAGGTAGTAACTACATACCGGCTCCACAGTCCCCGCCTAACTCTAGAAGCTGCGCCACAGCGTGGCAGTGCGACGTCATCTTATGTAAGAATTCCATGTACAGTCTTCGATCGATTCTCCAAGTCTAATGCCAAGACACACTACTCTACAGGTGGAATAGCCTCGGGGCAATTTTTCTGTATGAACGCCTATACAGTCGTTTATCCCATTAATTTCGTGACTGCACAAATACCGCGCTATCCCAATGCAGCTTAGTGGGGGGTCGAACTATTGATTTCCAGGGTCCTCTTGACAGACTCCGACCCCTAGCCGTATACCCTATTACTCTTTTTGGACTAAATTACCTATACAAGCGCGGACTTGGTAAAGTAGTACGGTAAGTTCACCCCATTATATTTCCATTTCTTGTCTCTAGGCCCGTCATGTTTACTTTACTTTACTATGATCGCATATAGCTGATAAAGCTACAAGTTATATATCAGGGCAAGCTGTGTGTGTGTGGTGAAAAATTGGGTTATATCTGTCTATAATCGGTGAAGCTATTGCGTTATAAGTAATATAAGGGGTGTACTGTAGGTACTGAGGGAATATACACCTAGGGCCTATGATAATAGCGTACTGACACAGAAAGGTTTCTTACGATACTGCGTAACAATTTGCGGTTTAATAAGTAAGTTTCGTCTAAAAAAAGGTAACTGGGGTATACGGCCAGGGGTCACCATAACAGTTACCTATCACTACTTCCCCCAGTTTTGGACGCGTTTACTTTCTTACCTACGCTCGCTACCATGAAGGTCACTCCTTTCTGGGTCTCTATGGCCCTATTCGTTCCACTGGCTCTAGCAGAGTCCACATCGATATCTGCTACGTCTACCTCTACTGCCGCGGCACCGAGCTGTACAGCTTCCCTCATCACTAGTCTCTGTAGCTACCCGGAACCTGGCTCAGACTTTGCCATCGCCAGCGACGGCAGGGCCTTCTGCTGGGACTACTGTAACGCCCACCCTCCCTGCAGCTTTGTCATCTTCTCTGCCGGTAACCCTAACACGGGTACTGGCAGTTGCTGGCTGTACCCGGGTGGAAGCTTCAATGCGAGCGAAGGTAGTTCGGATTGCGCCAATCCTGACCTGTCCGTCTACAGTCAGCCCGTGTGTGCTAGCGGGAGCGCAACCACCACTGCTGGCGCCTGCGCCGCCACTGCGACTCCCTCTGCTGTTGCCTCGGTCTGCGGGTACCCGGCGCCTGATGACTGCTTTGACGATTGTATTGCTAGTACGGGTGCATCGGACTGCTTGAGTCAATGTGCAAAGGCCGATTCCTGCAGCTATGTCGTCTTCAATCCGGAGAATGGAAGTAACTCGCCATATGCCTCGGGAAATTGCTGGATCTATCCGAACGGCACATTCAACACTGGGTCTGTGACCACTTGTAGTGGCGCTGCTGATCAGTTTGTGTATAACAACTTGTGTCCCAAGCCATCGCTTTCATCGTCCTCCCTTTCATCATCTGCTACGGAACGCTCTAGTGGCACTGAAACTGCAGGCACTACTCCGGGCTCAACTACTAGCGCTACGACGGGATCTGATGGCACTGGAACCACAGACAATACTACGAGCTCAACTAGCAGCGAGAATTCTGCGCCTATTGGGCCCTCGCTCACTAATCCAGTGGCTATAGGCGTGGCTATATTAATAATGCAGGCCCTCCAATGATATTCATGTATTTATTGGTTGTTCGTTCAGCGAAACAAACTCTTGGAAACGATATACTATATATTAACGGATTATGAGTTCACTTCGCCTCGTATATCTCTCGCTATTGTAGAGGGTGTGTTGGATCATTCATCCCATAATGCAAATGATAGACTAGGGGTAAACAGCTTGCACCTGTTAGAGGGAATTACTACCAGCCAAAATCTTGCCAAATGAATAATTTGCCCTGTGCATGCGATACTATCACATCATTATTAGCTAGCCGACAGCTGCTGTACTTGCAAAATACCACGAAATACCGATCGTTGGCAGCGTAGGACTGTGATTCATAAAACCTAACAGGAACAGATTCAATAGCCAACCGAAGTGTAGCGAGCGCTCTGTCACTGATACACGTAAGTGAATGTCTATTCGGTAAGTCCATTCAGTGGTGCTAGACCTTTCCTTAAATCTACTGAGCATGTTAGTTATATCCGATTAGATTAGTGTCAGCAATAATGCTAAGTAGGTAGTCGCACCAGTTTTAGGACATACTGTACCTAATAATGGTACTACCATTTGTACAAGATCTGTCAAATTGACTTTGGATCTGAGGTCTCATTCTATGTCCCTCTAGGAGGCAGACACATAGGCCTCTTCAATTCTTTTAATAGTACATGATAACTTCGCCTTCAGTCGCTATCACAAATATTCGCATCATAGCGTCCACTATCTGGCCACCAATAGTCATCTTCTAGGCCATCTTCCAGATGCTCAAGAGAAAATGGAAGTCTGGAGTCTCGCTTTGGCTGAGGTTCTGTGGTTGACTCGGGTTCCGGGGAATCGCCGGTAAGATCGATATGAACCACTTCAACATTACCGACCACTGGACCATGGCGCCGCTTCTTTCGCTTCTCCTTGTCTTTCTCATTGTTGTGCCTTTTCTTCTTCTTTCGGTCCCCTGTAGATAACTCGACCCCAGTCCCGTTGCGCTTAGCCTTCCCCCTTGACAAAGGATCGGGCTGGCTATTCCGGATTCTAGCGACTTTTCTTTGATTTATGAGTTCACATTGCGCATTTGAATCTAGTTCACCCTGATGTAGCACCTCTGGCTCCCAAAGCTGACGGACTTGGTACTCTTCTCTCAAAGGGATTCGTTTCAGCTGGTCCAGAGGTGTATCCTCAGTGGTATCACGTGCCCAGCGAGCATAAGGGCCTTGGTAGTTAGATCCCTGCCCCGGGCCGTAGATCGGATGCAGTTCGATCTCGGCGTTAGAGAGGAGCACGCTACTAGCCTCACGGCCAGAGATATCCTGAGAGGGCGGCTCGGGGGCACGCTTAAACCCAAACCCTATCTTTTCAGGATCGGAGCAAGGCCCGGTAGACAACACCCGGATGCCTCCACCATGAGACCCGATAAGAAGGTGGGATCCATCCTCCGAAAAGGCCCCACTCGTGATCCCCTCGTCGAAGTTGGCAATGTCAGCCACTAGCACATCCTCGGGGGCTCGACGAATATCCCATTGTTTCACAAATCCATCAGAGCCACCCGTGTAGAGCTGATCCATAGATCTTCCCCACAGAGCAAAAGAGATGCCATAGTCAGTCAGCTCCCGGGGCTGCTTATGGTTGAGTGGGTGGAGTGGGGCGCCATGGGGAAGTTGAAGAATGCTGTTTTTGTCGGGAAAACGGACATCCCAAACATACGTCCGACCATCCGTACAGCTGGCGGTGATATAGGTCGAATCCATCGGGCAAAAGCTCGTTTCCATCACATCCGCCGCTGGACAGGGAAATCGGCCAGTGAAGGTGAAATTACCGTCTATGCAGTCATACAGCTGCAGAACAGTTCTTGTCTTCAGTGGAAGCTGCATTGCCTGGCTGTAGGTCGTGGCAGCAACAAATTTCGGCAAGAATGGATGCCATTTAATATCAAAGACATTTTGAGAGTCCGGGACCAGCTTTCGTGGTGTCACTGAGCCCTGGTTGATAGTCCACAGCCCCAGATGACCATGGTTGGGAACCTTGTACTCATCTAGACTTCGCTCCGCCATGCCACCGACTAGGACATGATTTGTTGATGCTGTGTGGCCCCATGCAAGAGTGGTGGGCACCAGATCAATGTTCTTCTGGCGAGGGTGCCGAACAATAGACAAATCCACGCAAATAGGAGCCTGACCCTCCTGAACATCCCAGAGATGGAACCTATCGGTGCCGGTAGCAATAAGGTTTGGCATGGATTTTGACAGAGCCATGACTACGACTTTGGAGCTATGCTCCAAGGTTTGAAGGCACGAAGGATGTTTGTGAGCAGCAGCATCCCAGATCTTGACAGTATTGTCGTAACTCGCGGTGTATAGTCGGTTACCAACCCACTGCATATCAGTGACACTGGTGTACAAGCGCTCGTCGGTAGCAATTGGCGAAGGGGTCCAGTGGTCTGGAAGCTCGTATAGGGCGCTATTGACAAGGTCGCCCAGAAGCAAATTATACCTTCGATTGTACTCCGGTTGAGCTGTCGCTCCCGCAGCAAACTTGGTGGAATCAGACGACCAGGCGAGAACGGTCACATCACTCGAGGCGCCTTTCCAAGACTTCCAGGGCCTGAGATCCGACGTCATCGCTGTGTGAATCCGGTTGCTATGGCTGCAACCGCGCAATTCTCGATCCCACAGCAGTCTTTGGATATTAGGAGTTCTGCGAGAGGGGTCTTTCTTGGGCAGATTGAATACCGAGGAAGGAGACGGAGACAGCGAAAGTTCGGATACAAGTTCAGAGGGGACTCGCGAGGAGACTCGAGAGGTCCGAGTCAACGCTTCTCTCGAACTCCTTCGGGTCTCGTTGGTTTCCAGGCCAAGCAACGCACGTACATTGTACGTGGTCGGTTTGTTTTTGGCCCGGCCAGAACGCCTGGGAGCTAGGCTATCAGTGCTCTGTAGGAGTGACCCAGAGGGAGTTGGAGATGACCTAGACTCCGAAGGGGACATGTGCAGATCGATGGCCTGGTTCGGAGGGTGGGGTTTTATGACCCTTCGTCCTGAGGACGAGTCTGTCTGAGGAAGTGGATCCACAAGAGGATCTGAAAATGGGGGGTGTTCTTCCAATATCTGGTCTGGATTCAACACAGCCAAGCCTTTATGCAGAACTGCTTGGTCATTTTCTTGTAGAGCAGGGTTGGAGAATGAGTGATTCGGTAGATTTGACTGCTTTGAAGGGAGGTTTTTGGTAGATGTCTCTATTGTCTCCGGAGCACTTCGTGGGGTTCGCCAGGCATCTTTGACACTTTCCAAATGGAACACCGTATGGCCGTGGGTAACATTATTTGAGGGTAAGGCTTGTTCACGTGGCGGTTTGGTGGAGGATTGTGTAAATTTTGCAAGTAAACGATGAGCCTCCTGGGAGACATACTCGACATACTCAGCGTTATCTTCTAGGCCAAAGCCAGCAATCTGGCCCTTGTCTCTAGCACGTAAGGTATGAAGCATTTCGTTGACTTCCTCACACCATTGTTTGAGGCATGTATCTTGATGGCGTGTCTAGGAAGGCATTGGAAACCCATCCGATATCCCCAAAGATTATTGCTCGATCACATTCCAAGATCCTCTTAGAGTATCCAGTGATATGTTTCGGAAAGCTTGATAATGGTGACGCGATGCAAGACTAAGAGGGCAATGGGGGGATACAATTGGGTGGTTTCGGAGATCCAGAGGTGTGAGAAAATGGTGGATCTAATGGATTGTTAGCGGGGTTCAATGAGCAAAGACCGTAAACAAACCGACGTGGAGAAGCAATGTGCCAACACAATATGCCCAGGTGAGACACCAAATTGTTCAGGAATGAAGGAATCGCGAAGTCGCGCCACAATCAACGCGGAGACAAGGCGGTGAGACCCAGATAAGAATTATTAACGACTATACACATGCTCATCGCTTTCTTGAAGTACTTTTATGTTGATAAGGGAAGTGACATAAAGATAAAGAACGTATATGTACAACTTTGAAGAACTTATTATAGATGTGCAAAACAGGCCATCTCACCTCATTTTGAACCATAGCCATTTGGGAAACAAATTGGTAAATACTTTTACCTCAATTGCCCATCAACGTGGATGCCTGAATACACCCCTCTTCTGTTACTAGAAGCTTGGGGGTGGAATGGCATACGCCCCTACTTGCGGATCGCACTTCTCTTGCGCATGGCGATCATTGTATCATACAGCACATCCTTAAAAGCAAACAGGAAGGCAGCTGTGATGGCACTCTGGGTCACCTTGGGGCCGATTCCTAGTTCAAAGAATTAGTAAAGGATAACACATATGTATATAACTAAATTAAAGAATGAGAAGAGCAAGGAATCTAACTTACCCTTGTATAGACCCTTCCATCCCTCTTCCTGGATAATTCTCTTAAGACTTCCATTCAAACTCTCCTTAGGACCATCCTTACTGGCCACATGCATCCGACTCTTGATCGTGATGTATGGGTAGGTGATACTGGTGGCCAAAATCTTGCCCAAGGCCCCTAGGTAAAAGGCGTCCTTGGGAGTCATCCGACGACGACGTTCAACCATATTCTTTAGCTGCTCAAAGATTGTGTATTGCAGAATTGGGTTGATCACGAGAATCAACGCTGGCAGAACACCGGCAAACAGGGCCTTGGGACCTTCTTGTCTTAACAGGTCCATCAAGGTACTGAGGGTCGACGCCTTGCTTTTAGGCGCTCCGGGGAGACCTTGTTCCTCCGACTCGGACTTGCGAGCCGTCATACGGGTATTGATCACCCAGATTGGGTTGGTGATCATCACTGTGGCACTGCCTGCAATTGCTCCTGCAATCATAGACTCCACGGTGGTGAGCTTCTTAGAAGCGCGACCTGCCTGAACGGCGGCCTTCTCAAAGGCCGCCCGAGTCCACTCATACCAGTAGTAGTAAACAAAGTTGGTGACGCTGATTCCGAAGAGAGCGGACTCCAGACCTGAGTAGAGTCCAGAGATACCCTCTCGCTGGACGATCCGTCGAATCGCATCGAGATTGGTGGAGTGCGCACGCTTGGACTCGACCTGCGCTCTGGTGGACAAGGTGATGAGAGGGTATCTAAGAAGTAGATATTAACAGTTGGCCCATGGGAAAGGAACGCGGCATATCCTACGTCAAGATCATCGACAAAACTCCTCCTCCGGCACCGGCCAGCGCGTGCGCAATGTTATCACTTTGCTGAACGGCCACAGAGGGGGCGGGCTTCTGCTGTGGACGTTCGGACATGGTTGCAGTCGAAAGGAAAGGCTGGTTAGTTGGAAGTCACGATGAAAGGTTAAGGAAGTCAAGGAGTGGAAAGATGATCGTAGAGGGTTCAGGAGCAAAAAGGGTGCGATAATGAATCGGCTTTGATGAGGGAAGGAGAGTTTCATGACGTGCCGAGTGAGCCTCGGCTCGTGCCCAACTCCACTACATTCCGGGGTCGATGCGACAGATGATCCAGTACCAAATCCAGGAGGATGTCGGAACTGACCGAATAGTAGAGATTGTCCGGTCTTTTTAGGTAATAAACAATTTCTTCTGTCCGAACCGATGGCATGTGATCTCTACAAGAAACACAACACATGACTGGGGATTAGATATCCAATCAACCCGGATTGATTTATTACTACGCACATGATCCACTCCAAAGAGACAAACATTCTCGCCATTAATCCATTCAGAGATGAATCCAACCTACAAGAAAGAGAATAGAAAGAGATAGAGGGAAAAGTAGAACATGTCACAGCGAAGGCCCAGAAATACGTGGCCAGGAATGGATAGAAAAGGGAGTAAGGGGAGGAGGAGAAAAGAGAAGAAAAAGAGAAAACACCGGTGATCACGAAGCAAACGCAGAAAGACAGAACGCAGGGCCGTCTAAAGACAGGAAGAAGAAACCAAGGACCCTCAAGCCTCGTCAAGTCCTCAATGCCGGGTGTAGAGCCTAGCCATCGAAGACACCTAGCATACCGCTTCGAGAGGACCCTCAATTCATGTAACATTGCGCCAAATGAGAAGCATCATATCGCATGGGTCTAACAGCAGCCACCTCCAGACCCAGACTGAACACCCTGACCCTGGCCAACCTGCACAGTGGGCTTGTTGTTAACGGTGGCTGTTCCCATACGCTCCTTGATCTGTCGTGCCATTGTCAAGAATGCCTGCTCGACGTTCGATGCGTTCTTAGCGGAGGTCTCGAGAAAGGGAATTCCGAGGCTATCGGCAAACTCCTACACCAGATGGAAAATCCCATGGGTCAGCAATGGACAAAATTATCTTCAGAAGGGGTGGGGTGAAATGTGTTGAGATGTGGATTCAAAAAAAGCCATACCTTTGCCACGGTGTACTCCACGACCTTCTTGTCCTCCATATCACTCTTGTTGCCCACCAACAGTTTGTTCACACCCTCGGTGGCGTACCGGTCAATCTCCTGAAGCCACTGCTTGACATTGTTGAAGGAATCCATGTCGGTCACATCATACACCACACAAATTCCGTGGGCGCCACGGTAGTAAGATGAGGTGATGGTACGGAAACGTTCCTGGCCAGCAGTGTCCCACTAAATTGCACTAATTAGCCATGTATTATACGCGCTATATTAGAATTCACGTACAATCTGAAGTTTCACGGTCTTGCCATCCAGTTCGATGGTGCGGATTTTCTGCAACGGGTGCATTAGCATGTCATTCCGGGAGCCCCACCGGAGTCCAGGTCAACATACAAAGTCCACTCCGATAGTCGAGATGTAGCTCTCCGTGTAAGTGTCATCGGCAAAACGAAGCAGCAGACAAGACTTTCCAACACCGGAGTCTCCGATGAGCAACAGCTTGAAGAGGTAATCGTATCTATTGTTGGGATTTGAAGTTAGGATAGGCAGATCGGCGAGATGACGTTTGGAAAGTCGCAACCAAGGGGGGGATATCAGCGGCTTAGGATAATACTCTAGAAAATCAAAACAACATCAGTTGAGTCCTCCAAATCGTGTCTTCCCATAATGAAGGTTTTGCAATAACAGCATGGGACACGGGGGAGATGCGTCCCGACCGAGGAAACATAGAGGCTTACCACTCAGGATTCATGATGAAGGGAGGAAAGTTGGACCAAGTGCCAAAATGCAGTTGAATATAGCAAAAAGAAGGAGGAGAGATGGGAGGTGAAGAAGTTGTCCAAGTTGGAGGGGAGTTGAATGATGAACGCCTGAAATGGATGATAGGAGGTGCAGGTGGGCACACGCACCTGATGTGCAGCTTTGTTTCACCGTCACCGCTTTGTTAATTCACGAGATTATATACCTATAGGTCGTCTCGAATCTCTCCTTCAAATTGATTAATGGATTCATTAGTTTAAGTTTCTTTGTTCTTTATTTTCCATTCTTTCTTAACTTCATACAACTGAAGATGATTTTCATTAGGTTGGACTATGATTGAAACTACATGTCATCCAAGTGACCTTCCTCACCGCACATGTTCTCCGTCTCGTGCGAACCTCAGTTGCCCCTGGCAGGTGATCAAGGTGATCATCCATGCCAAGGATTTCCCTGCCTGACTTCATTTCCCATCATGTTGCCTTGGAACACAACTCAGGAAAGTAATGAATGCCTCATGCGAAGCCATGAGCACGCAGCCACTCAAGAGCCAGCGCCTGGTCCCGCTCCTTGTAGGAGGCATTGGTACGAATGTTATCAGAGATAATGACGAGAGCACGCTCATAAGAACCAGTGTTCTTGCTCTGGAAGAAAGTGGCAATATCGTCCCCAATCTGGTGATCAGCAAACTTGGACAAACCCATACGGATGAACCGCTCAAAGACTACATTGTTTGAGGACAGTCGGGTTTCCACCGATGTCCAGTTCGTCTTAATGTACTCCCACAGTAGGTGTCGGACCCGGGAGTTGGCAGCCAGAGACACTGCACCACTGTGCATGTCCTGGATGGCCACCTTGTCAGAGAAAACGAAGTCCAAGTAGTCCGTCACAAGTGCGGGTTCCTTGGTGCGTCCCATGGCAGCCAGACAAATCTCCTTGCCATCAACAGAATCGGTGCGCAGGTACTCAGCCTTGACAGCATCATATTCTTTGCGGCCGCCTTCCGACACATTTAGGCTGAAGATCACTGATCGAAGATTGGTGTGGATGGCACTCTTGTCTTGGCCTGTGGCCCACAGGTCGAATCGCCTCTTGGCTTCAGCGATGATACTGGATACTTTCATCAGCAAGAATGATCTACGGATTTCGCTTGAGAATACAACACATAGCTTACCCTTCATCACCAGCATTACCAGCCATAGCGATCAGCAGCTTGCGGAGCTGAACAGTGAGATAGTCCTCATTGGGCTGGAATTCCCAGCCAATCTTCTCTGCGGCCGGAGAAGCCAAGTTCTTGGTGAATTTCTTCAGTCCCTCTGCCACAGCTTCGTTTTGGGAGAAAACAGAGCGGAGGTTTGCCAGAGATGAAGACACCTGCGACCAGACACTGTATATTCAGACGTCAGGATTAGCGGGGGTAACAAAAAACCGTCAATAAACGAATAGGATCTTACAGATAGTTTGTCTCCGCCTTGAACCCTTCCAGAAGAGCCAGCAGGGCTGGTGTAGAGCCTTCGCCAGAAACCGCAAGAGCAGCGGCATCTCCCAGCAATCCGATCTTATCTTCAGTGCTCAGAAGCTCAAGGGATTGACCCAGCTTCTCTAGGCGAGCAGGAGAGTAGTTTGTCCGGTAGAAACCAGCCAGGTCCTTATTGATCTTGTAGAAAGTATGCTCTCCGATGCCTGACACATTGTCGGATTTCTGGGTGAGCGCACGGGTATCCACAGTAGCTAGGTTTTGGCCGGACTTAATCCCTAGAGGAATCCACCAAGTGGTCTCGTCTTCTTCGGACTTCGCGTCTCCGGTCGACAAGAATCGGCTTTGACGAACACTGATCTGACCGGGTTCTTCTGCCACAGTGACGACCGGGAAACCAATCTTGCGGATCCAGGGATCCTAGATATTGTCGTCAGAGCTTGGTTTCCTCGTGAGACCAATTATAGAAGCCTTGGAGATATTTACCATGAATCCGTGCACATCTTGACCAGAAGCCTTACTCAAAGCAGACCACAGATCATTCGTAGTTGCGTTTCCTTCAACGCCAGAGATTAGCATGATCAATGTTCGACTCATTTTCCTTTTCTCCCTCCTTACCGTATGCATGAGACTTGAGGTAGTCAGCGACACCCCGGAGGAATGTCTCGCGGCCAAGGTGAACACTCAGCATGCGAATTACCGAGCTTCCCTTGAGATAGCTGATGTGATCAAAGATCTGGTCCACCTCGAGGGCGTTCCGGACTGGCACCTCGATAGGGTGGGAGGCTCGTAGCGAGTCAAGATGGAATGCTTGTTGCACACCCTCAGCCTGGGAAGAACGTCAATGGTGATCTATGGGGAAGAACGGCTTTACCTCGGGCATTTCGTACGACAAACTGAGACCAGATATTCCAATCTGCCGAACATGTTAAATTATGACATGGATGTGGAGTCTGGACGATGCCTACCCGGGTGAAAGTGATCCACGGCAAGCCAACCAACCCAGGTTGCAAACCCTTCGTTCAACCAAAGCTCATTCCACCAGTCCATGGTGACAAGGTTTCCGAACCACTGGTGAGCCAGCTCTATGATTCAATGTGTTAGATACAACCCAGGTTCTATATATGGGGTGAGAGAGGAAGACTAACCGTGGGCGACTACATAAGCAATCCGGTTCTTGTACCGGTTGTCTGATTTTCCTTCGTCAAAAAGAACGGCAGTGGTCCGGTAGGTGACCAATCCCCAGTTCTCCATAGCTCCCATGGCCTGACAAGAATCCAGTCAGCTAAACGTCAAGTTCTTGGCCATGATTGACAACGCTCAGTCACTCACAAACTCGTGCACAGCCAGGAGATCAGCCTTAGGAAGCGGATATTCAATCTCAAAGATTTCCGAGAAGTAATCAACTGTCCGAGAAGCACATTCGAGAGCAAAGCGAGCCTGCTCTTTGAGACCCCGAGTGGTATAGACCCGGACAGGGATGCTCTTTCCCTGGTATTTGCGCTCTGTCATGGCCTCAACATATTCGAAATCACCTACTGCCCAAGCGAGGAGCTACAGGCCAGGATGCTTTGTTAACGACCTTAATCATGGTGTGCAGGGCCTTGTACTCACGTAAGTGCTCATGACGGGTGTTTTCTCAAAAGTGACGAACTTGAGTCCGGGGTGACTTCCATCTCTTTCGGATTGAACGGGCATGTTACTGAGAGCAGTCTGGCCTTTGGGAATTTCTATTTCAAAATCAAAGGTGGCCTTCAGGTTTGGCTCATCAAAGCAAGGGAAGGCCCTCCGGGCATCGCAAGATTCGAACTGGGTGCTCAGCATATAGTAGAAGTCACCGTCCTTGGGTGTATCAGCGGCCGGTTCCCCCACGGGCGTATACTTGGATCGGTAAAAGCCCGACATAGCGTTGTTCATAGTGCCAGTGAAGTTGATCGACAGGAGCACATCGGAAGGTGCAAGTTCCTGCGAGAACTTCAAAGATACTCGTTCGGATGTCTTGTCGTAGGTGATATCAGAAGCCTTTGCCAACAGAGCACCTGTTTAAAAGAAATGAGGACAAGATTAGTCTTATCCACCACTGCGCATCTAAAGTGCATCCAAGGTGATTTTAGACACGAACCATTCTCTCCCAATACCTCGGCACTCTGAACCTCAATCTCCTTGGCATTCAGCACAATTTCCTTGGTGGCACGAGTGACCTTGGTATCGATCTTCAGCAGACCCTTGTATCCCCACGAGCCCTCGAGCTGCAAGTCGAAAAGCGAGACATGGTAGTTGGTGGGTTTGGCCCTGATTTCACGTTAGCCTACTTTTCAATGTATTCCATAGCTCTTACATCAAACCCCATTCGTGTGTCATCGTTTTCCAGGGAATTAGGCGAAAAGGTAAGAGAAAAAGACATCACTCACACGTCAGGCAAGGTATCTCTATCGGTGGAGGCCATCATGCGAGCCTCGGCGGAGCAATAACGAGGAAAGACTAGATGAAGTCTAGGCGCAGTGATCGGAGATAATCGAGGGCGCAGACGAGGGGAGCGAGAAGAAAAAGAGGAGAGGAAGGAGGGGGAGGGGCAGAAAGGCACTCGCCGCTCTACAATGGCGACTCCAGCGCGTCTGGTCGCCGCTATGGATCTTCTCCCCACATCTCTTCCAATTGCCTCTCCCCAAGTCCCGGCTATTGTCGGATGGGATCTGAAAGATTTTCGGGTCTTTTCTATTTTTCTCCTTGCAGTCCCAGTTCCTGACACCCTGATTTGACGAATTTATCCGTTTGATGCGCGTCAAAGAAGTGAAGAGAAGTTTCTCCAGACGGAGCTCCGTCGGAGCTTGGACCATCTTCAAAGGCGGCTAGCATTCCCGCGCTACGAATCCACCTTTCACCCACTTTGGGCCGGTACCGATATTTACCAGAATGGCCGACTCGGACGAGGAATATGTCGGAGACGTCACCGAGGATGAGGATGATCTCCAGGTAACCCGGAAGGATCAGGTCGGAACCAGGAAGAGAAAACAGCGGGGAGGAGCTGAGTGGGAGTTGTCCAGGACCTGGGAAACGCTCGTCGAAGGCGCAGATGGTACAATCAGTGCGACTGTGGAGGGGTTGCTGGAAGCTGGGAAGCGGAAAAGGTGGTTACACTTGACTTGCTGAGACATCGAGATGTCCGGTAGACTGACCTTGTTACGACTAGACTGTTGAAAGATACAACTCCTCTCCAACGCGGTATTATACGACATCTGATCCTTGTCCTCGACCTTTCACAGTCCATGTCCGAAAAAGATCTACGTCCGACACGCTACCTGCTGACCCTACGATATGCGCAGGAATTCGTTCGAGAATTCTTTGAACAAAATCCCATCTCCCAACTGGGTGTCCTGGGCCTGCGGGATGGCCTGGCTCTTCGAATCAGCGATATGAGCGGAAATCCCACGGAACACATGACAGCCATCCAATCGCTCAAGATCCAAGATCCGAAAGGTTTGCCCAGTCTGCAAAATGGTCTAGACATGGCGCGAGGTGCCCTGTTGTACGTTGTCTGATCTACCCTTCTTTCGTCTAAGCTAACTTGTGGCTATAGTCACACCCCCAACCATGGCACCAGGGAAGTGCTGGTGATTTTTGGCTCCCTCCTGTCCTCGGACCCGGGTGATATTCACCAGACCATCAATACCTTGATCAGTGACAAGGTACGAGTCCGCATTGTCGGTCTCGCTGCACAGGTCGCGATCTGTCGCGAGCTTTGCACGAAAACGAATGGGGGTGATGAAACAGCATACGGTGTGGCGCTTAACGAGCAGCATTTCAGGGAGCTGATGATGGATGTGACCACACCACCCGCCGTATATTCCCAAAAACAATCTGCTAGCTCACTGTTAATGATGGGTTTTCCATCTCGAACAGTAGAGTCAAAATTTTCTCTCTGCGCTTGCCACTCGAAACCATCCCGGGGCGGGTACTTATGCTCCCGCTGTGGCAGCAAGGTATGTAGTCTGCCCGCAGAGTGCCCTTCTTGCGGGCTTACCTTGATCCTTTCGACGCACCTTGCCCGTTCATACCACCATCTATTCCCGTTGATAAATTGGGTTGAGGTGCCATGGCGCCGGGCTTCCCGAAGTACCGGGTGTTTTGCGTGTGGCCTACCTTTTCCTGCTGTTCCACCCGAGGACCAATGGCAAGCGGCTGAAACCCACACCAAAGGAATGAGTGTGAGTAGTCGTTACGAATGTACAGCGTGTCAGAACCACTTCTGCATTGACTGCGATCTCTTCGCCCATGAAGTGGTGCATAATTGTCCGGGATGCCAGAGTAAAAATAACCGGGTCTTGGACAGCGTGGCGAAGGTAGATGGAATGGACACGAGCATTTGAAATTTTATTATATATGCATAGTTCGGCGTCATGTGAAGTCTTTTTAGGCAGAGGGGGAAAATAAAATTAGACGAATAACAATAAAATTAAAAAATTTGACAAGCACTCAAGCATCTAAAACTGAAGATGTAGAGGAAGCTCCAAGAAGCTATAAGATACGGCTTATCGCGTCAACCTCGGCTACAATCCATTTCTCTCTCTGCCCCACCCCTCCGCATCACTGTACTGAGGTCAAGACAGAAGACAAAATGGCATCGTCGGTTTTGTTCGAAAAACTACGGACGTATTCTTTTCAAAATGATCCCGAATTCGCAAATGGTCTCGCCATTATCCTTGGCCATCCCAATACTCCCGCCACGGAGACGGAGATGAGTCGCGAAGATGATCTTGTTTTACAGGCCAAATGTTTCTTCTTCTCACGGTATCACTTTGTCACCGACATTGATCAGGGCCACCCGCTGATTTAATATACAGGAAAGAAAACCTTTCTCCACCCATTGACTTCACTGCCTATAAAACGTGGCTAATTGCATCATCGCCTTGCGAGCCTCATGACCCGAGTGGTGCAGCTGATTCGTCGAATGCCCCCGATTCCGAGCGACCAGCGGACACGGAACCTACGTATCCATCTTCGTTTGCGCACATAGTCGAGCTTATTACCACAGGGCAACCAATCCCGGGGATTGAACAGATTCCAGACACTGTGTTGACAGGGCATGACATCTCAAGTGAGAAGCCTCGGCGACGCAAGCCATGGGAGAAGGATGAATTGGAACAAACGCAGAATGAATCTACAACTGAAGTTTCATCTGCATGATCACCTTATGAACGCTTTTTTGGGGGGCACAAATAGAGAAAGCAGATGCTCTGAAAAGGGAAATATATGTAACTGGGTTTATAAAGATACCAGTCCTCTGCTCGTGCGATAACAGATGACAAACAGTGACCATAAAAGCCCGGGTGGCTGAACAACACAATAGTAAACTATCACCGAGGTTTAAACATGCAAAGACAGACAGGAAAGGTCGGCAGTAGATATCGCAGGAGCATGTAATAAGGCCATTCGCGAACCGAACCTCCGACATAATAAACACCCCATAACTACTCCGTACTTGGAAGTGAAATATAAGCTACCATCACAAGCAGATTGACGCCTTGGAGGTTCTTCGGGCCATGCTCGTCACTTGACACAAAAAGCCTGGATGACTGAACAATGGACGCGTGACAGACCAAGAAAATAGATCGGCGGACACAATGAACGGACGAGATTGAATCCATAGAGATAAAACAAGGCGATCTTGGCAGCACCTGATTGCCACCAGACTGGTGGACTTACCGAACATGAAAATAATTGATATTATCAATACTTTGTCGATTTTTTTTCTCCTTTCGAGAGGGGCGATGTGGTTTCTTCTTGAAGGAATCAGTTTCGTTTTCTCTTTCGTTCCGGTAACGTAGGTAAATGAGCATATGAGGTGTCAAGCGTTGAGGCTCGAGGGAATCTGGGTAAATCTAACGAAAAGCCGCATAGTTGGCATTCCATTGGTTTCCCCGATTGAATCGGTTGCCATTTTGGCCGGTTGAGGGAAACCTGTCTTCATTGAATTGATTGAACCGTCCGACTTGGATGCCGGTTCCAGGACCAGGACGCGTGGCATGGGATGGGTTGCAACAGAGCATGGCGACACGGGAACCAAACTTAGAGCCACGAAGGGAAACCATATGCTTGCTAAAAAGAACAATGAGCTCTGAAAATGAAGCTGGGGCTGAAGAAGGGAGGGAAGCAACCTACCGGATATGGCTAGCAACGAGCTCACGCTGATGAGGTGCAGCATTCATTAGAATCCATTGGATCAAGTAGTTCCCGTATTGATCACCTGCAACTGTAGACTGTGTGAGGGTTGAGTTCAATTGCAAGAGATAGTGTACTACTCACTGTCGATCAAAGGCATCCGAGGTCGGTCGGCACGGCCTGTGCAAACGCGAGAGAGATAACGATCTAGAAATTCCGAGCCTCCAATTTTCAAACATTTCTCGACAATCTTGGACGCAAATTGATCCATACTATATTCGACCGCATGGTGAAGGACGTGCTCGATCGCGCGACTCTTGTCATGGGGGGCACCGTGCTCACAGACATGTTGAATGCACCAGTTGCCGAATTGGCCATGTGCGAGTACGTCCACTTTCCCCAGTACTTCTTCAATTGCCGGTCGCTGTTAGATATTAGTATCCGAGGAAGCATGGTTTCTTTGTGGGATAGCAGAATCCTACCTTCTCCTCCTCAACGCAGTTTTCGAAAATATTCTGAACTACCAAGCTCCCCGTCTCTCCTAGAGCGACCTCATGCCACATTCCATGTAAAGCTTCATTCACTTTGACCATTACCTGCGGTGGCTCGCCGGTCCATCGCAGTTCAAAGAGTTTCTGCCAAACATGGCATGCATATCGATGAATCACCGTCTCTGGGATTCGGCGAAGAAGTTCATGTACCATGACAGCCTTGTCTTCCTCGGGAACGCAGTCAAACGCCTTTTGAATCACATGGCAGCCAAACGGGTCCATACTCAGGCTGAGAGTATTGCCTCTGATTGCATTGGCAATAGCTACAATCTGCTCAGGGGTTCCATGCTCAAAGCATCGCTGGACCAAGAAGTTCCCAAACCTGTTCACCATCAAAGGGTAGGCTTGACTGACAATCGCTTCGATTATTTCATATTTCTGTTCCGTGGTACCGACCTTAAGTTTCTGTTGTAGGAAAATAGAGGCTTGCTGATCGTTGTTGCAAACGATTTTGTCCATGATGTATCTCCAGTCACATGAAACGTTTTTGTCCAGGAGACGACGGTAATTGAGAGGCTCAAGAGGTGAAAGGTAGGTTTGAATAGAATTTCCACCAGGCTGTATAGCTTTAGTTCATGTTCTTCAAGTTAAGATAGATTACTCACAGAAGAAGCTGTCCACGGGGCTCCTCCGTTCGTGTTCCCGGCTGTGAACTCCGTAGCAGTTGGAGAAAGAGCGGTTGACATGGACCTGGTGTGATAAGGCGTCATTGTGTAGGTATTGATGGGCTGGAAAGTACTGGGTGGTCTTGCAGTAGGTGGTGAGGGAGATTTGGGAGCAGGTTCTGTAGGAGATCCTGGAACATTGCCGCCCCAAGCAGTACTCTGAGCTGGCAGAAACAAGCTATGTCGGCTTACCTGAGAAATAGGCCGACGTTGTACAGGGCTCGGGGCCTGGATGTATCGAGATGAGTCGCTTGAGGGTCTAGAGTAGAAGCCGTATGCACCGGTCGAAGGACCTGATAGAACCCTCTGCGGTTGTATCGTCCCATGGGATGCGAATGCAGGATATGCAGTTGAGCCACCCGGTCCACCCCAAAATCGATTAAACTCCTGGGCAGTAGCATTAGGGCCGTGGAAGGCTTCGCCATAGGCTTTGTCGAAAGGAGCATCGTTGGTTGCGACTCCGAATGAGGTCTGACCCTGCGGATTCCATGATGCCCGAGCACGATTGTAGCCCCCAGCAGACAAGGCGTCAGAAACATCGGACTGGGAGTCCTCTTGCAAATTCCACGCGTCCTGGATCTGACCGAATGCAGGGTTTGAAGCATTGAAAGCACTTTGAAGGTGACTGATTGTTTGTTCCGTGATCTCACGACCACCGAAATCTGCCTCGGACGGTGGCCCAAGAGCTTGGTCCAGAGTATGCTTGATGACCCGTGTCTGAGCAAGCTCTTGTTCCTGGAGAGCAATTTTGGAGTTTGCAGCAAGGAGCTGCTGCTGAAGTCGAACAAGTTCCACCATCTTGTCATCGGGGCCATGGTGATCCACAGCGTCGGAAGCCACAGATTGTTGCGTTTCATTAGATGTCGTAATCTGTGACGGACCTGAGGATCGGCCGCCCTCTGCATGAGTCGACAAAAAAACTTGGGGAGAACGTCTGGCGAGGATTATCTCCAGCTTTGAAGGATGCTCAACGATAGATTCGGGTTTCATGTGCTCCAATCTCGGCTTCTAGGACTGTCAGACCACGGCCACAATGTTCTCTGCGGCATCAGAAGGGATACTGACCTTGTAAGATGGAGGTTCGGAATCTTCGCTTGAAGAGCTCTGAGGATTTCCGTTTCTGGTGACGTCGATAGCATCCGCTGAGCTATGACGAGCGTTGGAATGGCCGAGGCTCTGAGGGAAGGGGGAAGATCAAAAATGTAAGTGCTATGTTTTGTTTCCCACAGGCCCAACGATACCTATGATTTAGGAGACTTACCGACAGTTCTCGACCTAACGTGCGGTTTCGTGCATCCGCGACAGCGTTGCTGAGTCTTACTTCTTTGTTAATGCGGGCAAGCTTGGACGGAACGACGAGAGAGGACATGGTGCTAGCTCGAGTGGGCTGGAGCCAGTAGAAACGCGCGGACGAGTTTCTTTAGGTGTCAAATCACACAGAAAGTCAGGGCAGTCAATTCTCACTGAATCACGGTTAACTTGGGAATGACCGTTGACTTGGAGCTTGAGAATTGAATGTATGTGAAGAAAAGAAGAGGAAGGGAGAGAGATCAAGGAAGATGGAGAGAGACAGAAGGAGAGGTAAAATGGGGGGGGTGAAGATGAGGAAGGACTACAACGCGAGAATTGTGTCAAAGTAGGGTAAGGACGCCTCTCAAGAGGAAGGCACGGATATCTTAAAGTTCGTACTCCAAAGTAAATTCGACGAACCATGTCATTGGTGGAATTGCTGTAGCCTCAATCATTCTGTGGAAGTGAGATACAGGACTGCTCCAACTTTTTGTTCTTCAAGGTAAAAGATTGCCCTAAACTGCGCTCATGCCAATAGTAGGGTTCTGGATATATGCAGCCTCGCAGTTCAGATAGGTAGCATTTGAGGAGACATAATTTGAGCTTAAATATGTAAGTTGCTACATGGTGGTGACCTTCCAGGTGACATTCAAGCTTCCAATGAATCGTGTTTGCATTGGATGGGAGGATCAGGCATGTACTGTACATATATGTATTCGCTGGTATACAGTTCTCGTGATCTGAACTTGTGAGGCTTTACAATAGGACAGAGATTTCGGGGCCTTCGGGCCGCAGCGAGTGGAGCTGCACAAGCTTGAAATTCTAGACCCCTTGGCATTATAGAGGTATGACTGTCAATGGAATCCATTCACATTTATATCCACGTGATCTCGTGTCAATAACACTGTAGATAGCTACATCCCCGGAAGGGTTTGTAGTAAATCATCAAATAACGAGATCTTCGTGTAGTATTATTCCTCTCTACTCTAGAACCATCCTGGAATATATAGTCTTACGTACCTTGGTGTATCAATCTATATATTTGCATTTCTATTTAAATCGCCGTTGCCTACGGGTATATTAGAGATCGTCCCCATTCGGCGCCCTCCGCGTATGTAATGTAACGGCCGGTGGCGGTAGCACTCGACACGGGCCAACCTTCAATTTCCCTCCCTTCTGTCCACTCCACCCCCCCATCTCTTTCCTATAAAAATACCCTCTATCTACTTGGTTGATCTGCTCTGGCTTCGTGGACCTTTTTTGCTTTGCACCGAGAATTTCACCGTGTGCCATTCTCCACCCTCATTCGCTCAAGCTGATTCGTCACCCACGAACCACCTGCGCTCATTACCCGTCGTGGATTTAAGACCAGAACAATCGACCGCGAGAAAGATTCAATTTGGAAAGGGATTGATCCTAAGTCTCGATCGGCCTTTTTTGTCATTCGCTAGGGTAGGTGGACCCGGAATGCTTGATGCGTTCGGAAGAAATGCTAACGTTGGCCAGCGGCGAAGAAAGCCGGGGATACCAAAGGCTATTGGCGATGGCCACAACCACAGTCACCGGTCATGGGCGTCGGGCGTCCATGCGACAAGCGGAACTACAAGCGCAAGCTAAACCCTCCTCCCAACCGGCGAGTAGTCCAATCGATGAATTCCCTCCCTACGAAGAGAGTCTTGACTCCGCCGCGGGGACCGGCCGCCCGAATCCAAGTCCCTCCGTGAAATACGCGTCCAATGATCTGTGGGAACCACGGAAATCGACCTTCTATTCGAGAGATCATTCCGTCAGTTCCATAAGAAACCCCAAACATCGGCCTCGAAAAAGTATCAGCGAGGCTATCACCACGATTCGGGCTCGCAACGGCAGTATGAGTGCCAACGCACATGAGTTAGCGGAGGCTCTTCGCGCCCCGGTCTCATATCGATTGATTGTATGCTTCGAGGGATAAAGAGCTGCTGATGCCGAGCTAATGTCTGTGTAGGGCCTCTGTATGATTTGGTACCTAACGTCCGCGCTCACTAACACGTCCTCGAAATCCATCTTGAATGCCCTCCCAATGCCTATCACTTTGACCATCATCCAATTTGCATTTGTATCATTTTGGTGTCTGCTACTCGTATACCTGTCCACAGTGATACCCAGACTGCGACAAAGCGTGCCGATTCTCAGGCACGGCATCCGCTATCCCTCCCGCGAGGTGATCTCCACTGCGTTGCCCCTGGCCGTCTTCCAGCTAGCCGGACATATTCTCAGCTCTATGGCAACCTCTCAAATTCCCGTTTCATTGGTTCATACGATCAAGGGACTCTCACCTTTGTTCACTGTTCTAGCGTACCGATTTCTGTTTCGCATTCGATATGCACGAGCTACCTACTTGTCGCTAGTTCCCCTCACCCTTGGGGTTATGCTTGCATGCTCCACGGGGCTGTCAACGAACTTCTTCGGGATTTCTTGTGCATTCCTGGCTGCGTTAGTCTTTGTGTCACAAAACATCTTTTCGAAGAAACTCTTCAATGAGGCAGACCGAGCCGAGTCCGATGCAAACCCGGCAAGGCGAAAGCTGGACAAGCTGAATTTGCTTTGCTATTGCTCCGGCCTGGCATTTTTCCTCACTTTACCCATTTGGTTCGTCAGTGAGGGGTATCCCTTAGTGTCCGATTTCATCAACGACGGGGTGATTTCTCTGTCCGAGAAACAAGGGTCATTGGACCATGGGGCTCTGGTGCTTGAATTTGTCTTCAACGGCATCTCCCATTTCGCCCAAAATATCCTGGCATTTGTGTTGTTGTCTATGGTGTCACCCGTCTCTTATTCAGTCGCCTCCTTGGTCAAGCGGGTTTTCGTCATCGTGGTCGCGATTATATGGTTTGGAAGCACCACCACTTCCATCCAGGCTGTTGGAATTGGCCTCACTTTTGTGGGCCTTTACCTGTATGATCGCAATAGCCACGACGACGTGGCTGACCAGCGCGCGAATGCAGACCATTTTCGCGCGCGGGAGTCGATTCTTCCCACAAATGTCCAACACTCCAGCAAGCCGTGGGACTCGAATGGCTATTCTTTCCCGGCCCACGCTCGTTTGAATCCTTTACTTCTAACAATGGCCATCCCACCAACAGCTCCAAGAAGGAAGACGATGGCCCCGGACGCGCCCGACCTCGCGGAGCTAGTGTTTCCCGGACTTGGCTCCCGGGAACCAAACAAGAATCAACATGGCAGAGAAATGATTCTCCCGTTGCTACATAGCGTTTTATCCTAGTTCTTTTCTCTCTCTTTTGATCTTCCATCTCCCCCTTCATTGCCGGGTTGGACCATGTTGGGGGAAAACCGGTGTATTATACTATGGCGTTGTGGTATTTTGAGCACGAATTTCAAGTCATGATATCCGCCAAACCGGTCTTCTGAATGTCCTTTGTCGCTAGCCTCCAAGCGGGGCCGATTGTATGTGTGGAGTGTATATGGTTATAATCCGTGACTCTTGACATGACACCTGAAACCTACGCACCAGAGTAGATCGAAAGCAGAGGCAACAGCAGTGTGCATCTTGGAGAAATTCTTGGATTTAAGCGTGCTTCAATGAATGAAATGCTTGCCACGCTTAAAATATCATAAATGGACCGGATTGACACCTTCAAAATGTGGCTATCATAAAATTACATTTCTGAAACAGAAGCACCGAGAGGATGGTCCAAGGAGAATACATTTTTAGTAGTAGGTAACATTCATTCGCCTATGTGTGTTGGACGATATATAAAACATTAATTTATGCACGACGGTCCGTATACGTGTCCCATGATGGTTAAAAAAAAACCCCCCAGATGCCCTGCATCATGAGCGATAGTGTGTAGTCGCCGTCGGTAAAGAACATATCATAATCGGGGAAACCCCTTGACTGCTCCAGTTCGGGACATTGTTCTTGGACTATGCTGT
Organism: Penicillium tannophilum; assembly: GCA_028829675.1. Classification (NCBI taxonomy): domain Eukaryota; kingdom Fungi; phylum Ascomycota; class Eurotiomycetes; order Eurotiales; family Aspergillaceae; genus Penicillium; species Penicillium tannophilum. The sequence goes on from JAQKAK010000008.1 coordinate 1,598,673, forward strand.
AGAGGAAACGGGAAAGGTCGAGCCTGTCTCCTACAATAAATGATGCCCGTGAATGAGATGATTTCCAAAAGAAGGTTCAAGGGGAGACGGAGCTTTTAAGGGGGAAACGAGGCCCGGAATTACCGTTGATCCGGGGCAAAGTAACCGAGCCAATCCGCGCAAAGCCATTTGCGAAGACTGCCTTACTCAGCCCAGGGATGGTCAGCATTTGTATTATGTAATCAAAAGCAGATTCGAAGCCCGTCTGAACGAGCTCCCTTCTTCTCTCCCACCCCCTCGTCCGCATCAAACCTTTCCCCAACCTTCCCCCCTCCCCTCATCGACCTCTTCCAATTATGCGGCCGCAGCTGTTTCGTGCGGCCGCCCGGTCTCTCCGGGTGCCCCCGAGCCCGGCCCTTCGCAACGACAGCCCCTCGCGCGGCCGAGGTGGAACTCACCATTGGTATGGCCTAAACGTCCTCTATAGGGTGCTAACTATATGCTGATGTTTCCTCTAGATGGCAAGAAAGTTTCCGTCGAAGGTAACACTCTTTTCACCCATCGCCATTGGTCAAATACTCACTTCCCCAACAGCCGGTTCGGCTCTCATCCAGGCCTGCGAACAAGCAGGTGCTACTATCCCAAGGTACGTCACCCTTCAATTAGCCCAGGCTTTCAACTTCTCTATGCTGACTTAGCTTACAGATATTGCTACCACGAGTATGTGTTCCAATGCCGATGCATCCGATATTTCACAGTGCTAACACAATAATAAAGAAAACTATTGATTGCGGGAAACTGTGCGTCGCAACCATTTCTCACCTTGGATGTCTTGTTACCACAGTACTGACGTGCGTTTATATTAGGCCGTATGTGTCTCGTCGAAGTTGAGAAAGCCCCGAAGCCAGTGGCATCATGCGCTTGGCCGGTCCAGCCAGGTATGGTGGTCAAGACAAACTCGCCACTAGTGCACAAGGCCAGGGAGGGTGTGATGGAGTTCCTCCTCGCCAATCACCCTCTGGACTGCCCTGTCTGTGACCAGGGAGGAGAATGTGACCTTCAAGACCAGTCGATGCGTTACGGTGCGGATCGTGGTCGTTTCCATGAGGTCAGTGGTAAGCGTGCCGTTGAAGACAAGAACATCGGCCCACTCGTGAAAACCTCGATGAACCGATGCATTCAATGCACTCGCTGTGTTCGATTCATGAACGATGTCGCGGGTGCTCCCGAGCTGGGAACCAGTGGTCGTGGAAACGAAATGCAGATTGGAACCTACCTGGAGCAAAGCCTTGACTCGGAATTGTCAGGCAACATCATCGATCTCTGCCCCGTTGGTGCCCTGACCTCCAAGCCCTACGCTTTCCGGGCTCGCCCTTGGGAGCTGAAGCACACCGAATCCATCGATGTTCTTGACGCACTTGGCTCCAATATCCGCATTGATAGTCGGGGTATGGAGGTGATGCGCATCATCCCGAGACTGAACGATGACATCAACGAGGAATGGATCAACGACAAGTCACGTTTCGCGTGCGATGGATTGAAGACTCAGCGACTCACTACTCCTCTGATCCGTCGCGATGGCAAATTCGTCCCTGCTACTTGGGAACAGGCCTTGGTAGAAATCTCATCGGCTCAGCAGAAACTTCAGCTGCAACCTAATGAGTTCAAGGCTGTCGCCGGACACCTCGTCGACACCGAATCCCTTGTCGCCATGAAAGATATGGCCAACAAGTTGGGCTCCGACAACCTTGCCCTCGATCAACCCGGTGGCAGTGCCCCTATCGCCCACGGTATTGATGTACGATCTAACTACCTGTTTAACTCTAAGATTTACGGTATTGAGGAGGCCGATGCTATTCTGCTGGTCGCCACTAACCCCCGTCATGAGGCCTCTGTTCTCAACGCCCGCATTCGTAAGCAGTACCTGCGCTCGGATCTGGAAGTTGGACTCGTTGGTGAGGAGTTTGAGAGTACTTTTGACTATGACCACTTGGGTGCCGATGTGTCCGCTCTGAAGGCTGCTCTGTCTGGTGAATTTGGCAAGAAGCTTGGCTCTGCTCAACGGCCCATGATCGTCGTTGGTAGTGCAGCTGCTGAGCACCCCGATGCCAAGGCTATCTTCGAGGCTGTCGGCAGCTTCGTGGAGAAGCACACTGCTAGCTTCAACACCCCGGAGTGGCAAGGTTACAATGTCTTGCAGCGTGCCGCCTCTCGGGCTGGTGCCTACGAAGTGGGATTCACTGCTCCATCCCCCGAGGTTGCCCAGACCACCCCGAAGATGGTCTGGCTCTTGGGCGCCGATGAGATTGCCCAGAGTGAAATCCCGAAGGATGCGTTTGTCATCTACCAGGGTCACCACGGTGACCGGGGTGCTCAGCTGGCCGACGTCGTTCTGCCTGGCGCGGCCTACACCGAGAAGTCTGCCACCTATGTCAATACCGAAGGCCGTGTGCAAGTGACTCGTGCTGCTACATCGTTGCCTGGGGCAGCCCGTGATGATTGGAAGATCATTCGCGCCACCAGCGAGTTCCTTGGCGTTCCCCTTCCCTATGATGATATTGAGGCCCTCCGTGACCGTATGGAAGAGATCAGCCCTGTGATGCGCCGCTACGATGTTCTTGAACCCACCTCCGTCAGTGCATTGAGCAAGGTGCAGCTGGCTGATCAGAACAAGGGCTCCTCTGCCACCGGAGCTCCTTTCAAGAAGGTCATCGAGGACTTCTTCTTTACTGACGCCATCTCCCGAAGGTTCGCACCCTGATTCAACTTTTGGTACTTACACTATACTGACTCTTGTATTTCAGCTCACCCACCATGGCCCGCTGCTCGGCTTCGAAGGCCACCGGCAACCCGGAGACCAACTTCATGGCCGCCGGCGAAATGTCCCCTCAGGCATTGTACGGCTAAATAGAATGGAGATTTCTCTCCTTCGGTAGCCGCTGATTGATTCCATGTTTTGACTAATGGTTGCAGGCGTTGTTATTTGTACCACATTAAACCTCCCTTTGATGTACCCATTTCCTTTCCATATTCTGTTTTCTCCCATCACGTTCAACGCCGGTTCATCTTGTTTCCGTGGTTGACCTCTTTCGCCCACTCTCCGGGTGTTGCCTGGGAATAATCGGTCGGGGTTGACTTGTACATAAAATGATTGAGACCCACAAAAATTCTATTTCCGTCTCGGAGAACACAAGCTCGATTGAGAGCACGACTTTTCACGGGGCTTGCATTCATGGGACCTCGATTGTATACTACTAGGCCTTGCCTCATAAGATTTTACTGACGGAATCTGTCAATTGATTTTGATTTTAGGTCTTGCATGTCCACAATTTTGATTGAATCTTTTAACGTGAACCAAACATCTCTTGGCGTACATGGCTGCAGCAATGATCATAGCTCATCATCATCGCTCTCTCCTGCGGTTTCTTCGGCAACTTCACTGGGAGCAGGGGCTGCCCCTGCTTTCGCCGATGGCTCTCGTCTGGTGAAGGGTAGCTCTCTGCGCGGTGGCGGGGCCGCTGTTCTGGACGATGAACCCTCCAGTTCCTTGGTCTGATCTGATTCGGCAGGCGCCTGTGCTGTCTCTGGGTCTCCGGACTCATCATCTGTGGTCGCATTCCCTTCCTCCAACTGCTGTGGCGTAGATTGGCCTTCAGCGTCAGTGTCTTGGTCAACCAAGGAATCTTCGCCTTTGTCTTGATCAATGTCCATTCTCTCGAATTCTGTATCACCATCTTCATCACTCATATCATGGGCATTTCGTTTTGTAGACTGCTGCTCTCCCCAGCTGCATAGACATTCGCAGTGGCTGCTTGTAACTCTGAGACTGGCTCCCATGGTGTGTGTATTAGCTAGGTATAGATAATTTTATTGACATTTTTATTAGGAAGTTCAGGTAGGGTCGAGTGAATGGAGCATACCTTTTGTGGGGTCGGCTGCTGCGCATGCTAGAAGCCGTTGCTGGTTACGTATCTTGAGCTTTTCTCGTTCAATAGTTGAACGAAATTAGCCACCAGCTGGGCTTCATGCTGGGATTTGGCCCGTATCAGCTCCTCCAGTTGTTCTTTCAATTTTTGGACCGTGTCCACGGCAGCGCGGTGTCGATCCGTCAAGTCGATGACCTGACTTTCCAACTCGCCGGCCCTAGCGGCAGCAAGACCCGACCATTCAAACAGCTCTATCGCTTGCTCATAATTTTGCTTAAGGATGATTGCACCAAGCCTTTGCTGAGAACAAAAATGAAGTCAGGATATATGTGTAGCTTGCCCCCTGGGAGGTTTCACAAACCGTGATAGATTGGACCCTTTTTCGAACTGTGATTACCATCTCTTTGTTCTCCTCATCCATATCTGTGATGTGAGCGGTGGCCTCCACGCCCGACAATGCTGGCAGCTGCTGGGTAGGGGGGCTTTGTCCCAATACATGGGCGATGATCTGCGTCCACTCTTCGTCTGCGCCCTGGTAATTTTTGGCGCGTAGTTCCTTTATGTGAGACTCTTGTACTATGCGAGTATTAACGATCGTAGTAATGATGTGGATCTTGCATGAAGACTTTACCCCTGGCTGTGTATGGGCTTTCGCTTTCAGTGGCAGTGAGGGTGAGGTCCAGTGGAGCTGGTCCCAACTTCACCACATGGAGAAGAATAAACTCATTTTGCTCGTCCGAGCGAGCCAACCGCAAAACCCTAGACATTTGGGCTGGTGAATTTTTGGCAGTTCAAGGGTTGGGGAGAGTTCTATATGGTGGTAATTGTCGTTGATGACAATCATTTTGCCCAGGCAACAATGCTCCCGCATAGGCATCTATTCTGTACATATATACCATGGTTCCAAGGGTGCAATTCGAGCGGCAGTGTTATCCCTTGGAAATTGATCGGGACTGAATTTATATTTTTTTTTTTTCAGTTGACCCTCCACAGTTTACAATGAATGTATTTTGATTTCCAAATCGCCTTCACATGAGGTCTTGGGAATCCTACAGTGGGCAGTTCCCCACCGCGTCCACTAGCACGTTCCTCTCCCGGGAATCTCTCTCTCCTCTCTTCCAGCCTCTTTCCACCACGCCATCTCTTGAATATTCCAACATCTGTTGACTTCCTAGGATTCCTGCCGGGAGGGGTGAGTTTTGGCCAAGTTTTTTTGAAATCATTACCCCTGAACCCCGAATACCGTCTATCTCCCTAACCCCTTCGAATTGGGGTACTCACCAGAAGCCACCCTCACCTACATACGCGCGATAGGAAGTTCAAGGGTGACAATCAAAAGACCACCAAAGCAAGCAAGCGAAGACAGAGAAAGAGAAAGAGAAAGACCCTGCATTCACTGCGCCCTATCATCACGGGATGACGCCCCATCTTCGACTTGTGTCAGCGCCGCAAAGCTCGGAGTTTACTTCTTAAGTCATTAAACTTGCCCAGTGTGACACTAATTCCCCATCTACTACACGTGGCGCCCACAATGGAGTCAATGACTCCCCAAATACGACCGGCGGAAGAGGAGCAAATCGAGTGTTGGGATGATGATGATGATCTGCAGTTCATCGAGGGCATTCAATCCCGTGCGGCATCTAGTACAGGATCGATGGCCAATTCTTCATTCCGGCCATCAGGACATCGCGATTCGATTTCGTCGCGGCTGTCTGCTCGGTCCGATCTGGACTCGAATGTTGGAGACGAAGACTGGCAGGTTCCTTTGCACGATGATGAGTTTGCTAAAGAAGAAGCTCTCGCCTCAGCCAAAAACGCAGGGATTCCGATCCCCGCCAATATACCCAGCTCTGCTCTTCTTGGAGGTGCCATCAAACGCCTGTCCACTCGAAAGCCCAAGAGGAGCTTTGTGGATGACTGGTCTGAAGATGTAGAGCTCCCGGGCCCGGATGCAATACTGCAACTCAGAACAGCTCAAGAAGTGACCTTTCCAGAATCAATCAGACAGATAAGCTCAACAGTTACAAGTCCGGTGAAGTCTACAGCTTCCTCATCTTGGAATGAGAACATCTCAACTCGTCTACATTCAGCACTGGGAAGTCTAGACCGGTTTCGGGATGATGACGATGATGACCCTCTCATCTGGGATGTTCCAACCATCAAAGCACCCACCCCACGATCCCCACAGAAGATTACTACCAAGGTGACTGGAAGGAACCCAAATGTGGAACAGGAGGACGATTTTGATCAAGACCTTGAGTTGCCGCCAGATCATCAACCCCTAAAACTATCACATCGAAAAGATACCACTGGCATCTCCAGCCCCGTTTTAGAGGACTTTGATTTAGAATGGTCCGAAGGGAGCATAGGTGTCCGAGTGGGTGGAACGGCCCGCGATGGCCGCTCGATTCCTAGTTCCTCGATGTCTATCGCCAGCCCTAGTGTGTCAAGTTGTCTGACCGGGGAAAGTGAAGAGGATGGTCTGGACGGCCTAGTATTCCCAGATGGCCCGTTAGATTTTACCGCGTCCCTCAAACGACGAGAAGAGGAAAGTACTGAGAATGATGCCGCAGAAGCCAAGCAAGAATCGCAGGCTTTGAAGTCGTCGGACTCGGATGATTTTTTCTCTGGCATCGAGGTTGACAACGGAAGAGCTTTCGCATCCAAGAAATTAACATTGAATCCCAATGTGAAACGAAAGACAGAGTGGCCAGCCAGCCCAACACGGCGGTCTTCAACAACCTTGACCTTCACTACTACCGGTACCGGCGCAGTCAACACAGCAGGCTCCCCCCGGCAAAATACTCGCATCCCACGCCTATCTGGCCATGACAGGAACCATTCGACCCATCTGGAGACCGTTTCAGAAAGTGGTGCTCCAATCTCTAAATTCCAAAGACCCCAGTCCCGCCTTGGGCATTCGTCCCAGTCTTCTATTTCTAGTATCCAGTCTGCCAGTGTGGTTTCAACTTCCCCACACCCAAACCCTGCAGGCCGAAGGCTTCTTGGAGCACGAGCGCCCCAAGCCGTTGCTGCCGTGGGCGATTCCGGTGCTCCTCCCAAAAAACTACGAACGAAGAGGTCCTTACCTTCCATTCGTGGCGTTGCATCCGCTACTTCAGCTCAGACCCCGCAACGATTGCCATCCAATCCAGATGGGTTTATTCGTCCATCGGTGAACCGACCAAAGACACCAGTGGAGCGCACTATCGTGGCTGGAAGAACATCCAGCCGAAGGGCACCAGCTCCGTTCATTCCAGCAGGTGCATCGGAAAGGCAATCGCAGCATGCCAATATCAAAACATATCGGCCCCCTCGCCGCCACAACTCTGATAGCTCCAGTGACCTACTAAGTCCTCAAGGCACCTACTCTCGATTTTCGCGATCAAATCGACCGGAGTCTTTCCGCCTGAGCCTTGATGACAGCAAAACGGAGAGTGCTAGCCCAACGGCTAAACGCACACTTACCCGACCGACTCGACGGCGCAATTTTGGAGATGGAACCGAGTTAGAATCCTTTGACGACTTGCCTACATCTGTCTCAACAGAGAGCAGGTTTACCAAGAACCCTGCCGGCCGCGGTGCCCCCCGATCAGTGCGCGCCAGGCTGAGCCAGAGCCGCATTACTCCCCCTGGCGAATCCCCGACCCAGTCCTCTACACCACCCTCAACCTCTAAGCCTCTGGCGTCTACGCCACGGTTTGCCCGAGACACGAATGCCTCTCGGAATGCACGAGAGCAGCGGATCGCATCCATGAACCCCCGCAATCGCGATATAACCCCACTTGGTTCCTTTAACCCTAATTGGAAGGCCCACCCCATCTCTCGAATATCCCCAATTGCCGCGCCGATTCGCAGCCGCAAAAGTGGAAGCAAATCCCAATCCAAGCCTCATTTGATCAAGCCTATGGGATCTGGGGTGCAGGAATCTAAATGTAAGAGAATCATCAACTTTTTTCCATTGGCACTGGACAGGAACTAATGCTGAACGTTACAGCCGTGAGAGGCATGCACTATAATCCCGACACTTATCGTTGGGAAGGTAATGAAAATCTCGTGCAGGAGTTTGACGTCGCCACTGCCCCCAAATCGCCGAAACCTGCTCCAGCTCTTATCAGTAATGTGGGTGCTGTGAATAATGCTCAAGCGGTCGGTGGCATGATCTTTGATCCACAGCGCATGTGCTGGCTTCGAGCCACGCCGCTTGCATCCGGACAGCATGGCGGAATCGCCCCTGAAGACGAGGACGATGTTTTTGCAGGCTTAGATGACTTGGATGATAAAACCATTGGCACCAAACGAGACCCCGAAATCGTGACCGGCTCCACCCCTAATACCGCCAGGGATGATCCGAGTGCAGGCGAGTCTTCCGATGAAGGGCCCATCACCGAAGAATTTGACGTGGGCCCCGAATTCATCCGCCGACAAAGAGCCGAGGAGGAGAAATGGAGGCGGAAGGTCGACAAGTGGATTGATTTTGACCGTGGAGGTGATACTCACTGGCGATGGGCGATCCGTGACCTGACTGATGGTATGGAGCATCCCACAGTATAAAGGAAGCTCTTAAAGAGGAGGATACACGAACTAACGACGCAAAGACCTTTGTCTTTCATGGCCTTGATGAAACTGGCCAGCACGAATTTACGGTTCTTGCTGTTTTGTAACTATATTTGTGTCTTTTTCCATAGTACATACTGCACCTAATGCGAGGAAGGGGGGGGGGGAAGAGAACCTCCCTGAGAACTTCTCTCTCTTCCATGATAGTCTTTGCTTGTACTACTTCCCCCCTTATGACATATACAGTTTGTTACCGGCACTATGCTCAATGACCTGCATTTTTTGCATATTTGGTGAACAAGGAAGATCCATGCTGCAATGATCGACAACCGCAGCACCCCAGGCAGATCCGAAACCACTCGGATTCGGGGTTTCCAGAGTATACGCGCGCTTCTCTGCTTCTCTTCTTGTCCTTTCTGACAGCTCTCCTAGAGATCATCGGGAAGCAACAGCGTGACACCGGGTGATAGATTGTATAACTCCTGCTGGCTTCGAGCCCCTTTTCGGTTTCGCGACTGGCCCAGATGCGGTGCTGCGAGGGTCCGGCCGCCAAGTCCTTCGAACACGGTGTCTCACCTGTCGCGGTCGGGCCAAACGCATGCAATCCTGTCATCCCGCATGGTGCATTTGATTGCCCATCAGACCCAATCCCGCCGTGCCCTGGCATCGACGCCACGTCAAGGTCACGCCCCAGCGTTTCCCTGACAGCTCATCTAACCAACTAAACACAAATCACCATGGCATACGAAGCGGTGGGGGAATTCTTCGGCCTTATTCATGCCCATTCTGCATAGCCCGTACAGTGGAAGTTCTCTCCCAATCCATGTTCCTTACGGACGGCTACGTGCATGTTTGGACTTTTGCCGGAGCAATCTCCAGCCCGACTTTTGTTTGACGAAGGCAAACCTGCAGAAACAAAGCTCTACCTTCACCTCTTGTTCGTTTCCCGGGGAGTTTGTTCCGCCGTCATAATCGGGGAGGTCCTACTTGGCCCCCCGGGTGCTTGTCACCATTGACATGGGGCCGATCTTCCCTCCTCCCCCCCCCCCCCCCCCCACTCTCCTACTATAGGTGGCCTCGACAGGGCCCAACGTGGCTCTCCATGAGGCAAATGGTGGCGCCGGGCATCGAGGCAGGAATCCGTATCACCATTGCTTGTGTGCGCTGTCGTATCAGCCTGCTTTCACCCTTCAATCCCCTCGGCGGGTCGGAAAGAATTCGACCACGAACCCTAGTCCTTCTTTGCTTCTCTATTTTCCTCTGGCATTTGCTTTCTTTTCTTTTTGTTGATTTATTCTTATTTTTATTTATTTATTTTGGGACAGAAATCCATTCAGAAACGTGAAAATGTTTTTTTTTTTGATTTCGATGATTTTACCTGATTTTCCTACTTGTCGACTTCTCTACCTTGCAGACCTGGGTAATACCCCGTACCTTACAGAGCTTTGCTTGACTTCTTGTTTCTTTTTATTTCTGTGGAATCTTTGCAGTCTGGCTTTCAGGGATACCCTCTGTTGCTTCTACCCTACTCTGTTTCGACATGGTCTCGTGCACTCTCTTGGGCATCGGTCATGTCCTGCAAGATTGGCCTGGGGGGAACGACTTGCAGGTCCTTTTTAATGCAGTTGCTACCCCATAATCATCGTCTTCGTCCTGACCCTTTGTCTCGCTTTCTATATCATTGAGCCACCTGTCTTCACTGGGTACTTCTTGATATCCTTGTCTCTTTTCCTATTCACTCGTTCTTTATCTGTTTGCCTCTTTCAGTTCCACTCTATACCAAATCCTCGCGTACTCGTGAAAACATTGAATTGTTGGCCTAATTCTGGAAAACATCTAACACAATGGGCAACTTCACGAGACGGAATGAAGGAAACGATAGCTATATCATCAACCAACAGATGACTGTTCCTGGGACTTACAGCCATTCAGGCGGTCATGAGTTCAACACGACCGGGTCTGGCTCATATCATTTCCCCCAGCATTCGTTCACCCCCTATGGATCTCAATTTGCTCCCTCCTATGGGCAACAATCTGGCCTCTCTGCTGGCATACAGCATTTGCAGTATCCGGATCACACCATTCCTTCAATGCCCCCCTCTGATGATATGAGGCTGCACAATTCGTCTTCGCAATACATGCCAGAGCCACGATACCTGCCTACCAGATACCTGCCCCTTCGAGAGGCTCTCAGTGAGACGGAGATCGAGGACCAAGGATCTCATAACGAGGGTACCATGCTGTCAGAAGCTGTCGTTCCTCCATTGGATGGGTTCCCGGATGTCAAAGAATTTGATCAATTGATGCAGAGGTATGTCTACGCTCCAAGATGGCCTGCCCTGACAATCTGGAAGCTAATGGCATGGCTTTGGGTCAGTTACGTCAATGAATTGTCTGTGAAGAAACAGGACAAGGCGTTGATTCATGCCAAAAGGGCGCGGAACATCAAGAACGTGCTAATGGAACCGAAAGATACGGCGATTGAATCCGCTCAATTTCGGTACGCTCTTCCACAAGTGTCCCACAAGATCAAAACTGATCCATCTATAGCTTCTGGGTTAAAAAGATGTTCAAACTCCAAAGTGCTGGGATCGGAACCGCCGATGTAGGTTCCATGCGTCTGCATGCCATTGCAATATGTTTCTAACCAGTCCTCCAGTGCCGCAAGATGATCTGCCATGAAGGGAAGCCCGTTGCCATCCGCGAGAAATTATTCAAAATCCTGACCCAGGCGCACAAGCAATGCCAACATGGTGGACGGGATAAGACCTCTGCTCAAGTCCGACGCATCTACTCCTGGTAGGGTCCCGCAGAAAGATCCGAGAGCTTTGGCCACTAACCACATCACTTTTTGTTTCAGGGTTCCAAAGGAACTGATCTCTCGCTTCGTGAAGATCTGTCCAACATGTCAAGTGCGTCGTGGGGGATCTCGTCTCACACCCCCCAGTTCTCGGCGAAGCTCCCCCCGCCTAGATCGGGTGTCCCGATCTCCGAAACTGCCTTCACCACCAATCTCAAGACGGGAATCAACGTTTGGGCAAGTATCCCTTGAACGGACCCAGTCTGACTACTTTGGCCAGTTGCATGGTCATGGGTGGGTTGACAGCCATCAAAGTTTACAGGGCCGGTCCACCTTGAGCCCGGGGATCCGGCCTGCCCATGGACCTATGAGCAGTCTCACCCACTCGATGACAGGATCATTAGACCATTTCGGTGAGCTTTCCGTACCGGGCTCGCAACTCAGCTACACCGCCGGATATGGTCCATCCTATGGTCCGCCTCCTCAGCGTGAGTACTGATCACTTGGAGCTGGATATTGAAGGCCATGTGGTCACTGCTTGAAGCCATTCTTTGACATACGTTCTCTCCTTGGAGTTTTGTCTACTGTCGTTTCCCATAAAACCCAATTGCCCCTTTAAAAAGTGAAGTTTCGGTTTTGATTTTGGGTACGGAGTATGTGGTTTGCTCGACCTGGGGATCTGAAGCAAAGAGAGAAGGAGAAGAGGCATCAATACGGTTTAGAAAAGCTGAATGTAGAAAAGTTGAAGGCAATGAAAAGATCGATATATCTAAATATAACCATTCCGTGCGTTTTCTTGACAAAAATTGGAGGGAATGTATATCCCCGATACCAAAGGTGTCAGTTAACCTGGTAATGGGCGAAGCTGCCCAAACCGCTCCCATTCACAGCGGTATCCATTTGCGTACGAATCTAAAAGCAAATTCGTAAAGCTGAAGCGATGTGAAAGGCGTCATGACATTCGTAGACCAGATCCGATTGATCAAACATTCATAACCAAGGGAAGGAAGCGGAACATGCTTATATCAGGTGAATTGCTCCAAGGCCTATGCCCCTAGAGTCATACACCGGCATTTGCGAGGGCAAGCCACGAGAAGAAACTCTTCCACGGAGCTTAGAAGACCGTCTTCCTCCCAGTGACCTCTTTTTTAGACGGGAAGGGAGAAACGCTTTCCTTTCAACACCCTTTGAACAATTAGCATTGGCAGGATTGTGCGCGCGGATCATGGCTTACTTGTTGTAGTAAATGTAGAAGAAATCCGAGTAAAGTAAGGTCTGGATGATGCCAGCAATGATGGGGACAGGTTGGAAAGATCGTTGGAAGTGAGCTTCGGTGAAGTAGCGGTACATCCAATTCGGGATATAGAGGGCCCGGTACAGACCCAGGGCGAATAAGTAGTGCGTGGTGATCGTATCGGCTTCTCCCGTCCGTTGTAACATGAAGAGCTGCGGCAAGATGGCGACAGATTCCAACCAAATCGAGAAGGTCCAGAGAATCTATTCGTCATTAGACACGTAGGCGCCAAATTCCTTAGGGTTTAGACCAACCTCGGAGAAACGATAGTCGTGCGGGAAAAGGACCGCGAGGATCGCGCTGATTCCCAGAAGGTATTGAACCTTGAAGGTGTCAATGTTCGGGTCGTGGGTGGGCTTGTAATCGTTCAGCATGAGGTAGATAATGTAGCCGGAGGAGCCGATGAAGAGGAGCTTGAAGGTGGTGAGGTAAAGCGAATCGAAGAAAGTCCAGAACAGATCTAATCGACGTGACCACGTTAGCATGGCATTTCCACCGAATTTCAAGAGCCTCCAACTGGGAAACGTTGGAACGCACCAAGATAGCGAGTGACGAAAACCAGCAGGTAGAGGACTTGCGACTTGAAGGATAGACCGGAACAGCTCTACGATCCATTAGCGATAAGCATAAGAAGACCAGAGGTTGACATACACTGGTAGACTTCATCTTCTGCAGAAGAACGAAGATAGAGGCCAGGTGGGAGAAATCGGCTGCGATTGAAGTCAGTATGGCGCGCATAATGTAGAGAGAAGCAACTGACCTAAAAGCCTGAAGAGATTCATGATTGCGTAGAGCCGAGAGGAGTTGTAAAGGGAAGAGTTGTTGACACGAAACCAGGAAGGGGCTACATTGCCGATCAGGTACGCGCGGGCCAAGCGGCACTTTAAGAGTGGAACCGGAACCTGCACCCTAATGTATATGAATCATAGATGAAGATAGAGGGATTGAATGTAATAGAAACCAATTTCCCACATTAAAAGAGAAGAGAATAAGGAAAAAAATTACAAAGTCATCAGATTCACGCCGTATTCCATGCTTCCCATATTCCCTATTCCTCATATCACCATAAGACCCCCAAAAAAAGTCAAGGTTAACGCCGAATTATACAAATACATAAATCACACCACGTTAGAACGGGATGCCACCTCCAATGGCCTCGTCTGCCATACGTTGTAAATGTCCTTCGGCCAAGTCGCTCTTGAGCGCACAGATGGAGCTTTCATGATCCAGCCGATCCCAATCACGGAGTCCTGCGCGCTTCAATCGTTGGGACTCGGCCATCTGCTCAAGTAGTTTTTCTTGGTCAGACTCAAGTTGGGATAGACGTTTCTCCGTTGCCCCGTCCAATGCCGATGGTAGAGTCCGGCCACCTGGGATCAGAGTATACAGTCCGACCAGGTGGTTTGGAGGTTTAGACACGGGCGAGGAGGATACTACAGGAGCAGTACTATTCTGTCGGGATCCGGGATGGCGGAAGTTCCCTCCAGGCACCGGAGGGGTGAAAGACGCTCGAGGACCAGAAGGAGTGGGGTGCGGTGCAGTCATAGATGGTCCGCGACGAGCCATCGGAGCACTGGGCCACGGCCCGTCTCGAGAACCGGGGGGACCACGACGTGGGCGGGTTGGTGCCGATAAAAAGGAGGTATTATGAGAGCCTCGAGGCTGTGAAGGTATTGTCTTAGGTCCATGGGATGGCCCTGACGGTGGTGACTGGCGAATCCCAGTATTCCTTGGCTGGGTTGGGATATGACTCCCAGATCGGGATTGAACGGGCTCCGACAATTCACTTTCTGGGCGATCTGCATTGCTGGGCCCCCTTTCGGAGTGGATAGCCTCTGGGTGTCGCGTCGAATCGCGATCTCGGTAGAATTGGGCTCCCGAGAGCCCGGAAGGTCGACGAGGCGAAGAGCGAATAGGGGATCGACTACGGCTTTTGCGGGACGCTGCTGGGCGACGGTCCGGACCCGTCACTGGAGAGGACCGCCTTGATGTAGTACTGGAATCGGGCCGCGCAACATGGACAGGCGAGACTGGCCTAGACTGCGGAAAAGGTCGGGCCCGGCTTAAGTCCGGAGGCAGGTCTCGGCGGGGAAGGGTATGAGACGGGCTCTGCGGGCGAAGCGTAGGTGTAACCTGCGCTCTCGGGGAGACAGCTCGGATGCTTCTCTCACCGGTCGGACCTTTGGGAGGGGTAGTCCGCCGAATTGGGCGCAAATCGTGACTCCCGGGGGATGCATCTCGATTGCGCCTTGGGCTGCTGCGGCCACGAGATACGTCACGCGACCGTCCTTCGCTGTAAGGAGACTTGGAGCGCCATGATGGAAGAGGGGATCGGGGTCGATCCTCTCTCCGCGGAGAGAATCGTCGAGGAGGAGAACGCCTTCTCCCGTACGAACCAGGCCCAAAACCTCGGCCCTGGAAGGGAGGGGTTCTGGAGCGACGCCGGTAATCGGGAGGAGAACGACTTCTTGGACGTCCATAGCCTCGACTAGATGGCAGCCAAGTGTCACCACGTAGACGAGATCGATTCCGAGGAGGCGAACGTCGGTGTCGAGCGTCGTATCCTCGCGAGGGCGACCGACCTGGTCGGTCAGCCGGTCGATAACTTTCCCCCCACGCCGGTCATCGAATCTGCAAGTCTATTAGCAAAGTCACTTTTGGTGGATGAGAGGGTACATACCTTCTACGATCCCAATCCATGATGACTGGGTGGAGAAGTTTTGGGATGTTGGTGCAAGGAAAGGAAAAATGATGATGTTGCCAAGGAGAGATCGGAGATATGGGAGAAAGCTAAACCACTTTCGGTACATCAGACTACCTTCAGGGACAAGGTCTATGGGTATCAACATCAATACTAGAATATCAACGGGAAAAAGGGACAAAGTTTGATTTGTAAAGCTATCAGGGTTATCCTTCAGAGTTAAGAAAAAAGCAAATATAATCAGAGAGATAACAGTGAGCTTCAGTGCTTGCCCCGTCGCTCTTCTTCTTTGCGCAATCGCTTGCGACTCTCTTGTGCGATCATATCACTGAGGTCCTCTTGAAATCCCCATTGCGGCTGGTTTTGCTGCTGTCGTTGAACTTCGTACATGTTTTGAAGGCTCTCTTTGCTGAGACCATCGCCAGCTTGAATCGCATCCAAGTCCACTGAGACGTCCACATCCCCAGGCTTCTTGCGTTTTCGGGATTGGTCGTCAACTCCAAGAAGTGGAGGATTGCCGGAGGACGTACTGAGATCATAGGCTCGATCTCCACCGAAAAATCCCTGAACACTCGTCTGTCTCTCCGGGATAACCTGATATGCGCTCCGGGGGTGAACAGTCTCTTCAGTCTCTGTTCCCCGGTGGTGCTTCCGGACGTCAAATTCTCCGGCAACACTCTCCGTGCCCACAAATTCAGACGGTGCCGCCGAGGCCATACCGCTTGGAGTATCTAGGCCACTGGGAGAGTGGGTCCCAGCTTCAGCCTCCTCCTCATCGGCGTCTTCTTCGTCTTCATCCTCGTCTTCCTCACTTTCCTCTTCAGATTCCTCTGATGCCTGTAGCTCTCCCCAGAGATCTTTCTCGATCGGCTCTCCCTGCTGATCATTTTGCTGGGGCTGCAAGACCCCGAAGATGTCACCTCCATAGAGCGGTCGGTTGTGCTCATCAACCGGAGGTTTTCCGTATCCTCCAGGGTGATAGCCCCACATCGCACCTGGCGGGGGTGGTGCATTCAGACCAGGGACTTTCAAGGCAGGATAGGAGGGAGGTGGCCCATAACGTTGCTGATTGATGAGCCAAGGCGGAGGAGCCCCCGGTGGCATATTGAGGGCCTCTTTGAGTTCGTCGCTCAACTCGCCGGGGCGAAGGTGCTTGAGATTGGTTTCATATTCCTTGCCCTCGTAATAAATCTCACCATAACGAGTCAGCTCTGGCTTGGTTTGAAAACGGAAGAACGCCTCGTATAGCTTCTGGTAGTCGATATCTAACCGTCCCATCTTGGGTGCCACTCTTTCCCGTTGTTTTTGTTTTAGGCTCGACTGGTCCTGCTTGTCCAAAGCTGCATCACGCATTTCTGCGATACCCGTTTCCTGGATGAACTTAGGGAGGGCAAAGGGCGCTTTTTCCACGCCTCTTTTAGAGGATAGGTATTCCCGTTTGAGCGACCAGTGTAAGGGGACCGGAACCACATTGCGATGGGCTTTGATGTAGATTAGAAGTCGAGGATCATTCGCAGATGTGTCTGTCCATTCCACAATTTCAGGCTTCTGAACCATGGCTTTGAGTTCGGCCACCGATAGTTTGTTCATTTCCTTGCGCTTCTTTTTCGATATTTTCGGCTCTTGTTCATTTTCCTCGTCCGGGATATCATCTGCGTCGCTGAAGTAGACTTCTGGCTTCTCGGCATCCTTGTTTGTAGCAATCTCGCCGGCGGTCTCGTCAAATTTACTGACGATACCCTTGTACATCTCCCATAATGGATCATTCTCCTCGGGGGAAGCCCCATCAGCAGGGGCGCTCGGTGCTTTCGGGGTATCAGAGACTGTAGCTGGTTGGATTGGTTGTTCTTGGGGGGTATCTTCAGTCGCCTCGCTAACAGCCTGGGAAATATGTCAGCGCCTGTAGGCAATCGGAAGCAGGGGCGCGAACTCACCTCTGCCTTTTGAAGCTTTTTCCGAGCCCTCCGGAGTTGGTTCTTGCTTTGTTTCATCGTTGGTGACGACGCCGCAGCTTCCGCTTTCTTTGATTAAAAAGCTATCACCGGTGGGGAAAGAAGTTGGCTGTCGCAGGATTAAGAAATGAGGCGCGATCAAGACCAAGTCGCGATAAAATGCCAATGATTTAGTCTGATTGGTTTAATGGCACTCACCGCCTTTACCCCAGCGGAGTTCATGAGGTCAATGTTTCCTATATCTATGGATTTTGAGTTCTTTCAATGCGTTTTCCAGGTACAAATATGAGCTCTAATTCAATGACATTGAAGTACGATATTTAGAGCCTTGCTGAACGGAATAGGACTGTTATCAACCAGCTTAGGGATGTTTTGTGGAGGACCAGGTCCAATTCCTCTACATGTAGATGATGATAAACGCTTAAAATACATGTGTGTATATAGTACAACCAAAGCCAAGATCTTGAACACAAGTAGATAAATATGATAGGCGGCCAAAGGGCCCTGACCAGTGAAACCCCGTTCCATACTTTCATTCTTGCAGAGCTCGTCCTATTCGCAACCCGAGACACACAACCAGGTGTGACAGCATTGTTCAATTCACCACGGTCGGTGGTACATCTATTTCTTCTTCTTTGCTGATCGGGATTCTGATACGGAAGAGAATGGTTAGTGCATCTTCTCCTATCGACGGTATTGTATAAGAGCCAATCTTACCTGCAGCGGTCCGCTTCTTCTTAGGTCGGCCCTTTCCTCGAAGCTTGGCACTGAATAATCGTTTAGTATGGTAACAAGAGGGTAATAGGACCGGAGGGTACCCACATTTGAATAGCCTCCTCTCGGTCATCTTCAGCCTCGTCGAAAGTCGTCAATCCAAGAGGCTTGTATGTGTTCTGGAGATCGCGAAAAGACACTTCCTGCTTGGGATACCATGCTGCAAGTGCAGGGCCACGAAGTCGCTGTCTGAGGATCTTATTTCCCAATCGGAGTCTTTGCGGGTTGAAGTTGAGCGAGAAGATACGACATTGTGACTGTGGGTGAAGGAAAATTAATATTAGTGAGCATCTCACATTAATAGGGAGCCCCATACCTTGACCAGGTCCAATAACCGGCCTTGAGACATCTTCACGGTGCTGCAGTGGACGCGAAGGAACGAGGAAGATTGCCGACTGGTGCCGTTGAAAGTCGAGAGTTTCCGGTCATGTGACCATTTCCATCATTCCACCACTGGAGTTGATATCAGCGAATCGCGGATTGCTGCAGCGGCTTTTTTTCTTTCCGCTTACAATCTGAATTGGAGAAGCAGAAAAACACCAGGTTTCTCCACCATGAGCTCCAAACGATCTGCGCCTGCTGTGGGCAGCAGAGTATCCCACCCGTGCACAAAAAGATCCAAGGTGATTATGACTATCTTCTCCCCAGAATTTCTTTGTCGATCTCGCCTGTAATACGGCTAACCTCTGGTATAAAGATCAGCCATTTGTCGGAGAGCGATCGAACTGCGTATCCTGTAGGAGAGAATCGTCCAATCCACGCCTCAAACAGCAACTCTCGGCTGTCTCTCCTAAAAACCCTCGTTGAAGAAGCAACCAATGATCTCGAGATTACCGAGGCTGAACCTAAAATTGCACAAGCGATAGCAATGCTGTATAGCGCTTTTCAGGATTCACATGGGCCTTCAGTGCTTGATCATGAATCTCGCCAAGCTTCTCAAGGCGCAGAGCCCAACTCTTCAACCTTAAAATCACAGCGCAATCAATCCGAAATGCCTAGCTTGCCATCGATTCAGGATCATCTACTTCGGCGAGCTGTTTTTATGCACCCAGCTTGTGGAAAGTCAACTGACGCCAGCTACGACCGACTAGAGGTACTGGGGGACGCATATATCGAACTGATAGCAACCAAACTGGTATGGGAGAGATTTCCGGGCATTCCTGCTGGGAGAATATCACAGATTCGAGAAGGATTGGTCAAGAATGAGACGCTTGCAAAATTTGCCGAGAAATATGGATTCGATCATAAAGCATCGGTCCCAGCGGCCTACTCCGACCAGCCCAAACGATGGGTCAAGACCAAGGGCGATATCTTCGAAGCTTATGTGGCTGCGGTCGTATTATCCGATCCACAGAAGGGCTATGGGATGGTGGAAGAGTGGCTGATCGGATTATGGTCGCCACTTTTAGACAAGTTAGGGCATCAGAAAGCGGAGTTACGTTCTAAGGAGGAGCTTGCAAAGAGAGTCATGGGCAAAGGTATCAAGCTGGAATATATCCCGGAGCGAGATCCGATTCAAGTAAAGGGCAGCGGTACCCAGATGTTTTTCATTGGGGTCTACCTCACAGGTTGGGGCTGGGAAAAAATGCATCTTGGCTCAGGGCAAGGCTCTAGTAAAGTGGAGGCAGGGGACGAAGCCGCTCGGACTGCCCTACTGAATACATCACTGATCTCTCAAGTCATCGCTGCAAAGAAGGCGATGACGGGGAAATAATAATCAAATCAAACAGTGGCCCTCTGCCCAATGACTTTAGTAAATCCCTACTTTGACCCATGGGCAGGTTATATCTCCCGAAGTATGCAAGGGCATATATGCCCTCTTGTCCAGAATTGTCTACATCTTTTTGCCTCCATATTCTCGGTGACCATTGACTGAGATTTTCTCTATCTCTTTACCACCTCATGACGGAGGGGAAAGACCTAGTCGGAGATAAGAGCAATCTCTCAGTAATCTTTCGACATGTGGTTGGACTGGAGTTAATCTATGGAGGGCATAGCCTGGTGAGCATTATTAATTGAAACCATGGCTGGAATATGCCCCGTTGCCTACGAATGTGATGGGGACTTTGTCCTGGGGTTCTTCTAATATATATTTTGATTGGTACACTATGTTCCAAAACCTTTTGCCTGCCGTGGTCCGTGGAGGGCCATATAAAACCGACCATAGCCATTCACATTCTCGACACATGACACAGAATGTCGACTTGCGAGTTCAGAGAATAGGTGGATAGAGAGGGAGCAAATAGAACAATACTCGGACTTGCATAAGTGCTGCCTTGGTAGATCTGGTGCAAACCCTCCTCCGCCCTTCAGTCAGGGAAGTTTTTCATTCGGAATTTATGGAGAAAGCGAGCATTTTAATATTCTAATAAAGGTGCTAGATGACCTATACGGCCGTCTTTTATCTCTCCATTCTATGGATATGGCAATCAATCATACAATATAACGTCAGGCTTATATCGTGAAGCTCCCTAGAAGGGTTGTAACTTGGAACAGAGTCATAAGCCCTAGTTTATAACTCATAAATCAGAGTTTAGTCGATGAGGTAGGCTATGTATTACGGAATCTTAATTTATAATCAATTTTGTCTGATATTGTCTGTTTTTTTCTGATAGTATCTATATAAGGCTTCTACTAAACTAATTACGAAGCTTACTCATATAATATAAAGCCTTTACTGAAAGTCACCTATAGCCTATAAATAGATAAAATTAGTAATTTATCGTCTAGATTTGATTTTAAGTCTTATAAATTTAATAACTTTATAAGATTTATTAATAAGTATACTTCCATAGGACCTAATCCTATTTAGGATAAGATAAACCCAGATAAATAATAATAGTTAGTACTATTTCTATATTTAAAACTCCATATTTGATTGAATATTATTATTAAGAATCTATAGCTATGGTACTGTCCTTATTTCATATATAAGATAAATCCCTTATTAGGATGGATATACTTAGTCTCTTATCCCTTAATATAGATCATAAGTATAGCTTATCTATATATACTATCTAGTTCCATCTAATAAGAGTCTACTCTATAGATCTAGGTTTATATAAGACTAAGTGGTAGTCTATTAAGAATTTAAGATCTTTTATTCTTCTAAGTTCTAAGAATATTCATAATATATAACAAGAAAAGTCAGATTAAGATTAATTAGCTATTTATATTATTCCTAAACTAAAAATTAATAGTAAAAGATATTCTTGTAAGAAATAAAGGACTAAATAATAAGATAGTAAAGAAGATATAAATTAAATATAAAATTATACTAATATAGGATAGATTTAAAGTCTAAGGTAATATAGTTTATATTATCTTTAAAATTAATTCTTTAAGAAAGAAAGAGTTAAAAGATAGGATTCTTCTTCTTAATATAGAAGAACTAAGAGCTAAGCTATTAATAATAATCTTACTTCTTATATATTATCTATTAGACTTATGCCTAGAGAAGCCTAGAGCTTATCTTTAATCTAGAAACTAATTTAGAAATAATTAAGCACTACTTTAGAATATATTAGGATATCTTATTATTTCTAGCTTAGAAATTTATTATCTATATCTTCTTTTATACTATCTATACTTTTTTACTTAAAGTTTAAATAGTCTATCCTAATATTCTCTTATATTTATTATAACTATTAACTATTCTCTAAAGACTAAAGATTAGTATTAGAGATCTAATTTTAGACTTATCTAAGTATAAAAGAATATATAATTATTATCTTCTTATATAGCTATGGTAAAAGACTTAGATCTTATAAAGGAAATAGTAAAAAATAATTTAGATATAAAATATAATTAGGATAAATTTAAAGTATAAGATAAGATAGTTTATTTTTTAGATTCTTTTCTTTCTTAATTAATATAAAGATCCTTTTCTTCTATAATTAAAAAGGAATCTAGATAAAGTATCTATAATAAATTACTACTTAATTATAGCTTAGTTAGGTTTAAATTACCTAACTAAGCTACTTTTATATATATCTCTATAGTATATTATATAGGCTACTATATAACTAGGTTTTAGTGCTTAATTATATTTTCTAATATTTATATAATTATTCTTTATAATCTAAAATAGGAGGATATTATAAAATTAAAAATTAAATTAAATATATAAAATATTATAAGGAATAAAAGTATTATAGCGTAATATAAAGTTAGGGCATAATATTAGGATAAGGCTAAGACGCTACCTAATTATATCTAATCTACTCCCGAAAAGTATCTATATAACTCGCTTAATTAGGGTTCTACCCTATTATATATATATTAAGTATACTTAAGGAATTAATTAATTCCTTAAGGATTAGTCTCTATCTATTCTATAGTTAAATTATATATAATATCTTAAACCTTATCTAGTTAATAATCTTATCTTAATAATTCTAATCCTTCTACCCCTTAACTATCTAAGGAAAGATAGTAAATACTTATTAAATCTACTCTATAAGAACTATTAGTACCTTTATTATAGAGACCCTAATCTAAGTAAGAGTAATAATCCTAAAAGAAGATCTTATAGTAATCCTTAAGATAATAAATCTCTATATCTAGTAGCTTAAATAGATTAAAGCTATCTATAAAAAGATTACTAAACTTAAGATAGGTCTTTATTAACTTAAACCCTTAGGTCTAATATTTAATTACTCTTAATTCGCTATAGATTTAGTATTAAAGAATATTAATATTAAAATTGATTAATCGCACGGGTGGTCTATTGACTAGTGACGCAGACTTACGATACCATTTCTATGAGCTAATAATGTTATGAAAAACACCACTAATGCCTGACGGAAAATTCAGAACTATGTGATTATTGATATTTTGCTTAGGACTAGTATCTTCTTTCCTGCACTACTTAAAGCTTCACTTCTCGTAGATCCTCTTCTTCCTTGCTTGCCGCACTTCCACAATACTACATACGTATCCTTGTGCTTCTTGGTCCTTACTATTTAGCTCGTACAGTGATCCTCCCCTTTCTGACGTTTCTCCGATCTCATACTCCTCCAATCTTCCTTCTGGATTATATAGCCCAAATTTGTTTAGTTAGGCAACCTACGGCTATTGTCTTGACAGTCTTGGGTACGAATGCATCATATTCGGTAATATTTGATTATATTGGGACACGTTCTGTTTTACCATGGACCTTAAGACGGAGCATCTACTAGTTGTTCGCTTGATGGTGAGCTTTCATAGAAAGCTTTCTTTCATGAGTAGAAATACAAATACAAAATGCTATCAAGAAATCTAATCAGTGTGCCGATCCTGGCGTCGGTTGTTACGATCCACAAAGGCAGGAACAGACATGTCCTGAAGTCTAAACTCCTGAACAGGGCGACGCTGCTCGCCCACATCAGCTTTCTGCCGATGATTATCGATGATGGTGCCGGCTTTTTCTCTCTCAGCCATAACGGTCTCCAACCAGGCGCAGCGAGGGAACCACTTTCTGGAGTGGAGCCAACCAAACACCTTCGCACACCCTATGACTCCCCCCATGATGCTAATGATCTTGAGGGTTGTCTCGAGTCGAGCCACAGCCCCTATTACCATGCAGTATTAGCAACCACCTTGATCCCGATCTTGGTATTCTACGTAGCTAGCTGTATAGGTTTACCCTAATGACGACTTGATAGACACATCCTAGATAGGAGATATCAATTACAAGTGTACAAAAGTGTAGACTCTATACAACAAGCTAACGGACCATGAATCTAATCTACATACCTGAAGGGCGCAGGACGAGAGCTACTTGGTAGATACCATCCATATTTAGACGGTAGTATCCCTCTGAATCAGGGAGGGGGAGGTTGAGGGATGGTGGCATCTTGGTCGCCTTGGCGACGATAGGAAAAGCGCTGTTAACCTCGAAGAGCTATAAGGCCATTGGATTAGTTACTGTTGGTCTTCAGCTATTTCATATTGCTTGTATGGTTGGACCATCGATTGACACATATACACGAAGGAGTGGTTGGTTCTAAAGGTGTCCGGCGCATGAAGGGAAGGCTTGTGGCTCGAACGAGCAGTGGCTGCGGGTTCCAGAAGATGCGAGAGGGTCTCGACAAAGTTCTTCCGATGCGGGCATACACACTGCTGGTGGCAGTACAGAGTGATGCATCTCCTTGAGAGTGCCCGCCCTTGTCCTTCCAC
This sequence comes from Penicillium tannophilum, assembly GCA_028829675.1. NCBI lineage: Eukaryota > Fungi > Ascomycota > Eurotiomycetes > Eurotiales > Aspergillaceae > Penicillium > Penicillium tannophilum. The sequence continues at coordinate 1,622,815 of JAQKAK010000008.1, forward strand.
CATTGACGAAGATGAGTGGCAGTGGAAATGCAGTGAAAACACATGCAGATAGGCGCAATGGAGTATCGATCAACCAAACTTGAGGCTGGAGCTTCGAAGGATCATGCCATATTGGATCTCGTAGTTATGGCCTTCAATTGCATGTTGCTCGGATGACCGCGTAGCCATCTTTCAATCCCAACTCCGAGTGTATATGTGTCTATCGAAGTTCCAGCAAGATTCACTTACAAAGAAGAGGAGGAGGGCGAGGAGGAGACCGCGATGCTGGTGGCCAATCATTGCTGAGCAATCCTTGATGGTAATGGGGGTGGTAGTGGTGCTGTTGATGGTGCTGCAAGAGAGAGGCATACAAAGAAACAGAGCTTGGAATTTAGTTACCTGGAAAAGGGAAAGGGGAAGAACCGAAAATTTTGCGAGATCTCGGTTCGGGGTCGCTCCTTCCTTCTACACTAATAGCACTGAGCGCCTTGCGCCTACCCACAGTTACTTTTATAGGATATAGCCTACATCAATCTTTACCACTCAATACACCCCAGCGAGAGTAAACAGCGAGCACAATAATCAATTTCAACCAACGAGTTCAAAACGCAGAGTTTGACCAGCGAGCGAAAGCAGGAAGTTCAATCGGCAAGTAAACAGCGAGTAAACAGCGAACACAAGCATACAACAACCTTCAGGTATTATGAAACCATGTATTACACCCTGTATGAGCTGAATAGCAAGAACTAACGCATAGCATAAGAACACGTATGTATAAAGAAGATTTAGAAAGTCTAAGTAGGAAAGAACGGGTGCCTAGGCTAATAATGATTACTAGTAGCTAATAAGATGGATAGCGCCTAGGAAAGGGTTACTGATATCGAATATGGTGAGTGCTTAATAAGGGATCAACGAAGGTACTATAGGGTAGCGTACTATATGCACCATAGAAGTAGAATTGTGTAGGCAATATCCATGTAGGAGTGATAGCGATGGTATAAAGAAACAAAAGGCTAGGTAAGAAGATATTAAAAGGGAAGTAAATTGAATATGATATAATATTCAATCAAAGTAGGATTGGTATACTTAAGATAGTATATTCTAAATTACTTATAAATCTAAACCTAAAGGAAGGAAAGAATCAAAAAGAGAGTTTAAAAGAGAAGTGCGCTAATTATACTAAGCTTACCCTAAGAGCCTAGAGCATACTCTTAACCTTAGTACTTATAAGGATTAAAGGGCTAGTGTTATAGGGCTAGTGTTATAAAAGAAAAGTTAGTTACCACTTTTCTAAGGTAGAAATCATAGGATATCTTAGATATCCTAAAATAGCGCTAAATCAGAAGTGAATTAGCTTCTAGATTAGAAGTGAGCTCTAGGCTTACCTAGAGCTAGTCTATAATAAAGTAATAAAAGAAGTAAGATTATTATAAATTGCTTACTTAGCTCTTACTCTATAATAAAGTAATAAAAGAAGTAAGATTATTATAAATCACTTACTTAGCTCTTACTCCCTCTATATTAAGGAAGAAGAATCCCTCTTTTTTAATTCTTCTCTTCCTTAAGAATTAGTTTTATAATTAATATAAACTATATTATTTTAGACTTTAAATCTATACTATATTAGTACTATTTTATATTTATTTTAGATCTCTCTTACTATCTTCTTATCTAGTCCTTTTACTCCTTATAGTAATACTATTAAGCTATAGGGTATATAGAGATATAGGATCTTATATTACTCTATACTTAGTAAGGTAATTAGTAAGTAATATATACTCTAATATATTATTACTATATATATAATATACTATTATATTAAGCTATATATAGAGAAAGGCTTTAACTTATTTATAGTACTTAAGAATCTTATCTTATAATATTAATAGATATAGCTAGATAAAATAAGAAGTATTATCTATAATAGTTAAGAAATAGTATTAATAATATATACTTCTAATAGATATAAGACCCTAGATATCTATATATAGTTATTTATTAGGGATAGATTTAATATACTTATTCTTTTTAAATAGAAGTATATATCCCTTATCCTTAATATAGGATATATAGTAATCTAATATAGTAGTTCTAGGCTTTAAAGTAATACTATTAATATATTTAATAGTGTTTTTTACTTAATTTTTACTAATATATATTATTCTTTAGTAAGTAAGCTTAAGAGATATAGGAGTTACTCTATCTATTAGTTTTATAGTACTATAATATATATTTATAGATAGAGAGAGAGATAGTAATATCTTTATAGTTATATATAATAAGACTATATTTAAGAAGCTAATATTTAATTAGAAATAGGCACCTTCTAGCTAGATATATCCTATTAATTCTAGTAAACCCTTATATATTAATATAGTATATAGAATATTAAATTATATTAAGATTCCTTAACTTAGTAAGCTAAAGATAGATATTAGAGAAGCTATAAGAGCTAGGGTATAATAAATCTTATATAAGATAATTAAATCTATAATAGACCTATCTTTAGTAGTTAGATCTAGTATAATATCTTTATATCCTTTTACTTAGAAGATATTACTAATAATAGTTTATATAGATATATACTAATAGGTATAATTAATATATAATAATTAATATAGTATTATATATATTATAGTACCTAAGTCTAGTATCTACCTAAGTAGATTTTCTATAATATTAGTAATAGCTAACTACTCTTAATATATAACTATAGTATTTATCTACTAATATCTAGTAATTAAATTAGAGATTACTAGTATAGTAGAGATCTCCTTAGTAATAAAAGTTATAATAGTAGTAGTAATAATAGCTTATTACTTTATAATAGTTACTTTCTTAGCTTCTTTTAGTAGCTTATACTATAAGGAGTAGTAATTACTAAATTTTCTATAATAGAAGTACTAGATTATTTAGTAATCTATCTCTAGAATATTATCCTTCTTCTTATTAGATTCTAACTCTCTATAACTATAGTCTCTATCTCTATATTCTTAATAATTACCTCTAGCGCCTTATAGAGTTCTATAACTATATAAAGCTATATTAGATAATATAGTAGAAGTAATAAATATAGTAATAATAGTAATATAGTTAAGTTTAAAGAGATTAGAGCTATAGAAAGCTTAGAGATATAAGTATATATTATTTATAGTAATTAAATTAATCTCTATGTATATTAGTAATTTAATAAAGTAAGTACTATTAGGATTAGCTAAAACTACTACTAAGAATAGTTAAAAAATAATCTCTAGTAATATATATTTAGAGAATAACTTATAAAGACTCTAAGCTACTTAGAATTTACTTAGAAATATTATACTAGACTCTCCCTTATTAAAGCTAACTTTTAATTATTTATTAAATAAGTAATACTTTATATAGAAATCACTTATAGTATACTACTTTTATAAAGAGTTAAAGACCTTATAGAAACCCTTAAAGCTATAGATATACTACTTAGTAGAGTTTAATAGTAACTTTATAAGATAAATAGAACTAATATATAAGAGTATATAATAGTTAAGTATATATTCTAAATTCTCTACCTTATATTATATAATTTCCTCTAGTATAACCTTATTATATAGGGTACTATATACTAGATAGATAGCTATATTATTAAGATAAGGTTATTAACTAGATAAGGTTTAAGATATTATATATAATTTAACTATAGAATAGATAGAGACTAATCCTTAAGGAATTAATTAATTCCTTAAGTATACTTAATATATATATAATAGGGTAGAACCCTAATTAAGCGAGTTATATAGGTACTTTTTAGGAGTAGATTAAGTATAATTAGATAGTATCTTAGCCTTATCCTAATATTATACCCTAACTTTATATTACGCTATAATATATATAGAGTTATTTATTAGTTATATTTTTATATAAAGGGTATAAGTAGCTATCTAGTATATATAGGAGATATTTATTAATAGTAGTAAGACTATTTTTAAGGCCTATATATTACTAATCCTAGTCTACTTCCTTAGAGAGCTTAATTTTATACTAAGTATTAAAGAGAGATAAGTCTAGGCGTAAGTTATACTTATTAGAGATAAAAGATATCCTTATTTATAGAGGTATCTATATAATTATTCTAGGTAATAAGGGTTATAAGGATCCTAGAGATAAGGGACCTAATAGAGGTAGAGGTAGAGTCTAAGGTAGTAGAGTTATAAGAGCTTACTAAAGACCCTAGTATATTAGCGCTATAGGCGTAGCGTTCCTTATCGCTATAGTAAGGTTAGATAAAGTTATAAGTGCTAGGAAAGCTCCTAGTATCTATAAGTACTAAGTTAATAATATAATACTAGCTATAGATCGCCTAGTAGGAGATAGTAGTACTAGTATTATAGTAGACGTAATAGTAGAAGGGCCTATAGTAATAGATACTACTATAGATAGGCCTATAAGCTTATTATTAGACGAATACTCCTTATATAAGATAGTATTCTTCTTATAGGGAGAATATCTAAGAGCGCTTATTAAGTATTAAAATTATATAAGTTAGGGTTACTAAGCTTAAGAGGAGATTAAAAGAGTAGGCGAGCTTAACTATATATAGATCTACTTAATTAATATTAAAAACTATTAATATTAAAGGTAGTAAGTGCTTATACTATATTAACTAGAGGGATTAATAAATTATAGATTTATTAGTTAAAGCTAATAGATAAGGCGAATAATTATATATAAAAAGAGGTAATATTAGGTAGACCTAACGTATAGATATACGTGAATATTCGACTAAAAGGGGGTAACTAGGTATAATATAGTTACGGGTGGGGTGCTATAGATAAGTAGCTATAGAGTGGGTAAATAAGACTTATATAGGAGCTTAGCGATAGCGAGGTTAGAATAGAAGCAATAAGTTACTTGGTAAGAGTGCTCGTAAGCTCTAGGCTTATAACCTATGCGAGAGAAAGTGGAAGTAGTACAATATGGTACGTAGCGTAATATTAGGTAGCGATAAGGAGAAGAAGAAGATCTACGAGAGGTGAAGCCTAAGTAGTAGGATGGAAGGCACTAGTCCTAAAGGGGATATTAACATAATATAATTTATGTTGATTATAAACTGGAACTTAAAGAAGGAAAGAATAGAGAGATAGGAATTCTTTTTTCCCTTGATGTAAAGGAATTAAAACCTAAATAAGAAGCTTACTTCTTCTATATTACTTATTATAGACTTCTAGGTAAGTCTAGATTTCCGTAGAACGTAACTTGGGTTGAAGGTATCGACCCAAAACCCAAGCCGGAGTCCTTGATTTTAGATATTATATTTTCTGTCAGCCTAAAAGGTTATAGTCTCCCGTAAGTCCTGCGCATCTTACCGTAGAGTACCATAATACTCACCGCCGCTTTTTTTAATTGACCGCATCCAGATCCGGTCAAATCTCACCTCTTCAAATGGAATCGGAGCACTGCAATTCCATAGAAGAATACATTTCTAGCTCATACGTATGCTAGTAAGTATTACTAGTAGACAAAAATATTGTCAACGCCTTGATATTCTTCCTTTTGTCCATCCTCATCCTTTTGGCTTAGTTCACCATAGTCAAAATCTGACTCTGCGGAATCCAAAGATACACCTGCTGACAATCATTATGAATCATTTGAAAACCCTCGTCAGATCCTATGTTGCACGCTCACGCAAGGCAAACAGCTCTGAATTTTACACCAAGAATACACTTCTCGGACTCCCGACGGAGTTATTACTGCATATTTGTGACTTACTCACAGTGGTCGATCTTGTTTGCCTTTGTATCTGCAGTCATAGACTCCATACGATCTTCCGGAGGTATTATCGGCTGCCCTCTCTCAGAAAAGACAAACTCTCGATCTTTGCCCGACTAGAAAGAGACCTTCCAGAATATTTTGCTTGCGATATTTGCAACATTCTTCATAGGTATGATAGATCAGAAAGTTTCGGGCTTAGTGGATTGGTTCAAAACAGAACTTGCCGACTTCCCTGCATAAGGAAAGGGGATACACTGGAGGAAGACTGGCTTGGGGACTCATCAATTAGTATGAGAACCCATTCGAACTTCTCATACCCAAGGAATCGTATTTCCTTCCTCCAACTCAAGCTTGCGATGAGACGGTTTCACTATGGCCCAGGTTCTGGGATCAATATAGAATCTCTATCATTCACACAAGTTATCCGCCATTGCCATCCGTTCGACACAGTCCGAAACAATGAGTTTAAGGCATTACGCTACCCAACTATCGACTGTCTATTCTCAATACAAGGGGAGATATTTCCCAACCCTCCTGGGGTCTATATAAGGATGCAGGACATTGTGCTTCTTGAGATATGGGAAGATTCAAAGATCAATTCACCCAGGAGTCCCCTCGAGGACTATGAAATCTGCAGACACATCTCTCTTCAAAGTAAAGTCGCTGATCTGGAATGTATATACGATGGAAGAAAAGACTTCTTCTCCTATACTTGTCGCAAGTGCAATACAGAATCATTGGTCGAGATCTGTAGGCTTGGTTCTAGAGTTGCCCTTATCATGACAAGATGGGTCAACCTAGGACCCGGCCGAGACAAAGAGGATCCTTTATGGAAGATTCATATACACGGCTCCTATGCCTTCCCAGAACAACTCGAGGACTCACTCATCACACAAAGCCCTCGTGTACGTTTCGAGGATATGGCGCCTTTGTCGTTCAAAGAACTGCGATCTCGCAACCTGTCCTATCTTTGTAATAAGCGATACAAAAAGGGAAAGCCTTTTGTCAGACAAGAGGCAGGACTTTATCACATATCGTATAAGGAGCCATCAAAGATATGGAGGATTCTATCTATGTGCTCCTAATTAGGCCGTTCGGTAGGATCTCGATAATTAAGTATCCTATCACCATGATTAAGATAATTAAATCGTATATCATATACTATATAATATACCCTTAGTAGTCTAGTCTAAACTTCTATAATCTAGTTAATATAGGACTAAATCTTTAAGTTCTCTTATCTTATCTAATTCAGAGCTAGTTTAGTATTCTTTAATCTATTTAGGGTTATTTTCTACTATTTTAGGAAGCTATTATAGTTTAATTAGGACTACATAGTATAGTTTTTATTACTACTATTATCCTAGGGGTTAATTAGATAAGGGTAATAATAATAGTAGTATATAAGTATACTAGATAGATTAATATTAATAATAATATAATCACTAGAGGGTGGGCTTATAATATATACTAACTAAAACGCTAGGCGCATTTTAGTTAGCTATACTAATCTTTAAATCTATACTATAATTTAATTATTTATACTTTTTTACTAATTCCCCTTTTATCCCTTCTATATTAATTATATAAGGTATATTTTCTAATTCTCCTAATATAAAAGCCTTAAAATCTCTAATTTTAAGGTCTTTATCTAATCTTTCTAGAATTAAGACTAATTATTATACTAAAATCTAGAGAATCTAGGCCTATTCTTTTCTTTTCTTCTTTTTCTTATTATATCTCTAAATTTACTAGTTAGTATCTTTTAGTATTAAAATAGTCTTACTAGATAGCTATTATTTATTATAGACCTACTTAGGATATACTACTCTAGAGCGCGAAGAACTAATAGTTCCTAAGAACTATCTAGTAGCGCTTAATCGTGGCTTAGTTAGGTTTAAATCACCTAACTAGGCTACCTATAGATACGTCTCTATAGCGTATTATATAGGCCGCTGCTTAACTAGGTTTTAGTGCTTAACTAGGTTTTTTATATTTATCCTAGCTTTTCATAACCATTTTTTATAGAACCTATTAATAAATAACTTATTTATCGCCTAAGAGATCTAACTATATATCCCCCTTATTAATTTAACTCTCCTAATTAATAGGTAGTTTCTTAACTCGTTTTATATCTAATAAGACCTATTACTTATTAAACTTTATAATATTTACTTTCCTCTTAACTTCTATAATTAATCCCTTTATATCTCTAATATTAATTAGTCTAATCTTTAATAGTATCTACCTAGATAAGGGGTAATTTCTATATTTTATAAGTATAATCTTTTACTATAGAAGGTAAATATCTATCTACTAATTAACTATAGTTTAGTTAAAAGCCTTATATATCTAGTAGACCCTCCTATCTAATTTCTCTTAGTCTTTAGGTATAAGTCTAGGGCCCTTCTCTAAACTCTATAGTATCTTATTTATATAATAAGCGCTTCGCTAGGGGATCTTAGGAGCTATTATAGAGCTTAAAGATAGAACTAGTAAGAGTATCTAGATAATTCTAAGGGCTTTATTAGAAAGTAGATTATAACTAGTAAGAATTAGGAGCTTAGGCTTAGTATCTATAATCTTTTAAATAATAAGGCTAGGGTTAAAGGGATAAAGCCCTATCCTCTTCTAGCTAGATTAGATAATATAGGGATTTAGGGCTTCCTTATAGACTTAGTAGATATAATAGAAAAAGTCACACTTATCTATAAGTCCTATACCTAGGGATTATATAAAATTATTTAATCTCCTATATATCTACTTAAGATTTTAAAATAGTATACTATTAAGTAGTTAATAAAGATAAGTTATATATAGTACTAATAAAAAGGTAATAATATTATAGTCCTTATAGTACTAGAGAAATTTAATTATTATATATAATCTATAACTATCTATAATTAAAAGCCGTTTTTTATCTAGCTAGTATTAATATATTTCTCCTCTCCTAAGTTCTAGGATATTTATAAAATAGCCTTTTTCTTTCTAATATCTAGGAAGGTAAAAAAAGTACTATAATCTAAAAACTCACCTTTTTTAGTCTAATCCTAAGTATATTATCAAAGTATTTTAACCACTTAAAAGTTAGATTATAATTAGTTATACTAGAGCTTAAAGTAGAGATTTTACCTCTATTTTAAGGCTAAAGATTACTTCGAAACTAATTAATAAGAATATTAGATCCTTTAATAATAAAAAAGGGTAAAAGAGCGTAACTATCTACTAATATATACTTAATAGCTATCACGAGTTTTATATATAGTAAGGTCCTTAGCTTACTTAATACTATAATAGTCCTTAGAAAGTACCTTATAGCGATCTTACTAGGCTATAATAAAGCTAGATTTATTAAAATTATAAATACTAGAAGGCCTTATAGAATATATATATTTCTTAAATCTATTATAGAAATTTTAAATATCTATAGTAGATATTTCTATATATATAGCTTCTATTAGCTTTTAAATAATAAGCTTTAAATTAGATAGGTAATATTTTATAAAATTATATATCTAGGTTTTTCTAAGGGTATAGACCTTAATTTTAGTAGTCTCTATACCTACGTTTTATCTAATCTTATAAATATATAGACTAAATAATATATAAATTACTTAAGCCTCTACTACCCTAGGAGTTAGTAGAATACTAATTTCTCTAAGGTAGTAGATCTAGGTAATAAGGGATTTCTCTTAAGCTAAGCTAAGGTATCTATAAGGCTATAGATGTTTAGTTTTATTTAGTATGCCTTAAATTCGAGTGCGTAAGTGCTTATATAGGATATTAAATTCACACGATAGGGCCTTAATATTAGGCTTTTTTCCGCGTTATATTATAGATATTGCTTATTTAATCTAATCTTCGATTTTATAATATTCCCCTATCTTAGGTGGTAAAGCGTGACTATATGAATAATAGAAAACCTAGTTAAGCACTAAAACCTAGTTAAGTAGCGGCCTATATAATATACTATAGAGACGTATCTATAGGTAGCCTAGTTAGGTGATTTAAACCTAACTAAGCCACGATTACTACCTAAGCTATTTATAGCCCTATATTCGCTATTATATAGAATACTTAATTATACTATAGGATAGTTAGTAGAAGGCTAAGACTAACTATTTTAGTATAAGAGGAAAATACCTAGCCTTAGTAATAAGATATTTAGAGGAATAGGATTATATAAGGCCTAATCCTTAGTAATTAATTAGTATTCTATCTATTTAAAGAAATAGACTAGTCTTAATATAGGAATAGACCTATCCTAAGAGGGGATAAGACTATATAAGGGATTAGATATATAAAGATACTTATTATTATATATATATTTAGTTCTTTATATTTAATTATATATTATTACTTAGAACCTATAGTTCTAGCTTTATACTTATTTTATACTTAAGATAACTACCTTACTAAAAGAGATATACTTAGTCTCTTATTACTTAATATAGATCCTAAGTATAGCTTAACTAGGCGCTGATATCTAGTACTATCTAATAAGAGTCTATTCTATAGATCTAAGCCTATATAAGGCCTAATAATAATAGTATAATTATAACTAAGACTTAAGGATAAGCCTTAATATATATATATAATTACTATAAATAATACTTACTATAACTAATTAGTACTATATAATATTATTTAGTCCTTTTTATCTTTTTTAGTTATTAATAAGCTTAAATTAATATAATTTACCCTAAAGCTCTTTTATATATTTAGTATTAGCTAGAGCTCCTTTCTAGAAGAGTTTAAAGTATCTTTATTTTAGTCTAATAATTTCTAAATATATTTCTTAAGTTTATATACCCCTTAAGTAAACTTTTTAATTAGTTAAAGTAGTAAATTAATAGTAAAAGAGTATAGTTATAAAATATAACTATATATTATAAGAATTAGATTATTTTAATATCTTTTATTCTTTCTTTTTTATATTAGTCTAATAATAATATTAAGATTAAAAAGATAAAGCCCGATTTCTTAAAAAGCGCTTTAGATTATATATTATCTAAATACTTTTTCTTAAATTTAGGTAATATTTTTAAGGAATTACTACTTTACTAAATCTAAATAGAACTATATATTAGATAGGGTATTTTCCTTCTAGAATTCTTACTTTAATCTTAAAGGCTTTTAATCTAAAGATTAAGTAAAAATATAATATATATAAAAAGAAGCTAATTAGAATAATTAAGTTTTTTTTATAAAAATTAAGGAATTTAAAGATTAAATGGGATCTATATTTATTAAAAAAAAGTACTTAATTTCTATTAATCCTAACTTAATCTTTTATATTCTTATAAAATATATATTATTATTTAAGAGTAAGAAGATTAGATATCTATCTATTTAAAGAAACTTAGATATTATAATATTAATTAAGCGCTAGATTATTCTAGAACTAGCCTTCTATATATATATAATCTTTAAAAATTAGATATAGGATTATAATCTAGCTATTAATAATAATATATTTAAGGGATTACTATAAAAACCCCCTTTTAGCTATAAAAACCCTTTTCTAACTATCTTTAGTTAGTATATATTATATAAGTAAATATTAGTATTCTAGTATATATAGAAAGAAATACTTTAAGTTATATACTATAAGACTATATTTTTAAACCCTTAATATTTTCTATTTAAGCTACTACTATATATTACTTTATCTTAATATATTATAGGGATTATAGTAGTATATAGAAAGGTAGGCTATAGTAAGTAAATTAGAATACTATAGATAGCTTAATTTCAGGGTTAAAGTTATTATAAAATAGGTTAATTTAGCACTTTTAAAAAAGGCGTTTAAAAAGCTCTTATTTATAGTAGCTTAAAAAATAAATAATAAGGGACTAAAATATAATCTTATAGAAGATAACTTCTAAGTATCTCTTTCTATATATATTAGAATACTAATATTTACTTATATAATATATACTAACTAAAGATAGTTAGAAGGGGTTTTTTATAGTAATTATCTATATTTATACTATTTTATATTTAATTTAGATCTCTCTTACTATTCTCTTATCTAGCTCTTTTATTTTTTTATAATTTCTAATTCTTTTATTTTAGGCTATTTAAGAAAATAGTAAATATATCTATACTATTCTATTTTTTAAAATAAATCCTAATTCTAAAATCTAAGAAGAATAAAATCTATATATTAAAAAATAGACTTAATAAGCTTAAGAAATTATTTAATAATTAAAAAGAATTTAGACTAGAAAAAAAAACTATCTTTAGTTTCTAGAGATTATAAATCTTTCATAGCTCTTAAATTTATTTTTATCTCAAAAAGATAAAGATATTAAGATTAAAATATTAAAATCTTAAATAATTAGGTCTTAGTTTAGAAGTAATATAAATAGTAATTAATCTTAATCCTATTTTTTTACTATTTTTTTTTAAAATATTCTTTAGAAATCTTAAGAATCCTTAGTAGACTAATATATATTAGTAATACTAGTAGAATAAAATAAATAAAATATATACTAGAAAAGACTCTAGAATAATACTAAGATAAAGCTAAGTTATAGGAATATTTTAAAAGATGGACTCTTATTTTAATCTAGAATACTACTAATTTTAAGATAAATATTAGAAACTAAATTTAAACTATATACTAACTATATACTTAGTATCTATTTAATTTTAAGATATATTTAAACTCTCTAAAAGAGTATTTTCTAAAAAAAAATAAAAAGAATTTAGAATTAAGACTAGAGATATAAGAATATATATAATCTTTATTAAAAACTAAAATAAAATAGTATTACTTACTATATTATATTAGAATCTTTTTTTTAAAAAAATAGCTTTAAAATACTATTATTTTAAAGCTAGATTAGACTTATTCTATAAGAAACCTAAAAGCTTTAATAAAAAGCCCTAAAAATAAAAGAAATCTAAGAAGAAACTAAAGAATTAATTTAATATTAAATAGAGTACTTACTATTATAACTATAATAATCTTAATTTTATATAACTAAATTATCTATAGAATACCTAAGTATAATAAACTATAATTAAAAAAAATAAAGTTAGAAAATTAAAAAAGATTAGAATAAAATCTTACTACTTTAATATATCTTAATTTAATAAAAGTTTTATAGTATTTTATTATTATTAAAAAATAGCTTAATAATAGACTTTTATTAATCCTAATATAATAGCTAAAGTTAATATTATTAGTCTAGAATATTTTAAAAATACTAATTTAAATCTATAAAACTTATAATTCCTAATATTTAAGTAATTAGAAATCTCTTAGTTCCTATTTATAAAGCCTTTATTATTCTTATTACTCTAATAGATAATAAAGATACTATTAAATTAGTAAAATAAGATTATATTATTATAGATAGACTCTTAAATTAGGATTCAAGTCCTATTATATTATTAATAATAGCTTTAATAGAGCTAGAAATTTACTTAGTATTTATTATAAGGGAGAGAATAGTAATTAAGAATTTTATCTTTAAAATTATAATAGCTTATTAGTTAATAGAAGCCTATTAAAATTAAACTTATATTTTTATCTTAATTATAATTCTATAATTATTAATAAAGGAAAGAAGAGATAAGCCTAAAGTAAGCTTAATTTAAGATTAGAATAATATTATGATATTAGAATAAATAACCTAAATATAAAGAGAAATAATAATAAAGTATAATTTAAACATATTAAGAATATACTAGAGTAGATACTAGAGTAGATACATACTTAGATTAGAGCCTTTATATTAGTCTTATCTATATTAGTAATTAAGCTCCTAGTACTAGGACTAGACTATAGGGTTTTTTTGAACAAATATAGATATATCTTAATATAAACTAGATATAATTAACTAATAAAGAGAGTAAACTTATTTTTATATTAATCTATTTATATAGATAAATATAAGACTAGTTCATAGCTCATATCTATAAATATTCGTTATAATCTATATCATAAATAGGGTAGAGATATAATTATATCTTCGCGAGCTATAACGTATATTATAAGCGAGCGAGTCACCTAGGTAGCTAGGTCACCCTAAAACATATAGTTAATGCAAGGAATTATAGCTTTTCTTGGATTTCCTTAAAAATATATATTCTTTATACTATCCAAAGTCCACACCTAGGGTTAAATTAATTTCTATAGAGGATTAAGTCAAAGATATATACTTCAAGCTTCAATAGCCAGATTATAGTATATTCTATAGTAACGTTCCAAAATTATATACTAGATCACACTTAAGGTTAAACTATAATTATCTAAAAGAAGTAGCACTAAAAATTTAATATAGTTTATATATATTATTACTAGGATATAAAATCGCATTCACTATATATTTAAGGGTGACCTAGCTAACTAGGTGACTTACTCGCTTATAAAATATATTAATAACTTTATAGCTTATCTAAGTTAGATATTTAGGGAAATTAATATAACTATTAATACTTAAAAGAAAGCTAGTAGTATTATATTAAACTACTTCTATAGCTATTTATATTATATAATATAAATAAATTATAGCCATATTGAAATAGGAAGATTATACTCTTATTCTATAATATATTAAAGGACTATAATCTTATATTAAAGTATATAGAAGACTAAAATACTATATTAAGGACTACTAAAATAGAGAGTAACTAATATAATAGTTTAGAGCTACTAGAAAATCAGAGGACTACAAAAAACTATAGTTATTATATATTACCTAGCTACTATAATCAATAGAAGGATAAGATAAGATTAATATTATATTAGATAGATTACTATATAGATATATAATACTTAGGGAGTATATCTAAGAACTAATAGATAATTTAGAGATATATTATTTTGAAATAGACTAAGAAGTATCGAGCTAATTTTTATATAAACTCTAGAATATATATAATAAAGTACTAATAACTAAAAGCATAGGACTTAACTAGTCTTAGAGAATAGAATACTATTATCTAAGATCTATAATTATAATCTTAGAACTACTAATATTATAAAAATAAAAATATAGATTTTAGTTAAATTAGACTATAAGAATCTTATATTCTTTATCTTAGAAAAAGAACTTACTAAAAGATAAGTAAAATTAATAGTCTAAGATATCATTATTATATAATTCTAGAATTAAATACTAGGATAAGAAGACTAATAGCTAAATATATATATTTAGTTATTAACTAGATTATAAAAAAAGAGTTAAGGAAGTTATATTAACTCCATTAATATAATATAATAATAGAAATCTAATTTATAATTATTATACACTCATTATAATTAATAAAATATAAGGTAATATATCATTATAATAGATTAAAGAAATAAAATCAAGAATAAAATCTTATAGTAGATATTCAATAATAAAAGTAAAAGAATAATCATAGACAAAGAAATATTACTTATATATAAATTAATTTATAATCTTAGATTAATATATAAAAATATTATTTAGATATACTATAATAAACTATTAAGGAATATCTTAAAATTAAGGAAATAATAGAATTAATTGTATATTGTTTCTTTATTTTAGGAATATACTAGAAAGTCTAAAAACATATTAGTAGACATAAGATATACTTATAGAACAAATCCACTATATACTTCTTATATAAAGAGATATAGATCTTAGAGATATCTAAAAAACTATAAGAATAGATTATAATAGACTTGAATTATCATAGGAATTATAAATGAGTTAACTATATATATTCCTAATTATATATATAAAAGAATTAATAGTCTTAATTCTAATTAGGAATTTATAGATTATAGATTGTTTTATTATAATGAATTATTTACTCTAAATATATAATATTTATCTATAAATTAATAAATAGTTATAAAAAAATAAAATAAATAAGAAAGTAATATCTATAATATTATATAAATTATTAATAGAATAATTAATTAGAACTTTTACTAATTATATAATTCTCATATAATAATATATATAGTATAGATAATAATAAAAGAACTAATTAATAACTATATAATAATAGAATTATTCTAGATTCTAGCTATAAGAACTAAACAATTATATCTCTAAATAATAAGAGATATTAAGTTTTTTAGACTATAAAGAAAGAAAGATTATAACTAAAAATATAGAAAAAGCCTATAGCTATTAGAAGAGAAAAAATTATAATTTTTACATTAGAACATTAAGACTAAATAAGCTTAAATATAAATAATTAAGATCGTTTATAATTAAAAAAAAATAGACTAGTGAATTATAAGGTAAGATTACTAAAGAGTATAAATAGAATTTATTTAGTTTTTTATATTTTACTAATAAAAATATACTTAATAATTTATAAATTAAGAATATTAAATTCAAAGAAAGCTTAATTCATATATTATATTATAGTTAGTAATAGCTTTTAGTAAAATAACAAGAGTATCTTATCTTTGAAATTATATAGAAATTTATAAAGAAATTTATAAAGAATTCAAGGGGCTACTACTAACGAATTTAATAATATTACTAAAAAATAAAGAAGATTCATAAGGAATAGTAATTTAAGGAATAGTAATGGAAATAGTAATTAATATTTATCTAATTTATTTAAAAAAAAGAGTTCAGTAATATTATTATCTAGATCAAAGTAATATTCTTATATATAAATATGAAAACCTAAGGGTTCTTAATAATAAGATTAGAATACTTAACTATAGTGTAAGTAGCCTTAGCTTTATAAACTTTTAGTTAATTAGCCTTAATATACTTTTTCTATAAGATAATCTATCTCCTCTCTTATATAATATTAAAGTTTTTCTAAGTTTATAATATCTTTATATCTATATATAACAAAATTTACTAGCTAACTTCTATAGTAAGTATTATTATTTATAGATATATATTAATTTAGTAACAATCTGGGTCTTAGCTTTAAAGAGCTCTTTTTCTAGTTATTAAAAGAAGATTAAGATTCAGGAGATAAAGTTACTATAACTTAATAAATACTTATTTAGGTATTTTATACATAATATCCTAATCAGCGTATAAATAATAAGAATCGCTTTTAGAATAATTAGCATAAATATAGATACGACAAAAATAAGTAGAATAAAAATAAGAGATAATAGATTTAAAGCCTTTATATTTAATTAATTAATAAATTTTATAATTAGATACACTAAATAAAAATATATTTAAGAGTTATAAAAAGTAGAGCATAAAAATTTAAAAGGATTTTCAAAAGTAAAGACTATATTCATTTAAAAAAGATAGCGATTATTAGGAAATATCTTTAAAGATAAGGACCAAAGAAAAAAGAGAGTAATAGTATAGACTTATTTAGTATATAATACTCTAGAATATTAGAGACTAATAGTTCTTAAAAAGTAACTAAGCTATACTTATGAATATTCTTTTTTAGATATAGTAATTTTCTAGTTAGATATAATACTTTCTATATTAGGAGAATGTAGTTTTTATATTTAAATTAAGTATTTTTATAGTTATAAAACTAGATTATTACTAAATTCAAGAATTTATATATTAATATATATATATATAGGGTATAATTTTAGTTTCTATATTAAGCCCTTTAATTAAAGATATAACTATAAGTTATATTTAGTAAACTTAGCTAATGAAAAATATTCGATACTATTTAATCATATAGATATATAGGAATATAGGAATATAGGAATAAGGCATATAAGTATATAAAGACTAGCCTATAATATAAATACTATACTTTCCTAGGATAAATAGTATCATATCTAATTATAAGTTTACTATATCTAAATAGGCGATTACTACAAAAACCCCCTTTTAGCTATAAAAACCCCTTTCTAACCGCTTTTATTTAGCGTATATTATATAAGTGAACATTAGTATTCTAGCACGTATAGAAAGACATACTTTAAGTCGTGTACCACAAGACCATATTTTTAAACCCTCGAAATTTTCTATTTTAACTTACAATTATGCATCACTCTAGTTTCATATCTTATAGGGATCGTGATAGTACGTAGAAAGGTAGGCGGTGGTGGGAGTTAGAATACCATAGATAGCTTATTTTAGAGGTTGAAATTGTAGTATACTAGGTTAATTTAGCACTTTTAGAATAGGTGTTTATAGAGCTCTTATCTATAGTAGCTTTAAAAGCAAATAATAAGGGTTTAATATATATATATATATTCGTGGAAAATAAACTTGTAAGAATTTCTTTCTATAGTTATGTATTAGAATATTAATGTTCGCTTATGTAATACACGCTAACTAAAGGTGGTTAGAAGGGGGGTTTTATGTTAGTCGCCTCTAAATAATAAGGCTTATATTTACTATTTATATTATTTATAGTCTTTTACCTACTACATTATGGAATATATGATTATACTATACTATAATTAGAGATAGACTAAAACTACCTATTTTAGTATAATAAAGAAAACTCTACTTTAATAGTAAGATATTCAAAGGAATATAGTTATATAAAGCCTAATCCTTAGTAAGTATTAATGAGTCTATTTAAGTAGACCTAATATAATAGTAGAAAATATTCTAATAATAGGAATAAAAGGATTAAATATATAAGGATACTTATTATTATATCTATATTAAGCTCTTTATACTTAATTGTATATTATTACTTAGAACTTATATAGTGGCGTTATAAGTGTTTAAAACCCCCCCTTTACCGCTCTTTCCCCACTACCTACTATATATAGTATACCGCTTATAGAAACACACTAGTAGAATAACGCACTTCTACTTTATTTAATCGAATTTACTATTATATATATAGTATATATATATATAAATATACCTCTAATCCAAACTTCTAATATTCTTTAATAATATAATCCTCTAATAACGGTTTCTAACATTATATAGATATCAAGACGTCGCTAATTAGCCCTACACGAGCGCGTTAAAATCGTCAAGCTTAAGGCAATTAGTCACTTATATAGAGAGATCTAGTAGCGCTTTTCTTATATCCTAAAAAGCATAATCAAGACCATAATTACTTAAGTAAGCGCATAACATCTAATATAAGAGATGCTTCCTTAATTAGGTTACCTAAAGAAGCTCTTAGATAGAGATAGAAGTATGCTTCTAAACACGATTACTAAAGACCCATAGATTAAGTACGATCACCTTCTTAGGTCTGTTAATCAAGATATATCTTAGTAGACACTTTAGAGGTTTTTTTAAGAGTATAATAAGCGGAAATAGCTCGTTCTTTAGCGACTAGAGCTTACGAAAGACTTAGCTCGATAACAATTCGCGTGGGTAATACAACACTAGGATTAGCTCCCTAATTGATAGAGAAAGATCTTATAGTCTAATAAGTTGACTATCTAATAAGGAAAGGAGCTTGCTATAAGTTTACTTTTACTTAACTAAAGGATTAAATAATAGCTCGAGATATCGAACCTATTAAATAATATAAGTCTATCTCGTAGATATTTTTAGACTTCTATAAGGCCTAACTTAGGCCTAAGATCTTAGCCTAGAGCCTAATCTGGACCTAACGCTAGGCCCCTAGTGAAATCTAACTAGGCCTAACTTAGCCTAGCTTTTTTAAAATTCTAGTTGTTAATCCACTTAGTTATTAATATAATATACTATTTTTTATATATATTTAGCCTATAATATAGTACTATATCTTGTTTTTATAAATCGTTTAAAACTTTAAGAAATAGACTTATATTTATAAAGAGTTAATTTAGCTTATACTAAATTACTATAGAGTTATATAAGAATCCTACTATTTTACGAGTAGTCTATTAATTATAAGATTTCTATCTTAAATCAATAGTAAAGTAATAAAGATTTATATATATAATAGAAGATATCTAGTGTATATTTTAAGAATAAAGAATTTATTTTAGGATCCTAAATATAATTTAGGCTAGGAATTAGACTATTCTTAGGTTTATTAGGCTTTTATTAGGTTTCTATTAGACTTTCTAGATTATTATTAGGCTTTTTAGATTATCTCTATATAATATAGAGCTCTTTAGCTAATTAAACCTAATTTCTTTTATTACTCTCTTATTATAACTAATATATTATGTTTATTTAACTTATTCTTTACTATCTAAAGGTACGTAGATATCTCTTTAATTGCTTTTTCTTTATATTTGATATTTCTAAAGCTAATTTATTATATTATAAAACTAGTACTCTAACTTTATATTCTTAATTTATAATAATAAGATAGATGATCTTAGCTATCTAAGAATACTAAATCCCTTAGCTACTTTATTAAGTAGCTATTATATATTTAATATCTTTGAATAAGACTTTCTTTAACCTCTTTAACTATTAGTTCCCTCCTTTTTTATATATATTAGATCTAAATAAAGAAAAGCCTTTATTCTCTATAAAAGAATAGTCTATAATAAATAGATAAACTAATAAATATAGACTAACTATAGAAGAAAGAGTAAGATCAACTAGGATTTAATCTAATATATAGAGATTTAGAGCTAGCTCTATAAGATTAAGAAAATATACTAAAGATAAAGAGTAAGATATATAAAGACTAGATAAAAGAAGAGGAATAAGATTACTAGATTTCTAAAAAATAAGATATATTTAATCTTTTTTCTATCTTTAACGAAAGTTAATATCTAATTTCTTAATTAATATATTTTAGGGAATATTAGAGACTACTAATAGATAATAATAATATATCTTTTTTTATAGGAATTATAAAAAAGAAGATCTCCTTTAATTTTTAATTCTTAATTAACTCTTACTATATCTTTTAGAGTATCTCTTAATTTATTATCTAATTCTATAGGCTTATTTTAATACTAATTTAAGTCTACTAATAATCCCTTTTATTAATATAATTTATTATTAATTGTTAAGTATTATTAATTATTAAGTATTATTAAGGATTAATAAAAAGATATATTTTAGAGATTATTAATTATTTCAAAGATTTTAATTATACTTAATTATTAGATATCTTCCTATTTATAATTATTTATAGTAATTATAGGCTATTTTATTAATATTAATTAGAGATACTATAAGATACTTCTTAGCTTTAAGCCTATTTATAGTTTATATATTAATAAACCTAAGTAATATACTCCTTTAAATTCTTATAGAGTATAATATTAAAGAATTAAGTATTTAGAATTACTATAAATAATATATTATATAATAAGACTTTAGTTACTTCCCTTTAATAGTCTCTTTAGTAGGCTCTTATAGATAATATAATTCTTTCTTAAATTATATATCTTATTTATATTATCTAGCTTAGTCTCTAGTAGTTTCTTAGCTATATTAAAATAAATATATTTAGTAAGTTAGCTAAGATAAAATAGATAAAGAAATAATAAGACTAATAAAGCTTAATATAAAGTACTAAATATATAAGATATTCTATATCTTAGATAAAGTTTACTTTCTTATCATCTATATTAATATAAGTCTTTAGTACTAGAAGTTATTCTAAAATCTCTAAATAATAGATATAAAGCTAGTATCTATCTAAGATATAAAAACTTAATAGAATTTAATACTTTATTATATAAAGTATTTAGATAATATCTTTACTCTATCCTATATAGAGTATAATAATAAGAAAATATTACTAAATCATAAAGAGTAGCGCTAAATTAACTAACGTATTTCACAAGCGAGTTGGCCACACAAGCGGCCCGGCCACTCTAAAACACATACTAAATGCGATAAATTATAAGTTAATAATTCAACAACCATAGCTCCTATATTCTATTAATAAAGATATATTTATGATACCTTCCGTAGTATGCCATCGGGGTCTGATGAATTTCTGAAGATAGCTGAGTTAAAGATATATAACTAGAGCTGAAATGGCCAAATCATAGCGTATTTTTTGGTAACTTTATAAAATTCTATAGTAAATTACCCTAAACTCCTAGACCCAACTTTTATTAGCATGAAGAAATAACACCGAGAATTTGATACATTTAACATATGTGGTTGTTGAGATATAAAGAATAATTAAATCAAATTTACTATGTGGTTTGGAGTGGCCGGGCCGCTTATATGGCCGACTCGCTTGTGGAATACGTTATCTTCTTTATATTACTAAGCCTTTTTTTTATTATATAACTTAAATTTTAAAGACTTATAATATAATAGTATATGATATCTTTAAGCTTTATAATAAGCTTTTTAAATACTTTAGATAATTAATAAAAGTATATTCTATAAAAATAAAAGATACTCTATATATTAGAAGCTAGTTAGATTAAGCTTAATAAATATTACTCTTAAATTAATAGTATCTAAGAATATCTCTATATAATTAGTATAATACTTATATTAATAGATAAGTTTAAATTTACCTTAATAAGGGATTAGGATCAGGAATAGTATAATATATATTATATTTCTTTCTAATAAATATTTATTCTATACTAAAAGTAACTCTTAATCATAGCTTAGTCATATTTTAATTATATAACTAGACTACCTATAGATATATCTCTATAGCGTATTATATAGGCCGCTACTTAATAAGGTTTTAGTGCTTAATAAGGTTTTTTATATTAATCCTAACTTTTTATAATAATTTAATATAAAACCTATTAATATAATAGCTTATTTATTACCTAAGGGCTCTATCTATATATCTCTCTTACTTATTTAACTCTTCTAATTAATAGGTAGTTTCTTTACCTACTTTATACCTAAATTTATTTACTATAGATTAAATTTCTTAATATTTACCTTTCTCTTAGTCTTTATAATTAACCCTTTTATATCTCTAATATTTATTAGTCTAATCTTTAATAGTATCTATCTAGATAAGGGGTAATTTCTATACTTTATAAATATAATCTTTTACTATAAAAGATATATTTACCTACTATTAAAATATAGTTTAGTTAAAAAGTATTATATATCTAATACTCTCCTATCTTATTTCTTATAGTTTTTAAGTATAACTTTATAGCCCTTCTCTAAATTTTATATTATTTTATTTATATAATAAGTACTTTATTAAAGGGTCTTAAGAATTATTATATAGCTTAAAGATAGAACTAGTAAGAGTATCTAAATATTTCTAAGGGCTTTATTTAAAAAGTAGATTATAATAAGTAAGAATTAAAAGCTTAAACTCTAAATCTATAATCTTTTAAATAACTAAATTAGGATTAAAGGAATAAAGTCTTATTCTATTTTAGCTAAATTTAAATAATATAAGGATTTAAGGCTTTTTTATAAACTTAGTAAATATAATAGAAGAAATTATACTTATCTATATATCTTATATCTAGAGATTATATAAAATTATTTAATCTCTTATATATCTACTAAAGGATTTAAAATAGTATATTATTAATAAAAAGATAAGTTATATATAATATTAATAAAAAGATAATAATATTATAGTCCCTATAGTACTAAAGAAACTTCATTATTATATATAATCTATAATTATCTATAATTAAAAGCTATTTCTTATCTAGCTAATTTTAATATATTTCTCTTTTCCTAAATTTTAGGAAATTTATTAAATAGCCTTTTCTTTCTTAATATCTAGGAAGATAAAAAAGTACTATAACCTAAAAAACTTATCTTTTTTAGTCTAATCCTAAATATAATTATTTAAAAGTAAGATTATAATTAGTTATACTAAAGCTTAAAGTAAATATTTTACCTCTATTTCAAGGCTGAAGATTACTTTATAGTTAATTAATAAGAATATTAGATCTCTTAATAATAAAAAAGGGTAGAGGAGTATAGCTATTTACTAATATATATATTTTTAATTATTTAATAATTAAAAGTGAATATATAGTAAGATCCTTAGCTTATTTAATACTATAATAGTCTTTTAAAAGTACCTTATAGTAATTTTACTAAACTATAATAAAGCTAGATTTATTAAAATTATAAATACTATATAGTCTTATATAATATATATATTTCTTAAATCTATAGTAGATATTTCTATATATATAGCTTTTATTAGCTTTTAAATAATAAGCTTAAGATTAAATCAGTAATACTTTATGAAATTATATATCTAGGTTTTTCTAAGGATATAGACCTTAACTTTTATAGTATCTATATCTATATTTTATCTAATCTTATAAATATATAGACTAGATAATATATAAATTACCTAAGTCTCTACTATCCTAGGAGTTAGTAGAATACTAATTTTTAAGATAATAAATCTAAGTAATAAGAGATTTCTCTTAAGCTACGCTTGAGTATCTATAAGGCTATAGGTAGATAATTAAGCTAATTAAGATAGAAAGTTCTACTTTAATATCCTAATCTAATATATTCTATAGTTAAATATCGCTAATTAAGCCTATTTATAACTTATATATAAGTTTAAAGCGCTAAATTAATAATATATTTATTTTAATACTCTATAATAGCCTAGGTATATAATATTAGGGCTATATATATATAAATACTCTTTTATAGTAATATATAAGCTATATCTTAGTATTAGAGTTATATAATATTAAAAAATCTCTAAATAATACTATATAGATAGTATAAAAATATATATTCCTAGCTTAAGTATAGAGCTCTTTTAAGACTTCTACTAAGCCTATATAAGGAGTAATAGGGCTAAGTAAGAAGATAGTAAGAGGGATCTAAAATAAATATAGAATAGTACTAATATAGTATAGATTTAGAGTCTAAGGTAGTATAGTTTATATTAGTTTTAAAACTAATTCTTAAGGAAGGAAAGAATTAGAAGAGAGGGATTCTTCTTCCTTAATATAGAGGGAGTAAGAGCTAAGTAAGTGATTTATAATAATCTTACTTCTTTTTATTACTTATTATAGACTAGCTCTAAGTAAGCCTAGAGCTTACTTTTAGTCTAGATACTAATTTCCTTCTAATTTAGCGCTATTTTAGGATATCTAAGAGATTCTATAATTTCTATCTTAGAAAAGTAGTAACTATCTTTTCTTTTATAATAGTATAATTATTACTTAATCTAGTATAGATTAAGCCTAAATTAGATTTTATAATACTTATTAATTATTATTATAGCGTAATCTTATTATTAGAGTATAATATTAGAATAGATTAAGATAGTATCTAATTATACCTAATCTACTCCTAAAAGATACCTATATAACTTACTTAATTAGGGTTCTACCCTATTATATATATATCTTATATACTTAAGAAATTAACTAATTCCTTAAGGATTAGCTTTATCTATTCTATAGTTAAGTTATATATAATATCTTTAATCTTACGTAGTTAATAACCTTATCTTAATAATTCTAATTCTTCTTTAGAAAAAGATAGTAAATACCTACTAAACCTACTTTATAAGAGCTATTAGTATCTCTATTATAGAGACTCTACTCTAAATAAAAGTAATAACCCTAAAGGAAGATCTTATAATAATCCTTAAGATAATAAATCTCTATATCTAGTAATTTAGATAGACTAAAGCTTTCTATAAAATAATTACTAAATTTAAAATAGATCTTCGCTAGCTTAAACCTCTAAGTCTAATACTTAATTACTCTTAATTTATTATAAATTTAGTACTAAAGAATATTAATATTAAAATTGATAATATTCTATCCTTTAATATAAGATCCTTTAGATGAAGGTACTATAAATAGCTTATTAATCTTAACTTTATCTTCTTAGCGACTCTATATTATTAATATAATAATAAAACTAAGATTCTAAGAGCTTTAAGCTTTATAAAGTTATTTTATTAAATAAAATAATTTAAATATATATCTAAGAAATAAACTACTAAAAAGATATTAAAACTTAAAGCTTTTTTTAAAGACTAGATCTTATCTTAATTTAACTTTTAGAATATTATTAGTATTTATATAAATATCTAGGATTTATTAAAAAAAGTATTCTAGTTAGTTATTTAAGACCTCTAAGATTTTTATATATATTTATATTTAATATAATAATATCTTAAATAAGGATTAGAGAAAAATTATAATATTAATTTACTTATTAAACTATAATTAACTCTAAAAGGTAATCTATTATTATATCTAATTTTTACTAAATTAATATAAAGGAATAGTTATAATATAATATATTATTAGAATTTAATTAAGTCTATTATAGCCCTAAAATATAGATATTTTTATAATAAATCTTAAAAAGAATATTATTAGAATACTAAGTAATTTAGGGCTAATAATAAATCTTAGAAAAACTAAAACTAATTTAATTAATCTAATTATATAAGATATTAAAAAAATAAATAATATTAAGAATTAATCTCTAAGAAATACTTTATATTATAATTAGAATATTTATAACTAACTAAAGATATATTATAACTCTATTAGAAGAAATAGGAAAACTATATTTTATAATATTTAAAAAAATATTAATTACTTTATAAAGAAATATTCTAGTATTCTTTAATTAATCTAGGCCTTATTTATTAATAGATTAAAGAAAATTAAGAAATTAGATTAAATCTTATTAATCTAATATCTTATCTAATAATAGGGATTATAATATAATTTTTATATTTATACTAAGTTAAGAATATTATCTAGATCGAAATAAACTTTAGTAATAGAGCTAAAGTTAATTATATTAGCTTTAAATTTATTAAAGTTTATTATTTTAAATAAAAAAAACTTATAATTCTTATTCTAAAAGTAATAAGAAATCTTAATATTCCTAACTATAGTATCTTCTTTATATCTATAGTGCTCTAAGACTTCTAAGGGACTATTTATTTATTTATATATTATTATAGATTAATAATCTATTCTAAATAGAAGTCTATTTCTTTTATCTATAACTATCTTAATAAACTATTAAATATATCTTATTTTATAAAAAGAAAATAATAGTTTAAATAGATAAGTATTAATATATATAGGCCTTAGAAGTTTACTAAAGCTTATAGAAATAAAATCTATATTCTTATAATTATAAAATTACTAAAGACTATTTTATTATTTTAAGATATTAGGATAATAATAGAAGAGGATTAAATCCTTTCTAAATTTATAGGATTCTAAGATATCTTCTCTATTTATAGATCTAAAATTCTATTACTCTAGAAGTTAACTAATTATACTATAAATTAATTCTAAAATAAGCTATAGGTCCTATATAAATATATTAAGAGATTAAGAATAGATAGATTTAAGCTTAGAAAAGCCTTATTAAAGCCCTTATACCTTTTATACTAAAGAAGAATAAAAGTCTTTATATATATATTAAATATTAGAGACTAAGTTATATTTTAGTAAATAATTAGTATCTATTAGCTCTTATTTTAGAGACTTAAAACTATTAGATATCTAGTAATTCTCTAAGCTTAATATATAGGATATCTACTATTATATTAGAATTAAAAGATAAAGATAAATAAAAGATTATATTTTATATCTAATATAGTTCTATAATTATATCTTTTAGACTTATAAATATAGTTATTATACTATAAGGATATATATATATAGCTTTATAAGGAATTCTTAATATATTCTATATAATATATCTTAATAATATCTTAATCTTTTTAAAGATAAAAAAAGAATATATAGATTATATCTAATAAGTCCTAATTATTATAAAAGAAAAGATAGTTACTACTTTTCTAAGGTAGAAATCATAGAATATCTTAGATATCCTAAAATAGCGCTAAATTAGAAATAAATTAGCTTCTAGATTAAAAATAAGTTCTAGGCTTATCTAGAGCTAGTCTATAATAAAGTAATACTAGAAGTAAGATTATTATAAATCGCTGATTTAGCTCTTACTCTCTCTATATTAAGGAAGAAAAAGAATCTCTCTCTTTTAATTCTTCTTTTCTTTAAGAATTAGTTTTATAATTAATATAAACTATATTACCTTAGACCTTAAATCTATACTATATTAGTACTATTTTATATTTATTTTAGATCTCTCTTACTATCTTCTTATCTAGCCCCTTAACTCCTTATACTTTTCCTATATTAATATAATAAATTTTATATCTTTTATCTATTTAATTCTAATATAAAATATATCTTATATTAATAAATAGAGACTAAAAATAGCCTAGATAATAAGTCTAGTTAGGAGTAAAAACCTATTATATAAAGATACTTATATATTAGTTTTTACTATATTATATAGTACTTTTTATACTAGTAGGATAAAACAAAACTAGATAAATCTTATCTTTTATAGTATTTTTAGTTTATAATTTATAAGTCTAGTCTTCTATTTTATTATAGAAATAGTCTTATTTATCTATAACTAACACTATTATTTAGTTATTGTGTTTTGATATTTTAATATAAGAGATATACTTTATATCTCTTTTATAGCTCTAGGCTTTTTTAGTAGCTTTTATTATAGTATCTTTTTATACATAAGTTAATAAATCTATAATATCTTAGATTAATCAAAGATAGAACTACTTAATTACTATATACTTAAATAAGTTTAAGATAAAGGAATAATAAGTAGTTAATTCTACTTATTTCTTACTCCCTATATACTCTCTAATGGTTTTCTTATAGTATTTCTAAATAACTTCTTCTTATATTTATTAGGGATATAGAATAATCTATATATTAGTAATATATCTTTATCTAGGATAAACTTCCTATTCTTCTTATATAATATTTATTATAATACTTTGTTCTTAGTAACTAATTCTTTAATCTACTATGATAATTTATCATTTTATAATTTACTAATTATAATGTGGTTCTAGTAGGCTTATGGGCGCACGAGCCTGGACCTACGGGCTTGATTAGGGTTAATCAGGTTCCATGCGGGCCCGGGAACCGCCCCGTACGCGCCCGTAGAGAACCTCTAATATATATATCGTGGAATTCTCTAGTCTTCTGTCAAAGACTCTGGCTTATACCTTTTGGTCTAATGGAATAACCACGTGATCCACGACACCCGTTATCTCAATAATAAGTCTAATAGTTATAGATTAAATTCCTCTTATTACTTACTATTAATATAGATAATATAGCTCTTAGAATTCTATCTTTACAGTCTAGTTATTAATTTGATATACTTATTTAGCTTTCTACTTTATTATTATAATACTTATTAGAGATTATATGACTTTCTATCCATATCTATAGATAGATTAGGGCTTCTATCTTATCCTTTCCCTCTAGCACCACGCGCTATTAATATAGGTAATCATAAGAATTATAATTCAAAAAGTACTTCTATATTACTTCTTTTTCTTATAAGTTCCCTAATTATAAAAAGAAATTAGATTCTTATAATTAGACTTAAGTAATATCTAATTATGGCTTAGTTAGGATTAAACCACCTAACTAGGCTATTATAGAGATATATCTATGGCGTATTATATAGGCCGCTACTTAACTAGGTTTTTTATATTTATCCTAACTTTTTGTAACTATATTTTATAGAAACTACTAATCAAAAACTTATTTACTACTCAAGAGGTCTAACTATATACCCCTCTTACTAGTTTAGCTCTCTTAATCAATAGATAGTTTATTAACCTATTTTTATCCTCAATTTTATCTACTACTTATTAAACTTTATGATATTTACTTTTGTCTTAACTTCTATAATTAACCCCTTTATATCTTTATTATAAATTACTCTAATCCTTAAATTTATTTATTTAGCTAAGAGATAATCTCTATTTACTAATTAATTATAATAAATCAAAAGTATAATATACTTAGTGGATCTTCTTATTTTATTTTTTATAGTCTTTAAATATAACTTAAGGGTTTTTCTTTAAGCTCTATAGTATCTGAATATTTTATTAAAGGATCTTAGGAGCTATTATAGTCTATAGCTCAAAGATAGAATTTGTAAGAGTAGTAGATAATTTTAAAGGCTTAATTAAAAAGTAGATTATAATTAATAAGAATTAAAAGCTTAGGCTTAAAAATCTATAATCTCTTATATAATTAGATTAGATTAAAGGAATAAAGCGCTATTATTTTCTAACTAGATTAGATAATATAAGGATTTAGGGCTTTTTTATAAATATAATAAATATAATAAAAAGATTATACTTCTTTATAAGCTCTATATTTATATTTATTATAAAAGAAAAGATAGTTACTACTTTTCTAAGATAGAAATTATAGGATATCTTAGATATCCTAAAATAGCGCTAAATCAAAAGTAAATTAGTATCTAGATTAAAAGTAAGCTCTAGGCTTACCTAATACTAGTCTATAATAAAGTAATAAAAGAAGTAAGATTATTATAAATCGCTTACTTAGCTCTTACTCCCTCTATATTAAGGAAGAAGGAGAATCCCTTTCTTTTAATTCTTTCCTTCCTTAAGAATTAGTTTTAAAATTAATATAAACTATCTTATCTTAGATTCCCTATCTATACTATATTAGTACTAGTTTATATCTATTTTAGATCTCTCTTACTATCTTCTTATCTAACCCTTTTTATTAAGATAAGGTTATTAACTAGATAAGGTTTAAGATATTATATACAATTTAACTATAGAATAGATAGAGACTAATCCTTAAGGAATTAATTAATTCCTTAAGTATACTTAATATATATATAATAGGGTAGAACCCTAATTAAGTAAGTTATATAGGTACTTTTTAAGAGTAGATTAGATATAATTAGGTAGTATCTTAGCCTTATCCTAATATTATACCCTAACTTTATATTATACTATAATAATTATCTCCTATCTTCTTTAATAGAGTTAATCTTAATAACTTAGCTAAATAGTATAGGATTACTAATAAGAGTAATAATTAGGGCTAGATTAAATTATAAATAAAGAGTAGATATAGAATATAAAGATTTCTTTATTATTATCTAGTAATATAACTTATAATATAGATATAGAAGCTTTTTATTATAGTTTAATAATATAATTTATAATATAAATAAAGAGTATTTTTAAAGCTAGTTTTATAGTATTTTTTATACTCTCTTTTTCTATTTCTAATCTCTTATTTTAATTATACTTTATTCTTATTTTAATTATCTTTTATTACTATCTTATTATCTTTTTAGGATAGAATTACTTATATATCTTTTATTATTTATATTATTAAAGTAACCCCTATTATAGCTACTAAATTCTAGTATATAATCTATTTTTATTTCTAAATAAAGAACTAGATAATAGACTTTAATATTCTAGTATCTTTTATTTATATTTTAGATAGTATTTTAGTAATCTTTTATATCTATTATATATATTAGAATATATCCTATAAATATATAAGTTTAGTCTCCTTTTAGTAAGATTTTACTAATACTTTATTTCTATTAGACTAAGAAAGGATTAGTTAATAATATTATTAATCTTTATATACTCCTAGAATAGATTATTAAGTTCTAGAAAGAGACTAATTAATATAATATATTTAATTAGGAGGATAATAACTTCTATATTAATATAATTAAGGCTACTCTTTATTTATATTCTATCTTTAATATAGTAATAAAAATATACTAAAAGTACTTTAGTTTAACTAGGGCTAAGAAATCCTTAGCTATAAGTTTTCTTATTAGATTACTCTTTTTAGAATAGTTTTACTAATAATTTAATAGATTATTTATATTAGTTATTAATAATATCTTACTATTTATTAGACTAATTTAACTATTTATATCTCTACTCTTACTCTTTATATATCTTATATAATATAAGCTTATTTTTATAAGTCTTAATAACTTTACTTAAAGCTTAGTAATAAGGGTTATACTAGCTAGCTTATAGATAAATAGATCTTTATTATAAAGATAAAAAAGGCCTATATAATAACTTAGCCTTTTAATATAGATATCTTAGATAATCCTAACCTTTAGAATAAGAATACTAAGTATTTTAACTTTATAATTAAGACTTATCTTATTAATATAGAAGAGATATAATTTTAGATAGTTTTTATTAAGATTTTAGGTTTATTTTCTTATTTATTAATTCTTTTACTTAATTACCCTTTTTTAATTAATTTATAGTCTTATTCTAGCTAATCTCTAATAGGGTTTTATAATAATTTCTATTTTCTCTATATATAATTTAAATTTTATAATATAGTCCTTTATTTTTTTCTCTTTTTATAGTCTTAGATTATTTTCTAGATATTCTCTATCTCTAATATTAGAATCTATTAATTATATTCTAAAGGCTAGTCCTTTTATTTTATAAGAAAGTATATCTTATTATTAAGTATCTTATTATTCTTAACTTCTTTAATTTCTTATTCTTAGTTATTTTCTATAAGAGAAAAAGATATTAGTTTAATATTAATTTAGGGCCTTTTATATTATAGTTTAAGTAAGGAGATATAAAAGATATTATAAATATAATTATATTCTTTTAAAAATATAAGATAATAGGCTTATTATCCTATTTTATTAATAATTCTAAATAGACTAATAAAATAAAGGGCTAGCTTCTTAGATAGGACTTTAAACTAAAGATTTCTTATTAATAATATTACTAGATTATTCTTAGGTAATTTAAGCTTTTTATATATTTTATTATAGTATTTTATATATAATTCTATAGTATTTTATTAGTATTTCTAGAGCTTTACTTTAATCTAGACTAGTTTTTTAATTCTTACTATAGCTTTAGGAATCTCTTCTAACTAAGCGCTACTCTTAGTATAGATATAGAAATTAGGGTTCTATTTAAATAATATCTAGTTTAGTATTATTCTAATTATTATACTAACTATATTATTATAGGTAAATTATATAGTTTATAGTAAGATAGGCTAATTTATTTATTCTTAATCTATAGAATTTTAAAGATATTAATCTATTACTTAATTTATCTATTCTATTTAATTATTAATTTAGGGGTAAAATACTATTAAAAAATATAGCTTAATCTTTAATATAAAATAAAGCTTTAATTAGAACTTATTTATAAAAACTAAGTCTTAGTTAAAGATAATACTATTAGATAAACTAAACTTTAGCTTTATTTTTATATAAAATAACTTAGTTAGTTTTATAGAGTTTATTATTATAGAAATAAAGAAGAATAGAGTATATTTTATAAATTAATTAATAATTATAAGAATTATATTAATATATTACTTCCTAAAGACTATAAAGGATATATTTATAATAAAGTCTATAATTAGCTCTATAAAAGGCCTTTAGGAGATTAGTAAAGATTTAAGACTTCTATATAGATAATAATATAATATTACTATACCCTAATAGATAGTATATAACTTAATATATTCTTTTATATCTTTTATAAGATTAATCTAATAAAACTTCCTTTTTAATAATTTAATTATTTAATTTCTTCTAAAGTACTCTATAAATAGATTATTATAATATAATTTTAATAAGATCTAATATAGATTCTCTCTTATTAGGATATAGAATTAATTATAAAATATAACTAATTTAATATTATTTAGATACTATTCTTAGAATCCCTTAGATTTATTTATAATTATAGCTTTTTTTTATTAGATCTTAGAGTCTTTATCCTAGATATAGCTAATTTCTATTATTAAATTAGCGCTTACTAATATCTTTAGAATATATAGTCTCTCTTTAATCTATAATATATCTAATTAATATTAAAGTATCTTTTAGTCTCTTATAAGATCTTCTTAAATAGCCTAAATATTTAATTTATATTTATTATAATATAGGAGTTAAAATAGATATTCTCCCTAGATAGTTTTATTATCTTTAGTCTTAAATTAGGATTTCTAACTAATTAGATTATATATATTTAAACTCTAGATTACTATAGCGCTTTTAGTAGTTTCTAGTATTATTTTATTACTTATCTATAGATAGAGCTAGATTAAAAGATTAGGATCTTAGATATTCTTAGTCTTTTTAAATAATCTAGATAGTATATTTATAGGGTTTAACTTCCTTAAATAGTATTTAATTAGGAAATTAAATAAAATAAGAGATATATATTATCTAGTCTATTATCTATTAATCTTTAGTTAGTATATAAATATCTATAAATTAGTATAATCTAATAGTACTTTAATAATAAATTAGCTATCTTCTAGATAGTAATATTAGTATTTAAATAAATATATAATTATAAATAGCTCTTAATTAAAAGTAATATAATTAATCTCTATTTCTAAGAATTTTCTAGACTAGAATACTATAGAATAATAGATATTTATATTATTTAATTAGAATAATATCCTTATTATACTATATTTTAAGATATTAGTTTTAATCCTAATAGATTTAGTTAGATTAAAATATCTTAATAAAAGAGTAGTCTTAAAGGCTTATATAAGCTTTTAGAATATAGCTATTTTAGCTATAAAAAGCTATAGTTCCCTAAGTTTCTTTCTATTCTAGCTTCTTTTTAGAAAGGAAATTAGGGGTCTTATAATATAGAAGAAGTCTTAAATAAAGTATCTATAAAAGTTATAGAATCTAATAAAGACCTAGATATTATAAAAACTCTAGGGAATTAGCTATAATTTAATAATAGAAATATATTAGGGATCTATAGATATACTATCTTAAGAAATAATATATCTAAGGAATTTAATCTAGTTTCTATAGAATATATACTTAAAGGATTTTATATATAGCTAAGTATTTCTTATATATATAAGGATCTACTAGATATAATCCTTATACTCTTCTCTTATCTTTAAAAAGATTAAGATATTATTAAGATAGGCTATATAATATATATTAAGAATTCCTTATAAAGCTATATAGATATATCCTTAGAATATAATAGATATATTTATAAGTCTAAAAGATATAATTGTATATTTAAAGTAGCTATATTAGATATAGAATATAGTCTTTTATTTATCTCTCTTTTTAATTCTAATATAGTAATAGGTATTTTATATATTAAGCTTAGAGAAATACTAGATATCTAAGATCTAATTAAGAATCTCTAAAATAAGAGATAATAGATACTAATTCTTTACTAAAATATAGTTTAGTCCTTAATAGTTAATATATAGATAAAGATCTCTATCTTTCTTAGATATAAAAAGGATAGGAGCTTTAATAAGGCTCTTTAAAGCTTAAATCTAACTATTCTTAATATTTTTATTAATATATTCTTATAAGATATATAGCTTATTCTAGGATAATAGATAGATTAGTCTATATAGTACTTCTATACCCTTTATAAGATTAATTATATAGTTAGTTAATTTCTAAGATAGTAGAATTTTAGACTTATAGATAAAGAAGATATCCTAGAATCTCTTAAATTTAGATAGGATTTACTCCTCTTTTAATACTATCTTATTATTCTTAAGTAATAGGATAGTCTCTAGTAATTCTATAATTATAAAGATATAGACTTTATTCTTATAGGCCTTAGTAAACTTCTATAGGTTATAAATATTAAAATTTATTAATTTAAATTACTATTTCTTCTTTTATAGAATAAAATATATTTAATAATCTATTAAAATAGTTATAGATAAGAGAACTACTAATTAAGCTCTTATTTAGGATAGGATCTTAATCTATAGTAATATATAGATATATAAATAAGTAGATAGTTCCTTATAAATCTTAGAATATTATAGATATATAGAAGATATTATAATTAGGAATATTAAGGTTTCTAGTTACTTTTAGAGTAAGAATTATAAGTTTTTTTTATTTAAAATAATAGAGTTTAATAAATTTAAAGCTAATATAGTTAACTTTAGCTCTATTATTAAAGTCTACTTAGACTTAGATAGAGTCCTTAATTCTAATATAAATATAAAGTTATATTATAGTCCTTATTATTAAATAAAGGATTAGATTAATAAGATTTAATCTAACTCTTTAACTTTCTCTAATTTACTAATAAATAAAACCTAGATTAATTATAGAAGATTAGAATAGTTATTTATAAAATAATTAGTACTTTTATAAATATTATAAAGTATAGTTTTTCTATCTTTTCTAATAAGATTTTAGTATATTTTTAATTAATTATTAATATTCTAATTATAATATAAAGTATTTCTTAGAGATTAATTCTTAGTATTATTACTCTATTAATATCTTATATAATTAGATTAATTAGATTAATCCTAGTTTTTCTAAGATTTACTATTAGCCCTAAATTACTTAATATCCTAATTTTATTCTTTCTAGGATTTAGTATTAGAATATCCTTATTTTAGGGCTAGAGTTAGTTTAATTAAGTTTTAATAATATACTATAACTTTAATTATTTCTTTATATTAATTTAATAAAGATTAGATATAATAATAGATCTTATCTTTTAGGATTAGTTATAGTTTAGTAAAGAAATTTAGGGTATAGTTTTCTTTTAATTTATATTTAAGATATTATTCTAATAAATAAAAATAGATATAAAAGTCTTAGAGATCTTAGATAATTAGCTAATATACTCTTTTTAGCTAATCTTAGATATTTATATAAATACTAATAGTATTTTAAATTAAGAATAAGATCTAGTCTTTAAAAAAGCTCTAGGTTTTAATAGCTTTTTAGTAGTCTTCTCTTTATTTTTTAAATATATATTTAAACTACTTTATTTAATAAAATAACTCTATAAAGCTTAAGGCTCTTAGAATCTTAGTTTTATTATTATAATAATAATATAGAATAGCTTAAAAGATAAAGTTAATATTAATTAGCTATTTATAGTATTTCTATATAAAGAATCTTATATTAAAGAATAGAATATTATTTAATTTCAAATCGGTGGCAAAGCTTTCAGGTTGGTGTGGGGCGCTCCATAAAGGCTGAGCTGGAGCTTTGAACTCCATAAATCATGCCTAAGCCTGACTTCTAAGTATTGTAATACCCTTAGAGAGATTAAAGTTGTCCTTACGATATTAACAATCCACTTAGTGGGTTATCGGAACAAAGGGGGAGAGGTATACAGACCAGAGGGCACCACCGTGCCAAAGCTCAAACCACCCCGAGATCACTTTTTCAAAGAGACAAAGCTGCAACTTACATTTCAGCCGACGAAAACCCTTTCCATGTCTTGCCTAGTCGGATCGATTCGTAAAACCATCATCGAAGTGACTGTGGGGGTGAAAGCGTCCAGACCTACAGAGTAGATGCGCGTGGATTGATGCAATTTCGGATTCCAGAGTAAATAGGGCACGGCCCTCCAAGTACTCGAAAAGGGCTTGATCGAGTTGAGGTGGTGATTCAGTGTCGTACATCAAAATCCACACGCCTTCTCAGCGAACTCGGTGTGGACATCATCACAGTAGCCAAATCTATCCTGTGTGGTCTAGACATGCTGATGACCACCTTCGCTTATTTATAACAACCACCGGGATTGTCAAGAAACTCGGATCAGATGTGTAATATATTGACACAAGACTACAAGGCATGCATGACGCTACGCTAAAAATACCTCAATTCTGCTTCTCACGAAGTTTGACATATTTTCCCATGAAAAGGTTGAGACAGAAGCCCCCAATGCCCGGCAAGATATGCAAACTTTAAGACAAATAAGACAAGGTTACCAAGCTCTCCCGAAGCAAACAAACTCCGTCAACGATATGCGATTCTACTGCTTTGGAGATGACTGAGGTCAGTATCCGTACAAAAGCAAACATGAGGCCGAGTGATTCACCTTCTGGCGTGTGCCTCGATTTGATATGGGTGTTATTCAGAACAAGACAATGCTTTAATCTAAATTCTTTGCCCTAGTTGCTCCGAGATGCAATGGTGGATTTCATAGGAATCTTGATGTACACTTGATGTACATATTAAGGTTAGTGGGGCCGGACCTAGTGCAACCCCCGCATTTCCCCATTTCCCCTATGAGGTCACGAGTCACGCTACTCTTTCACGCTTAAACCACGTTGCTTAGTCGCGCTCTTCTTCATCTTGATCATCTCTCCTCCCAGCTATACCAATCTACCCACAAGTAAGGTGTCCTATGGCCCCTTTTGATCGATACTGACCACTCAGTGACTCGTTCTCACAAAATCAATGATCGGGACCACCCAGCCGATGGCATTGTGGCTCCACCCCATGAACAACCACCGCGTTATTTTGGAAAGTCAGGCCCTACTGATGCCGATCCACGCAAGACTAAGAAGGATGGAGGTGGGAAAGGTAATTGGTGAGTGTTCAACACATTTTCGATACAAGAAACGTGCGCCTAACCAAAACCTCGCTGTTAGGGGTCGCTCTGGAGACGAATCACAGGACTGTGGTTATACCTTCACCAATGCCCGGCGTCGTTCGAATAGCAGCACCCAAGGCCTCACCGATTTCAGAACAAAATTTGAGACGGTTGAGCCTGAGCCTGTTTTTGAGGAGCAACTCCATGATACACCTGATGTGACTGGTGTGAATGAAAGTGCAGCAACCAAAGTAGAGTCTACCAGCAGCAGCAATGACAGCGAAACAGACCAGGGAGGAGTCAAGTATTAAGGCTAAATTCGAGCCTCTATCGAGAGTCATGCACCCTAAATCCTGCCACATGATGAGACCAGAATGGCGATTGAAATAATCACTGAGGTTGGATTTACCCCATGTCCTCTGCATTTTTAGTGTCAAAAACCCAATAGCATCCAAATCACTACAAACATAGAAAACTTGCAAATGAGATTTAGTTCATTTGTATGTAAATACAAATGGATCACACATTCAGCACACCGGGTTAAGCCCATTTCACATTTTTAACCTCAAACCCATATCATCTGTGCCTCAAGAGTCCACAGCCTGTGGACCACCCAGATTAGAACTCTCAATTGGAGCAAAACTCCTAGAGGACGGTGGAGTCATAACAGAGGATAGAAGATTTTGAAACCAGAAGTCTAGCTTCCCTGTTTGGATGTAATCTTGGAGCAAATCATTCTCTCGCTCCAAGTCAACTGCCACCCGAGCTCTTTGCTCGGGGCGAAAGCGCGAGACGAGAATGTCAGATTCCGAATCCGCCATAAGCACATCGGCTGGAGAAAGAGGCTTGTACAAGGATTGAGGACCTGCCTCGGCATGCTCTATAGATGGTGTTAGGCCGAGAGTGGTAACAGGACGCCAGTGTGACTTACCAGCTAGACAGGAACATAACGTGTGATAGAGAGCAGTGGAACTAGCGGCGCTACTAAAATCTCCATTGGATTCTTCGGCTGCTTTCCCGCGAGCTTTCCAATCATCTTTGATCATGCACCGTCGCCAAATCAGCTTTCGCAATGCCGAAACATATGATGGATCTCGTTGAGCATGGCGACTGTGGTCCAGCACTCGGAGAGCATGGTAGAACTCCCGGCCACGAAGCTCGCTATCTCCCTCTTCAGAGAGCTGATCAGAAGAGCTCACCAGAGTCAGCAAATCAATCAACCCGTCCGCGCCGACAATTCTCCTGCTCACTAAGGCGGAGAAAATCTCGCCAAGGATTTCGTGGAGGGAAGGGCGATCGTCCTTGAGGTGGCCTCCGAAGTAATCTAGTGCCAGCTCTGCCTCGGCCTTCTGGTCAATCGCACCTTCCAGAGCCGGTTGAACGTGGACCTGGAGAAGTTCCTGTACTTCATCGACTTCACTGTAATCATCGAGGCGTTTGATGTCCTCCTGCAACGCAGACCCATGATTGCCGGATGGCATATCTTCAAGCGAAGCTAATCTGCCGAGCTTCGCTAAGGAGACTTGAACGCGATGACACCATAACTGCTGCTCGCTATTGATGGCTAGGTTTTCCAGGCAGACTGCGGCGGTTTCGTAATCATCCTCACCGTTCACATCATTGATCCAACTTAGCTTAGAATAAGCTGGCGTGGTTCGTAGGAACCGAGTGATGGATGGTTGGTATTTTCGCATCGAGAGCAACGCTCCCGGGTGACCCATCGAGATTTGCCGTGAGAAATACGCATCCGCCCACGAGTCGCCAAATTTTTCGAAATACTGCGAGATTCGATGCGCGACATCCGCCTCACTCTGTACCGAGGCGGGGGTATCAGTGGAGACATCCTGGCTCGGCTGGCTTTTCACCTGATCTTGTAGTTCGATGATGAGCTCAACCAGAGCAGACATGTCCCGAAACCGCTCTGCCAGGCTGAGGGCATCCTGAAGGTGGCCAATCCCGGCCAGCTTAAAAAGTTGCCATTTACGCTCCTTCACGTGCGCCTGCTCGATCGATAGACTTTCGTCTGCCAACTTTGGATCCTGTTGAGCAGTAAGCCAGCGGGTTCGCTCCCGGTGCATTTGACCAAGGATGCGGAGATGGCGGGCACTGTTTCCGGCAATCCTTTTCAGAGTTTGACCGTCAGGAGCATCTGCGCTTGCTGTCTTCTGCTGAATCCAAGCGCGACAGCTGTCTAATTCCCAGTCAAGTAGATGGCCTGTCTCAGTATAACCCACTGCTCTAGATGTCCAGGGCTCGGGAAGATCTTCATAACCATCAGCGAGGACACCGTCCTCCAGAAAATCATCGCCGAGCCCATAGGAAGAAGCGTGTAGATCACGGAAATTGTACGCTGTTTCCATGATTGCAAGAAGCACCTCGCTAGCTTGAAGGATCTGTTCAGACAATTTCCGCGCTTGCTTCGAGGAATTACCACGACGAGGCTTGATTGCATTTTTGATCCACGGGATAATATGCTCCATCTGAAAGGAGTCTCGAAGGAACCAATGACGAGTGGGGTCTGTCGTTTCGCCCTGTTGTGAATTCGAAGGGTGTGTCTTGAACTTGTCGTTCATGGAGTCGATGACATGGCTGATAAAGGGGGTCTCTTCTCCGGACCGGAAGGTGTTTTCCAGAGCACACATGGCTCTCTGGGCAGCAAGCTTCTCTGCTCCCCATAGCAGCTCCCACCTGGCAGGGCGGCTTAAAGGGTTGCCTTTCTGCCCCAACAACGACGCAAGATCATCTAGAGCTTTCGCTCTCAGGCGCAAATTTTCGTCAATGGAAATTGATGTGTTAGGGATGAACCGCGATTCGGATCGAAGAAGGTCCCCGCAGATCTCAAGCGAGGCTTGTTCAATTTCATCTGTAGAAAAGCCTAGCCCACCGTCGCCAACCAGATCTAATGGATTCTTCGCCATTGTTCCAAAGAATATTGCCTGCTCAAGTTTGTGCTTTGCACTGAGTTGACCCTCATCCACCACGTTGCCTGTTGGGTACTGGGGGGCCATATTCACACGAACAATACCGAAGTTTCGAACCATCATGACGCACGAAGCGCGACCATTGCCTTCTGAGACGTCATCTGCACCGTATCCCAGAATTTCATGGTCTGTGCCAGATTGGAGGTGAATGGTATCCTGGAAAGGCAGGGGAAGTGCATCTGAGCCCAGAAGCAGTTGGGCGCTTGGCGTCTCCTGTATGACGCTTGTCAGCGATAAGACAACAAGTGATTGTCCTATCAATATGAATGCGACGGCTTCTGATTTCGAGACCAATATCCTCGGTTTGAATTCATCTCGTA
Source organism: Penicillium tannophilum (assembly GCA_028829675.1). Lineage (NCBI taxonomy): Eukaryota > Fungi > Ascomycota > Eurotiomycetes > Eurotiales > Aspergillaceae > Penicillium > Penicillium tannophilum. The sequence continues at coordinate 1,663,844 of JAQKAK010000008.1, forward strand.
GAGTCGGCATGCTGTTCAGATATACAGCACGAGTGGATAGCACTTGCGACTCGTTTCCGGTCAAGTGAAGCTCAACAACGAAAACTTTCTTGGCCTCTAGCCATTGTGCGGAGCTTACCACCAGGAATAGTCGCCATGATTCATCTGAGTCCTGGGGGCTCAGCTCATCCGAAGATTGTTGATTAGAGTATGCAAAGTCCATGATCTTCAGATCAGGCTCCCCCACCAACTTCCCAGCATCCTGTGACAGGACTGGAAGCGCAGAGATAATGTCATCTTTGACATCATATTTCTTCTTCAGAGCATTTCCATGATTCCAGTGGGTATCCCATATCTCCACAAGACCGGCAGAAGTCGCGATAATCACATCACGTTGGCCTCGCTGGCGAGATGGGCCTGCGCGCACAGCTGTAACCTCTTTTCTCCAGTAGCCCCCTCCCAAAACACTCTTGATTCCCCCAAGAAATCCTCCTCCTGCAATACCCGTTGCACTTCTCAAGAAATTCACGAAGACAGAAGGTTTCCCTTGTGAGTCTCTGAGAGTTATATGAGCGGCACGTCCAGATGAAAATGTTGCAATGATCCCCGAAGGCTCGCAATTCATAATTTCAGTAGCATATTCGCCAGACAGAAGACCGGGTATAGACCCTTGGATTCCATTCTGTCTCTGCCGGGACAGCCCTAGCGTTGCAGCACCGGATACCGTTTCCCAGTAGATGATTTTCCCTGTTGACGGGATAATGACCAAGAGTCCCGGATACTCACCTGTGGCAGCGGAGAGAAGGACACCCAGCGGCACAGGCCCACTGGGCTCTCTGCATGATTCAGGGATAGATACTGAGAATGTTTCCGAAGGTGATGGCGCTGAAGTTGGGACAGAATAAGGCCATACAATTGCGTGTGAATGTGTCAAGGCGAGTGCATAATCCTGGCCAGTTGAAAAAAAGCATTTCAACGGTTCTGTACCGTAATTTAAAAGGTCAGTTAGATCGTTCAGACACAATTATAATAGTATATCAATGTTTACCTGACTGGGAGCTCCGAATCTGATCAGGCAACGCTGGGAGTTGATCGACAGTGTAGTAATCTGTGCTCGACTAGATTGGGGAAACAGGTCAGTGTCTGATCATCGCATGGATGCGAATGGACCAAAAAAAGCTCTGCAAGTGAAGAGAAACTGAAGATAAGGACATTGACTTACCAACACAATTGTTCCTTCAAGATCGTTGTTGGGCTCCTCGGTTGGCTTCATGCCTCGGATTGGGAGGTGCAAATCGCCGTCCGGATGATCACTGAGTGAGAATGAGGTAGCCGATTCAACTACCTCTCTTCCACTTTCATGGCCTACAACACCGGACGGCGAGTTCTCTTCCTGGCGCAACGCGGAGCGTTGTCTCTTCGCTTTTGGTGGCTTGACCGAGTCGTCGGAGCTCGTGCGCGGGCGCCTTCGAGGGTTTCGTGAAGTTGATTTGGGGACGAACATGTTGAGGTAATCGCGCACCAGTTCACTTTCAATGCGGTGGCCAGAGGCCAAAGGAAGAGTAGTGGAATGCGCTCACGTTGATATGTGAAATAGCGAGGGACCAACAACAAAAGATGAGCCGCGCTGGAAGGAAGGCGGTGTGCTTGGCCTGGAATTACAACGCGTTAGTCACACACCGCCTTCCTTATGCCATTCGGTCGACCCACCATAGGTCTCATATAAAGCACCGCCGGGTGTACTACTTAAGGTCCCGAGGTAGGTACTGTACTGCATAATTTGTTTCCAAGATTAGTATATCAAGTAGCAGCTTTCTGCCATAAAGGGAAAGAATACGTAGGTTAATGTAAGCCAATTATAGGTTTCACATGGTACTGTTCACATGATTCTGTCTTGTCACACTTTCGGGCCATCTTCCGTTAAGAACATCCAACAATACCCTGAATATAGGGCAATTTGACTGGACAGAATCGCCTTAAGCATGCTGTACATAGGCCGATGGGGGTAAAATTCTGTATCATTGTTCAAGTGCTTATATACCAGAATTCAAGCTCGGGCCTGATTGTCCCGATACAGTAGCGTGGGCGGGACGCGAAATCTACTCACGTGAACCAACGATTCCCCTCCACGTCGGCATTCGGATAAGAGCTTCTGTGACTCCACGCTTTTGACTCTCCACAAAAATTATCTGTACAAATATGCCCATGGGCTATGTGGATCAAAATATGACGAAGGTTGGGGTTGCCGTGTACGCAGTTTAGCAAGAATGGCCCCGGTTGTGACACGTCCCTTACACCAGGCCCTGGTCGGGGGTTCGACGGTAGCCGTGAGGTGGAGCACTACCATTCAACCTTCGCGCCTCAAGAGAGGATTGAATACAGCTCTCTTTTTCCCAGGTTGGCATATCCATCTTCTAATCGGATTGACAAACCTAGCCTAATTTTGTTCTATAGGGCATGGTGTCCAACGAGTGGGCATGGCCAATACTTGGATGAGCCACTTCCCTAGGACCACAACTAGACACCTGGATGAGATGGATTCTATTCTTGGCTTTAAGCTATCCCAAGTCATCCGCGATGGTCCCAATTCAAGACTTAATCAAACCCAGAATGCACAGCCAGCAGTGATGGCAGTCTCCGTGCTCATCCTCCGCATTCTAGAGGATGAATTCAACTTCGACATTGGCTCACGGGTCGATGTCACCTTAGGTCACAGCTTGGGGGAGTTTGCGGCATTGGTCGCCTCCCGCCATCTTCAATTTCCCGATGCACTTCGATTGGTCCGTCGTCGGGCGGAGGTGATGGCTCAGTGCACCAGGCGAATGGTCGAACAATCAGGTGATAGTTATGGTATGGTGGCACTCATCTGTGAACCCGATCATCTGGAAGGTTTGCTCCGCACCGTTAATGAATTCCTGGGCCTGGGGGCATCCCACCTCGATGATACCGGCCACCCGCCCATTCGACAAGTGATGGTGGCCAACATCAATTCCCCCAATCAGATTGTACTCAGCGGCAGTATTGAAAGGATCCGAGTCCTCCTTGTGCAGCTTCGCCAGTTTGGAGGACATGACCCTCGTGCGGTGAGGCTCAAAAGTGATAGTCCTTTCCACAGTCCGGTCATGCTTCCTGCCGCGGAGGATATGAAGATTGCAATGCAAGAGGTGGATATCACCTTCCCCGGCATTGTTCCCTGCATTTCCAATGTCTCCGCACTGCCCTTCAGATCCAAGCAGGATTTGAAACATCTTTTGTCAAGGCAATGTATTGATACGGTGCGATGGTGGGAAAGCATCCGTTATCTCCATCAGAATAAAGGAGTTCAGCGGTGGATCGGTATTGGGCCGGGTAAAGTTGGCCGAAATTTGGTTGGCAAGGAGGTTGGGAGAGTTAACACCAAGGGCGGTGGTGTTTGGGCTGTCTGCAATCCTAAGGAAATGGAAGAAACCCTCAAAGCCTTGGAGCAAACTGAACCTGAAGCCTACTGCATCTGAGCTATCCACATATATCCAGCTCAGATAACACATCAGATATTAGGCTTGAAGCCAAGCCAAGCCAAGCCAAGCTTAGAAGCAGACTGGGTATTTGCAGGCTTAATCAGGAGGGAGCAATAATTGATACTGCATGAGAAGCAGGCATTTATAACCTGGAGAGCTAGTCACCTGGTCAATCTGGACTCTTTATACAGGAATCTCCTGGAATATGTACATTACATTACACAATCTGTAAAGCGTTTCACATCAAATAATGATAATTTATTAAAGCAATCGTACAATGAAACTTCATTGGTATCATTGTGACTTTGCGCACCCATGCATTCGCCATACCTCCCTTATCTTCTTTTATCTGGGCAGCTGGGAAATGTATATTTGGACGCCCTTCCAAATTAGAGACACTTCCAATCCTTAGAGCATTATACTCCAGCCCCAGGCACCCATGTTTCACCTATGCGCTTGACATCCGCTATGAATTTTGAATTGGAGATTGATTGGCAGGAGGAGGCTGACCCGGCCGTCACCCCTGGCGTAGGGACATGGTCATCTGGCGAGTAGAATGGGTTCTGAAGCAGCTGAATATATGCGCTCTGCAGGGCCCGAAATGCCTAGTTCAAAAAAGTCAGCCCGTGCTTTGGGACATAAGATTACAAATTGCAACATACTGGCTTGAGATCCGAGTCCCTAAGACCACTGACTGCAGGGCCAACCAGCCTTGCACTGGTAGCCTCGGGGCCAAAGAGATCTACAATGATCAAAAGCTTCACACCCGTGGTTGTAAGCCAGCCATAGGCAGCCAATCTTTCGTCGATGGCGTGAAGGAGGCCGAGATCCTGGTCAATGGAGGTTTGCTTCCGCCGGATCTCAAAAATATCGAGGCAGGAATTGAGCAAGAAGGAAAATTCAATCATCGCGTCGGAATAAGGTGGAAACAGAGCGATATGAAGGGGGTTGTCCTGTGGCCACCATTCAACTTAGTATCAGTAATATGCAACTAAATGCGGGAGAAATAGCCCAAACCCACGACGTACAGCTTTCCCAATCACCCCAATGCAGGCTATTCTGGGACCAGCCATCCTGCAAATGAAATCTACATCCAGTTCCGTGATGTAGGAGAGCAAAGTTGGATTGAGCTGTTATCTCCCTATCAGCGTAGTCTCGCCGCGGGGAAGGCAGCTTGTAGGTGAAAGGAGAGTCCCGGCAGTTCAGGCCACATTCAGGCCACAATCCAAACAGGCCAATCATTGAGTTGTCAAATGCCTTTACTATCATCTCACCGCTCTGACAATACTGTCACGTTATTTTCGAGATTAACCAATGATACTGCGTACCATCGCTTATGTCACTATGCAAGACCATACCGATACCTGCGTCATTCTTAGTGTTCCCTCTCAAACCCGGCAAAAGTCCTCCCTTAAACAAGAGAACGCCCGCCACCTGTGAAGCTCCTGGGTCTTATCAATTTTGACTCTCCACTCATACGATGCTTCCCATGGCCAGACCCGCCTTTACTGGCGCATTAAGTATATGATCCTCCGCGCTTGAGTCTCTTGGATTATGTTGCTGATTGTCAACCCAGCGCGTCCTCGGCTAGCGCTATGCCTTCGCCCGCAGCCCATTGCCGCCCTGTCGACCTCGGCCGTGAAATCAGCAACTGCTCTTGAGCGCCAGTCATCAGCAGGCCAGCCTCTTTCTGCATCGGGCAAGGTGCGGGCTGAGGTGCCTTTGGCCAGTCAAGAGAAGAAGGAGGGTGCCATGCAATATGTCTTGTATGTGCGCCCCATACCGAGCCCGTGGCCTATAACTGACTTCGCTTCCCTCTCTTTCTAGGACCACACTTGACCAGGTTGCCAATTGGGCCCGCCAGAGCTCTCTGTGGCCTATGACTTTCGGTCTTGCCTGCTGCGCCGTCGAGATGATGCACCTCTCCACCCCTCGTTACGACCAAGATCGTCTGGGTATCATCTTCCGAGCCTCCCCGCGACAGTCCGATGTGATGATTGTGGCCGGTACATTGACCAACAAGATGGCCCCTGCTCTCCGACAAGTTTACGATCAGATGCCTGACCCTCGGTGGGTGATCAGTATGGGCAGCTGCGCCAACGGTGGTGGCTACTACCACTACAGCTACTCGGTGGTTCGAGGTTGCGATCGCATTGTGCCCGTGGATGTTTACGTTCCTGGATGTAAGTCTTCTTTACTTCCTTCCTTCTGAACATGTCTAATCCAAATACAGGCCCCCCAACTTCCGAGGCACTGATGTATGGCATTTTCCAGCTGCAGAAGAAAATGAGACATACTCGTATCACCCGCATGTGGTACCGTCGTTAAGTTTTCCTGTAATGTGTGATTTTCCTTTCTTTGCTTGAACCATCATGCACGGTGGGCTCTTAAAATTCATTCAGCCATCGTGGAGTCTGTGTGTCTTATTCCTGTGTATATCAAATCTTCGGTCCGGGTTGTGACCCTTCAATTCCTTCAATATTGTACGGTGCTGTTTTCAAAATCTGTTTGTAGAACGAACAAGGATATACCGATGATCAGGGATGAAGGATTCCTCGATATGCAGCAGGATCTTTCTATAGATTACATTATCATCTCATGGACGGCCATTCCAAAACCACCCGGGTCTTGACCTCCTGCAGTGTAAGATTTCTTTTCTTTTCTTCTTTGAGTGGAAACTTGTTCTCTATTTTTCATATATGATTACCTTCGACTAGCGTTCTTTAATAATAACATGAATTTTCTGGGGTTTATTTCCTATTTTCACAAATCGGCATGACTGGCTTTCAAATCGTCTTTCTAGTTAACCGTTGACCATGACACCGCCATTGGGATGTAGACACTGTCCGGAGATATAGCTACTGTCTTGGCTTGCAAGGAAAACAAAGCAAGTCCCAACCTCACTGGGCTGCCCAGGACGGCCAATTGGCACCGCGTGGAATTGTTCCATTGCAGCAGTCTGCATCGTGGATGGGATCAGTGGAGTCCAGACTAGAAGACCAGTCAGCATGCTGCTCTATTTCCCTATTCGAGCCACTTACTTGGCCCTGGGCAGACACAATTGACACGAATGCCTTTCTTGATTTGTTGATTCGACAGAGCTCTTGTGAATGCTACAATTGCCCCCTTAGTAGAGGTGTAGTCAAGCAGATCTCCCCGGCCGATATATGGATTGACCGAGGCACAGTTGATGATCGTGGATCCGGGCTTCATATGCGGAAGGGAGTATTTCGACAGATAGAAGAAAGAGTGGATATTGGTATCGAAGCTCTTTTCCCACTGCTCCCTATTGAAGTTGTAAGCAAGAAGTCCCAACTGCTGCACAACTTGCCATGAAGTTCCTCACTCATCGAGTTCACTGATATCGTTCAACATGTCTTGAAAGGCGGCATTGTTGACCAGAATATCGATGCCACCCATAGTCCGAAGGGCTGTGTCAACAATTTTCTGGCAGTTTTCCTTTTTGCGAATGTCGATGGCAAGGCAGTGACATTGACGACCGGCTTCTTCAACTTTCTTCTTTGTTTCCTGTGCATCCTTCTCTTCCTCCGGCAAGTAAACTATCAGGCTTGACGCACCTTCCATTGCAAAAAGAATGGCCGTGGCTCGTCCAATGCCCGAGTCTCCACCTGTGATAATGGCCTTCTTTCCTTCAAGTTTGCCCGCGGCCTTGTAGAGTTGGTAGCCACCGTCCTCGGTCGGAATATGGGACGAAACAGGCTTTGGATGTTCCATGTCAGCCTGCAACCCCGGCTTTTTCAGGTGCTGGATTGGGATTTTGTGACCTGGTTGAGATTGTCGATGAAGACTTAGTTGATAATCCGTTCACATTCTCGACTTTTCCTCACCTGGCTGAAACTGGGACTTAGACCCGCTCGCCGGCCTTTCCGTATATTGGGCGACTGGAGGCATTGTGGAGAATAGGCTGATCGATAATATCCGTACCGGTGAGCTGAGCGAAGTCTAAAAAGAAATGCAGTAGAAGATACTTGGATGAGCTATGTCGAGGAACTCCTTGAAGAGGCTGCTTTTTTAACCCAAGTTTGTAGCTGACCCCGTCACCATGACGCTTCCGGCCCTTGAGCCATGTTTCCATAGAGACAGATCGAGGCCCACCGAATGAGCTATGTGTATGGCAATGAAAGGAAATTAGGGCCACCAAGAAGATGTCAGTTTGGCCTGTCATGAGAAGTTCTGGGAGGCGGAGACATACGGGTCTAGAAGTCGGGGCTGATATCGAGATGACGTCTTCTTTACCAGCTGTTGGAAAGGACTATTTGCCATCAAGCCTTTTAGCGGCAAATTAGATATTTGATGATTATCTTTTGCTGTCATTGCATTATCGTACTTCCCCTCCGTGTATGATAGATACACCTACCTTCCAGGATTACTGTATCTGCCATGTGAATCATTGAACAAACCCCCGATTTTTAATTACCCTCTCATATGAAACCTATATAGCCCATATAAAGAACTTGAACAATCGTTGCAACGAGTCTTCTTTAAGTAATGGACTGACAGACTATTAACATCATGTGTACCTATGGCTTGAATCTCATGGTTCATCTCAGTAAGCTTTCAAGATATGACAGTTTCTCAACCAGAACAAGGATATTCAACCAGAATTGATATCAAGATATAAATCATGTCAATATGTGTAAAGGTTATATTTACTGTGTCGTTATACAGAGTGGGTTCTTATCTTATCGCGACAACATGTGATTGGCTCTCGGCCCGTGCTCCGTGCGACAATTTTTCTTCCTGCTCTTTCGACTCTTTTACCATTGACTACTGTCATCTATTCACATAACAAAATGGCGAAGAAGACGGGGCCAAAGCCCCAATCGACTCAACAGTCTCTTCCGTTGATGTTGTCTACCCCCTGGACTTTTCTCCATCCCACCGACGACCTACATACCCTAATTGCAGATTCCACCAAACAAATTCTGGACCCGCTTGCTTCCTCAGTCGTGGAGGAGCAATCCATTCGTCGACAACTTAACAAGAAGCGTAAACGATCGGAAGCCGACGCAGATTCCATATCTCCACCATTGCAGCTGAAAAACCTATACGTGGATGGGTTCACGTCCAACCAAATCTGGGAACAGGCGACAAGGATTCTTGATGCAGCCGGGAATGAAATAGAGAGAGACTACAACTTACTGGCAGCGCACGATGACTACTCATCATCTGCCAGCGAGGAAGGGTCAGGCTCGCTAGATTTCTCCGACCTCGAGGGGATCGAGTCTGAAAGCGACGATGCTAGCATGTCAGATGATGTCCTGGAAGACGCAAATACCGATGATATCGACGGGGCACTGGATCTCGAGTCCGACCCCTCAGATAAAGACGAATTGGAAGATGCGGACATGATGGACGAGGAGGACGAGGACGAGGATGAAGAAGCGTCGATAAAGTCCACCGAGGATCCTGGTGTCTACGTTGAAGATCGCTTTGGGCTCAATGACGGCTTCTTTTCTATCGATGATTTCAACAAGCAAACTGAGTTTTGGGAGAGACAAGACGCCAATGGGGAGAATGTGGATGCCGACGACAGCGATGAGGAACTCGACTGGCATGCGAATCCACTTACCGCTGGGAATGTGACATCTAGTGCTAAGAGCAATGCATCAAGCAAAGCAAACACGCTGGATGACATGGAGGTGGATGATAGTGAGGAGGAAGGGCCAACCTTTGGCAATGCCGATCTCCATGGAGACGACGAGGACGACGAGGACGACGATATGGGCGACATGGATGCCCCTGCCTGGATGGACACAAGTGACATCAAGTACACCGACTTCTTTGCCCCGCCGCCACGTAAGGCTTCATCCAAGAAAGCACGATCACTTCCGAAAACTCAACCCACCGTACCTATTTTGGATAACGATGTTGACCGTGCCATGGCGAATGTGCGACGTGATCTGTTTGACGACGAATCTGGTATCGAGGACGAGGGAGATGCCGTTGATGAGTCTGGCGATGCTGAAGCTCCCAAGTCAACGCACGAGAAGCAGAGAGCGCGCATCGCCGATGAGATTCGTCGGTTGGAAGCGGCCAACGTTGCGAAGAAAGAATGGATGCTTGCCGGTGAAGCTCGTGCAGTCGAACGACCCGTTAACTCTCTTATCGAGGAGGATCTGGACTTTGAGAGAGTTGGCAAGCCTGTTCCCGTCGTGACAAATGAAACCACCGAGGATATCGAGGAGCTGGTCAAACGCCGAATTCTCGCGACGGAGTTTGACGAGGTCATTCGCCGTCGCCCGGGTGCCGCCGACGCTAAAGCCCCACGAAGCAGCCGATTTGAACTGGAAGATACCAAGGCGCAACAAAGCTTGGCTGAACTATATGAAGCCGACCATTTGCGTGCCAACGACCCGAACTATGTCGACTCCAAAGACCGCAAGTTGATGCGGGAACATGCCGAGGTCAACAATCTTTGGAAGGAGATTAGCTCACAGTTGGATACTCTCTCTAATTGGCACTACAAGCCCAAGGCACCTCAGGCGAACATTAGTGTCGTGACTGACGCGCCAACGATTATGATGGAGGAGGCACGTCCTACGGCGGGTAGTGCGGCCGATGGACCATCGGCCCTCGCACCCCAGGAAATCTACGCGCCTGGTGATGATGGTAGAGCCGCAGGTGAGCTGGTGCTGAAGACCGGTGCCACCATCTCGAAGGATGAGATGACTCGGGAAGAGAAGGCGCGGGCTCGTCGCCAGAGAAAGACCCAGAAGGCCCATGCTGAGCCGATTCAGAGGAAGGGCAAGGCTGCCGAGAAACAGCAGCTTGTCTCTGATTTGAAGAAGGGTGGTGTCAAGGTTGTCAACAAGGAGGGCCAGGTCACGGACATGGATGGAGCCAGGGTCGGGACCAGTGCCAAAAATAGTGCTGACAATCTGAAGCTGTGATCTTGAGTCACTGAGATAATATACAATGTCCCTTGTGTATGTATATAGATTTCAATATTTTATCTTTGGATTAATATCATTTTGATGCATCATTCATGTGCCATTTTGTTCCTGTCCTGGCTGGACTCTTTTCATGTGTCTTGATGACTTAACCCGGATGGTCAAGAGGGATATGTTTTCTCGGTTGTAGGACTGGGCATCTGGATCATCCCGAACTTCTACGACATCGAATGTCTTCTTCGCCATTTTCATAAACCTTAAGTCCGCTCTTCTGCGTCGTTTGTAGCAGAAATAGCAAACCGAGTCTGGGCCTAGCAAGTCTTGGAGTGTGGCTATGAGGAGAGGAAAGGCGGGTTCAAAATAGACGCAATCGGCAGCAAGGATGACCTCGGGTTTCGATGGAATGTGCTTGGGAATGGGTTCCCCCCAATTGAGAATTGAAGCTGTCACCATTGACTCGAGGTGGTTTAGTTTGATATTGTCATTCATGAGGGAGAACATAGGCTGTTGATCCGTGATGTGGATAGGTGATCCAATCTTGCAGCCGCGGGCGACTGCAAGCCCAACCAATCCACCTCCGGCCCCCAGTTCCACACTAGACATAGTCCATCAGCACTCAATCGTCAATCTGCATCAGCAAGCACAAGGGCCCTATAGAGCAGCCGGGGGGGGGGGGGGGGAGTTCAAGAACAACAGGATTGGAATTACATAGATTTATCAGACAATTCCGATGGATACCGATGGAGAATATATTTGGCCAAGACCATTCCAGCTGGCCACAATTGACCTCCACAGCCATTTTTCAGGTCTTCCTTCAAGAAAAGTGGTTCTTTTAAACTTCCATCAAAAGTGACGGAGGTAGTCCCGGGGAGTTTATTGATGCGTGGCGGAGCCAACGAGGTGCTCACGTTGAAAGAAACATCGGTATCCGAAGATGGGCTCACGGATCGTTCCATTGATTTTGTTCTGCTTCAAGCAGCAGGAAGACAATTGGCTGTTGAAAAAGATTGTATAACACAAACTCAAAAAAAAAAGAAAAAAAGCCGAAAAACAGACAAAACAGACAAAACAGACAAAACCCCAATCATATGGAGTGGGGTGGAAGAACGTGGATAAATGGCGTTTATCGTCACATGATGCAACCCAATGAGGAAACGCGTGGGTTTCCATATGGAGCGGATTATGGAGGATCATGATCTAAAGAGAAAGAGAAGGACACAGAGGCTAGACCATACACCACCTATGTAAAGGAAACTCTATAACAGTACAGGGTAGTACATGGCTCTGAACGAGCCTATTCCATCTGCGCCCCGTGCACCTTAATTTGAACGGATCGACGTCTCCACGCAGAGCCCCAACACAATGAGGTCAACTTTCCAAGAGTTGTTAAATGAGCTCCAAATCAAGAATTCTACCGTTTGCTCACCCACTTCCCACTTCCCACTTTTGCCTTTTGCCTTTCCCCCGAAACCAACAAGTTTCCCCCCGGATTTTGAATGATGCGGATACGTTTCGGGCTGCCACTTGACGTCATGCTCCTCTCCACATACCTCTGAATCATGACGACGTCACCGTAGCCGAGAAGTATATCTTCTAACCGGCCCTTGCCTCTGATCTGTCATTCTTTGTACCTCTTGTATCCTATCAACCATCATGACAACCTTGCACTGTGGGTATTGCGCAATCGTGGTAAAGGGACCAGATGGCTAACTGCAATTAGATCTACCTCCTGTGAAGCCCTCGGCCATTGCGCTGGGAACCTTCTTCACCCACACAGCCTCGCTGGGAATCCTTGCACCGCTCTTTGGTGACACCTACCACCGGGCCCAGGCCGCGAACTCGAAGGAAGAGTTCATTAAGTCGAAGGAAGCCGCCGGTGCTGCTGCCGCATGGGGTAGCTCCCTAGCTGGAAGTGCTGTGCAGACTTATGGTGTGGCTGCGCTGATCAACGCCACCGGTACTCTCAGTTATAAGGGGGCTGCCTACCTCGGTACTTTGATCTTCTTCGCTAGCTCCGCTCCCGGTGTATGTTTTCCCTATCCCTTATAAAATACTCACTCGATTCAAAGCTAACACGAGAATGCAGGTTGTGAGCCAGATCTTCGCGGAGAAGAGACCCCTGGACACGGTGGCAGTTGGTGCGGTTAGCCGGGTCTTCGAGACGGTCGGCTTGAGTTTGTTCTTGACCTGGTGGGGAACCCGTACCCACCCCTTCGACTAGATTGGGTCCATAATATGAGACGCACTGGAACGCTAGCATGGTCTAGCTGAAAGTCGAGAATGTACAAGTTTTTCTTTTTCTTAGTTCTCCAATCCAATTAAATGAAAACGGATAAAAACGGCGTTTGATGGGTAGATTCGTATTGCCTGTCGTATAAGTGGAGGAATATAAAAAAACTGTAACAGTATAAATCTGGGCAACACTTTAGGGCCACGGTATCACGGCCCTGTACATGCGCTACTTGTTGCCCACTTGAATTGGTGACTTGCTAATACACATTGCGTTTTAAGTGCCCCTCGAGGTCGACTTCATTAATCCAACACATTCTACGTGAGTCGGAACCACATGAATGGTCAAGACATGGTGAACGTTAGGTTCGGTCTATCACCACACAATTTCGGAGGCAAAGAAAACAGCAAAAACTTGATTTATGATGAATGTAGCATAACTATTTCTTACAGGGAAGAAACCACACCCCGGAGAAGCATCTAATTAAACAAAAGTGCGGCAAGGATACCTAGTCATGGGAGTTAGCACTGTACACGAGAATTCAAGTCGAGATCACATACACATCGGGGTAGCCTTGGCCATGGCCCATCTCATATTTTGATTGCGAGGACTGAGCAACAGGGTTGATGTTGCAGGGTGTTGGGGGCAGGCCGTTGGCGCCCAGCACACCCTGAATGCTCTTTTGGTCCTTCTCAAAGAGCGCAGCCAAGCCTCGCTCCTCGCCTTGTTCCTTAACCGATACCAATTGCTTCTCTCCTGCCTCTCCAACCTGCAGAACATCATCCTTGGGGGCGGCCTGACTGCCGACCGTGAGAAGGCTCACAGCATCGGCCTGGCTGACGGTGCTCAGCTGAGGGTAGTTTCTCCGGACGTCCCGCTTCCAGTACGGGTTGTCGGCAAGGTCACCCGCGGGAATGGTCACCGGATCATCGTAGGACAGGGGAGGCAGAGAACCGGGGGTCGGAAGACGGAACTGCGAATTCAATGGGACACCGGTCGAACGCTCGGGGTCCACGGCGAGGACACGGCGGATTCGCTCCCAAATACCAGTGGACTGGAGAGAGTATTTCTGCCTCCCCATTAATCTTCTAAATTCTGGACTAGGGATTCTTAGGATCCTACCTGGCCGATTGGAAAGACGTTCGAGGCCGACTTGGCGGCTTTCAGGATATCGCGGGCCATGATGGAGAAGACTCTGACCTGCACCTGGTCAGTTTCACCCTGAAGGGGGAGCAAATGGTGGCAATGGAGTGAGCCACCAACGACAATTTCTATGTTCGAGAAATCTCACCTCCTTAAGTCCTTAAAGCCCGAGAATGTGGTAATGTGCTTTGCTTGGGAGTGGGATCATTAATGCGGCAAGATACAACATGCCGTCTCCCCCGGGACCCGGATTATTATGTACCCGGCAGCTCATCCACGTATTACTAATAACTTCAAGATGGATGGATACACATCCAGACATCAACTCCCGTCAGATCTGGGATCGTGGGAAAGAGTATGAGGGGGGAATCGATAAAGAAGAAGAAGAAGAAGAATAATAATAATTATAAAGCTTCAAGAATTGGATTGGAGAAGCTTTCAGAGGCTCTTCCATAATTAAACCTCCTCGATCATCCATGTAGAAATGTTCTTTAATGTAGATAGATACTCTTCTACAGACATCTATTTGCCCTCACTGCTGTCCCCATCTTGCACATCCTCCTTGCTGGAGCCTAAAGCCACTAGTGCTTGTACGGCATCCACAGTTGCATCTGGGCCACCGGTCTGTCGAAGCAAAACCTTGCCCTTCTTATCCACAGCGAAGACACCTCGGGTGGTGCCTTTGGGGACCTTCTTGAGCCCCACCGCGCCAATCAATGTTGTGCCAGAGTCACAGAGAAGCGGATAGGGTAGATTTTGCTTAGTTTGGAAAGTGGTGTTGGCTTTAGGTGAATCGGCCGACAGGCCATAAATAGAGAGGCCGGTAGATATAAGATGTTTGTAGTTGTCACGGAACAAACACGCTTGCTTTGTACCTAGAGGTGTTCAACACGTGGGGTCAGGAAAACAAAGCCAAAAGTATTGCGCCTGGCCATTGGACGGGAAGAAAGTACGTACAGCCAGGGGTTGATGCCTTAGGATAGGTGAATAGCACGACACCTGCCGAGCTTTCTTCCACGAGCTTCTTCAAGTTTGTCTTAGTGCCATCGTTGGTCTCAATCTCCCCACCAAAACCTTCTAGATCGATGATGTCGTCGACCTGAGGCACTTTTGATGTTGGGACTTCGCTGGGAGTGACGGTCTCTTTGGGCTTCGGGGCCGATTTAGTTTTCTTTTGCACGACCGGAGGTGGTGCAGGGGCTTTGCGTTTGCGAAGTTCGACCATTATGACAGTAAGTTAGGCAGATGAAAAGGGGTGAGAGAGATGAGGGAATAAGAAATGAGGGGGAAAGGAGATATATAACTACATTGTATAGAATGGATATCATAGATTAAAGCTAGACTTCTTACATAAGCCGGGAAGCCCCGAGCCACGGCTCCTCTCGGGGTTGCCCTGACCCGTGAATCTTTCCCCTCAAGAAAATTCGATCTGACACACGATCGCCACCCAGGAAAACCCACCTTTTCCGTGATCCTGACTCATCTTTCTTCTAGATTTGATCTTCTTGCCACTTCTCATTTCACTTAGCTTGTTCTTCTCTCCATTTCTCCCTTACTGTTCTGCTTCAATACAATCCTCCAATCCTCCAATCCTCATATCCTCATATCCTCATATCCTCATATCCTCATATCCTCATATCCTCATATCCTCATATCCTCATATCCTCATATCCTCATTTCCTCATTTCCTCATTTCCTCATTTCCTCATTTCCTCATTTCCTCATTTCCTCATTTCCTCATTTCCTCATTTCCTCATTTCCTCATTTCCTCATTTCCTCATTTCCTCATTTCCTCATTTCCTCATTTCCTCATTTCCTCATTTCCTCATTTCCTCATTTCCTCATTTCCTCATTTCCTCCTTTCCTCCCAAAGCGACTCTCGATTTGAGCGCGCAAGCCATGAAGGTCTTCTCCTCAACCTGCACCTTTGACTACTCATGGGATGAGGTCTCGACTGCCAACTGGCGCAAATATTGCCCGTGGAACGACAAGGTGACCCACGTCGTTGGTGTAGACACTCTTTCCCGGACAGTAGACCCGAAGACTGGCATCGTGAGTGAATTTCGGTCTAATTTCTTGAATTATGAAACTGACCATTCTCCTTCCATAGTTGCGAACGGAACGTCTTATCACATGTAACCAGTCGGTCCCACAATGGGTCTCTTCGCTCTTTGGTGGAAGTGCCACCTCGCACGTCTATGAAGTTTCCTATGTCGACCCGGACTCCAAGAAAGTCACCATGTGTTCCACCAACCTGACCTGGTCCAATGTCCTGAGTGTCCGTGAGACTGTGGTGTACCGGCCCTCATCCATCTCTCCCACTACGAATACCGATTTCACTCAAGAGGCTCAGATCACTGCCCTGTGTGGCGGCTGGCAAAAGATCAAGAACAAGGTCGAGGAGGCAAGCGTGGAGAGGTTCCGTGAAAATGCCAAGCGTGGCCGAGAAGGCTTTGAAACAGTGCTCGAGATGAGCCGTCGCGTATTCGGTGAACAACGCGACCTCGAAAAACACTTGCAGTGATACTCCCCTCATGATCTCTCGACTTTTGAAATCGTCCTTTTCCCCCTTTTTCTTGCATCAAGCGATTGCATTTTTTTCGGCGTCATCTCTTTCCAGCATTTCAAAGCCCGTGGCGTGTCCAGGAGTTTCCTTTCCCTCTGTTTTTCCATCTCCCACATTGTTCCGTTTACGTTCCTATTTACGGAGTAGGGCTCTGCTCTGCACCACGGATACCACACTGCTTTTCGATGCGACATGGCCGGAAAAAAAGTTCTAATGATTGTGCTCATGAATGTTCCCACTGCTTATACTCATTGACACTAGCGTTTTCTGTTCTACAAGGGCATATATGCATAGAAGAACTCGAAATTAGAAACGAATCCTTCTGATTCTACTGTTACACCACAGCTCATCTGTTCATTATATATAAGTCATCAAAGTAAACCCAGACAGTCCCCCCCTTTAAACACTAGAACGCCTTCCGTAGATCATGAACATGTTTGTTTTGGCGCAAAATCGTAGCTGCGCGCGACTCGGCCCCGATTTTCACCCCATCAACCCACCGAGCACGACACGGCCGACACCGGAAATCTCATTCTTGACCCCATTCCGACTAGCGTCTTCGAACTCACGCACCGCACCGGCTACCATTATCTTTCGTAGTTTGGCATCCGCTTTGGAGAAGGTCTCCCCCAGGGCCACTGTACAGACAGAGGGTGACGATACGAGACTTGTGATTCGACCGTAACAATCGATCAGTACATCACAGAGAGTTGAAAAGGTTTCAAAGAAGTCCGGTTCGAAGGGCAAAGATGGCGTGAGAAGATAAGTGTATTCCTCGCCTGGCAATAGATCCGAAGACTCAGTGAGGGGGAAGGAGATCACTGAGGCGGCTGCGGTTGATGGGGATGTGATATTGCCGGCCGTGCTTTTCAAATCCGTTGGATCACTTGATTGCATCGGCAGGCCAATTTCCGTGGCTGAGCTAGCACGTCGGGTTTTCGTGCCAGCGTGTGCTGCTCGCTTGAACATCTGAGGAATACGTGCGCGCGCAAGACTAGATGAAGAGCTGCCGTCGGGTGGGTGCACCTGTTGAAACGCCTCAAACTCGAGTAACAGGGCGTTGAGGGCTCGCAAGTACTCAAATGGGGTCGAATTGACGTCAAGGATCGATGGCAGAGATAGGCCCAGAAGGAGGTAATTGACCGCTCGGCGTGAAAGCTTGCGGGCTTCGAAATATGGTAGGCGACTGATATCAGCTCGCGAGAAATGGACTGTATTAAACCAATAGACTCGGCCTTCTAGACTAGAAGTTTGCAACCAGTTTAGTCTGGATCAGGGTCGTGATAGGTTTAGACTTACGTCTTTCTCAAATAATCTAGGGTGGATATTCGTTTTGCAGCCACTTCATGGATCTGTTGATAGATGGCACTTGCACTCTGCGGTCCAAATGGCCCTCCGCCACTAGACACCGGGGGGTTGCTGCTATGCATACCGTCATAGCCTCCACCAGGCTTGGCCGTATCCCTTCGCGACAGGGTCGGGGCAAATGTGGAGGAGATCATGACCACGATGTTAAGGAGGGCAAGGAAGAGGAAGCACGGCAATAATCGCCTCTCTTATGGTGGAGGAGAGGGAAGGTTCCCAACGAGTGGGGGTCGCAGGGAAATGCAGGTGGAAGTTCAGAAACATGCCGAATCTCAGGAGATCTGGAGTTCCCCACTAACGGGTCCGTCTCTTCTCCCCCTCAGCGAGAATCCCGAAATAATTTCATTTGGCGATTAGCTTTCCCTTTCTTCCCTTGAGCTCTCTTTTATCCTTGACCACCCTAGCAGTCTTTTGTCCCAATGGACGTCACGCCCCTTGACGAACAGATCCCTGAGCCAGGCCAATGGCCTGTCGATCCTCAGGAAGATGTACCCATCTCCGAGGATCGTATTTGGGTTGATGGATGTTTCGACTTTAGCCATCATGGTGAGACTGTCAATTCTCTATCCTTAGATGCGATCTAACTATCATGAAAAGGACATGCCGGAGCTATGCTTCAAGCTCGTCAACTCGGCAAGGCACTATACGTGGGGATTCACTCGGATCAAGCAATTCTGGAAAACAAGGGTCCAACAGTGATGTCGTTGGA
Organism: Penicillium tannophilum; assembly: GCA_028829675.1. Classification (NCBI taxonomy): domain Eukaryota; kingdom Fungi; phylum Ascomycota; class Eurotiomycetes; order Eurotiales; family Aspergillaceae; genus Penicillium; species Penicillium tannophilum. The sequence goes on from JAQKAK010000008.1 coordinate 1,682,247, forward strand.
TGAACGGTTCGTAGCATTCAACTCCCTAAGCTAGCGTTTGCACCCACTGATATTTCTTTTGCTTTATTACCAGAGTTGCAGCCGTTGACGCCTGTCGGTGGGCCACCCAAAGCGTACCCCATGCTCCCTACGTGACCTTCTTACCCTGGGTTTCTCATTACGGCTGTAAATATGTCGTCCACGGCGATGATATTACATCCGATAGCGATGGCAATGACTGCTATCGATATGTCAAGGCAGCAGGTCGATTCAAGGTCGTTAAACGAACCCCTGGTATCTCTACGACGGACCTGGTTGGCCGGATGCTTCTGTGTACCAAAAATCACTTCGTTAAGTCTGTCAGAGGCACCCTCTCCGGAGAGGATGGTTCGGGAAGCCCCGAGGAGCGCAAGGCAGCTGCAGCAGAACTTGTCCAGAGAATTCGAGACTATGCGACAGATGAGAGTGGCCTCCAGCCTGGCCCTCAGGTTTGGACATGGATTGGATCTGGGACAGCGAAGATTGACCATGAAGTTAGAGAACCTGGGGCCTTTGAAACTCTGGTGGATGGAAAGGGCCCGAAACCAGGTCAACGGGTGGTTTATGTTGACGGAGGCTTTGACCTGTTCTCATCTGGCCATATTGAATTTTTGCGGAAGGTCATGGAGATGGAGGAAGCGGAGGGTCATCGACGAGGTTGGTTTGATCCGGGACAAAGAGAGAAGCGACTGCAGGAGCACAATGAAGACTACGCTCCTGCATATATTGTTGCCGGAATTCATGACGATGACGTGATCAATTACTGGAAGGGACTCAACTATCCAATCATGAACATCTTCGAGCGTGGCCTTTGTGTCCTTCAATGTCGGTATATTCATGCCGTCATTTTCTCAGCACCTTTCACGCCAAGTCAGCCTTATCTGGAGGCTCTGCCACTCGGCGTACCTCACGTCGTTTACCATGGACCCACAACGTTCATCCCTCTAACATATGACCCCTATGATGCCCCGAAAAAGATGGGAATCTTCCAGGAGGTCCCACGACATGCTTTCCAACATGTCAATGCAGGAGAGATCGTTGGTCGCATCCTGAAGAGCCGAGAAGCGTATGAAGCGCGACAAAGGGCCAAACTGGAAAAGGGCATCGCTGAAGACTTGGTCAAATCTCAGGAGCAAGCGTCAGCTTAGATCGAGGCGATATTGCCATCGCCTAATGGAAACCTAATTCAACTGTACATACGGCGAATCCCATCAACTGGGAGGGTTTTTTTTATGTGACAAATACATTATAATATACTAACATACTCACATTATTATCGTTTGAGCCTAAGCTTTGGAGGATAGTTTTGTATGTTCCCCTTGTGAGGATGGGCCTTCAGATCGTGATCTGTATTGACATTTGGAAGAGCTAGAGACCTCTGCAGAGGTAAATTGAGGATCTTTACATTAGGGACTTCCACTCAAATTTACGTAGAATGGAAACCCACAGATAATTTCTAGCTAGAAGTAGACGAGGGAGATTGAAACTGAACATAATCTTACAATACAACTTTCTGCAATGCACTCACGGCATCAGTCCGTGTCAATTTATTGATCCGCTGCCACGAGGACATCCTTCGTCTCCAGTAGCTTGGCAAGCTCCCCATTCTGGTGCATAGACATCAAGATGTCACATCCGCCGACAAACTCCTTGTCTAAGTATAGTTGAGGGATGGTCGGCCAATCCGAGAATTCTTTGACACCTGCAAAAGGGGTCACTTAGCATCCGTTCAGAAAGAAAGGTCAGAAGGTAACTCACCTTGGCGCAATTCTGGATCCTCCAGGACATTGAACGCCACAAACTTCTTGGGGTCTACGCCTTGCAGGCCCAGGATCTGAATACTCGCGCGAGAGAAACCACATTGAGGGGTCTCGGGAGTACCCTTCATGAACAGAACAACGGGGGCAGATGCGATCGCCTTGTCGATAGCTGCCTTGGTCTCCGACGATAGGAGACGAGCATTGAGGGTTGACGGCGGAGGAAAGGCCGGGAAACGGATGGGGCGTAGCGGCGTCGGCCGCGAGATTGGGCGGAAAGCCTTGGGATTATGGTAAGCTTGTGTCCGATAATAATAGTAAGTTCAGTAATACATACCGACAAGATTGTTCTGGAAAACATGATGATTGTCTCAAAATTTTTATAGACTTTGGAGGTTGGACGAACGGAGAAAGAGTGAAAGCACGGAGCAGATTGGTATTATCTAATCAGTCGTTGGCTAGTTACGTCGAGCCCCACATGTGATCGTTTTGAACCTTGCATTATATTGTATCATCTTGTACCTGTACCCCCCCCCCCCCCCCACTATGGAGTCTGTTGCCTCCTTCTCCGCAAAACAGTATCGAGATGATAAGAAGCTTCACGTGCTCCTTGCAGCTGTAAGTCGCAGCTCTTGTCTGTTCCAAGGATTCAGTCTGATTTCCGCAGACCGGTTCAGTTGCTACCATCAAGCTCCCGAACATCGTCGAGGCCCTCTGCCGCCATCCGTCTATCTCACTACGAATAATAGTGACTCAATCAGCCGAAAGATTTCTATTTGGTCAGAGTCCCGAGCAGCCTATCTTAGATAATCTTCGGCAAAACAAGGGTGTGGATGCGGTTTACCGGGATGATGATGAATGGGCAACACCATGGACTCGTGGAGCAAACATCTTACACATTGAATTACGCAAGGTTAACATTGAATATACACTGAATGATCAGAAAAGAGCTAACGATCAACAAGTGGGCACATGTGTTACTGATCTCTCCACTATCTGCCAATACAATGGCTAAGATGAGCGTGGGCATCGCAGACAACCTCCTGCTGTCGGTGGTGCGAGCCTGGGATACCACTGGCCTGGTCGACCAAGATTTCAAGCTTCAGAAGCCACGGATTTTCGTGGCCCCTGCTATGAATAGCGCCATGTGGCACCAACCCATCACACATCAACACCTCGGCGTCCTACAAGAACAATGGGGATGGAGTCCCACAAATCCGGAGGGATGGGTGACTGTTCTCCCTCCGATAGATAAACCCCTAGCTTGTGGGGACGTAGGCAGTGGTGGAATGATGGACTGGAGAGATATTGTCCGTAATGTGGAAGAGTATTTGGGTCTTCCGATGGTTCAGTCTTGATTGCCATCTGCCATTGTCATTGTGTCGACTCGGACTCGGACTGTCCAGTACTATCGTACAAACCCAGGTATTGAGCGGTGTATTCACCCAGGAGGCCCATTGTGATTCCTCCACCGGTCAGCAAACACCCATTCTTGAACCACCACCAGCAATTAGAGACATTCTTAAGCTGAACCTTCCAAATCATGAGGCCCAGGGAAAGAAGGGCACTGCCGCAGCTGCCTACAAAAAAGACAGGACCACAACCTGCGGCAACCCCTGCAGCACCTAGAAGGGCCACCTGGGCCGCCGCCAGACCTGTTAAAACGGCCTTAGTGTTGTGTTCATGACGCAAGGCGATTGACTTGATGCCCGCCGCCACATCGTCCTTGATGTCCATATGCGCATATATCATATCATACAGAACTGTCCACGCAATGCAACTAGAATAGAGGGCCCCTGCAGCTAGGAGAGCATCATGGTTGCTCAATAGATCCACACCCAGAGCTGGAAACCCCATAATTGCCCCCCAAGAGAAGGCGAACCCCAACACCAACTGAGGGTAGTTGGTTATTCGCTTGGCCAAGGGATATGCCACCACGATTGGTAAGCTGGGTATCGCATACCAGAGGCACTGGGTCGGGAATTGAAGAAGAACTCCGAGCCCAGCCAATAATTGAGAGCCCGTAAAAAGCACAGCCTTGGATGGGGAGAGCGCCCCTCGGGCGATGGGACGGAATTTGGTACGTTCTACATGTGGGTCAAGATTGCGATCCCAAAGGTCATTGATGGCACATCCTGCACCACGCATGATCAAGGCCCCGGTGAAAAAGAGTCCGGCCGTACCGAGTAACTGCATTGGAGTGACGTGGGTGGCCATGGGGGCGGCCAGGAGGGTGGAGAAAAGAGTCGGGAAGAAGAGATAATATGTGCCAGTGGGTTTGTCCAGGCGGACCAACTCGGCATACGGAATCCATGATGAGGGCAATGAGGCGACCAGACCCGTCTGGGGTGGAATGTAATGTGTTGCCGGGTTAGGGGTCTTCACATCGAGTTGAAGGGACTGAGCAGCCGTGGTGTGGATTCGCGAAGTTGATGTCAGGGTTAAGGCAGGAGAGGAACGAGATCGGGCATTCTGAGCCGTCAACAATGCAGATTTGGTGGTGAGGGTCGATAAGTACCCATGACGACGTTGACTATAGATCGAATTCCTCAAGAGCAGATGAGGGTGTCGCGAGAGACGGAGGGTAGTAGATGGCAGCATGGTTTATACCGAGAGAGAACTGCAAAGGATATCAATCCAAATCAAGGCCCGAGTCATAATCAATTGATCAATGGGTTAAGTTTCGATGCCAAAGGAGAGAAAGAAAGAGAAATTATATGCAATTAAAACAAAAAGGTTCCGCCGATCGCCACTAGTCCCGAAGTAGTAGTTCCCTTCCAAATCTCTCCGCGTCACTTTCGCGTCTAGCTCTTTCTATACGCTCTTTCTCTACTACTGTATCCCTTCCCCACCCCCCACCGTTGCTCCCTTTCACTTTAATTCTTTCGCCCCGCTGCTGGGACCAATCCTTTGACTTTCCTTCTTTCCCTTGGGGGAGGTTGAGACGCGGTTGAAAGGGCCATGTTGTGAAATTGGATTTAGTGGAATGCATTGTTTGCCAGTGAGTTGTTTATTCAAAGTGCGATTGAGACTTGGCTTGCTGATTAGATGCGCTTTCTATGTCAGTAATTTGGCTTTCCTTCATCTCAAGCATGCCACTTCTTCCAGACGATCTTCCTCGCCGCTTGGACGGATATCTTGATCCCAATTCGTGCCATTGATTGCCTCAACCCCAACAATCATGGCTTTACCACCACGGGCTTCCTTTGAGCCCTTTCCTACCCATCTCGACGTGAAGGAGCTAGTGGAGACTACAAATAACTTTGTGTTTGCAGCCCGTATTTCTTACGAGGCTGTTGATACCTTGCCTCGGGAGGACTTTGATAACCTTGTTCGATATCATGTGATTATGCTGGGAGTGCCCTTGGTCGTTGAGGGATTCCATGAACATCTAGACAAACGGCTGTTCTCGTCTAGGTGGTTGCAGAAAAATGGTCAGAGTAAGTCACTCTCTTGGATCCATTTCCCTGTTTAGATCGCCCCTAACTGTATATCAGGCGAACAGGTGCGTGACTTGACCCGTGGAATCAACATCCACATGGGCACGTCACATTATTTGAAAAGCTTGCAAAGACCGTCGAAGCCTAATTCCTCGTCAGGTTGTCGCACTGACCAAAGACTGTATTTGAAGGATATTGACTGCCCTTCGGACTGGCAGAGATCCTTGGAGAGACTAATCCCACCGTCTTTGTTCTATCTGAACGATGGTCCTAAGCCATACGAAGGTCCAGGATCTCGTCTCACTTATTTGACAGAGCATCTCACCACGCCTTCCGGAGAGCCCATCGCCAGATCAGGCGATCTCATGAGTTGTCTGCCTGAGGAAATGCGCGCTCAAAATCTCATGTGCTATATCGGCCCCGAAGGTACCTACACCCCTGCACATCAAGAGATGTGTGCCAGTCTGGGCCACAATATCATGGTGGAAGCGTCGGACGGTTCTATCGAGAGTGGCCAGCCAACCCAGCCGGGCTCATCAATTTGGTTCATGACAGAGACCAAAGAACGCAAGATTGTCTCCGACTACTGGGCTTCGGTACTTGGCCATGATATTGATCTCGAGGATCATTTTGCACAACTTAATGCATGGGTAGGCGCGCCATTCAAGACCTACGTGGTAGAACAGAGGCCAGGGGATCTCATTCTCGTTCCCCCACTGGCGGCTCATCAAGTCTGGAACCGCGGTACACGGACCATGAAAGTGGCTTGGAATCGCACCACGGTGGAGACCCTCAGGATGGCCATGGAGGAAGCACTTCCTCATGCACGAATGGTTTGTCGCGATGAACAGTATAAGAACAAAGCTATTGTCTTTTATGCTCTCGAGCGATATTCAAAACTGCTACGAGAAGCCCCGACAGCTGATAACCCTGCAAAAGAGCAGCTGTGGGAAGATTTTCAACGGCTGTTCAAGATTTTCACGGATATTCTCCTCTCGGAGAGTCTTTCGTCAACTCTTCCTGGGGAGAAGGGCATTGAGTATATCAAATTTGACAGCAACGTCACATGCTCATATTGTCGGTGTAATATTTTCAATCGATTTCTTACTTGTTCAACTTGTACTATGCACGGAAATGACGCTTATGATATTTGTTTGGATTGCTACGTTTTAGGTCGGAGCTGCCACTGCATTTCCAGGCTCAAATGGGTGGAGCAATTCCCGTGGAAACATCTCCGGGATCGACATGAAGCATGGCGGCGTCAGATCATCGATCTGAAGCCATTTGATAAAGCACACAAAGCCGAATTCCTCGTGTTCACCGTTGCACGATCCAGGGCAGCTCGGAAATCGGTCGCTGAAATTTGCCAGGAGCAATTGGCTGTCCGGCCTTGGGTTGATCCCAAGAACCCAACCGCCAGAAAATTGAAGTCTATCAGCCCTCCTGCTACAGACGATGATGGCCGGCTGATGAAGAAGCGGAAGGTTCAACAAAAGGGTGCGGAGACTGGCTCTTGCCACATGTGTAGAAACATTGAGCCTTCTTGGAAGTTGGCAGCATGCACGAGCTGCCACTTGAAGTACTGCTATGCCATTCTCTACCGTGCGTTCGATACCTCACCGCAGGACGCGATGGCACGCTCCCACTGGTTGTGCCCCCGGTGTCGGAAGGTGTGCAACTGTACACCTTGCCAGAGGGACCCCGCCATGAAACCACACGAGCCCTATCATATCTTACTAGGACACGATACCAGGAAAATTGCCGACCCCCGAAGTGTTGAGTCGCTGGTGACTTTGCGTCTTCCCAATCTGAAATGGCTTCCAAGCCTGGAGGAGAATAGCCAAAGACGTCTGCGGCAACGCATGGATGAAATTGAGCAAAATGGGGTGAAGATGCGGAATGATCGTGCGATCGTGATGGATACTAGGCTGCAAGATTCATTGAACGAAAACACAGCACACCACGGTCTAGGATACATTCCGGTAGATCCTACATTGGAACTTGAAACTGGCTTTACGAACCCGAGCCCGGAGGCACTCAAGGCTTGAAGTCAAACTACTTCCCTTTTGCCTCTGTTCAGCAAGCTGTCCTCTGTTCTATTATGTGTGTCTCTTTTTAGTTTTCTTTGCTTTTGAAAGGAAGATCCGAGTCTTCTTGACAGTCCCTTTTATTTGAAGCGATTACTCCACATGACCAAGGCTTACAGCAAATCTCTGTACCATGATAATGACCATTTGATAATACTCTATTCTTCTGCTTGCTGCCTCCTGTTTTCCTATTTTCTAGGCGCCTTTGTACTCGTATTGAAGGTCTTTGAGTCCAGAAAGGTCCACTGAGAGCATTAAGTGTCGAGCGAGCAAGATTGCTCCAAGCATAGCTATAGAGAGGCGTTGTAAGACTTGGGTAATGCATAAAAGATCAGGATGATTCTGGTACGACCTACCACCGGGAATGAAATAAATTACCGACCAAGATTCAAAGGACCGGGTTCCTAGGAAGCCATAAAGTGCCAGTGACCCACACACCACTCCATTCAATGGAATCAGGGCAGCGTGGAACAAAGCCCAACGATCATCTTCAGCCAACATGGGCTTCTTGCCCTTACGGTCTGGATGGAGAGGAAAGAATCGCATAAAGTAGGCTGACGCTAGCAAGGAGAAGACCCCTATAAGGGAACAGAAGCGTTGAGAGAGACTGGACGCCCACAGTATCGATGGGAGGAAAGTAGTCGTTAAGACCAGTGAAATCCCGGTAAATGTAACCTATATAACCAGGTTAGAAGACAAGGCAAAAGATAGAAATTCAACCAATATCTTCAGATTTCTATACATTATAATGGGCGTTGCGGTCGTCATTCTGTCGCTGCAGCTGCTCAATCACCCGCTCCTGTTCCTGCTCATCAAGCTCCTCACGATCATGCTCATGGTCTGAATCTTCTGGATAGTGAAACACTTTTCGTAGTCGCACCGCTGCCATGGAGTAGATGCAGGAAATGGATAAAGAAGAAGACAGGCAGTGAACTTGGCTTACATACAGTGGGAAAATACAAGTGACGTCGAAAATACATGTTTGCTCTGTTTGGTTTGCGGACTCGGGAAATCCAAAAACTAGCAACATCCGATCTTTCTTTCCAACGTAGCGCTCTTCAATTCCTGCAATGCTCTTCATCCGCTCTCTCCCCCGGCGTGCTGGGCCCATCCGGCTACCAGGCCTGTCTCGTAATGCTCCACGCCGCACCATGATCCCCGCTCCGGGTCCCAACACGGGTCCATTGATGGAACGACGGGCAGACCGCGAGCTCCCCAACATCCAAAACAGCCGCCGTTGGATGCGAACTTTCCCTTTCTTCGCGGTAGCAGTGGGCGCTGCCATGCTTGGTATTTTCAACTACCAAAAATCCTCCTCAAGTGTCGTCAGCAGCACACTATATGCATTGCGGACGTCTCCCCAGGCCCGCGAGATCTTGGGTGATGAGATCTACTTTGCTCAGCAGATCCCATGGATCAGTGGAGAAATGAACCAATTACATGGGCGCATCGATATCTCATTCTGGGTGAAGGGCACCAAGACCCAGGGCAAGATGAGGTTTAGAAGTATTCGGCCGGACCGAATGAGCTACGTGAGTTACATTTCCTTTCCAAGCGTATTTTCCCCCCTCTAATCTCAGCCTGGCTTGCTAACCGCTTTATATTATACAGTTCCGCACCGAGGAATGGAGCTTGGAGACCGAAGATGGAACTGTGGTGCAGTTGCTGGACAAAGACACTGATCCTTTCCGCCAAGAGTGAAGGGTAAACCGAAGTGTGGAAACTGTACAAATAAAGGGTCTTGTGCATTGGGAACCGGCGTTTTAGGGATATTGAACAAGAGTATTACTTGACCGAATGCGACGTTTGTGGAAGAAGAATACTCCAGGAGTCGAGCCAAGAGACGAAAAGTGGAACAAAAAAACTAAAGGATATCATTTGTTGTATCATATACAAACGCCGCTCAAGTGAACAAGTATTGCGCGAATGGTGTAGTAATAGTACATGCTTCTCCCTCCCAACTTAAGCAATGGCTGCGGACTCAGCTGGGGCAACCTCGGGCCACGGTTTCTTGATCGCATCCTGAATTCTCACATTGCATCCCTTAGGACCACTGACAGCACCTTTACACACCATTAGTATATATGCCAGAAAAGGGTAAAGGGTATTGGGGAGAGAATGAATGGAACTAACCGCTCACGACCACGATTCCAGCTTCAGCATCAACCTTCATGATCTTCAGGTTCTGAACGGTATTTTGGTTGTTACCCATATTTCCAGCCATCTTCTTTCCTGGGTACACACGAGAACCACCACCCTGACTGGGACCAGCAGAACCCATCGAACGGTGAGTCAAACTGACACCGTGACTACGGTCCTGACCATGGAAGCCGTGGCGCTTCATAACACCAGCAAATCCTTTACCCTTGGTATTGGAGCGAGCATCCACAAACTGGCCTTCCTGGAACCAACTGGCACTGACACTCTGACCAACGGGGAGGAGGCCGGACTCATCCTTGACTCGGAACTCGAAGACATGGCGTTTGGGCGAAAGACCATTGGCTGAGAAATGGCCTAGGAGTGATTTGGTAACATTGCTGGGGTGCTTCCAGCCTGAACCAATTTGCACAGCATAGTAGCCATGCTTTTGACGAGTCTTATGCGAGACGACCTCGACGCGGTCCATTTGTAACACGGTACAGGGGGTGCGTTTTCCGGTTTCTGGGTCGAAGATCGCGGTCATGCCCTTTTTGGTCGCAATTACACCGGTCCGTAGGGGGAGGGAATTTGCCTTGCGGCGCAGAGCTGCAGTCGATGTCGACTCAAGGACGGGCAGGCCGGGACCGATGTTGAAGCGGCTGGGTTTGGGAGTGTTGAGGGATTTGATACCGAAGTTTCGCATAGAAATCCGGGGGACGGTCAATTGAGTATCCCATAGGGACGAGGAAAGCTGAAGCAGCTTCCCTGGTAGGCGTGGCGACATGATGCGGTGGGTTGCAACTTTAGAAGTTTGGCAAGTTCCGTCTTGCGGACTCGAAGTTTTTGGCCGGCGGATGAGTCAGCAGATCGGCTTGACCTTCACAACACTATAGGGTATGTATATGACAGCAACATCACTACCCAGTCAGTAGGAGCTAGCAAGAGATATGGCATTAGAAAACCTGGTCATACTTTCTATATAGCTTATACAGCATCACATGGTTGTCAATACGCCACATCTGTGGGATATAGCTCTATAACTCAAGTACTTACATATACTACTACATTGTTAGATTGTCATTGCTTGTCCTTACAAATATTTAATACAGTCTAACATCACAACTGGGACAAACTAAACACAAGTGATGTTAACATCCACATCATCATGATCAAGTAGTAAATCCATTTTAAGTCCGAGCCGTATGCACGATCGGACCGGAGCGGCCGAAGTCACCGGTAAAGGATCGCCCGATCTCAGTGGGAAAAAAAGAATCCCGAACAACACATCTCGCGTTTTCCCCCTACCCCTTGTATCATTACCGCCCTTTCCTATATTCAACCTTGGAAGCATCTTCCGCAAACATATCCCAATGTCCTTTCGACCCTCCCTTCTATCGCGATGGCTCGCGCAGGCCGAGCTCATGAGAGCCGCACCCGCGTCGAAGCAGACCTTATCCATCCTTCAACGCCAGCCATTCCTCAGCCCTCAAACAGTATCCCAAACCATGCGCCGGTCCTTGACAACGGCGGTCGACTATACCAGTCGTGCGATGCCACGATCCCGGCCGGGGTTGCGATCGGTGCAGCTTCCCAAACAAAGGACAAATCGGCGCTTCAACTCGGGGTCGTCGAGCAATGCGTCCGAGGCCTCGAAAGAGGGAGGCTCAGTATCGCAACGGCTACGCAAGCTGTCTCGTGAATACGGCTGGGCCGCGCTAGGCGTGTATCTGACGCTATCGGCGTTGGACTTTCCGATCTGCTTTGCAGCTGTGCGACTACTCGGCCCTGAGCGAATTGGCCATTACGAGCATGTGGTGGTGCAGTCGGTCAAGAATACATTCTCGTCCATTTGGCCTCAGACAAAGACCGAGGGTGAAGAGGAGGCTAGCCTTGTGCAGACAGAGGCACGCAAATATGAAGAAGCTAGTAGGTTCTGTTCCTCCAAACATCTATTGATCATCTCATCTCATGGTATCCTTGCACCTTTAGGTATCTGGACACAGCTTGCATTGGCATATGCCATCCACAAGAGTGTCTTCATTTTCGTCCGAGTCCCATTGACAGCGGCAGTGACGCCTAAGGTTGTCAAAGTATTGCGTAGCTGGGGTTGGAACATTGGAAAGCGCAAGCCCAAGACTCCCTGAGGACAAGGTGGTTACTCATACAGCATAGCGAGAAGAACTGGTGTTTGTGATAATTGGGGGAAACATTGTACATTAGCCATTTTTAGATCTAATCCCGGCGCAGACGCCCTCCCCACTCAATCTACACGATATGATACAACTCCACCATAGCCATCTATCCCAGCGCCATGAGACCAGAGAGCAAAGAGAGAAAAGAGACAAGGATAAAGCAGGAAAAAGAGAACCAGGTACACAAACCAAGTATTCGCATTAGAACTCGCTGGGAAATAGATGAGCCGCCCTGATAACCGGTGGAAAAAGAATTCCAAAAACAAAAGAAAATCATGAACATGAGACAATGGCATAGAGCTACTTAAATCTCGTGGTCTTCGTCTCGAAGGGAGTTGGGTTCGTATGTCCTCACATGTCAATCATATCGTTAAATCGGAGAACACCGTTGGCTTTCATTGCACCGTTCACCCCATCAGGCATACGGTAAGCCCATTCAGCCACACCGACGGCGTTGGCACCCGCAAGAGAATTCCTGCGGTCAGGCTGGCCTGCCTCGTCGGAAGTATCAGCCACCAGGACGAGGCCAAGTTCTTTGATTGTCTCCACAAGTGCAGGAACAACGTTCTGTAGAGATAGTCAGCAAATGTCTTAATCAACCCCCAAATTTCTCAAAACCATAGGGGGCAAAAGGCAGTCAAACGTACAAGAAGACTTGACCTGCAAATCAAGCCCATAAAGTTATTACTTTGAGCGATGCGCGCAGATTCTTTGATTGACATAGAGGCGCGACCGCTGCTGTTGACATCAGGAAGAGTGTCTACATTCCGGGCTAGGTCCCGAATCTGTCCCAAATCATTGCAAAGAAGGACAGGGTCTAAAGAGAGAGAGTTAAGAGCGTTAGTGATCTTGACTTTTGCAAATAGTACCTGGGAAGTCAGAGACTTACAATTAGGTTGTTTCCAGTTCAAGGCAGTGCAGATATTGGGGTTGTAAGAAGTAAACACCATAGAGCGCATGAAGTCGGGGTTCTTCTCGCGAGATGCGCGCGCATGGTGGAAAACGACAGTTAAAATCGCATCAGCAAAGCTGTTGACATCGGCTAGAGAGGTCATCTCGAGAGATCTTTCCTCGGCACTGGACGGATAGAGAATAGAAAGGTTGATGTTCAGACCCTGTGGCAATTCCTGCAAAACATCCTGTAGGGACATGAAGGACTCCGCTAGGAGACGATGGGCTCGTGGCATATCATCGAGTGCCTGAGCTTCCAGAAACTGTAGAATTTGAGCTCGGTTGACACCTCGTTCCGCACCAATGGCCTGTAGTTGCGCATATGTCAATTGACACACTGGAATGTCGATTCCGTGATGGTTGATAAGGAATTGGGGGTAGAGCACCGGCACACGATCCCGTGTCAGCTGCACAAACAGTTGAACATAATCTCCTGACAAGCTGGAACCAGTGACCAACCCGTTGTGCTCTGAGTCGATGGCACCAGTCGCCTTCCAGTATGTCGCAAAGTGAGTGATTTCCAGAGGATCACCGTGATACGGCTTGATGACCTGGAAGTTGAATTGCAGTTGACCAATGGCCCGAAGGCGAGGATCGAAGAGAGGAAGGCAGCATGAACCCGTGCTGGATCTCTCGGCGCGGAAAGCTACCGGCAAGGCCACGCTCTTTGCGATCACCTTGGAGCCAAAAGTGGGGAAGATCTCGAAATCCACCGCAAAGGTGTCCAAGTTATCAACATGGAAAGATATTGTGCGAGAGTCTTCTTGAATGGGGAGCATTATGGTACGAGGAATCAAGTCAGACAGCTTGGACGAAATGGTCAGTCGGGCAGCCGGGTGCCGACCAGCCTGGTCAAAGAGTATGGAGCCAGCGTTCCCTTGGTCAAACAGTAGCTGTACAAAGACCTTTTTGTCGAGGAAGTTGTGGCCGTAGCGTCGTAGAGGGATGATGGGAGGGGGAAGAGAAAGGTCAGGGATGCCATCAGCAATCTCCATCTCAGCGGAGCTCGCTCGTCTTCCATAGTCCTCATCCATGGAGCTAGACTGCTGAATTTGGAACCCGTTCAAGACGTCAAGTGGTCGCTGTGAAGGGACATCATTCAGGGGTTGAGCCCAGAGGAGAAGCATGCACTCAAGGTGCCCTTCCCAGGCAGCGTAATACATGGCAGACAGACCCTTCTCATCTGCGACCTGTGAATCTACACCGAGCTCCAAGAGTGTCCGCAGACACGGTACACAACCTTCGCTTGCCGCGTGGAACAGTGGTGTCCATTGATATAGTTTGTCCCGTTGGTTCAGGTCCGCTCCGTGTTGCTTCAGCAGAAGAAGCAGATCCGGTGACTGCGACGCCCGAGCTACCATATGTTGAGGGTAAAGGCCCTCGGCATCTGGCAGCAGCCAAGCCTTTCGCTCCAAAAGCATCTGCACAATAGATAAAGATCCGTGCTGGCACGCAAGATTCAAGGGGATATGGTCCGAGTCCGATGCCGGATCGATGCGGGCATTGCTAATCAGGACCTGCTTCGCACACGCAAGCTGACGTTTCACAATGCTGTGAATGAGAGGAGTGAAGTTATCGTGATCCATCATGTCCACCGTGTGTGGGCCTACGGCCAGTAGGTCCCGGACCATATCAACACGACCATGCATACATGCATAGTGGAGGGGAATTCGCCCGTAAACATCGGATCGAGCAATATCTACCGATGCGGCAATTCCTGCCTTCATAACGAAATCTCGTCCAGAGATGGCGGCTTCGTGAAGACAGTTCCGTTCATTAATGTCATCTTCTGCATGCACGTCAACCAATTTACTCTCGAGGAGAAGAGCGAGGACATCATCAGAGAATCCATTGATGGCTGTCAGGAACGTCCGCGTGGCTCGTTCTTGAGCATCGGGGAATGACGCTAGTTTGCCTAGCCACTCGCGCAAGTTCTGTAGGTTGCCCATTGAGGCAGATTGTAATATTTGAAGGTCCAGCTCCTCTTCTTCGGTACCAAATACAGGGGCGGCGCCACGCTCTGAGGGCCGCGACATATCAAATTGTATGTTCTCGCCCTCAGCCCAAGCCTCCAACTCCAACCGGGCTGTAGTTGCTCGGTCCGACAAATCCCGAAGGACCTCCCGGTTGAAACAGGGCTGCACTTCAACTGCGCGCTGCAGGTAGAGCTCCTTCATCCGGGATTTGGATGTCTTGTCCCATTTCTTCAGGATCTTGGACGCGGCAGTCTCATTGATTTCCACAAACTGCTGCAGTTTATTCAGGTCGCCATCGAATTGTTGGAAGCCTTCAAATAATGCCATGAAGTTGGATGGGGCTTTGGAATTGGAACTGGTCCGGGCTTGTACCACGCGCTTCTTGTCGACTAGGGTTTTGAGACGTAACGAGAACTGGTGACCGGATAAGCGGATATTTCATCTCCATGGAAGGGAAGCGATCTTTACCTCGGACTCTTTTTGTAGGTAGAATGCATTGACTTTTTCAATCTCCCGCTCCTGATTTGATTCTGTTAGACACCAGCAAGTGATAATGAGGAGGGTCCTGAACTCACCAAGCGGAAGAAGAACACCTCTTTGTTCGCTCGAAGAGAGGCTTGCGGATCCAAATGTCCATCTTGAGCAATTTCTTCGGGGGTTCTTTGGGCTGGGATTGTCGGCGTGGCACTCAGTTGCTTGATCAGCTGCGGGAGGTATTAGCCGCGAGTCTTTAATCGACTGCGCCGGTTGGACTGGAGTGGTCATCCCACCTTCTTTAGTGCCTTGTAATTGACGAAGCTGGCCGCATATTCGGGAAGATCAAGCTGCCGGCGCTGGATCTGTTTGCCGAACTTCCTGCAGGAGGGTTAGGGCCTCGGTTGCGCACTGGCGGCAGGCATGGTCACTCACATCTTGACGGGCTCTCAGCTTGAGAGCGTCGGCTCACGCGGGGTGTAGATCGTGGAACAGGATCTGAATGCTCGCGAGGGATGGGGAGTCGAGAAATTTTAGAAGTATTGGGTGAGGGAAGGAAGGAAGAGGAGGGGGGGGGGGGGAGAAGAAGGCTGCTAGGCACCCCAGACAGAGGGACCTCGAGTCGAGTGGGCAGGGGGGGCAACAGCGCGACGGGTGGGGAAGATTATAGTGGGACAGGTGTACTCCGTAGTGTCACCAGGCGTATGACAGGAAGTAAGAGATGTGCCGTTTGGGCGCATGTATTCCATCAAGCGTGGAGGGACATGAAGAGCTAAGCGGGGGAAGTTTTTCGGGAGTTCAATCCCTTTCAGTGTGGTACATTCCACGAAGTCCGCGAGATCTCAGGTACTGAGTCTTCCTGCAAATTCGAAATGAGCCAATCAATCCGAGTCGAGGCGTTTCCCGCGATTTCCAAAAACTGAAGGAACGAGGTTCAAGAGGTTAAAGCTGGTGGGGAGCTTGAACCGCCAATCACCGTGAACAGCGGGCGCACGTTTCGGCACGACAGGATATCAGTCCAGACTCCACAGTACTTGCGGGAGACCTACGCTGTGCACAAGTTTACTATACTAACCACATGTACCTCAGAAGTATCTCCAAGTCCCTACATCTCAGCTTACTTATAGTCATATCTATTAGAGACTAGTTTTCCTAGAGAATCATATTACTTCATATTACTTCCGTCTATCATTCAAATCAGGTGACTCCATTTCTTCGGGTTCAAATATACTTTGAAAAGTACAGAAAAAGAGAAACCACACCTCCCTACCAATACCCTATTCAGTCTAGATCTGAGTAGGGTACAATGTACATGCGGAGGGAGAGAACAACGACGGGTATGGTAGAATCCGGATGCGAGGGATATATCAAGCAGATCAGAAAAAGAAAGAAAACGGGGAAGCATAACGAACCAAAACAGGGGAAAGACCACCCCCAAGCCGATTATGAGAAAAAAGGAAAAGAAGATAAGAGGTTACAGGGTCAATAAACACATGAGGAAGTGAAAATGTTCACCACGCCGGGAACGACAAGGGCACCGGGCCAAGATTACAAAGGAGCCCATAGAAAAAGGAATGGAATCGGCGGTGGTTAAGGAGAAAATAAGAGAGAGAAACGATTGGATCAGGTCGGAAAAAAACCGAACTTTTGGAGAGGCAAACGATGATCGAATGTTGGGGGGTGGGAGAAGATACTATCGAGGCATCTTAGAAGTTCTGAGCAATTCCGGCATTACCTTGTCGAGGGTAAACACCGGGGTTCTCGATGCGAGTGTTGCGGCGCGCCTGGACATCCCGGATGACAGGCTGGTAGGAATCATCCCCGTAGGCGCCATGTCCGGTCATCTCGCCGTAGTAAGGGTTATCGCCATAGTAACCACCAGACGGGTGTGCAGCAGACATGTGACTCTCCTCGGACGCCTCTGATCGGTTAGCAGCAGAGTAGGCCGATGAAGCATTCGAGGCCCCCCGGTGGATGTCTCCATTGCGGTTGTTGGCCGCCACAGGGACAGCACCCAACACGCCAACTGGTTCAACAATCTCTCCCGAGTCCGGTCGAACTCCGTCCGAGTATTGCACAGTGCCCTCGCTGGGAGTAGCGTTGTGGTGATATTGGCCACTGCCTTCCGACATGGCCATTCCCATTCCGCTGGAGAGGTTGGTCGAGGCCTTACGGCCAGCTGATGTGGTGCCCCAGCCACGGTAACCAGACGAGTTATCATCCTTGGGCGCCACGCTCCCGCCCATACCGGGGAAGGTTGCGTCATTGTTCGGGTTGAAGCCATATTCTTCCACTTCCTTGCGACGCTCCTCCTCCGCTGCCTTCTTGGCCTTGCGCTTGCGCCAGAAGAAGATGGCGGCGAGGGCGATCAGTGCTACAGAGACCACGGGTACAACTACCGCAACCGCAATAGTGCCACTGGCCGATAGACCACCACCACCCCCGGCAGCTGCGCCCGTTGAGGTGGACAAGGCGGCCGAGCTGGATGAGCCCGCACCGATCGTGGAGGTTGCTGTCGTAACGACCCCACCAGTGGCAGTCGAGGTAATATAGATGGTGGTCGCTTGTTGAGACTCTGAGCTAGTGGTGCTGGTGGTCGGATCACTCGTGGTGCTCGCGACGGTCGAACTGGTGGATTCGGAAGTAGTCGTAGTCGTAGGATTTGTCGTAGAAGTTGAAGATGAAGTTGTTGGGGCCGCCGTAGTTGTGGGCTCAGTCGAGGTGGTGCTTGTACTAGTGGAGCTGGTGGACGTCTCACTGGTGGAGGTTGGGGCGCTAGACGTTGTTGCTTCCGTTGAGCTGGCGGTGGTTGAATCCGCGGCACTGGTAGTGGCAGCAGCCGTCGTCTCCGCCGCGGCCGTGGTCTCAGTAGCGCCAACACCCGCAACCGCGCTCCCGCTGGAGCCAGCATTCGAAGCCCGCTTTACTGGCGCCGACATGGTGGAAGGATTTGATATGTTGTTCGTAGCAATTGTAGAATTCAAGATAGCGGGTCGTACGGGATGCCGGGAAACCGATCGGATCGGATCTTAAGTCGGGATTACACTTCCACGAAAGCGCAAAATGGAATCAAAGACAGTTCATGAATCGACCGAATAACGAGTGACGGGCGATCCAAAGTTAAAGACGCGTTTCAAAGAAGGAAATCGGGGTCGGTATCTCGGGGAATTGGGGGGGGGTTGTTGGCCTCAGGGGGTTCAAGTCGATTTGCGAGTAAGCATCCGGTGATTTGGAAATAGCAGAATAGAGGAAAAATGGAAGGAGAAGAGAAAGAAGAAAAGGTGCTCCAAATCACCGAATCTAGTCGGGAGCCATGAGATGGAAATGTGTGAAAAGGGAAAAACGGGGCAGTGAGAGTGAAAGAGAAGTGGAGAGAATTGATTACGCTCCCGGTCGAGATGGAACGGTATCCGCATTCTTAGTGGTATGGTCGTATTAATAGATGGAAATCCACTGCTTGCATCACTACACATGGGTACCCAAGGTAACATTATGATTATTATGATTTATTATGATCGGATTTAGTTCGTTGAAATTAGTTATATCCCTGGATCCGGCCATGCGACCTGTTGCCCTTACTTCTTGATGTTTATGTTGATTACCTAACATGGCCCAAAACATGGGTAACCATACTCCCATGGGTAAGGCTGGGAAGGAATCGACAGAGCCCCCAACGATGAGATACTATAAAAAGAGATGGATTACATGCACATCTTTATATCGGTGTATTCCATTGCATAAGACACCAAATGCTCGACATCATGATGCAGCGCGTATTCAGTTGCCACAGAGAAACGACCGATGATTGGACGATACGAAGGTTTGGTCCAACGGTTTCCAGGTTTTTTTGCAGCAGTTTCATTCGAGGACCAAGGCTCGGTGTTTTGGTTTTTTCGTTTCGGTACACAATGTTAAAATTCATTATACTGTACTCTAACAATATATGATAAATTAAGCATCGAGATTTTATCTTCATGTCGTGCACCCCCAAGTCCAGATCTCAATCAATCTCCTCCATGCGGGACTTGCGTAACAAGAACCAAAAGGGGGAACGGGGAATCTCCACTGTGGCTCGACTTACGTCCTCGTACTAGCTAGGTCCAATCACCATCGATTTTTAGGACCTTTCTCATTAAAGGTATTGCCAGGCTTCTGGACTCTTGTAAAAAAATAAAAATTCGTCTTACAGTGACGACGCTAAGGTCTAGAGGTCTAGAATTTCAACCCTAGAAAAAAGAAATATATATATAAAACAAAATTTTACCAAGGAAAGAACGTGGTCGATCCGAGTCTGCACATAGTCCAGCTCGGCCAAATTGAATTTCAATGCATATATACAAGCAAGGGACATTGCCGTACAAGAAGATTAAATTCAAAAACCTTGCAAAAAGAGCTTCAAACCATCATCTATTTACGCCGGGGCAAGAACTTCCAAAAATGTGAGATAAAGAAATGAATCCGGGAAGAGGGAATGCAAATGAGACCGTCCTCCGCTGCAGAGAGCACCGGGGTACTATGTAAAAAAGGTAAAAAAAAAAAAAAAGCAGGTCATCACAGGTGTCCTGAAAAATATAAGAACTGCAACACCAAAACTACAAGGTCGTGACAAGGAAGGGCAGAGCTTTTATCGCGTCAGGTCCATAGTCGGGCGCAAGCTGGTCATCATGTCATCCCTGGTGCCAACCATTCCGGCCGGTAGACGGCTGACCCGATAGTTACCCAAGCGAATGTTGTTCTGGTGGGTGTTGGAGATGCCGGTCCGGTTGCTGCGAATGCTTCCGGCATCACTGCCACTGTCCTGGTTCTTGAACCGGGGCGGTGGGGCAAAGTCCAGACTGGTGAAGGTGCCAGACTTGCGTAAGGCATGGCTGGAGAGAAGGTCAGCTGAGGATCAACAATCGAGAAAAAGCGTAGGAGGTCTTACGGGCTGGGGATCACAGCAAGATCATCAAATGATGACATCAGGGGAGTGTGAGCGCGGAGCGCAGGGCTGTAAGGTTGCATGCCACCGGTAGGTGTCTCCGGACGACCTGCTTGTTGATCTCGGAAGCTCTTGCCCGGGGCAAAAGCCGCGGCAGTCAGAATGGAATCGTCATTCAACATGTGCGGTGTGGGCAGAACTTGAAGCGGTGCGGGAGGAGGCATCCGCGGACGGGGAGCCTTGGGACCTGGAACTCGTCCAGAAGCAGAGGAGAAGGCACGAGGTCCGGGACCACCAAAGCCATTGTTCCCGGCGGAATTAGTCGCCATATGACGGGCAGCTCCTTGGAACCGGGGCGGAGCTCGAGGGGGAGGAGTCATGGCTCGGCGGCCTATTGGCTCAGCAAACGGAGCAGGAGGGGCTGCATCGAAGTAATCCCCGTTAGTTGGGTCATAGACATAGCCACCACCTTCGTAGAATTCAGGACCGTAGTCCTCATAGTAAGTGGTCTCCCGTTTACTATCGTCGAAGTACTCCTTATAGAAGGAGCGAATCCGATTGGCACGCTGCTCTGGGTTGTCGGCTGGGTCCTCTGGGGGCAATGGTCGTACACCGAGAGTCAACCGGCGGGTATCACGATGAGTGTCATAGACAGGATCCAGGGTTTGGGGTTCCTCGGGAAGCTCTGGGATTTTTTTCGTTTCCTGTTGATGTTCTGCCTCCTCCGCACTGTGGATGTTCACCTCGGGGATCATCAGTTCCGACTTGCGGTGGTCATCGCCATAATCACTAGTGGTGATATCGCTGACTGGCAAGGAGATCCGAGGAAGCTGCATGGTAGGCGCCTGAGTAGGTTCGGGCTGGTGAGCTTGCATCGAGTCTGGCAGCGGGAAATTGGGACGGTCCTCAAAGAAAGTGTTCGAATTGTTGCCCTGTGCGTGAACAGGGGTATCAAAATGGAGCTCTGATGCCGAGTTGAAGTTGAATTGGGACTCCGGTAGATTGAACTGGGGTTCTGGCGCCGGGGGTGAAATCGCTCGCTCATGGAGGTTGGAGTCACCAGTCGGGCTGCCAAGTGCTACTCCGTGTGCTGGCTCATTATGCTCCACGGAGTAAGGCGCCATACCCGAAGCCGTTCCAGGATAGTCCTGGTGCAGATGGGCAGTAGGGGGCGACGTCGGCTCATGCGAAGGGCGACGGTGCAGAGGTGGTGACGAGCGAGACATCCGCTGAGCGTTCCGGAGAAGGCCCGCGTTGGGCTCCTCTGAACCAAATCGAGTTGACCCGGCCACACTAGACGCATCATCTCGATTTCTGGGGAATGACATGACGGAAGCATTGTCATTTGTGATAAACGTGGCGGGGCGGTACTTGTCATCGTCGATCGATCGAGAGATGGAATGTATGGATTCTCGAGGGCTGTGGAGACCCGGGGGCATCAGGTAAGGATACACGTCAAGAGAAAGCCCCTTGGTGTGGCTAGGCTCCATCATTTGGGGCATTCCATTGGGCGCTTTTTTCTGTCGATGAGGATTTACATCATCTAGGCCGAAATCCAGCGATTTATGCTTATCATTCGCATCCTCATGCATCAATTTTTTCACATGTCTCTTGTGAAGGATGATAAAGGCTATGATAGCACAAATAATAGGAACGCTGATGCCAGAGTCAGTCATTGGTCCCGGAGCTTTATCTACCAGGCTAAGGGAACCTACCCAGCACCTAGCACCACGGGCAAAACGGTCGTATCCAAGTTGCTGGTAGCTTTTTCGTTTGATGTCGAGGATGATGTCGAGGTTGAATCGGATCGGACCACCAGAGAGGGGAAGCCGACTCCCAGGTCAGTCGTGGTCGGGACTAAAAGTGGCAGTCGATGAGAGGGTATCACGTCCCGTCGAACGTGCCCCATCATCAGGTTGGTATGATGGTGAGGCATATTGGGGGTAAATCGAGCGGCTCCGCTTCCAGCACGTCGGCCGACAACGTACACCCAAATTCCGGAAGAGATGAGGTTTAATTCGAAGTCATTTAAGATTCAAGAAGCTCGATGTTCGATGATTCGGGGGGGGAAAGGTGCGTCAGATCGAGAAGATTCGGAGTCAAATTTAAAAGAGTGAACAGGACAATCGTCCTTGGGATCAAAAGAGTGGCGGCCAGCAGCCAAAAGGAATGAATGAAGGTCGGAGGAAGAAACGAGAGATGAAGGAAAAGGAAAAAGAGGAGAAGGGGCGAGACTCTAAAGTCTGTGTGGCGTATCATACATACAGTACGGGTTTCTTTTCGAATCTCCGCACTTCAGTGGTTCATCTGGCTTTTTTCCCCCTGGAACAATCAACAAAAAATCCAAAACAACCCTTGATCTCTCGTTTCCTCCGCTTGCCTATCCACGGACCTTTGTTCTCGTTTATTATGCTCTCGTCTTCTCGCCTGTTTATTGTTGTGTCTCGGTTTTCTGTCTCAACAGCTGCAAGGCTCCTTTTCGGATGGAGCCCCTACCGCGGATGGTCAGGTACCGACCAATCAGACGCCCGCTGCCCCTGAACCGGAGATGAGTGACTTGTACTATCTGTATAATCTATACGTAATATTCCAAGGTTCCATTCACGGTGGATTCCTTCCATGATTGGACGATTATAAGTTCGAGAAATCTATTTTCAGGCCCGGAATTAACAGTATATACGGATACGCACTAATCAATCCCCCCTCCCCTTAACTATATTGAATCCACCTACGGCTTGTTTTCTTTAGCCCCAAAGCCATAAAGCCACACCTATAATCAATGATAACCACTAGTATCATGATATTGTTTTAAGCTGAGACACTGGAATGTCCCTCATTTTAACCCCGTCATTCTTTCTTCCCGTCCCGTCACCATGAGCTTGGCAGGCCACAGCCGGATAATTCTCGGTCCACATTGAATTGTTACACTTAATATTATAGACATATGTCCTCGTCACATCTGATGTGTTCTGGATATATATTGACAAAGTAATGTGTGGTCAAGAACCATCTTTCACTTATCTGTTGTCTTGCTACATATCAGTCCTTACCTTGAAAACATATATTGCTCCAAGTCTACGGATATGCATAACCGATCAGCTACATAATGCGAATCCACCAACGGGTCTCATTTTCCACATTCATGGTCCCAGAAGCTTGGAATTCAAACAAAGAGCGAACTCCAAGGTTTGAGGTGATCTACATCCATCGATAATTACGTCGCAAGTTTACACCTGGGCAGGCACGAAGGAATGGTCCACTTATTATTTTGAAGACCGATCTGCAAGCCTGTTTCTGTTATTTCATTAATCGACTCGTGACATTTAAATGTACGTACTTCCGCATCCACCATTGGGCTAAAGATGCAGGCTACTGAAGCGGGATATGATAAAAAAAAAGTAGAAATCTAGAAATCCAGGAAGGAAGCTCTATATCCTGACTTCCAAGGTTGGAATTTGTAAAAATACTCCAGATGCTGGACTTGAGTCCAGGTACAGATAGTATGACATTGAACCTCATTGGGTTTCATGGTAGGTCTTCGTTCTCAAAAACATCATCACAATGCAGATCATCTCGATCAACAACCCTCCGTGATTATTAAAGCGCAATTATGAAGTATGAGCTGCGCGAATATGCAACAAGGGTGAAAGAAAAAGGAGCGGTGACGCTTAAAAAAAAAAAAAAACAAACAAACAAAAGAAATCGACATAGCCTTCGAGGTGCTGGTGCAGGCTCAAGTGTGCAGCGTATAGTGCGTGCACAGTGGAAGGAGAAGGTATGGCAGAGCAATGTACATGGAAAAAAAAGTTGTACAGAGAGATGCAATGGCTTTTCGAGGTGCCCGAGTGGGAGGTAGATGAAGTCGTTTGCCCAGAGAGCACGGTGAAGAGAAGGAAAACGGGAAGGGATTGATAGGTTGGAGAAATCGAAGGCACGAGGCACTCATTAAAACGTGAGTTCGCCGAAATTGAAAGATTTCCAAGTCGACACTAGGCCCCGTGGAGTTGAACATTAATCGGGGTATAGATATGGGGCATCATGGAGCCTTGACGACAAGGGGTCGGGATCTTTACAGGAAAGACGAGGAACAATCAGTGCATCTCGGCCAATTCAGCCTCGAAGCTCGCAAAGTCATCATGGGAGGGTTGGTCGAAGATTCGTCGAAATGGAGGATCGGAGGGAAAAACATCTTCCGGGTTGGGGTCGACACCCTCAGCCTTTCGAATTACTTCCTTCAAGGCACGAGTGACCACTCCAGCGCGAACCACAAGATCCCGTAGAGAGGATGTATCAAACGGAAGCTTCTGAGAGCGCGAGGGAGGTGTGAGCCTAGGTAGGGTTGAGCTCTCGGGACGTTGACTAGGCTGAAGAACATCCAACACAGACTTGGACTTGGGTGAGGTTTTGGAGAATTGCCGAAGTGGCGTGCTATACAGCTGGCTTTCTTGCCGTGAGCAACTATCGTGGCTTGCCCTTGGTGGCTTGAAAGGTGGAGGGGAAAGAGGACCTGTTCGCGGAGGGCTGCCTTGCCATGACGTTGTACCGTTGTGCTTCGACGAAACATTCAGACCTTCATCGTCTGAATCATCAAAACTGAAAGTGAGCGAAGAGGGCGAGCCAGGAGGCGAACGGCGGTCTTCATCCTCGTCGATAGTAGCCAAATTGACGATCCCTTCCGCTTCCTTCCATAGTTCACTCGATGGCCCACCGAGAAGATCCAAAACACCTGCCTGATGTCTCAAACGCTTCAATTCTTCCACCAACAGCGTAAGTTCTTGCACCTGACCGAATTGGCCTCGAAGGCTGGCCTGGCGCTCCAAAATCGCCTGTGGAACTGTCATGATCTGAGAAGGTCCTTCTGACACAGTCGTCTTGGTGTCTTGACTGGGAGTTGCCTCCTCGGCGTCATCCTCAAAGTCAAAATCGCTGTCCCAGTCCTCACTGACGCCTTTGCTACCCAGACCCCAGGTGCCAAACTTACCTGATGTCTGACGAGAATCACTTGGGGCGACCTCTCGTGCAACGGGCACACTTTGGCTGCGTAGGTGAATTGCAGAGGGAACCTTGCGACAGGCTGCCCGGCTGCCTCGATCGAGACCATTTTGCTTCCCATGCACTGTCCTTGGTCGTGCATCCGAGTCTGACATGTCACGATCCGTCCGCGACTGCTCCGACCAGTCGAAAATGTTCATCTTCTGGCTCACGTGCAGATCTTCAACGGGGGAACTTGACAGCATGGCAGGAAGACCAGAACGGTTGTCTTCTGATAAAGATATAGCAAGGGGAGTGTGAGAAGAGTTGTTTGTTTCACCAGGAAATGCCCCGATCATGCTGCGCGTCTCTTCTTCATCCCCGGATAGAGACATAACATCGTTGATGTGGAGAGGGGCCGCGGGAAGAAGTGAACCTGGGAATAGTGGCGGATCTCTTTCCATGCGAGACGCAAAGGACCCACGTGGGAGAAGATCTTCCAGGGTCATGACTTCCTCATTCGAGAGTCGCGTCCCTGCCTTGTCAAACATCGTCTCGATACGCAAACCCTTCACTCCGTCCCCACTGGTCCCGCGCGTTCGAATTGAATCCCAATAGTCCGTCATCATATCGGTCTCGTACTCATCACTTGAAGTGAATACACGCGTGTCATCGGAGCCGATAACTGTGGAAGAGGGGTCTGATGCTGTAATCGAGTGCCGCTTCGGACGGCGACGTAGAGAAGAGTACATGTTCCCTTCCGGTCGACAGGAATGTTGCCAAGTTGATAGGGCAACAGCATCTGAAGTCAGCGGTCGATTTCGAGGCAGGCCCATAGTATAATCTTGCGACACCGATCGAGGCCCAACCTGGGAGTTTCTGCCGAAGCTAGATAGTGACAGGGCTGGCGGAGAAAGAGCATGTGGCCGCCGAAAGACACTGGGATCAGTAATATTCCGTCGTTGCGGTGCTGCTGGGGGTGATCCAGGGATTGCTTTCTCCAGCTTCGAAAGCTCTGACCGAGGAATGGAAAATGTTCTTCCTTTCACACGCTTCAACGAGCCACCACGAGGCCGCTCAACTATTGGAGTACCAGATGCGGTCACTGTGTTCACCAGAATCTTCTTAGGCTCTACATCATTCATTGAGTAAGAGTGTTTGTGAGCCCTTTTCTCCGGTGGAGGGGTTGGTAAAGGAGTGATTTGGTCAACCGCATGGGCCTCGGTCTGGAATGGATTGCGGAACATCACCGGTGTGGTGGGGATAGTTTGATGGTCCAAATGAGTAGGGGCCTTGGCTGTGATAGTAGTTGCAAGGACCAACGCTGGTAAGCTGTCCTGATCGGAAGTTATTCGTCGCACATTGGCAGGGTTTGCAGAGGGCAGTTTTCTGGCCAACTTTTCAGATAACCCTTCAGATCGTGGGAGAAAGTATGGCTTCCAATCATTTTGGTCATCGAGTCCGAATTCCTGAACCGCCGGTGATTCGACCGAGTACCCCTCCGAAAACCGTGATTCGAAATCAGTAATGAGAGGGGACTGCAACCGCATGGTATCGGACCGCTGATAGCTGGTGGCTGGTCTGCGCAAACCCGACGTGGGGGAAACGGATGTGTTGACAAAAAGAGGGTGTACATTGGAATGCTGTGAGGACGTGCGCTTAACAAGTTTGTTGGGAGACCTGCGTTGGCTACTTGGGCGAGGGAAGATAGGGCTCGCAGACCCATTGAAGGACGGCGTTACAGGACTATTGGTCGATGGGCTCTCAGTCTGAAAGGAGGCCATTGACAACCGTCGCAACCAACCGGTGGAAGGCCGCCGAGAGTGCGACTCGGCCGGTTCATTTTCTGGAATGCGGAGGGGTGGGTTGGTCAAGGTTTGACCACGACGACGAAACCTGGCTGCGCCGAAGGACAGCGATGCTCTTCGTAGGTCCGGCCCTTGGGATTGATTACCCCGCAAACTATCGCTGTCGGTCTCGTTCTCATTAAGTGTCCAAGCCGCCCCCGCGGGGCTAAGTCGTCCCGATCGAGATGTTTCAGGCCGAACATCGACTGGCGTGGATTCGGGGAGCTTAGGCAGGGGCTGATCGTAAGGCAAAGTCTTGCGCCGTAATACACTTTGCTTGGTTCGTTCGACCCGACCGAGTGCGAGACCAGTGGATGCAATCCCGATGGTGCTCAGGGCACAGAGCTGGGCGAATACGTTAGCTCCAATCACCATTCCTCCCGGAGAAATCTTACCGTGGATATGTGATCCATCCTCAGAGGTCACTGAAAAGAGTGTCAAACACCCTCCAGCTTAGCTCCGCAGGGTCGAGAATCCTTGTGAGTGACATCCCATATGGTTGCGCGAGGAGGGATGCAAAAGACTTCCAGGGTAGATTCTGCGCCAGGAACCCCCCGTCAAAAAGAAAGGAACGTGGAATCGAATATAGCGCAAACTTGGCCAAAGAAAGAGAAAAGACCAGGGACGATGACGAGCGAGTGTGGAGTTTGGTCAACAACAACAACGACGGGGATTTTAGCGCTAAACTCAGCTGGGGCCAATTGGTCACGCTAGGGAGCAAGTCAATATTGTCATACAGGGAGGTATTGTAGTCAAAAGGGAAATCAGAACTCAGAAAAAAATACCGTAAAGGGCGTGATGTTATCATATATTTTAATTCTGTTGTTTACTCCTGGTTTTCAAGTTTTGATTCTATGTTTACGTATCTTCATCTCGCATATGCTCTCTGCACCTCTTCTCTTCTCCAATCCTTCTTACTTCAATTTCCCCCACTCTGACAGAATTAAAAAAATTAAAAATTAAATCAAAAACCTGCGGACAAGTGCACGACTTATTGACGGTGAAATTGCGGACCCCTTGCGGCTCACATTGCATTTGCTCGTGTCCAGACCGATACGGAGAAGTCCGCGAGTGGATGCGAGTGGCTGTGAACCAAGGGAAATTCGGCGAGAAAGGAAAAAAAGCCATGCGATCCATGTATTCCCCACATCACTTTCGTTTCGGCTGGCTGAGATCGCGTCGGCCCCCCTCGCCTTCCCAGGATCGTTAGTCGCGCGATCGCAAAGGCCCCAGTGCGGCCGATCTGTGTCCACCGGTTGGACGAACGGTTCCCGGGAAAAATAACAAAAAACAAAACACCCCAAAAAACAAAACAAAAACAGGGCCTTGTTCTACCCAGCTGTGCCAATGCCTGTTTCTGAAACAACCCCTCAAGGCCCCCCATAAAAACCCTGGGATGACAACGCCCGTTGCGGGGCATACGCTGCCAACAAGTTGACCAGTTTCACCGTGTTTTTCTTCTCGAAGCCGGACATCCACTCGATCCATTCTTTCGAGCGCTGATCTCCCCCGAATCGCTTACGTTGTTTCTCCCCTTAAAAAAAACAGCTATGGTGGGAAAGTTTGGAACCGAAATGTTATCTGGAATAATCCTGGCAAGCTTTGATCCATATCGTCATACCCTCCACTTTGCAAATGAAAGGGGGGGGGGGAAAGCTGCCGTGGGTCAAACGCGACAGTCGGTTCTGACTACCGAGTTAGGGCCAATCTATCCACTGGAGCTCCCATTGGACTTGTATTGCCGCGTTGCTGAGAATTCATCCCTCTGGACAACCTGGATAACCCGGGAGCCGATCGAACTCATCTAAACCCTATTCCTCTTTGATCGGCACTTCCAGCACCTGCCCTTTCCCCATAGGATTGAGGTTTCATCTTAGCCAAATTTTGTTGATGTTTGGTTAATAAGCTCCCGAGAGCTTCGTTGACGTGTTTACCCATCAGCGTGGTACAGTCACCTGCAGGTGATCCATTCTAGTTCAAATGCCCACAGCCAATAGCCCCTCGACAAGAAATCTGTCGACTCCGGTCATATCGGTCTGGCCTGCATCCTGCAGCCAGGAACGGGGGTCACCCCTGCACAACCTGCTGTCAGTCTCAAATTTTAGTTATGACACCATTCCGCTACGAAGTGTTTTTCCGGCTCTTTCAACAAGCTTACCAGGAGAAAAGAGCTATGAAATTGACAGCAAACTTAGTTGAACACTTATCAATCACATCTAAAGTAGCGCAGTCATTGCAATTTAGTCAAAATAATATCTCAGGTGTCAAAGAACATACACATTGCCTCGCTGGATTCAAATCAACATGCGAGATAACGCCCCATTCGAGCCATTTACTACACTAATAGTTTAGTCCCAGGTAAATTAGGGCCGCTCAGTGGATATCACTTCTTGATCACCTTCACATTCCTAGGTAGTCTACAGAGAAGTGTGACTGAGTAGGTATGTGGGCATGCACTCGATGATATTACAATTTGCAATCTCGAACACTGCACCCTAGCTAGTATCGTTGACTAATGTGGTATTCAACTAATTTTTGTGTGCGATGATAGTGCTTCGGGAACAAAGTCCAAACTGCTATTGCGGGTAGAAAAGATGCAAGGGAGGTTGGTGATATTCTTACCAATAATTGGAACCTCCATTTGCTAAAAAAAAGTCCTTAAAACACCAATCTTGTAAATTATTCAGTAGCAAGGTCGTTTTGAAAGAAGCTGCATCGGGATTCAATGATAGCATGGGGAGCCGCAGAGTGCTCTCCACTCCTGTATTTGTCCAGCTGCGACCAAAATGGGTCCTAGCTATCGGATCCGGTTGTTTCTGGGATTCCGACCATCAATCGATGTTTGAAGTAGAAGTTATGGCTTTTACTGGCAGGATTGATATTTACATATGAGTAGAAACTACGTATATTCTACACGTACTCCGGAGGTTCCCCATATTCTAGAATACGGAACACCGTTGGTTGGCTATGTTATGAATTAACTATCGGAAGAGCTTATCTTTGTATCCGGCAGGTTTACACACGAGTTTAAAAGGGGCAAACACCTGATTTCGAACACCACTTCTGTATTACATTGACAATGGTCTATCCTCAAACATGGCCCTGGAGCTCTCAGGCAGAATGATACCTAGGGCTCTTTTCCGCATGATATCTTAGCCAGCAGCCATTGGAAGTCAAAGAATCAATATAGTACTCCTAAGGACTTTCCGCTGATATGTGACTTGGAAAAAGGTCATTCAAGTTCATCTTTATTCTAAAGTTCGCATAAATGTATTGTCCTGTCCTGGCTGTCCATGGTTATAGTAGACGATATGGTCATGTGACCTTATCGATAACGCTTCAAAAAACACGCCACTTTCTGGTCGTTTAGCGTTACCCCAGATCTCTTGAGCTTCTTGATAGTGTGTGCCTCATCGCAACTCGTGAGCTTCGCTTCGTCGCTTAGAGAATTTTCATCATGGAGGCTGAACTTCAGGCTAAGATCGCTGGCCTGGACCATGTCATTTCCGAATACTCTGTGGTATGGATGTGAAGACCTCTCTACATTCTTGGTGTGAAGCTAATGACGGCCACAGGGGTACTTGACACATGCTTCCAACCTTTACGTGGAGGATGCAAATGCTCCATCACCACTCACGGAAGCCGCCGAAACAGTGACGGAACTGCTGGTCTCTGCCTCGGGAGACTTCTCCGCGCAGAATCGCGATGCAATTGCCAACCTGGTGGAAAAATTCATTACATCTCTGAGCTCCTCCGATGGAAATTCAGAGCGTAGGCAAATGCCTTTTGCGGCCAAGAGACTCGACCAGACAATCAACGTCGGCTCGCAGCGGAACATGTCCTCCACCCTTGGCTTGACTGGCACCAATGTGGACTTGGAGTCCGCCAATGCCCGCAAAGTGGAGTCTCGTGTGGATAAGAAGAAGCTGGAGAAGGCTGAGCGCAAGATCAGAGCTAAGCAGGAGAAGAAACAAATGAAGACGGTCACCTACGAGGCTTCGCGCCTGATTCAGCCAGATGAAACCATGTCGTATGAAGAATTCTTCATGGCTGTCAACCCGCTACAGTTGGGCTCGGACTCTCAGTCAAAGAGCAAGGACATCAAGCTGGACAACCTCGACATCACCATTGGTGGTCTACGCATTCTGACGGACGCTAATTTGACCCTTGCCTTCGGTCGACGATATGGTCTGGTTGGTCAAAACGGTATCGGAAAGTCTACTCTGTTGCGAGCCCTGAGTCGCAGAGAAGTCGCCGTTCCCAGCCATATCTCGATTCTTCACGTTGAACAAGAGGTGAACCCTTATATACCCCAATTTGCCTAGTTTCTCGATACTGACGGTCATTTCAAGATCACGGGTGACGATACACCAGCACTCCAGGCAGTGTTGGACGCAGACGTGTGGCGGAAACATCTGCTGACTGAACAAGATGTGAGTCAATTTTCCATTGAGGTCATTCTGTAATGGTTTACTAAACAGCAACTCGGTAGAAAATCACAAAGCAGCTGTCAGCTATCGAAGATGAACGATCCTCCATGGCAGACACTTCTAAGGATGCTGCCAGGTTAGATCAAGAACGAGAGGGCTTAGACATCACCTTGAGTGATATTTACTCCAAGCTCTCTGAGATGGAATCTGATAAGGCAGAGTCTCGAGCAGCAAGTATCTTGGCTGGTCTTGGTTTCTCTCAAGAAAGGCAGCAATTCGCGACCAGAACTTTCTCCGGAGGTTGGAGAATGCGTCTTGCGCTGGCTCGTGCCCTGTTCTGCGAACCGGATCTATTGCTTCTTGACGGTATGCCCTTAAACTAGCGCGCGCAGACGATCCATATCTCTAACATTCTCATAGAACCGTCGAACATGTTGGATGTTCCATCTATTACTTTCTTGTCTAACTACCTCCAAGGTTACCCTAGCACGGTGCTGGTCGTTTCTCACGACAGAGCGTTTTTGAACGAAGTTGCCACAGATATTGTCCATCAACACTCAGAGAGATTGGATTACTACAAGGGCGCTAACTTCGGTGGGTCTCAATTAGAAACCAGGCTGCATCACATGGCTAATACATGATACAGAATCGTTCTACGCCACAAAGGAAGAGCGAAGAAAGACTGCCAAGCGTGAATATGAGAAACAAATGGCGGAGCGGGCTCACTTGCAAGGTAAGAGCCTCTGGAGATTGAATTTTTGTACAATGCTAACGCTTTACAATCAGCTTTCATCGACAAGTTCCGATACAATGCCGCCAAGTCGTCGGAAGCCCAGTCCAGAATCAAGAAGCTCGAGCGTATGCCAGCTCTTGAAGCGCCCGAGAGCGAATATGTTGTGCACTTCCAATTCCCCGAGGTCGAGAAACTTTCGCCCCCTATTGTCCAAATGTCGGATGTTTGCTTCGGCTACACCCCAGAAAGACCTCTCCTCAAGGATGTTGAACTTGATGTCCAGCTTGATTCGCGTATTGGAATTGTTGGGCCGAACGGTGCTGGTAAGACTACGGTGCTCAAACTGCTCACCAATCAACTCCAGCCAACCAAGGGATTGATCTCTGCGCACTCGAGACTGCGCATTGGATTCTTCGCCCAACACCACGTTGATGCCCTCGACATGAACTCCAGTGCAGTGAGCTTCATGGCCAAAACGTACCCCGGCAAGTCTGACGAGGAGTACCGAAGACACTTGGGAGCGTAAGTTTTGACCCCGAACACGACTACATACTGATTGTCTCTAATGAATTTGCTCGAATAGGTTCGGTATCACCGGTATGACTGGTCTTCAGCGAATGGAGCTTCTGTCTGGAGGTCAGAAGTCTCGTGTCGCCTTCGCGTGCTTGTCTCTGACCAACCCCCACATTCTTGTTCTCGACGAGCCTTCCAACCATTTGGATATTGAAGGTATGGATGCGCTTTCTGACGCGCTCCAGCGATTCGAGGGTGGTGTGGTGATGGTTTCCCACGACGTGACGATGTTGCAGAATGTCTGCAAGAGTCTCTGGGTCTGTGATAAGGGAACAGTTCACAAGTTCGACGGCGATGTGAAGGCATACAAGAAGATGATCACCGCACAGGCCGACGAGGCTGGTGTTGTGGCCAAGCACTAAGCTTAGTGTTAGATCGATTACACCATGCCCATGAAACAAAAATGATTACCTATGTTCTTACATAATTTATGAACTCAATACCTGGGATAGTGTTCGGCATGCATAGACTCTAGAACAAATGATGATCGACTATAGTGGGTCTCCTCGTTATCGCAGACTTATCGCGCAGGAACCCCGGATCTCTCTCTCTTCCTTCACCTCCTCCCCGACAATCCGAGCTCCAGGTCAATGACATTCTACGCGAAGAGCCATACAATATGACTTCAAGGGAGGAGCTGGATACCTCGGGTCCAAATGCTCCACTACTTTCCCCCCTCGACGCCTCTCCTGACTTCCGCGACGCCGATGACGAGGCTCTGGACCCCGATCTAAGCTATTCGGAGGGATGGTTCATATGGATTTTGACGTTTTCAGCTGGTATCAGCGGCCTTCTTTTTGGCTACGAGTACGTCGAGACCATTCACTGCTAGAGAATGATGATGATTAACGATCCTGTGGACCAATAGTACCGGCGTCATATCCTCCACCCTCGTGACTATTGGCTCCGATTTATCCAATCGACCGTTGACCACAATTGACGAGAGTCTCATAACATCCTGTACCAGTCTATTTGCATTGATTGCCAGTCCCTTTACGGGTGTCCTGGCTGATAAATACGGTCGTCGGAGGGTCATACTCGTCGCCGATATCCTGTTTGCGTTAGGAGCAGTAACCCAGGCTTTCACCAGCAGAGTATGGTGGATGATTGTCGGCCGGAGTATTGTCGGACTTGCCGTTGGCAGTGCGAGTGCCGTCACTCCCTTGTTTGTCTATCCCTCGCCTGCGTAGATAAGAACAAAAGGCTAATATATTTTCCGAATCCAGATATATCGCAGAAGTGGCACCATCGCATGCAAGAGGTCGGCTCGTTACGATCATGTGCCTCTTGATCACTGGTGGTCAAGTGGTCGCATATGTTGTGGGTTGGTTATTTTCTCAAAAGAGCGGGGGCTGGCGTTGGATCGTCGGCCTCGGGGCGGTACCAGCATTCCTCCAATTCGCTGTGCTTTTGGTCCTACCGGAAACCCCGAGATGGCTCATTCAGGCGG
The DNA here is from genome assembly GCA_028829675.1 of Penicillium tannophilum. Lineage (NCBI taxonomy): Eukaryota > Fungi > Ascomycota > Eurotiomycetes > Eurotiales > Aspergillaceae > Penicillium > Penicillium tannophilum. Next base: position 1,716,206 of record JAQKAK010000008.1, read on the forward strand.
GACATGATTCTCAAGCTGTGGCGGTCCTGACTCGGATCTATCAGAACTGTCCCGAGTGTGATCGGGTCGTGAATCGAGTCCTGCGCGGTATTAGAGCGGAGGCTACCCAGGAAACAGAAGAGATGGACCGGAGTAAATCCTCCAACACCAACTTGCAGTGGCTTCATGATGCTTCGCAGCGAACACAGGACTTGTTCTACACCGGAGGTAATAGGAGGGCCCTGATAATCGCGATGATGCTCCAGGGCCTTCAACAGCTATGTGGATTCAATAGCTTGATGTACTTCTCGGGGATCATCTTCAAGGCCCTCTCTTTCTCATCGCCGACGTTGACATCCCTGACGGTTGCTGTGACCAATTTCCTCTTCACTCTTCTTGCATTTGCATTCATTGATAGGATTGGGCGACGTCGCATATTACTGTATTCGATACCAGTTATGGTTCTCGCACTCTGTTCCTGCGCCATTTCCTTCTCCTCGATAGACATTCCATGGGGATCTCAGCCTCCAACGCACCAAGATGATGCCAAGACTCATACCATTTATCCCTTGCTGATCTTGTTCTGCTTGACAGTCTACACAGCAGCCTATGCATTTGGACTTGGCAACGTGCCATGGCAGCAGTCGGAATTGTTTCCGTTGAACGTGCGGTCCTTGGGATCTGGTCTTGCTACAGCCACGAACTGGGGCTCTAATTTCGTCGTTGGGCTTACTTTCTTGCCTATGATGGAATGGATGTCTCCAACATGGACCTTTGTCATTTACGCCGGTGTATGTGCCGTAGGATGGGTAGCTGTACATAGGATCTATCCGGAGATGAGTGGACTTGGCCTCGAAGAAGTCAAGGGTCTTTTGGCCAATGGTTGGGGTGTGAAAGAGAGTCTGCGACGAGGGATTTGAATGGTGATTACAATATAGAATGATCTTTGCTTCCTCTCACTTCTTCATTCTTCACTTCCCAAAACTCCATCTCCAAACTCCACCAACTCTCCCTCGTTTTCCTATTTCCCTACTTTTTCTTCTTTGCATAGTCCATACATATCACATATGAATCATGTCGCACAAAAAGAATTACTGGCAGTTTTTCGGATTGAGCCTGGCTCATTCCCATCCATCCTCCAGCACTGTATACGACCACCCTCAAGTATATACGGCACTTCGAACAATCATGGAAAGCGGCGAAGACTCAATAATGGAGAATGGCAAAGACTCAAAAAATACCCAGAGCACGAGGAGCCCTCTGCTCGAGCTTCCAAATGAGGTGAGACAACCTTGATATACTCCAAGGGAAGGGATCAAAGACTGATCATTTAAGATCCTCCAAAACATCGCAACTCTCCTGCCTAGCGACTGGGACATCGTCAAACTTGCTTTGACTTGCAAGGAGACAAAAGCCAGGATCCTAGGCCCCGAGGGCTCAAATGCATCATTCTGGCGGACTCGCTTTGAACAAAAGTACGACATGCCCCAGGGACGAACTCCTCAAGAAGTGATGATGGAGTACCAGACCCGTTCAATTGTGCTCTCACCAAAGATCGACCTTGGACGATGCAGCTATGAACAGATGAAGTTTTGGCTTGAGGTCATCCAAACTATGCTGCACGAGGCATTGACTCTGCCTTTGCCAGTGGGTGCTACGTCTAAGACCTATGAGCAAATCCGAGAGGCAGTTTGTCGCACCAAATTCCTAAGCAGACCTAAGACTAAGAACAAAATGAAGGGGATCTGGCGTTTCATGTACACCATGCAGCTGGTCAGTTACTATTACTTTTCAAAAGGAAAAGCAGAGAAGAAGGTTTTACTTGCTGATCATTATCACTGTTGTCTAGTGCCTGACTGCCCTTGCGCTCGATCCAGCTGTCTCTCCACCTGGCTACCGTGACGATTACAACATCGCCTCAGTATATGCATTCTCCGGTTACTTCCGAGAGTTAAATAAACCCTTCATTCAACATGGCGGGTTGGATATTCTCGGATTGATGGAAATGCGCAGCTTCTGGGCGAGACATCTTCTTAGCCCCGTAGAAGGGACCTTCTACAACTCTTTCTCCAGCCTGGCCTATGACCTCAAGCCCAAGATCCGAAAGACAAACGGATCCAATGCCACAGACCTGAGCAACTCCTGGATTGGCTACTACTGTGAGTCTCAATTATCAGACACAATATCTCCCTGATCTGACAATCCTTCCATCACAGCTTGCCTTCACCCACTGCCAAGTTCGTTCCGAGACGAACGCCGACAGACATGTGCAGACCTAGACTCACACTGGGAGCAAGTTGATACACTAGTAAGGATTCCAGATTGGTACCCTCAATTCAAAATGGAGTATGGATCTAATGCGTTTTAGTCTCTTGAGATTGAATCGCAGACATCTGAGCCCTTCTGGCCTGCGGAATGCGAAGAGCACATTCCCCGATGTGAAAGCCCCGATATCAATCGGCTGTACTTCCAAGGCTACCAGAATACGCTTAGTGCAAGCCGTGATGCCGCCAATCCCATGTTTGGCTTTGTTGAGCCAATGGAAAGAGAATATGGTGAGCTTCCTGGTTGGTCTCGAATTTGCTTTGCGATCTGTGAAAAGACCGAAGGCATCGAGCAATCGAGTTGGTCCTCGGCATCATCTCGCTGGGTCCACGGATACGAGGCTGTCATCATCCCAGGAGGAAGGCTTATGCTGGGATGGTGGATTGACATGAAGAACACTTCAGGCAGGGGCCCATTTATTTTCTGGGATGTGTGAGATGACTGCGTGTCCATATCAAGACTGCATTTACGTGGCGTGCATCTGGGTATTCTTTGCCATATTTTTTATGCTCTTTATTGTTTTTGTTTTTTGTCCTCTCGTTTTGAATGAGAAGTCTGCTGGAGACAAGATGGTTGCTTGATAGTGTTTCGCACTGGAAGATCATCTAGGTGGATCCAAGGTTGAACAAAAGAAAAATAAGCAAATCTCGACACAATTTATGTGACGAAGGGAATAAATGATACGAGACAGGAAATTAACTACTCTTCAATGTCCTTGACCTTCTCCCACTGGCCCTTGAGGTTCTCCTTCCACAAGCTAACCTTGTTGTCACCGCCACTAACGGCCAAGATGTTGCCGCTGAGGCTCCAGCTGACACGCCACAGCACGGTATCGAATTCAAGGGTTTGGCTGGTCCACTGACCAGGGTTGGAGGCGTCAGAGGTCCAGATACGAACGGTCTTATCTTGCGAAGCGGAGGCGATGTAGGACTTGGACAAAATGCTTGGTGACCAAGCCACATCACGAACCCAGTCTGAGTGGCCTTCCAAGGTTTGGGTGGTGTTGTAAGTTTTGGACTCAGGGCTGAAATAGCACGTGTTAGCATAAAACCTCAACACATGCATATTATGGCCAAGGGGAAAGAAATAGAGAAAGATGTAAACACCATGTACATACCTATAGTCCCAGATCTTAACCATGTTGTCGCTTCCTCCAGTGACGAATCGTCTCTGTTGGCCCGGTCCTGGGTTGGAGCTGATCAAGCTGCCGGCAAAAGCTGCGGGGGCCCAGCTGATGGAGTTCACGCCCATCCCGTGAGCATGAAAAGTCTGGTGGGTCCAGTTGTTGTCGCGGAACTCAAGAACGCTCGCATGACCGTCGGAAGAAGCGCAGGCAAGGAGACAGCCGCTCTCATGAGGAGCCCAGGATACCATGTTGACAGAAGCGGTGTGAAGAGAGAAATCGAAGACCTTGGTCCATGTGCTTCCACCAGCGGGGGAGGTGGCATTCTGAGGCTGCTCTCGCCAAATCAGAACCTTTCCATCGTACGAAGAGGAGGCCAGGATTGTGCCGAATTTGGGGTGTGCCTGGGTGTAGAGCGTAGTTAGTTAAACTGCGCGAAACGATGGGGGAAAGCATTTCTACCCACCCAAGCAACACACCAGACTGCACCTTCATGGCTGGTGAGATCAAAGTCGGGTTAGTAACTATGCTTGATATATCTTCCACGATTTCAGAATAGGCTCTCACCCCTTAAGGGTCTCGACCAAGCGGTGCGACTCCCCCTCAATCTCAAAGATCTTTATCGTTTTATCCGACGAGCAAGTCGCCAACCTGCGCCCATAGTAATCCAGACCGGCATCGTGCTGTAATTGAGACCCAATAATCAGTCAAATGATCTTGATACTGTCATGTGGGAGCTGAAGAGCGCAATTGGCCCCGTCGGGCTGGACACGGTACGTACAATCATGTCTTCATGCCCAGAATTCGAAATTACCTGGGCGGCCGCCTGGATCATAATAAATTAGTACAAAGGAGGATATGCGAATTGGCTTCAAGTAAAGCTCACCATTTTGTCGAAGCTGTAAGAGGAGTATTAAGAGATGGAGGAGCTGGTACGAGTGAGCTTGCGGGTCGAAGGCCACAACAACCTCCGGCTTATCTCTTATCTGACTGACTCAGCAAGTCACGTTTGTCCCCACGCTTCTCCATGTTTTATACTGCAGAGTAAATGAGTCAAAGTCTACGTTCATTATTATATTAGTAGACATTGTACTATTATAGAGATCGTGATGAGAAAAGAAGCAGCCCATCCATATTCGTACATTAGCTAAGAAATAAAAAGGCACCATCCCCACGCCTGTCCATGTAACCTTTTCAACAGCACCAAGCCGAGGAGAAAGAGAAGAAGAGAAAAGCAAAGGATAAAAGTCGAGTCCCTGAAGAAGTCCAGAGAGTAATTGATTACATCAACTAGGATTCCCAGAGCAGAAGAACATATATAGTCTTCGATGAGCAGCTATCGGGGCTAAAAACCACCGGGATGATCTCATATCCATTGATCGTTTCTTTGAGCAGCCTTGCTGCAATGTAACCAAACCTGCACAGTGTCTTGCTGTATGAAGACCACAAGACGAAAGAAAAAAAAAGATAAGTGGTAAATGCGGAGCTAGGGAATAGGTTGTCGAAAAAGGGTTCAAAGGTAGGATGGGTGTAAAGATTTGTGGGCCAGGTGGTACATTGTGAGATTATGGTGAACGAAATTGACAGCATATCTAGCCAAAGCGGCCAACGGGAATATCATGACGGTGAAGATCTTTTGACCATTCCGGTGCGATTTTGTCTCGCTCGTAGAGGAAGCCGCAGTTGTGGCAGAGAGTCTAAAAACACAATTAGATACAGTACGAAATAATTGAAAACTTCAGGATTCACTTACCCGTGGACCATCTGGACCGTCTCGCACAGCCCAAACAGCTGCACCCCAGACCATACAATTGCTGCAGCGCCAGCTTTGCCGTTCCCTATAAACCGAAATTTTGTCAGCATCCATTTCAACAATCCGGGTCCCAGGGTTGCATACCATTCAGAAAGTGTACCGCCACCTCCACCATAACCAGCTCCTGAGCCTGTATCAGGAGTGCCCCGGCCACCAGGAGTGCCTCCTCGGCCCAAGGGACTGAGACTGCGAAATCGACGCTTACGCTTATTTCGCTCTCCCCTGCCGAGTGGTGTCTCACTGTCGACATCGAAGTACCCACTGCTCTGTCGAGAAGCGTCTGGGGTGATACCTGTTGTAGAAGAGAACCGGGCTGTTTCTCGCCGCAGACGCCGGATCTGCCGTTCTCGATCTCCTTCTCGCCTCTCGATTTCATCCTTTGACAGGGTTTCTACCTTGGGCTCCCACTCATCACCCAGAGTCTCGGGGTCGTATCGCCAGCCAGCTTCAACGCCATTTGCGGCTTGGTTGTCGATCTCATTTCCATACCCATTGATTCCGCTAACGAGGCCACCGCTTTCGCAAACCTCCTTCTTCAGTTTCAACACCGCCTCGTAAATGCCATGCGCAATGGCACTCACCCATTCACCATTGAGATGTAGATCGGCACAGGTGATTTTCGCAAATTCTTCGGCCATTCCGGGAGAATGGAGTAGTGACCACTCGAATCGATCAGTGTAGAGCTTGTTTTGAAGATTAATATTGAGGTTTATCAGACACCGGTAGGCATCATCTGGGTTGAGAAGACTGTCGTTGACCAGGGCCTCTTTGGTCACAGTGACTGTTGCGCCGTTGGGCCGATTATCGGGGGTTGCAATGTTTGTGGCAGCTGGAGTCATGGATGTATCTCTTGAGGCCTCAGTCTGTGGAGGCACACTTGCTGGGGGAATCTGAGAACTTTGGAACAAAGGATGCAATGCCACACCTGCGTACTCCTCCAACTGCTGTCTGATCTGATTGCTGATGGTCATTGTCGTTGCCTGCGGATTGGGAAGATCTAGATCGCGCACAAAGCCAATGGCGAACTCCTCTGGGGTGGCTAGAGCTTCATGAAGGTTCCAAAGGAAAGTATCCTTGATTCGGAACGGAGGAAGGTGATCAGGCCTACGGTATGCAGGAAGTGTCGGGTTGATACTAGGATCCATGACACCGCGGGGGAGGGGGAATGGTTCCAGGGGCTGGTGGCCACCGACTTCCACATCAATGCGGATTGGAACAAGTGTCATAGGAAGCTGTGCTTGGATCTGAAGTTGCTCGGCACATCTAATATCACGCAAGTTAATAAAACTTGGATGCTTAGTGTCTCGCGTCCACGGTAATTCATTCCCCCAGGACGCGGACATCGTGATGGAGAGGGGAGTGCGCAATAAACATAAGGGAAAAAGGGTACGAAATCCCTTCAAGTGACCGAGTACAGAAACAGGGGAAGATAGGAGTGAAGAGTGAGAGATACGTACGCTGGCCTGAGCATCCTTTTGATCATCCATTCTCGGAATACACCCTGAACTTCCACTGGCGCATGCGCTTCCTTGCCCAACTTTTCTGGCATAGACATAAGACCACCTGAGGATTCCTCACGACGCAGGCTTCTCAACCCTGTTGGTCGCCGAGGTCCATCACTTTCATCGAAATCATCATCATCGAATCCGTCTTCAGCGTAATTGATCGCGGTGGTGCCGCGCTTCGTCGTTCGTGGTGTTGGACCAGTTTGCACTGGGTAGACAGGTGTGAGGAGCGCATTTCCATACTGCCGAACGCGTGGTGGATATGTTGTGATATATCCTCTAAGAGGGGACATGTTGGCGATCTATTTCGACAAATACATGCCCCTTCGCGGGGAATTTCGAATCGCAAGACTTCGCGTCAGTCAATGCCGCCAACGAGAATTGATCACAACCGATGGTCAAAATGAGACTGTAGAGGATATAGAAGAAGCAGTAGCTGAATTAAGATCTGAACAGGTCCCAATGAGCAAAAATGACTTAGAAACCAGATGAAATTGGGTTCAGTGTAATGGGATGCTTTTGCGCTGTCGCGTTTTCCCCGATCGAGCAAAGCCCATTCCATCATCACGTGATGCCAAGCCCCTAGCTTCAAGCATCAATTATGAACTATTAGATTATACAAGAGCACAACTAAGTTTCAATGTTCTCTGACTATTATTCTTGGAACATGTGAGATACACTGATGGTAAGATATAAAGACCAGTTGTATTGTATGTCCAATGTCACCCTAGAAACGGGCCGTGTCCTGGGGCATGTCCAATGAATATAGAGAATATACCAGGAGAGTTGCAAAAAAGACGCCAAATTGCGCAAGTACGCCAGCCCTGCTGTCGAAAAGAAAAGAAACTGACCAAAGGGCACAGGAATAAGCCATTGGAGAGGATGAATGGAAAAGAAAGAACAGAGACTCAAGATAACAGTAATGCAGCAACAGAGATAACAAAGATCAACATGGGAAGCTAGGGTGATCTGGGTATAGGTACAGATGCAGAGAGAACAAATTGAGGATAATCAACGGAGTCCAATGACACTCTGCGGAAATGCGTTAGCTGAAGAATCAAGATACTTCCCAAGGAGGTGCCATTCTTACCATTTCAAGAGTCCAGACCCGTCGAATCCACACTTTGACCTGCCCATCAACGCCTTCAACATTATCCAGGTCGACACCCTCCCACCAGCATCGACGAGCGGGCTTTCTCCAGAAAAGCAGAAGCTTCTGGGCCATGCCGACGGCATTGTTGTTTGATAGGTCGCCCCGAATATCAGTGCGAAGCTTGGCCAAAGCAAGGCTGCAGATGACGGCCTTGTTTGGTTCCGGAGCTCGGTGACCCCACTGATCTTCGCGATCAAATCCACTGTTCTGAAAATTAGATAGATGTCACAGTGGAAAAAGCAATACATGAGCGAACTTACCCGGCAGTCAACATTTCGATCAAGTGCTGCTCAGTAGATCCTAGCTCCTCGCTCTTGCGCAGTCCAGAGAAAATGCCGTCCTGCTTCAACAGGGCTCGGCCAGCGGCCCGCTTGACTTCGAGCATCTCCTCGTGCCCAATATCTGGCTTTGGCGGAATCACATAAAAGTCAAGATCTTCACGGAGGACGATGATGCCGGCACGATCCTGGAGCATGTCACGCGCGGAATTTTGCATTACATCTGGCACTTCCAACTCTGGAGATGTCGATCCCGAAGGCAGCGAGGAAGGAATGGACTGAGCAACAGAGCGGAAGAAATCAAGCATGTACTGAAGTGATGCAGGATCATACTGGAAGAAATTAGGTTGGGCGTCCAACTAAGAAACCATGGTAAAGCTGTTACTTACGTCAACTGGATAAATGTCGCCTTCATGAAAACCGCCCATATGTCCATCGGGGAGTAGACCGTTGGGGAAAAGAGAGAGAAGAACGAATTCCGGCAAGGTCAACAACTCATCTCGGGACAGTGTAAACCGGGTACCCCTTAGTCACTGTCAGCATCGGAATGACCATTCACTGGGAAGCGGAAGCTCTTACCGGAGGTCGAGAACGATATGTTCATCTCCGCCAATATCTAAGCGCGCAGAACATGTCAGCGCTATACAAATTTCCAGGGATCTACCACGTTGCACTCGTACCTCCCAGTGTATTGATCGGTGGTCCACCCGTCTGTTGAACCTGGGTAATGATGCTCGAAGCACCTCCAGCTGCAGCCATCACGTAGGTAAATGACTCAAGTGGGCTGTAGCCTTCGGTGTATGGCGGCGGCGGTTCACCGTCGTCGGAATTTTTCCCCGGCCCGTCTCCCTTGGGTTCTGAGAAGCTTGCTTTGGTGTCTGCGACAACTGATGACGAAGGAGCCGGATCGAGAGGCTCTTCAGCGGGCGGCGGCGCAAAGGCTGGGAGGGATGCAGGACCAGACTCGGTGACCTTGGGCTGATTGGCGTCGAAAGCGAAGTCAAGTGAGGAAAAGGGCGGCGGGCTGACGGAGGAGCTAGCAGACGCTTCAGAAGGGGAGTGCGGCGGGGGTGCGCTGTAATAGTCGTCCACCTCGAGGGAGTCGTTCGGGGGATGTATTGGCGCCGTGATTGATGAATGCCCTGAGGGTATTTTCTTCCGACACGGTGCTAGTGCAGAGGGATCAGATCCAATCGCAGCGAGGCGGCTGATCTGATGGGCTCCAGACTTACAACCCCAAAGGGTCCGTTTGTATGTCGATCAGGAGGCGGGATGGTGGAGAGATCCACCAAGAATTTCAGTTGTGGTCTTATATAAGTAGGATGATCAAACCATCAAACATATTCCAATGACGACTAAGCGGGTGAATCAGATGTTGCTTGGGGCGATGGGGGGGAGGAGAGAAGGGAAGAATGGGGAGGGCGCTTAGGTGCAAGTCGATCATATCTGGCGGTAAGTCGCCCGCATGTATTTGATCGCCACTGATACATTGAGTGTCCACCTGTTGTGCAGCTTTATTTGATTATTAACATAGAGGAGCTGTTAGCCTCATGGATAATTAGTCTTGTCGTTTGTCAGTACATTAGACTAGAAATAATATGCTATTTTTGTAATTTTGACACTGGCCTACGAGAGATGTTTATTTATGATCTTCAGACTTAGACCTTGCGGTCAACATAGCTCTGGATCAGGCCTTCGAGAGTCGGCTCATACTCCTTCAGTGTAACCTTGTCTCCCTCCAGGATAGTGTTCGCTTGCACGAAGACTTTTCGAGGAACCTTGTTCTTCATGACAACCTCACGTACCTGTGTTCCCCACCAGCTATGCACAGATGTGATGTCATCATACAAGGCTTTACCTGCTTCAACATCCGCAGTGCTCTTGTAAACATGAAGTTTCTGCAAGTACTTCTCCACGGCAGGGCGTCCGTGGGTCAAGATCTTGGACCGATCTAGACGGATCTCCAGGTCCGACAGATCATCCTTTGTGTACGACAACTTGACAAAGTCATCGCCCGCGGCGAGGAAAGTGCGGAGGATACTGTACCGGGCTTGCATATGAGCCTGGCCCCATTTTTGAGTCTTGGGGTCCCAGAATTCCAGTGCAACCAGACCGGCGCGAGCCATTTGAAGGTATGCGGCGAAGAGAACGTCACCAGCTTCATTGCTCATATCTTCGACGCCATTGCCAAATCCAAAGATCTTCAGGATTTCAAAGTCACATCCCAGCACCATGGCCACACACTCAGCACGGCATTCTTCATATGATCCAGCAATGGCCCCGAACACTGAGCTCCATGTTTGACCGGGCTTGTACCAGCTCGTCACGGGCTTGTTTGTCACAGGGCTGATTGGAGGGTTAGACACGTCAAAGTTGTATTCACCAGGGGCCGTTTCTTGCAAAAGCTTGCCAGTTCCGTGACCGAGCAGTTCATGAATACCGACTTGAACCTCAAAAGCAGGATCACGGCAGCGGCGGTAAACCTCCTGGTCCACCTCGGCAACAAATGGAATGGGCTCATTAGGGGCCTTGGCGCTAAGAACATTGCCCAGAGACACGTTCTTAAAGCCCAGATTTTGACGGATATCATCGTAGTTGGGCAGATTGATACCGGCCGGAATGCCCGAGCCAGCGAAGCTCAGAACCTCGAGTGAAGTGAAATCCGGGCTGAGGAACTTGTCCTTCTCAAAGTCCGTACCCCAGGGTAATTTGGGGATCATGCTCTCGGCACTGTCTACCAGCGCACCGAATGCCCGAGTTCGTTCCATGTTGACCTAGCAGTGTCAGTAAATCACGTCAAACCGGACATTGTCAGTCTTACCAATGCGATCAAGCCTTCCCATTCTCCGCGCACTCCATGAGGGTCACGGTAGGTCTCCACGAAGCCCAGGTTTGTCTCCAAAACAGGCTTCTGGTCTTTCACCCAGATACGCTGGCTCTCCTTGAAAGCCTCAATAGATCCCGTACCGAATGTGCGGGCATATGACTCCAGCATCTGCTTCTGGTTATCGTTCGCCGCGTTGCGTTCTGCCTGTTTGATCGAGTGGGAAATTTTGGCCATCTCCTCCAGATGATCCCCAAACACAAGGTGCACTATTTTGCCCTTCAAGCTCCCGTCCAACTCAAAGGTGTTCAGCTCTCCGAGGTCGCGATCTCTCACTGGGGGGTTGGAAATCCCGGATGCAATAAGAAGCTCGAAATTACCCGATGCCGTCTTCCGAATTCTCGTATTCTCCAAAGCCAGGCCCTTCTTCTCCATCAAGTTGCCAATAGTGGTAATCTCGTCCTTGGTGATGGTGGGGGAGTCAGGATAGTATGTGGTCATGTGCCCACTCGTGGGGTAACCAAGATGCATCATAGACTGCTCACTAGTCTCGTAGATGCCCCCTCCAGTGGTGTTCGCTTTTCGGAGGGCCGCTTTGGTTTCAGGTGTGATGGATGCCAGCGCCTCCAGAGCAGAGAGTGGCAGGCGGGGAATGAACTTGGAGTCCCCAAATCCCTTGTAATTACCGCAGTTACCCAAGAACTGAGCCGCATATTCAAGGAAGAAGCGGAGATGTTCATCGCTCACTTGGGTCTTCTGGGCCAAGCTGTTCCAGTCACCATCGCACGCATGGTGGAGGGAGAGAATGAGATCGTAGATGGGTTCGGACTCTGGGGAAACCTGGCGCAATGTAACTCGAGTTCCTTCAAATGCCGCTCTGTGCAATAACATCCCCAAGTTAGCTTCATTCAGCGACTTTCAGATTTCGCGCACTGGTAGGGCATACCGGCTCATATAGTGGGCATATTTTCTGAGGGATTCATCCTGAAGGGCATCAAAATGAGACTTGATCTCAAGTCTGACCACCGAGGGAGGCGAGTCAGCCAGATAGTGCTGCTTGACATTATCTTCCATGGTGGGCGCTTGAGAGAGGTGTGAGGTAGAGAAGTGTTTGGTGTGGGGAACAAACAATCGGTGAGTAGCACGATTGAGGGGTAGCGGAGGTAAACCGGAGTTCCGGTTAAGCGATAAACGCGGCGCAATGCGACGCAGCGAGTACATATGGAGAGTTAAAGGTCGAGGTAGCTATGACATATGGGAAAAGAATGTCTACCAATCATGGATGGTCTCCACCTTTGCACCCACTCTACGATAACAAGATGTACAACGTGATATCCACTCAGAATCGATTGTATTCGTATTAATCCATGGATATATACAGTGTCTGGCCTGAAATGTACACAACCCTGTATTGCAGTAACTATAAATCACGTAAACCTTTCAGGGATCCAAGGTTACAACCCTTCATAGTTTCCAAGGTTGAGAGGGCAGACACCTAAGATATCAGGTGTAAGTTTGGTCAGAATGACACGGTTAAGCTATAGTCTACTAGGTCTTTTGTTTCGTTTCGCTTAAGCATAAGGACGTAATATTATGGGAGAGGGCAATATATCCACCTACTTGATACCCCAGGCTACTGCCTCTATTGCGTGATATCTGTACAATTCGTGGCAAGGATATGTATGTCATGCTTCATCAGACATGGAGTTAACAAAGACCCCCTGTTTGGGTCTTGACTGCGACGCTAATCATACGGGAGGTTCAAAAATTCTAATTACATGGTAATGAGTTTCACTCGGCCATCATAGACCTGGTCACCTTTCCTGTAAAGCAGCAGCAGGAACTGTAGATAGAAAGTATATGATCCTTCATATCAAGCTCTCATATTTATCCAACCCTTGTTTCTGTGCTGGCGGTTGATACTGGGTCTGGGGTTGAGTTGGGAACGTTGCTGTAGTTGTGTTCATACCCAACGGAGATCTCATGACATTATTCGAGTTCATCCCTCCTGGCGGAGGCGGAATTGAGAAGGCTGAGTAATTGGCTTGCTGTGGAGCTGGCGTACTAGCAGCCACACCAGAAAGCGAAGCTAATGAGCCTGCTCGAGTCCCTCCTTGAACTTGAGTGCCCCAGGTTGGTGATGATGGTTGCATAGGTTGCATGGTGGGGAAAGCCGGTGCTGCAGGCGATGGCTGCCTGGCAGGGGCGAGAGATGGGAAAGAACTCAGCTTTTGGTCGGGAGTAATGGAACGGAAGCCAAGCTGACCAGACGAGCTTGCTGGCTTTAGCGCCGTTCCGTTGTTTGTAGACCACGAGAACGCAGGCGACGTTGTAGTCCGTTTGGACGCAGATGCTTCTGTTTCAATGCTACCCCACATGTCCATTCCATTGCTAGCCGAGGGGGTCGTGCTCTTTCCAAGTACGAGGCGCTCGAAGTTATTTCTTGCAGTATCCGTGTCCGAAGAGGTGAGATCCGTCGCCGACTGGGAAAAACTGCTGGATCCATTTTGGAATCCAGTTGAATCGCCACCCGACGAAAGTTCCTGTAATTTTCTCGTCTGTTCTTTCTCGATCTTGGCAGAAAGCGATTTGATCAAATCCATGAAATCATTGAATTGTTTAAGGTTCAGGAGAGGGCCAAGGCTGAAACTCCAAAGGACTGGAAGCACTTCGAGGGCAATGAAGTCACTGTCTGCAACCTTTCCCACCTCACGGAAGACCTTTAATGCTGCTACCATTACTGAAGGTTCTTTCGTCTTGATTGCCTTGAGAGACGGGACAAGTTTCTCTTGAATGGTGTATTTGTCCAGAATAGATGCCTTGGTAGTTTTGTTCGGTTGCACCGTGCCAGAAAGATCGTCCTCAAGACTAGAGTCATTGAGAGATCCTCCGCAGAGTACGACAAACGCCTCCAGACCGCGGACCTTGATGGCAAGGCTGCTGGTGCGACTGAACGTACTGGCGATTGGGGGAAAAACTTCATTTTTCACGGTGCTGAAATCAAGTACGGGAAGAAACACAGGTAGGCTCTTAATAGAAGCATCCACCACGGAATGGGTCGGTGAGTCAAGCCCCAGCTTGATCATAGGTAAGATATCTAAGCAAGATGATTAGCTCCGCATTCATGCGTAGGACACGTATTGACTCACCATCTTTGAACTCCAGACCCGAACAGTTCTCCGCAACAAGTTTCATATTCTCCAACACAACCATAAGGCCTGCATCCTTCTTAGAGTCGCGTTCCTGCGAAGCTGTTTTCCCTGGAACCGTTCCAAACACTTGCTTTAAGCGAGGAATGATCTTCTCAGGGAAAGCGCGGCGTCCATTGGGAACGCGCTGAAGAATTCCAAAGACATTGTGTAGAATGAGTGGAAGAAGGTCGCGATCCTTCATCTCATCCAATAATACCCCCAGCACTTTTCTTTCCAGAACCGAGGCAGGAAAGTCAGGCAGCACTCGCTGAAGCCCACGCAAGAATTGCGACTTTTCGCTAGCATTCTTCGTCGGCAGCGACTCCAAAAACTGAATTGTGGATACTAGAACATTATCGAAATATGGAGACTGCTGGAACTCCCGTGCATTCATGCGCTGGGCAGCTCTTCGTGTGATCAGTCTGGGCAATACCTGGGATAGAACATTCCGAGGAATAGGGCTGGAACAAAGGAAATTGTTGCCTTGGGATGGGGTGGTAGAGGAGGAGCTCAAGAGCTTCTTGTAGGTCGACAAGTTGGCATGCGCCTGGATCGGCGAGACATGGGGTGAATTATAGAGAGCAATGATTATTAGACCGAGGGAGAAGAGATCAGCGGCTGGTGACACATTGGAGTCGAGGGCGAAATCTGGAGAAGTGAAGTCCATATTCAGCTGCACCGAAGCGGGAAGCCTTGGATCTTGGTAGAGAACCTCGGAAACGGCCAAAGGTGGGAGAGAGGACTTAGTCTCCGAGGAGTCTGGTGGCCCTGCAAATCCCAGGCCGGAAATTTTCCAGTCCGATTTGGCATTGATGTAAATGGCATCCGGGTTCAGGTTACCATGTACCAGACCTGCAGATTCATGAAGGAATTCCAGACCCTTCGCGACCTGCAGCAATCCCTTTTGAATCTCCAGTTCATCAATCTCTAAGTCACGTCTTCTCCGACTCCCATCAGCCTCCTCCACCATGTAACGACCAGAGCGTGTACCAGCGCCATGAGCGTTTTCTTGGTCACCCTTTTCCAGTAAAAGGCCCGAAAGCGACGCAGTCAGAGGCTCCGTTGCAAACATAAGACCGCCACTACGAGTTTCTTCCACAGGTTCCAGCACTTGGAGAATGGACGGGTGTCGCAAACGGGCCAGATTGCTGGCCTCGCGCTTGAGCCGCTCGATCACATCTTCTTGTAGCTTTTTGGAGGAAGACCCCGAACGAGACCCGAAGCCTCCCGATCTTGGTTCGAGGGTTTTGCGATCAAAAATGAATACCGAGGCGGCCGTTCCGGTCGACTTCTTTTTGGCATCGTGGATTTTCCAGGGGCCCGAGTAGACAGTGGGGTGGGTCGCGATCTGATAATTGGCGGAGATGTTGGAGTTAAACGACTTCAAAGCTGAAGTAAACATATTGGCGTCACTGTTTAGTAGGTGACTTGGTCATGAGAAGTGGGACAGTATCCGACAACGGACATTCGTTTCACAGCGCGTTCAGGGTGATGATAGGCATGACTTTGATGAAACGATTGAGTGCCGGGAACTGACAAGGGTTGACGATGGATAGCAACTCAAGTCTAGTGCATGCGCTTATTATACCTCAAATCAATCGAATCATCGAATCACTTCCATGCGGAAGCCGAACGGTCAATGATAACATCTAACAAAGTGTTCCTATCACGGTGATCACGTGCGTGGGAGCTTCAATTATCATGTGACTCACCCCCGCGCTTTGCGTCGGAACATCAACTATAATAAAGAAGGAAAAATAGCAGAGTCTCACTATCAGCCGAGCTTCTCGCCCAACCACAGACCTGAGGGTGCCCCAGCTCCATCCGAAGTCGGCGGGTCTCTGCATACAATTTCAACACGATGATTGGCGAGATCGGGCCCAATTTGACTCACCTGAGTGGGCGGTGAGCCTGTGCCGGCTCTGGTTGGCACGATCGGAGTTGGTCCAGAGCTCCGAAAGACTGTTGCGTGCGGAGTCATATTGTCGATTTAAAACCCCCGTGCGGCATCTTGATCTTCTCACAATCTTCCATTTGGTGACCTGATATCCTGCCATGAAGTCCCTTCAGCAATTGACTCGCCGAACGGCCCTCACCGGCCTGGCAATGCCCCGGATCTTGTCCTCTCAGACCACTGCCGCCAGCCGGCTATGGCAGAGGAATTTCAGTGCCACCGCGGCCGCTCAATTGGCTAGTCTGGATGCCTCCAAGCTGACTGTGACCAAGACCCAGACTCCCAAGGAGCTCACGCCTAACAAGGACCTGGTCTTTGGCAAGACTTTTACCGGTAAGGCTTTCAATTCTCCTGTCGCCTCACCGGCCACGGCTAATTCGGATGGATCCTAGACCACATGATCTCGATCGAGTGGACAGCTGAAGATGGCTGGCACACACCCCGCATTGTTCCCTATCAGAATCTCAGCTTGGACCCCTCCACCTGTGTGTTCCACTATGCCTTTGAGTGTTTCGAGGGAATGAAGGCATACAAGGATAAGACCGGCGGCACTCGCTTGTTCCGCCCCAACAAGAACATGGAGCGTCTGAACAAGTCCTCCGCGCGTATTGCCCTGCCGAAGTTCGATGGTGACGAGCTGGTTAAGCTTATTGGAGAGTTTGTGAAGCTGGAAGACCGCTTCATTCCCGAGTCAGTGAACCCCGTATCAACATTGGACGACCCATCTAACCTGTCGCAGTGCCCGTGGTTACTCTCTGTACCTCCGGCCCACTATGATTGGCACTCAGAAGACTCTGGGTGTTGGTCCTCCTGGCTCCGCCCTTCTGTTTGTTATTGCTAGCCCCGTCGGCCCGTACTACCCGACTGGCTTTAAGGCCATCTCGCTTGAGGCCACCGATTACGCTGTCCGCGCCTGGCCCGGCGGTGTTGGTGACAAGAAGCTCGGTGCCAATTATGCTCCTTGCATTCTGCCCCAGCTCGAGGCCGCTTCCCGCGGTTTCCAGCAGAACCTGTGGCTCTTCGGCGAAGAGGAATACGTGACCGAGGTCGGCACAATGAACCTGTTCATCGCCTTGAAGAATAAGGAGACTGGAAAGAAGGAGCTGATCACTGCTCCCCTTGATGGCACTATCCTCGAGGGTGTGACAAGAGATTCCGTCCTCGCGCTCGCTCGTGAGAGACTGGAGCCCCAGGGCTGGGTCATTTCGGAGCGCAAGATCCGCATGTCTGATGTCGCGGAGGCTGCCGAGGAAGGCCGCATGATTGAGGTCTTCGGTGCTGGCACTGCAGCCATTGTGAGCCCCGTGCGGAACATCAGCTACCGTGGTAAGCTGGTGGACTGCGGTTTGAAAAAGGAAGAGGAGGCCGGTGAAATTGCTCTCCAGATGAAGAACTGGATCGAGTCCATTCAGCACGGAGATGAGGCGCACGAGTGGAGGTAAGTCCATTGCTCTGGAAATAATAAAGAGAAAGATGCTAATTGATTCACAGTCACGTGGTTTAAATGTAAATTGATATTGCCAGAAAGGAACGACAAGTGGGCGTTGGCTGCCTAGACCTGGTGGGGTATATTGTTCCTTTAAACCTATCTATTATGTGCATTATTGCATACGTTATCCAGCATTGATGGTTTCTTGATGGTTTCCAAAAGCTGGAGCTTGGCTATATTCCCCGGGTTAAAGACATTTTGAAATGCTTGGGAGCCGTTGATTTTGTTTTCGGGTTATTTACAGAAAGCATATCTTCTCACATAAACCTATTCCTTCCAGCCATTGGAAATAAGCACCACAGTCCCGGACTAAGAATCAGTAGCCCTATAGAAAGATGATCGAAAGAGCTGAAAATAGCCGTCTTATGTCATTAAAAATTGGACTGTGGTTAATTAGCCTTTACAACGGCGAGTATGCGCCAACTTAGGGTCTGACGTTGACATTGCAGCCTTAATCCAATATCTCAGGTCTTCACTAACCGGATGATGCAATACTTCTCGGACCAAGTCCGTCCATGCAACCATGCAAGGACGCAGCTGTGGGAAGCAAACCGCAGGTGATGTATCCGTTCCAGAAATGCTGCATCTCATCTGAAAACGAAATAGGCTTGTAATATCTTGAAATCCAAATCCGAACGCCTTTACTGCCTGGGTACGTGGATCATACTACAGCAGTAGGCCACACCCTCTCATCAGATATCCCAGCTGCAGTCAACTTATGACGTATGAAGAGACAAGCACTGCAGATACAACCCATCCCACAGACAGCAGACTTTCCAAATCTAGTCGTGTACCGCTACCCCGCCTAGCTCTAGTCAAGCACTTACTTAAAACGTTTACGGTCCAAGTCCGACTGTGGGGGTAAATCCGCTCATTACCCGGAGACAAGCAATTGGCGCGAAGCTTTGATCGACATGCGCGGGGAATCCTCGAACAGGAAATAAACAATACGATCCCTTCGGGCTCCACTTGACTCGTTTCCATAGAGAGATCAGGAAAACAGGGTTGACAGAGATGATTAGCTGGTGAATCCCCCACATTCCCCAGATCCACCCCCACGCATTTCGGTCTCGGACCAAATACCTCATAGATACGGCCCGGATGAAGGTATAAATGCTCGGTCCCTGCAGTTCCCATTTTCAAGTCAGTTTGCTTTCATTTCTCGATATGTTTGACAAAACGGGCCTAAGCGGCCTGAAAGGGGCGTTGTTGGTGGCTGCCATCACCTCAGTATGCTCTTCATCATTCCTGTTATTTGGATATGATCAAGGTGTCATGTCAGGGGTGGTAATATCCGATTACTGGCTCGCAGAAATGGGACACCCTAGTACGGTTATGACCGGCACGATCACTGCTCTATATGATGTAGGTGCAGTGTTTGGCGCAATCATAGCTGCATTGACTGTAGAGCGGATGGGTCGAAAGGGTGGATTGATGGTTGGTGCCGCTCTGATTATCCTCGGTTCGGCATTGATGGGTAGTTGTGTGGAGAGGGTTCAAATGATCGTGGGCAGAATCATTACTGGCCTGGGTATGTATGTCCAAGCTTCACACCTTCCGCAAATACTGATTTGCTCAAATTATACAGGGATTGGCTTTTTGACATCAGTTGCGCCTGTATATCAAAGTGAAATCTGTCTACCCAGTCAACGGGGATGGCATGTGTCTTGTCAGCTGACAACAATGCTGTTCGGATTGATGCTGGCGTATTGGATCAACTATGCATTCTATTTCCAACCCGGCCAAATCCAGTGGCGGTTCCCACTGCTTTTTCAAGCCATCTTTGCCATATATGTGCTGGTTGTCACCCCGTTCCTACCGGACACCCCACGTTGGCTCATGCTTCATGATTCCTCCCCTGAACGGGGAGTCATGGTCCTTGCAAAGCTACGCGATAAACCAGAAGATGACCTAGATGTCCAAAAGGAAAAGTCCGATATTATGACGGCTATCAACATTGAAGCAGAGGAGGAAGGTTCTTGGAAGTCGCTGTTCACCGACGGAGGCTGCGCTGCGAACAAGCGGTTTTTCCTGGCACTTGGAATCCAATTCATGCAGCAGACTTCAGGTGAGCTTTATCTGTACACGGAATTCTCTGTCTGTAATACTGATATCTCATCTCATAGGCATTAACATTGTTAGCTACTACGCACCAACGCTATTTACCGAGAGTCTGGGTATGTCTCAAGAGCGGGCGTTGTTCGTGGGTTGTTTTCTTCAAGTGTGGTATATCTTGGCCTCTCTACTCACGGTATGATCATATTCGAGCCCAAATTGAGTATAAAAATCCTGACAGATGCCAGTGGTATATGATCGACGCAGTTGGAAGGCGACGTCTTTTCATCAGCATGGCAATTGGAATGGGCGTGGTCTTGATTTGTGAGGCTATCACTGTCGCCATTGGTACTCAACAGTCTGGAATCGCAGCAGTATTCTTCGTGTTTGCATTCGAAGCCTGCTTCACTTGGGGTGAGCCTCAACCCCTCTTTGCGTGACACAAAGATCTAATATCCTTCACAGGCTGGATGGCCACAGTCTGGGTATACCCAGCTGAGATTCTACCATTAAAAATCCGATCCAAGGGAGCTGCGCTGGCAGCCGCAGCCGACTTCTTAGGAAACTTCATTGTATGTTGCCTTGCCTTTGTGCGCACCATAAGACTAACCCATGAATCATAGGTCGTGGAAATCACACCACCAGCCCTTGAAAACATTGGCTATAAGACGTACATTATTTTCGCGGTCTTTAACCTCGTTGCAGCGATCATTGTATATTGCTTCTACCCCGAAACAGCTTATCTCAATCTCGAGTCCGTGGATCTCCTTTTTCTTGCCAGACGAGGATCGGGACCAGGAGATTGAGTCAAAGCAAAAGTTCTATCACAAGGCCATTCAGTGGAACGTGGTTCCCAGAGCTCGAATGGCTGTCAATGAGGCTAAAGCGAAGAAGAAGGCTGGCCTGGCTGAGACTATGGGTGATATTGAGCGATCTGATGTCAAATATGATGGGGAACTCAATCATGTTGAGTTCAAGGGATGAAAACCCAGGCCAGTGACTCGATACATCTCACATTCTAGTCATTACAATTCGAAAGACTGCGAGGTATGCCCGAGAACATTCTCGGCCAATTCTCAGCGTCCACGGAAATTTACCGAGGAATCTTAGTAAGAAACAGCCACATTTGAGGATTATTTTTGTGCAAAGTCAATTAATTATCCGAGCCACTCATACTTGGAGCAATCCCTTGAGTATGAAGCAGGCTTATCTCCCGTAGCATGTCAAAATCGTTGTTGGTTTTGCATCAGTTCTCAAAACCAGTAAAAAGCTTCGGTGAGTATTCGTCGCCACGTAGTGCGGTACATTGATCCGACATTCTCTTTGAATATGATAGTATGTAGGGATCGGCAAATAATCGGGTATGATGAACTATAAAATTTGGGATATGAACCTGTGCCTTTTCTAACCGAATAACATTCAACACTCAGGGAGGAGGTCGTGAAGCGCACCTTGTACGTAGCCAGAATTTGCGGTGATATACCTGGACCCTAATTATACGCAAATGTAACTACTATTGCTTAATGATACTTCACTTACTATACTGGGACAAGGATCTAGACTATAGCACACGGTTGAGAAACTTTCTCACGAAAAGGCAACCATATGCTCGCTCCCACATTCTCTATACTATCCCCTCAACTATGTATCATGTTCCCCTGCTGGCATTCCTCATTGAACGCTTCGTCGCATGGTTTAGTCGCTCTGAGATTTGCTATTTGCTGCATCATGGTGGCACATAGAATTGCGGTGAAAGTTTGCCGTTCCGAGGTTTCAACAAATTTATTCTTAGAGAACCCCCCATGTTTCCATCCCTATCCTAGCTTAAGATGCCAACCCGACTCTTCTTGGCATAAAATGCGGTTGTACATGTAGCATATATCAGGGAGAATGCCAAATTTATCCGGGTCAAGGCCGACTACAGGTGAAATAACCTGCACATTTCCTTAGTCAGGATGGCCTTGCACAAACACAGTGCTGACAGACATTAGCCACCGACTCATACGGTTGAAAAAAGTGGGGGTTTATTGAGTCTGCGGCCCAACAGGCCCAAAACCAAAGTAGCTCCCGAGCGAAGTTAGTAACGATTGGGTCATCGGGGTATAATGATAGGTAACACCAGTTATGAGGCTGTTCCCCAAGAGAGAAAGGATAGGCGAGTTGCAGCACGTGTAGGCCACGTGGAGCCAAAAAAAGAAGAAGTTCGAGTTTCAGTCTGAGTCTGTACATGCAGAGTAACATTCTCCTAGCGGTGGCTACAATGTTCTGCATTAGCGAGGTTGCCAATCGAAAACCTTGATTCGATTCCCTCAATGAAATACCTCGCCGACTGAATGGCAAGCCCAAGGGGCAACATTCAGCTGGTACTACCTACCTTGTCTGTTCCCAGTTCAATGTGGACCATGACGCGGCGCGTAGGAATTCCCAAGGAGTCGTTTGGTTGGGATTGAATTTGAGAAGTTCTGTTCACGATTAGGACTGTTGAACCATGTTCATCTCGCAGAAGGTATTCCAGAAACACCGCCCCCCTTTGGAAAGAGGTTGTCGGAGATGAGGCGTGTTCTGGATTCTCTTGAGGCCGTCAACATTGGACGCCTTGTCCAACGTGCAAGACGATTGGACCAGGCAAGCCTGACCCTCTAAAGGACAAGTCAGGAGCTTTTCCCGCATCCGGTTCGTACTCGGTCCATTTCACATTCTTCCGTGTAACTTTGAAAGGGTCTGGGGGCAACCGGCGTCATAGGGGTCGGAGATTGCCGTGGCTGTTTTTTGGATGATGAATCATGTCTCCGGAGTTTCGGTTCCAGATTTGAAATCTGGAATAGGATGTAGATGATAAGATGTCACACCAGAATAGGGAAAGGGAAAGGGAAAACTTTCTGCAGACTTCGTGTCTGCGTGTCATGCACACCGCCAGGAACCTTTTCTAGATGGTGACTAGAAGGCCCGAAATGCAATCCCACCCAAGCATCGGGGCGACCAGCACGGGCTCTGACTGGCTCTAATCCCTGTCTTCGAGGGTCGACGTTCCCCGGGATTGATGCGCAAGGCTTGACGTTCGAGCCGCCTAGGTGGGTGAGGAGCGGTGAAGTCCAAAGTCCAAAGTCCAAGAGGCTTTGCACAGCCCCGTTCCGCTGTCACTGTCTCGGGGATCACAATTCAGCCCTATATAGTATTGCCACGCCAGCATGTACAGCAACGACGCACCCTATTGTTTGACAGCAATTGTCATTGACCCCGCTCCGTTTATGCCCACCCAGCTGGTCAGCACTTTGGGAAAATGTGCCGTTCAGCTGCAGATTACGCCAATCAAGCCGAACCAAATTCCCCTCAAGCCCCGGTAATATTTATTGTTTGACCCTTTATCCTGGTCGTTGAATGAAAAAAGAAAAGAAAAAGAAAGATTTTATTCACAGTAGATCCAAAACTCAATATGAGCGTTACATCTGGAATTCGGATCATAGTCGGCCACGAGGGAATTAGGGCTACACAAGAACGAATACAATTCGCATCAATCTAGGCATTGTTAAGCGATTACGGATAAAGCGTCCCAGGCTTTCGGGTTCAAGGGATTCCGCCCCTACGCCCAGGTGGGTATGGCTATCCCTGTAATAAATGATTCATGTATGATTTATAATTAAATCAATTTCTCGGTACTGGCCCCCATTCTCCACTGGGACTCGGGCTCCGGATGAACATAGCTTGAGGGTTTGATCAACGATCAACGGGTGAGATCTTTATCCCTAGCCTGCCAAGGGACATAGAACTAGAAACTGAATAAAATCAAAAAAAAAAACGTGGCCCCCCTAGACTCCTCCACGTGATTCTGTCAAATTAAAATAAATCGAAAACAAACTAGATCAAAACCGAATCAAAACGAGCAAAACCATTAATAAAACCATGAAAACACTAAAACACTAAAACATTCGAACCCCAAGAATGTTGGTGTAACCCAACGCATTTCCCCGTTTCATCTCCCCTGGGAATCGTGTAGCGGACTTGAACATCGAAGGTCGAACGTTCCATTCCTTCTGAGGATCCATGGAGTCTGTGTAATCCTAGACATGTACAAATTCCGTCATTCTCCACTTCCTGGGGGCGACGGGAATAAGAAACGAAATAAAACGTGGTTCAGAGTTGACCAGGATCGAGGCTGAAGCCGGAATGATCCTTGTCCGTCCATGCGGGAAACATACCTGTATGATTGCAAATATGAAAATAAAATCAAATCACGATCTACGGCCCCAAAATAACACATGGCACAGAGTCTAATGCGAGCACGGACTGCATGGGCTATCGCAACGGATTTCGAGAGGGGCTTAGAGAGTAAAAAAGGCTCCCAGCTGATCTGCGGAATTAG
This sequence comes from Penicillium tannophilum, assembly GCA_028829675.1. Taxonomy (NCBI): domain Eukaryota; kingdom Fungi; phylum Ascomycota; class Eurotiomycetes; order Eurotiales; family Aspergillaceae; genus Penicillium; species Penicillium tannophilum. The sequence continues at coordinate 1,740,255 of JAQKAK010000008.1, forward strand.
GAGCCCCATTCTCCGACCCTCCGAGTATATAATCAATCTTTAGCCCCTCTCTCGATCATCACTAATCCTGCCCTTCTACCTAATTCTTGATATCATGCAGCGCTCTACTTACGATGCCCGTTCGGGCTCTCGCTCTTCCAGTCACAGCAATAGTAGTGCTTTCAGTCCCAACGCAAACCCCAACGAAGACTGGACCAAGATCTCCGATCTAGCGGAGCGTCGTCGCATTCAGAACCGAATTGCCCAAAGAAATTATCGTAAGTATCACCTGGAACACAATCAAATACGAATCCCCCAGCTAACCATCAACAGGCAAGAAATTGAAGCGCCGTCTGGAGGATCTAGAGCGACGGGCCGCATCTTCTGCCTCCCCAGAACAATCCCATGCAGAGCCTCCCAAGGCAACCCCGAAAGCTCGGACAAAGCGAAACTCCAAATCCGGAGAAGTGAAGCCACACCTATCCCATCCATCCCAGGGAGACCGACCAGCCTCATACGATTACTACCACACCCCCGATGAGCGCTCCATGTTTGGTCAACAATGTACTCGCCAACTCTCAGCTTCACCACCACCGGCATTTACCTACCCACCGATGCCACAATATGATGCCTACCGCCAAACCTATGGGCAAATCCCCGTCTACCAGACCATCCAAAATACATACGGCAGCCTGTCATTCCCAGAATACAACGACACCATCCCATCCGTGGTCCCGATGGTGCCCACAGCCGCGATGGGAGCGCCCCGTAAACCTGCCTACGACGAGGACATCATGAGTCCATTCAGCATGAGCTATGCTTCGATGGCCGGCATCGAACTATGTCCTCAACCTTCACATCCCGAACCGGGTCTTTCGGTACATTTTGCTCGCTGAACCTTCATCGACCGCGGAAGCTAATATCTCTATGATGTTTGCAGATGCCTTCGCTTTCATATTACGATGACCGGCATGTATCAACCTCTCCGGAGGCGTCGATCTTCACGTTTCCCCTGACACCGCAATCACCTCCTTGCTCTCCCCGATCTATGCCTGGGCTGTACGAATATGATCTGCGGCCCTAAAGGTGGAGAGTTTCCTTTCTTGGATCGAGTCTCGGGGGAGGGGGCGTCGAAACACGCGTACGCCTTGTCTTGCGGGTACATCCGCTGGATCCGAAGGAGGATGATTAATGAACGCGATGATTATTTCTATTTTTTATTATTTTTTTTTTGTCTCTACTGGTTCTGGAAGTCTCCACTATCTGAGGGTCTAACGAAAGTGTGATTTATTTCATTGGGAAGCGAGCATCATCTGGGCGTTTATTATGTTCGAGTATACAGGTTGGGATAGGAGATTTTAAAAGGTCAATATAATAACCTTTAACATGAATTCAGCTTTCATCAATGTAGAAGTCAATAACCTTTTGATCAGCATAGACGATTGGCCACGTTTCTGGCCCCCAGAGAGTAAAAAACGTGGACAAACGGACGTTTGGTATTAAAATACAAGGCGTCCCATATTGTGGCCCCCAGAAACTGAAAAAATACCGTTTACCCTTTCGAGGTGTGAAACCAAAGTACATTTGCCTAAATGGGACAGCTGGATGCTGTTCCATGCCTACCTTGGAACTAAGCCTGCAAGGCGTATCCATCGAGCGGGTAAAGTGGAGCTTCCCCCCGAATCACCTACTCCTTCCAGGTCATGACTCAGGAATCCGGGCGGAGCCGTCTAGAAACCATGTGGCCTACCCATTCTACTGGATTTCATGATCGCTGCAGAATCCGGGATTCCGACACCCGTGCCCCCACCAATCATCATGCGGAGAGAGATTGGTCTAGTCTCGGCAGTTCCATTCCCTTGGGTTCACAAAAACAGAAGAAATCCCGAGATTCGGGAAGATAGGGATGCCTAGAAGCCAAGTCCCCAAGCTAGACAACGCGACTGCGCCTCATAACTCTGTTTTCCCTTTCTCCCTCCACTCCAGCCCTGTACATCATCCTCATCCCCTCAGATGGGCCTAGGATTGGTAAGGTTCCGGCGGGTTGTTACGGAGGAAGAGCCGCTTCTCTATTTTAGGATATGTACATCAATCAATGCATCTCGTTTATTATTTCGTTACCGCCGCAGTGGTTCCCAATGAGAATCCGGCAGCCTCCCAAGACATGAGGGGTGAACCTCAGCCCCAGGCAATTGCAATCGGGTGGCCCGCGCACTGGGCCGTTAGTTTCGGCCGTACAAGGGCTGGACTTTGCCCTAGGACGGATTTGTTTGGATACCGCGCCCTTCGTGTCCGTATAGGGGCTAATTAGGCGGGACTTTGGCCTGAAGGCTTTAGAAGGGGGGCCGAATGCACGTTTGGGGGGAAAGAATTGCGATTCCCCATTTTCCCTTTGTGGTTAGTCTGCATATCTTTTCGCTTTTTCTCTTGGAAATATCCGCACCCTGAAGGCAAAGATGAAACGGATCATCTGCAGGGTGAACTCTAGACAGGAGTTTAGGAGTTTAGGAGTGCAGGAGGTGCAGGACTCTGGACTTCTGGAATTTTAGAATCCCCTTAGAGTACCTTGCTCAACCTTGTAAGGCAACTGCAAGAGAGCATCTAGGGTTATTCCTAGCGAGGACCTCGGTGGTTGACCGAGCGACAGATCAGTCTTGTTTTCATGTGGAAACAATTAAAGATAGGAAATTGTATCCTGCCGCTAGTATCCATAGATTGATATCACATTGTTACTATTTTGAAACACGAGAATTCCCCGTGAATTGTCCGTCCACCCAATATCCGCAATTCCACAGTGGAGTCCGTAGGGCATATCTGCAAAGTATTCTGTACCCACAGTATAAGACAATAAAGTTATCCCATCCTGGATTGCCACGAGGGGGCCGGAACAGTGCTTCAAATCAGATTAAGCATCTATACTCTAACTCCTGAGCTTACATTAAGTTGCCCCACCGATTCATGGGGGCCCGATCGGCATTAAAATTGGACCCCATGTCCATCCCAGCATCCCAGAAAGCAGAGAATCCCAGAATTAATTCTGCAGCAAGTCTTCAGGTTTAGTTTGGCCCCTAGTGGAGTCGACGGTTTTCCCACCTGCTAGATCGAGTTAGTGATCGAACGTTTTATTTTCAAGGTCGGAAACACCCCGATGTCGACTCATCACCTTGTAGATATTTCTTGGAACCGTGTGATCTCCCAGTTCCGATCCAACCAATCGATGCAGGGGGCCTTCGACTGTCCGCGAGGCTGGTGACGTGGTTCTGTTGGAACCTTCACAATTTCGCAATCATTGCTTTGTTGGGACTGGAGTCAAGGACCAGGGATAGTGCGATGCGCATTATCAATCCATTATCAATCATAACCAATCAAAAGAAAGACCAGTGCCGAGCACGAGTCAGGGATGGGGGCAGGTGCGTCGCCTTTGTGAGACAACTAGTCTGTACACACAGGCTCTGTGGATCCAAGTGGAGCCGAGAACAAAGAAGTATACTCAAATCACTGCCCAAGTTAAAGAGCCGGGGATGCCGACTATAACCATGGATTCGAAATACCCTACGTCAGTAAGGTCAATATGCTTTTGGTGGTCAATAGACCCTGTCTAGTCCATTAATACAGGCCTAGCCCGGTAGGAGACACAGTCCTCGGGTCTACTAGCTGTGTTTCCTGGCGTGATTTCAAATAGAACTACTATACGACGTGGCCAACGCCATTTTGCCCCTGTCATGCTACCCTGCCGATGCAACTTCACGGTAGGATAGCCATGTCTATAGGGCATTGTTGAACGCCATCTTTTTGGCCATGTATCGCTTGCATATACCCTATCAAAATGCCGATCCGGTGGTTTGGGACACCCAAGTGCAACTGCAGTCAAAGGCACTTTTGTCACTGAAGTGATTATGGTCGTCTAAGAGATAGAGAGGTTTTAAGGTTTATATGGTTCTTATTCTCAGTCATCTATAGGACGAGGTACTTGCGATCGACTTACGTAGACCTCTTAAACCTAATTTTCTGCTTCTTAGATTTATCAGATCTTTAAGCTATTTTATGCCTACATGGCATTCCAGGGAGATCATGCGGATCATTGAACTCGGCAGATACCATAGCGCATGTCAGCAATCCCCATAAGACAATTTACCTATGACTATAGCCCAGGATAATTGCTGCTCGTAGTTTATTCTTCCTTGCTTACTTTACTGTCTACTCAATTCTATGGCGCAAAGAACGAGATCGCAAAGCCGGTAAGATTAAAGCTTGGAATTGGGCCTTCAAATGAGTCTGGAACACCATGGACTAGGGATAAGAAAAATGCACAGAGCTGAAAATCGATCGCAGTATCAAGTAACATGAACCGTCCCATTCGTGGAAAAGAGACTTAAACTGAGTTGCTAAGCTTATGGTCATCATCCCAGGACATCCCCCCCTGCTCCAGCAGGAACATGTTTGACACATGGGCAAATAGTGGCCCTGGGAAACAACATATGGTAGAGACAGTGTAGAGTCAGTCTCTGGGAAGATACATCACTCAGCCGATCTCTGCCTCCTGAACACTCATCTGGTCAGGGGCAGCGTCACCCACTCGTCGTCGCCGCATGGGTGCCTTTTTCCGATTCGCGATTGATGCCTCCTGAGACTGTCCAACCTTCATGTCCATATCGCCATCCTTATCCCCCCGCGATTGACCCGAGCCGGACTTTGGCTCCGGGAAGGAACCCATTTCCTCGTGTTGCATAACCTCGTCAAGCTCATAGATATCTCTGGGCTTCATTCGAAGCCACTTCATGCGTGGACCCACACGCGAGGCTTCGGAGACCTTGAAACCGTAGATCCTGGGGTCATAAACCTTACCACGCCCAAGACCGGGGCAGAAGCTGTCTGTGCGTACGCCATTGATCTCTAGTGGCTGGTTTTCGGGCGAAGGTGATTCGGCCTCTGCTTGAGGTTGAGTTCGGGTTCCGGTCTGTGTGGGGGTTCGTGGCACGGTGGAGAAGGAGGCATCTAGGCGTGGTCCGATACCCAGATCGGGGAATGTCATGAAGAACAGACATCCAAATGTTGTGCCGAAGAAAGCTCCGTCGACGGAGTGGAAGCGGCTGTTGGGTGGGGTGTAGATGTCCATGCAGCCGGGACAGAAGAGCTTAACCGTTTCTTGGCCTGGGGTATCATATCGGCCCACAGGCAAGACCTTGCATCCGCCACAGTTGACGCGCGGGCAGACGCCAAAGTGCTGCATTTCATACTTTTCCAGCATCTGTTGAATACCCGGTCGCGAGGTGATGTACCGCTGGTGAATGAGACCGTACAGTAGCTCGGCGGAGCTCTCGATCACACTAAGATCGCTAGCAACGCGGGCGTGTCGACGGTCACCAGCTCTCCGGTAATTAACCGGTCGGTCTTCGCCCAGAACCTCGTCATCCTCATCTTCTTCCTCTTCGTCTTCCTCATCCTCCTCATCCTCGGGCTCTACATCAAGAATCATCTCCAGCGCTTCCTTATACATGGGCACCTGCGACTGCAGGCCCGTTAGGTTGAAGTCATCCTCAATGAAATCCTCCGACACCTCAGCGAAGAACTCGTGGCCCATAAGCGAGCAGAACGAGGAGATCCACGACTCCGGCGCACCTTCCGACGACGACATATCGAATGAAGCGGACGCGGATGAGGAAAGAGTTGATTCAGACAGTTGACTCAGATCCAGCCTGTCCAGGCCGTCGGCCAACGCCGAACCTGTCTCTCTCGACACGTTGCCGAGATTGTGCGATATGCGGGAGAAGGGCGACGACAACAGCAACCCTGTCACGCGAATTGCGAGGGGTTGGGTATAGCAGCCGCGGGCGGGAGGATCAACGTGGGGGCACGGAGAATTTGCTTTCAGAAAAAACTCGAGCGATCCAGGTCACCGAGAAAATGGGGAAGCGAAAGTTTCCGGATTGCCGGTCGGACGTGAACAGAAGTCGAAGGTGAGGGTTGTATCAGTGGAGAGGTTCAACGTTCATGACAATTTGCGGGAGGGGAGGTTGTGCGAAGTCGAGAACGTCGTATCTCAGGCTAGCCCCACCAAAATCTTATCAGTTCCCCATCAACTCAGAGCTACAAAAAGGAGATCACCCGAATCACTCACCAGTGGATATGAAGACAGCTATGGAAACACTGTTCATCAATGACATGAGCTCACGTCAAAGGTGGTGCTTTGTGAGAGACGTCTTTTGAAGCCACGCTAGGACGCTAGCTTCGGTTCGGAAATCGTGGGGCGGTGGAAGGACCGCACGGATCAGAATGTTGCAGGGACGACCACTGCAACAACAATGATGTGCATCAAGCGAATCTGATTACCGGGGACGAAAGGCTGGATAAAGGTGAAATCCAGGCAATGGGGTAACGATCACGTGAAGACGCGAATCCATATGCATTATTCCGTGTATGGCGTCAGATTCTTGCGCATAACAGCGATTTATATGTGCTTATACTAGGTCATATTTACATTTCCCCATTCATATTATATCAGAACAAGTCACGGAGGATGCGCGAAAACTCTTCCTCGCCACCAAGAATACCAGAAAGCCCTTCGCCGGTATTTTGGATCTCTCCATCCGTGCCAACGAATCCATTGATACCCTCTGGGCCACTGGTGCCAGGCATGAAGCTGCCAAATGAACCGACTGCCTCAAACAAATGGGTCAGCTCATGGCTCATCTGGACACCATTTAAAGGGCTATTTCCAAGCTCGTCTGTTCCATTCACTGGCCCATATGCAGCCAGATCATCGATCGAATGCCCGGCAAGGCCTGCCATAGCCACCGCTGCAGTAGAATGGGGGTCACTAGAGTCAGTACCAAATGGACGGGCCAGTACTCCAAGTTTTTCCCCCATCATGCGAAGACCTCTAATGGTCTTCCATAACCGTTTCGATACAAATGATTTGGTGCTGAACCCGTTGATTAAATCCAAAGCCATGTAGAACTCGTCCCGGACTTGCCGGTTGAAGTTGGTAGGCGCATGACACACAGCAAGGAACAGTACCGCCAGTGCAGCAACAAGGAAGTAGTTAAAGGTGATCTGCTGGGTGCGGTAGATATCAGACATCTGATTGAGACGTGTAAGCACTCGAACGGTGTCCTTTGCAATATCCACCACGGTCTGAGCATGGCCTCGATCCTCGGCAATGCTCGCCGCAGAGTGAAGGACTGGGCGGTAGATCAGGATTCGTAGCTGGTTCATTCGCAAATACAACAGAACCCGGAGACGCCTCATGCCGCGGCTTGCATTCTCTCCATTCTTTGGAGATTCGACGGGATAGAATTTCAGTTCATCTGGTACTTGTTTGTACCATTGTAAAACCTGATAATCCAGATATCCGATCTCATCGCGTCGAACGTCTGTCGTTCCTTCCGAACCAAGGCCGGAATACCAAATCCTGGAGCTGATTCGATTGTATGAGATCATGCACCGCAAATAAGGCAAAGATGCATTCTGTTGATGTCAGTAATGAAATTCATTTGTCAAGACGTCATGTTCTCTTACCGGCTCTGGTAGGTTAGGATCAATATCCTCATCCTGGATCACAAACGGCAGTCCAGTACCCAAGCTCCATCGTCGATCCAAACTGTAAACGGTCCAAAAGATGCGAGTGACTTCATTCCATTGATCCTCATTTGGGAATGATTTGGTCAAGCCTTCTCGTCTATGAAATCCCATTTCCAGGCACATACGCGCAGCCAAGCCAATCAGTCGGTAGGCCATAGCATCATCGTCTGTGTGAAAATGGTAGGTAGCCTGTCCGACCCAGGTTAACAACCGTTTGAAGAACCCCTAGAGAGAATTAATACATACCACGATGGCAAAGAGCTGAATAGTCTTGATATCGTGAGGCTCCCATAGCTTAGATTCAATCACAGGCTTGATGCTTAAATATAGTCGCTGACCGAGGTCACTCTGCCCACCACCTTCCACAACCAGCGTGGTCGCGAGGATGAGCTTCAAAAGAACTGAACTCTCGTCATGAAGGCTGTCGGCTCCAGGGAAACTCCGCTGTGCAAAACCAGTGCGCGTGGCGGCTTCCATGAATGTGTAGAGTAAATTAGCCTGGTTGATGACCGTAGTGATGTCGACCAAGGGATACATGATCCCGATTTCTTCTTCATATACTTTGCATAGCCGTATGGTCTCCTCACGGCCAATGGCCCAGAGAGGATCCTTAGTCGGGTGAATAGTGGGAACATGAGGGCTAATATATGGAGGCGGCGAGCCAGCCGGCGTAACATGCGCCGTTGTCAAATCGTCAGCTATCACATCCTCCGCCGGCGCGATACCCATGCTTTGAAGACTTGTTTTGGCAACGTCAAAGTTAAACGCTGAGCTCGTCGGCCCATGGAAGCGTGGATGCCTGGATCGAACCTTTGGCATCGCGCCAGGCAAAGGAGTAAAAACGGACTGAGAGGAGCCATCACGAGATAGATGATCGAAGGGAGGGCTCTCAAAACTGGGCTTCTGGGTTCGCAGGTCGTTGAGGCTATTGAAAAGACTATTAACTTGATCTTGCAGCGTCGCTATCTGCGACCCCATTGACCGAAATTCCCTGGAAAGGATTAGCATTGTACATTCGGAACGGGATTCCGCGACTCACTCCGATTCTTTAAAGTTGTTGCTACAGCAATTTGGCGCATATCGACCTAGGAACAAGGTCAGCAAGGCGATATAGTTTTACTTGCCACGGATCCAGCCCCATCAGTCATAGCGCAATGCAAGGCATGCCCATGGCAAATAAATTCCAGTCCAGAAGATTTCATACATTCCAGATTAAGATGCCCGCATCGTTGACATGGAACCTGTCCATTACATTTGATCTTGCGACGCTTGCATTCATTACTAGACAAATGATTCGTTAGCCCAAACTAGGAAAATGATTTCCACCTCGGAAGCCAGCAAAGCCGGAATAAAGCATCGGGTGGCATGATGCTGCAGCTAGTCCTCCTTCGGTCAAAGGCAGTACTAAATGCCGACCGGTGTATGCGGAATAGATAGGAGGAAATCATACAATAACATACCATGCGATGGAGATGTAACGATTCCGCTTTGCGCGCGTCTGAGTTCCGTTGCCCTGTTCCGCCTTTCTCTTGGCCGAATCTGCGACCGGACTGGTGGCCTGATCCCCGAGATCCATCCTCGGGGGTGTCATTTCAATCTGAGGCGATTCTGAAGCCATGACATGCAGAAAATAGTGACACTGGGGAGAGCGTATGAGGCGAACTGGCGTGGATGGAGTGCGGAGATATTCCTCGCGGGGTTTGCCGTTTCCCCAGATTCGGGCTGACTCATCTCTTTCATATGGACATGATTGGGTGAAGAAGTAGATCAACTACGCGTTCTAGTACTAATATTGAACCTTGGAAGTGATAGCGATATGTGCTGGAATTAAATGAAAGCTAAAATATGATATGTATTAATGGAGTTTAGATAGAACCAAGTTCTTGCCTGCAAGGAGAGTCTGCATCACTTGCTGCTGATGCTGCGGTTTCTCCCTCAACCACGCGAGCCCACCGAGGAGTCCAAAGAATACACATAATCTAAAAGCCTTGCGAATTCGCTGAGTTACCAAGCCTTTACGTGTAGGTCTGGCAGTCCAATCCCGCCAGACAGGGAAAGTACATCGGTACCAGTAGTGGAGTTGGGTGTATCTGAATGCCCGGTCAGTCAACTCGAGGAAAAGAGAGTCATCATGGAAATGGCATCCTGATACTCACGGATAAGTGCTTGAGTTCCATCCGTCTGCAGTGCTATACCAGCTTGCGCACAGACCACGACGAAAGACTGTCTTCTGCAGTTGATTCTGCACCTGCTGTGCCCATGATCGCTCCGCTTCCTCCTTGACTTCAAATGAACTGATCTTACCTTCCAAAATGGGCTTGATGAACTTCAATGAATAATTCACCGCATTTTCAGTGGCAAAGATCACGCTAGTATGACCCGTTGCTGTGTTTGGTCCAAAGATCATGAAGAAGTTTGGAAAGTGATCCATTGCAATTCCAAGATATGCCTGCGCACCTCCACGCTCGTCCCAGTAATCTTGCATATCTTTCTTTTCTTTTCCAACGACTTTCAATGGATGCAGCCACTTATTGGTTTCGAATCCGTTTCCTAGGATAATCACATCGGCCGGTATCTCTCGAGTCTCGCCGATTGACTTGGTCGTGTTGGTTGGGTAATAATTCCCAGGACCTAGAATGACACTTTGCGCATGCACTCGACTCAATGGCTGCGTTGTAAGTTCAACATTTGGCGCATTCAGACTTCTATACCAAGAATTGTCAATGATGCGACGCTTGCATCCAAGGCTGTAATTCGGAGTAAGAATCTCGTGGTATTCCTTAGGCGCATAAGAGCGCATGTTATCCAGAAATCTCTTCTCAATCTGTGGTTTCTTCCAACGACCGTAGGCATTATCTGCAAACATGGAGAACCAATTTCGCTCGGCCCCCCAGAAAACCAAGTTGCGCAGAAGGAGTGAAAGGCCAGGGACATTGGTCATCAAGGTCGGACTCCACTTCTCCCACCAGGCGAGGGCATTGGGTGGTAAAAGATCTGGCTGTACCCAAGGAGGCGTTCGCATCAACTGTGTGATAGAGCGAACATTACCATCCTTCACTAAGGAGGGGATGACTTGTGCTGCACTGCAGCCTGAACCAACAACAACCACATCCTTGTCCTGAAAGTCAATATCACTATTCCACCTAGCGGTATGAGTAATCTCGCCCTGGAATCCCTCGATGCCTGGGATGTCATCTGGCCATGTCTTGGGTTCAACTAGTCCACCCACGCCGCTCACAACAATCTTCGCTCGCACCATCTCTGTTTTAATATATACGCGATGCTGGCCTTCCTTTGCAGCGAGCTGATCGCGTTCATATTGGGAGAGATCGCCAGTCCCAGGAACCAGATGGGAAAGTATAACTTCCCATTCTTCATCTTCTTCCACCCACCGGAGCTGCTTCACATCGGTGTGGAATTGGATCTTGTCGACGATCTGATACTTCTCGCAGACATCGGCCATATACTGTGCAATTTCCGCCCCTGGAGGGTGCAGAGTCGACCAATCTTTCTTGGGAGAGAAGGAAAATGAGTATAGTGCCGCTGGGCTAGGATTGCGTTAGCAAGTAACATCGGTTGATAGATCAAGATAGACCTGCATATCACACGCAGCACCAGGATACCGGTTGATCCACCAAGTGCCTCCAATGCCCGACTGTCGTTCGAAAATTCGGAATTGATCTATTCCTAGAACCTCTTTCAGGCGGCAGCCCATTGCTACTCCAGACTCCCCAGCCCCGACAATAAGCACCGGGTAATATGTATGGGCATCTTTGCTGTACATACGGCGCTTATGGATATTTGCGACTGAAGGCATTGTGAACTATTCCCTTGTTGAGTCCGATGGGTCGCGAGAGAAAATTCGGGGTTGCGACAAAAGTAATATGGTCTTATGTATCACTGGGGTTGCACCAAATTTCAATTTATTGCAACCACAGCATATCAACAACTCAAAGTTAGCAAAATGAGATTAGTTAACATTATGTGGAAAATAATCGGTTTTAGGAGCGCCATTCGCATGAGGGGAAATGCTTGGCAACCTCGGTCCGTACTTGATTTGGATCGTGAATGCTTTGTTTTACCGAGGATCCGGTAGATCACTGAAGGTTATTGCTATATGTGTGAGAATAGTAACACTGATCCACTTTTCTGTCCTTCAGAAGTCTCGTTATGGTCCCACCGCGCGTAGGGCGGAGTGCGGAGTACTCATCTGTAGTCTCTTCCGCGCCCCAACTTCAACTTCGGCTATTCCAGATGCGATCGTCTGAATGAAGCTCCTGTCATGGCCAGCCACCAATTGGGTCTTGCGACGACCCGGTTGTTTATCATCCCCTAACTTCTTATGTCCAACCTTGAACCGCAAATTCTCCGCATCGACAACCCATCCATACCGCTCCCTAAACGCCCTCGAAGATGCCCACGTCAAAACTTTCCAACAGCAATGTTTCGGTCCAGAACAGCCCGGACTACTCCCGCGCTCTCAATTCCATGACCTACCTGCACTGAAGAACTGGTTCCAAAGCCCCTCACCGACCGCCGCGACTTGCCTAAATGACGACTATCTGCGGACACATGCGGCCGACGCGTTCGTCCCACTCGAACTTACCGAGAAAACCGTCCAACCCCCCAATATAAATGGCACGAAACCAGAACAGGACGCGACCGGAGCTGTGAGCTTCCGGCAGTTTCACGCGCCGCTTACACTCTTCCTCGACTGGATGCGCATGGCAGAGATGTCCCCGCAGTCAGCTCGGCTGTATCTTGCGCAGTGCCAGCTGATGGATCTCCCGCCAGTCCTGCGGGACGACTTTCCAACGCCGCAGATTGTCGCACAGGCTGGCAAGGGAGATGTGTACGATACCAACGTGTGGATTGGACATCCACCTACTTACACTCCGCTCCACCGGGACCCAAATCCCAATCTGTTTGTCCAGCTTGCCGGACAGAAGGTGGTGAGACTTCTAGCTCCTGCAGAGGGACAGGCATTATTCTCTGCGGTTCGCAGGGAATTGGGTCAAAGTGGCGGCAAAGAAGCAGCGGCATTTCGAGGCGAGGAGATGATGCAGGGCCAGGAGCGAGCCTTATTAGATGAGAAGGTATGGGGTGTTTCGGCTTCTGCAGGTTCAGAAAGCGGGCATAGTTACGAAGTACATCTGGATGCTGGCGATGGTATTTTCATTCCCAAAGGCTGGTGGCATAGTATCAAGGGCGTAGGAGAAGGCGTCACTGCCTCGGTAAGATTAGGAATGTTGAACATGAAGAGGAACATGCTAATCTTTGGAAATAGGTAAATTGGTGGTTCCGATAACTAATGTGTAGTATCTGACACATTTTACTAGAGCAGGTGCGGTGCGTCAGTTAAAAAGCAATCACATTGTACTATAGACAAATTAATCATAGAAATTCGTTACATATCACACCAAATTAGCCAGATTATGTTTAAAAGCATCGCACTACTCGATATAGTGCTTTGTCGGGTTGATAGAATATCGGAGATGAAAATAGATCCCGCAAGTTCCAGAATCGTCTTGGCTCCACTCGCATATTTATCTTCTTGGAACCTCCGCCTCCACCCATCCACTCTTCCAAACTCCATCATGCTGTTGTCACGAACTGCCTACCGCGCTGCCCTTCTTCACCTAACCGTGAACCCACTCATTGCCCGTGCCGCAATTCCCAGCGCCGGTCTAAAGACCACCTCACACCTCCCAACCTCAAACTCAAGACTATACAACGTCCTCTTCCCCCAGTGCTCGCCTCTCAGCAATCTTGAACATAGTCGCCAGGCACACACAATGTCATCAAACACCGAAAACCCCAAACAGGACGCCAAGTCCCAGTCCGATGATGACGTCTCCCCGCCCTCAGAACAACTCTACCTCCCCTCCAGCGAAACTAGCGACCAAACACACCGTCTTGACCTCAGTGCTGAAGGCGGTTCCACAGTCAGCCTGGATCACTTGGGACCGATGGTCGTCAACGTGGATGGAACACTCGCGCGGATTGGAAATTGGGAGCAGATGACGGACATCGAGCGCAAGAACACATTACGGATTTTGGGCAAGCGGAATAAGCAGCGCCTGGCTGCGTTGAGGGCTGCGGAGGCTGAGAAAGAGCAGAAGTAATAAGAGCGTGGGATTGTGTAAGATATTTAATATGCATGTTTCATGGTGTTTCTGTTGGTTCAGCTATTCCAAGATTCAACTTGATTATTAGAATAAATTTTCATTGTCAATGGTAGGAACTACCAAATTGACTAGTGCTCCATGTACACGCTTGAAAGGAACAAACATGGCGCAGTAATAAAGTTTGGTTGCCTTATTTGCCCTTCATATTCATCTAGGATTCTCCGGCTTCATTGTGGCCTCTTTTTCATCTTTGGATTCATGGCTTGCTGAGCTATCCTTGGAGGAACGTCGTATGGAGGCATCGTCTTTTCCGAGCCAGGTAGGAGGGAAGAAACTATCGTTGTCTTCGAAGTATAGATGGTGGACAACGGCGTCTGTAGAGCTCTTTCGAGGGTCGTTGGGGTTCGGAGGATAAACCCAGTGTGGGAGAGAGTGTGCAGTATCTTTGGAAGACATATTTTGAGCAAGAGGTTTGCGTTTTAAAGTGGTTTTGTTCGGATGAAGGAAGCAACCTTGATGTAGAGGGACGTTCCTAACATTGCGTCAAATCATCATCTGATGTAGATAGTTCGCCACCAAAGTATATATTGAGCTAAATACCTGCACATACCGTTTTCAGCTAAATATTTAGGCAAGCTATCTATCGTAGTACAATACGCAAGGAAAGTAAAGAGGTTGGTGAACTACTACATTCTTTGAATGTTGACGTCATGAAGAACATCGGCTGTTCAAACGGAATATATAGTGCTTGTCCACTCCAAACTACATTTCTCGCATGATATATTTGAGAGCTGAATAATCCCCAAGCTTGGAATCGCATATACTTCCCAAATGGCCATTCTATCCCCCAAGGTCTTTGGCTTTAGCGTGTATGGCGAAGTCTAAGACTTTATGTCCTTTTATTCTACTACAATGTAGTAAAGACCTGAATACACCCAAGATCAATCAAATATGAGACGAACAAACCAATATAACCCCAAATACAGCCCCAATATCTACATCGGTATCTGAGCAATCACAAGGCCGAGTTCGTAAGCAGTCGGTTATGCTCCGAACCCCACCCCGCTTGCCCCACGACTATAATCCCCGACCTTCGTCCTCCTAAACACCCTCCAAACCACAAAAATGACCGAAGGCACTCAATCCAAGCGCTTCGAGCCCAAGGTGCCAGTCCAGCTGGACCCACCAAAGGACGACCTCATCTCAACTGAGGAATTGGCCAAATGCGACGGTAAGAGAACCCCGCGTTCCCGATTTGCTCTCCGCGCACGCGAACTCCGAACTCACGCTTCATCGCAGGTACCGATCCCAGTCGCCCAACCCTGGTCGCGATCAAGGGTGTGGTCTTTGATGTGTCACGCAACGCAGCCTATGGATCTTCTGGTCAATATAAGGGTGAGTCCCTAGATTCGCGAACGAAATATTACCTCGGCTATGGGGTATCTCAACACCGAGGTAGCAGCTACTGACCTGGAAAATTCGTTCGATAGTTTTCGCTGGCAAGGATGCCTCTCGTGCTCTCGCTCGTTCCTCCCTGAAGCCTGAAGACTGTGTGCCGGAATGGTATGACCTGGAGGACAAGGATAAGACTACGCTGGATGAGTGGTTTACCTTCTTCAGCAAGCGGTACAACATCGTTGGAAAGGTGGAGGGTGCAAAGAACACCTAGGTGGAGAAAGAGGTATACGATTGCCTGGGCCTATGCTCATGGTAGTCTCAATTTCTTTGGCTACATGGAATATGAATATACCCAAAGTGTATTGCGAATTTGGAAACCAGGTCGACAATCACAAATGCTTTTATTTCCAGATGTTTGGTATCCAACATTAAATGAAGAAAGGGATAGAGTCAAGCTGTAAGGCTTGGATACATGGGCATTGCCCTCTCTGTACATACAAATAGAAAAAACGTCAAACCACTAGCCCTTACGGCCCCTGCGCTGCATCCGCTTCTTCGCGATGATACGGTTGCGCTTCGCAACTTTGTTCTCCTCCTCATTCTCTGCTTCCTTCGCGGCCTCCCGTTCAGCAGCCCGCTTCCTCTTCTGGCCAGCCTTCTCCTCCTCGGCCTTAGCCTTGGCCTTCTCCTTCTCTGCCTTCTCCTTCTCCTGCTTCTCTTGCAGTTCTTGACGACGCCTAATAACCTGTGCGTTTTCGATGGCGAACTCCACAATCAGTCGCTTCTTCTTCTCTTTCTCGCCTTCTGCTTGTGCACTAGCAGGGATTTCAACGGCGTGGCAGTTGAGCCAGCGAAGACCCATGAGTGCGTGACGGTGAGTATAGTACTCGATGAAACCGTAACCACGGCTACGACCACCACCAGCTTTCTCTGAGACCTTGGTTCCCTCGCGGGTTTCGTAGACAATCATAGCCTGTCGCACAATACCCACCTTCTTTTCCTTTCTCAATTGCTCGAGCTCCTTCATGGTGTCGGCGGATCGCAGGACCTCCTCTTTAGACAGGGGCTGTCGTCGTTCCTGCTTGACCTCAGTGGCGAAGCCAACGACGGCCTCACGAGCGAGTTGTTTCAGATCCTTGGAGGTAATGTGTTTGGGGATATTGCGAACGGAAAGACGGCAAAGACTGAGGTGGAGGGCGGGGTTCTTCTTGATGGCGGCTTGACGATGGTCGTGGCTCTCCTGGCGCAATTTGATCTCAGAAGGAGAAAGCATCTTGTACGCAGGGGAGTTGGATGGAATAGTACCCTCCGACAGAAGGTAAAGACGTCTCTTATCCTTATCACGCACAAGACGGTGTGATACACCCTCCTCTTCGAGTCTTGTAGCTTCCCGTTTGTTCACGGCGCGGGCGACCTGGAGCACACGGCCATCCAGAGTATACTTTCCACTTGGGTCGGAGTTTTCGTTCTGCAAGACGGAATGCTTCAATGCTGGGTTGTTGCGCTCCTTGGTGGCAGGCGGTCCCAGATTCTTGGGGGCGCCGCGTACGCAGGTGATGGCATCTTCAGGCTTCCAGAAGCACACGAATCCAGTACCACGGGGTCGCTCAGTCTCATGGTCTACCACGATACGAGCATACCGCAAAGGTCCGAATTGTTTGAAGTGTTCATAAAGTGCTTCGTCGTCACAGGTGAAGGGGAGATTGCGTAGGAAGATGGTTGAGTTGTTGCGGTCGTCCTCCTCCTCCTCTTCCTCCTCTGCGTCATCCAGGTCTTCTAAGTCTTCCATATCCGCATCCGCATCCCCATCCTGATCCTCATCTTCATCCAATCCTTCGTCCTCGGAAACTTCCTCTGAAGCATCCTCATCCTTCATCTTCACATCATCAGACTCTCCCTCCTTCTCTTCCTCCTCCTCCTTTTCCTGATCCTTCTCCTCCTTCTGTTGAGTATCCCATACCTCCTTCTCGACGGCCCAATCGACAGCCAATGTACGGCCATCAATTTCTTTGCCGTTCACCATCTGAAGCGCCTTCTCGGCATTCTTTTTACCCCGAATAGTCACGAAACCAAAACCAGCAAGTGTGTTTCCTTTTTTAGGAAGAGTGGCATATTTGACTAATCCGAAACTGCGGAAAAGGGCGACCAGATCAGCTGGTTCCTTGATGCTCCAAGGCAAGTTGCGAACAATCAATTTCGGAGGCGCATTTGTTCTCTGGTCTTCTCGGTCTTGTTTAGATTTGAGGCCAGCAGCGGAGGGAACACTCTTGCCAAGCTTCTCGTCAATCTCACGTTGACGGGCCTGGGCGTAGTCGACTCGAATCTTCTTGCCGTCGAAGGTGGATCCGTTCAGCTCCTTCAGGGCGCTCTCGGCATCCTCGAGGTCGGCGAACGTTACGAAACCATATTGCTTTGACTTCTTTGTCTGGGGATCGCTGACAACAGTGGCGTGCTTAATCACATAGGACTGGGAGAAGTACTCGGCGAGGCTCTCAGAGGTTGCCGAGATGGGCAGCGATCGAACGAAGAGGGTTCGCTTCGGTTGAACTGGTGCGGTGGCATCTGTGGCATCGGTCTTGGTAGCATCATCCATCTTCGCATCAGTATCCTTGATAGGATCCTCCTGTGACAGGCGTCTTTTCTTGTGTGGTTCCGCCATGATAAACGTATGTAGAATAACAAAAGACTGACTGGTTCGTTCTTTTTTTTCTTCCAAAAATTGACGGCAGAAAAACCATGGCGGTGAGTGTGGAGAGTGGGTCCTGATAAGCCGGAGCTGTTATCCTTTATCGTATCCAAAGTATCCCAGTTTCCACATTTCCCCCATGGATGCTCGGTCCGCAGCAGAATCGCGGGCGCAGTCCCGTAATGGGAGTGCTGCAGCCAATGGTCAATCGTCTGGTCTTTCAGCTCCTAACTCATCTTCACCCGGGCAGTCCAAAGTTGAGCAACCAAAACCGCAAGCACTTCCCAACCGGTCTGGGCCTTCCGCGATTCTCGTGTCGACGCGACAGAAGGGCAATCCTATTCTGAACCATATCAAGCTTGTGCCTTGGGAGTATACCGAGACTCCTGCTGACTATGTGATTGGCATGACGACATGTGCCCTGTTTCTGTCTTTGAAATACCACCGGCTACACCCCGAGTACGTTTACTCACGAATCCGACTCCTCGCTGGCAAATTCAACCTACGCATTGTGCTGGTTATGGTCGACATTCCAAATCATGAGGAGGTACTCAAAGAGCTTTCGAAAACATCCATAGTCAACAATCTTACTCTGATTCTTTGCTGGTCCGCACCCGAAGCCGCCCATTATCTCGAACTATTCAAGTCATCTGAAAATGCACAGCCCACTGCGATTCGCACCCAGCAAGCGCAGTCATACAAAGAGTCCTTAGTGGAATTTGTCACAACCCCACGCAGTATCAACAAGTCAGACGCTGCAAGTTTGATATCTACGTTTGGGAGCTTGCAGAATGCCGTCAACGCCCAACCAGAGCAGATAAATTCTGTTCCCGGCTGGGGTGAGAGAAAAGTCCAGCAATGGTGCAATGCTGTCAGGGAAGACTTCAGGGTAGAATCGACGAAAAAGGCCGGGGCTCCTCGGCCTGCGACACAAACCCAACCACCAAGGCTTACAAGTCGGCCTCGACGGGCCGAAATCGATGAAGACGAGGAAATTCTACGCGCCGTGCTGGCAGAGAGCCGCGAGACAGCAGCGGTAGAGGCAGCGGCGAATCAGAGTCCGCCAAAGCCAAATAAACCGGCCGAAGAATTGAGTGACGGTATCATGGCCGCTCTAGCGAAGTTGCGAGATACCGACGGATGAAGATCAGCCGATGCGCGATAGCATTAATTCCACCACCCCTACATTTTCTGGGCTCGCAATCGATACGACTCGACCTATTGCTCAAGAGAAACAAGGCTTGAAAGGTCTTCAAGGGACCCTCAACAATCTCGGCCTAATGGGATTCTTCTCGATCCATGTCCTAGCCCTTCTGTTGCACGACGCTTGCTGCAAGGGCATCATGGGCTGAAAGTCGGCATTATATACGTAAAGAGAACACTTCCTATGATTGCATTAGATCATTGGCTCGATAGAGATCCAAAGGCCAATGAAATACAGCGTCATCAGCCGTTGATCCACGGAGTTATCCCCATTCTCCGTGGATTTCCCACTTCCCCGCTCTTTTCCACTTCCCATGTGGGGAACCCATGCATAGTTACATAGCCTTACAAAAATCCGCAAGCACCTCTGAAGCACGCTATTTCCTTACACTTTGAAGCCTCCTTCGTATAGATTTCGTGATCTAGAAAACAAGCCAAATGTCACCGCATTTCCAAACTTCATCCTCAGATGAGGAAGTGCCAGTCCTGATTGTTGGAGGAGGGCCATCAGGTCTACTTTTGGCTTTTCTGCTCGCTCAGCTGAACGGTATTACACCAGAGATTCTTCTGTAACGAACACACTAACAGAAGCTAGTCCGATCGTTGGTCGTTGAGCGATACCCAACCAGGCTGGCAGCTCCCAAGGCACATGCGCTGTCGCCCAGATCTCTTGAATTCTGCCGCCAAGCGGGGTTGGATGTGAATGAGATTCGCAAAATCGGTAGCCCTCGTCAAGATGCGTTCTGGGTCAACTTTGTTACAAGTTTGGCTGGTAAGCAAGTTGGTCGTTTGCCCTACGAGCGCATGGACCAGGAAGTTCTTAATGACACTCCAACTGTAAGACATCCTTTACCCTTGGTTGATGACAACGCTGATTCCTTTGCCAGATGATTCACAATATTCCTCAGCCTGCGTTTGAGGACTTTATCGCCAAACGATTGTCAAAGATCAATCTCGTTGAAATTCGTAAGAACCACTCATTCGTGAGCCTAGAGCAGGTCAGTACCATCTATACAAATATTTGAAGTTCCAATCCTCATACATGAGTAGGGAGGTGGATTCGTCATGACCAAAATCGAAGATCGCGCCTCTCAGAAGGAATACAGCATTAAGTCCCGACATGTCGTTGGGTGTGATGGCGCCAGAAGTGCTGTTCGAAAGCATCTTGGCATAGAAAGTGATGGAGAAGAGACTTGTTAGTAGACTCTGTTCCCCTAGACTTTTCATTCATACTGACGGAGTTGTCATAGGTGAAACCATGATGACAATCCATCTCAATGCCGACTTAAATCCTGTGATCAAGGAACGAGTGGGCATGCTGCACTGGGTCATGGACCCGTTGGTCTCTGGATTTATCATTGGGTATGATCTGTCTGGAAACCAAGTGCTGATCTTCAACTTTGATGTGAGTGCAAAATCTCCGATAAAGCAAATACCTACTGATTAATATGGGCAGTCTGAGAAATACCCTGTGGAGTCCTGGGACGAAAAGCACTGTCGTGAGATCGTTGATGCGGCCATTGGAGTCAAAGTGCCCTATGACATCCTCAGCTACCGGCCATGGGTTCTTAGCCGAAATGTAGCTCATTCATACCGCATGGGCCAAGTATTCCTGTGAGTCTATTCATGAACCAGGACTCAAATTTATACAATCACTAACGTTACTCCTGAAGTGCTGGCGATGCTGCTCATTCATTCCCTCCTACTGGTGGTCTTGGCCTGAACTCTGGCCTGGGCGATGTCCATAATCTGGCATACAAGCTCGCTGCGGTCCACCATGGTTGGGGTGGTGATAGTCTCCTCGACACATATGAGTCCGATCGCCGACAAGTGGCTCTAGTCAACTCCAACCAGAGCGTCAAAAATGGTAAACAGATCTTTGGTCTTCTAAAGGCGCTAGGCACGACTGATACCGACGTGGACATCGCCCGACAAAACCTGTATCACAACATTCAGGATCCAGAAGCCATGGTCGAGATTAATAAAGGAATCGAAGGTCAACGGGAACATTTCGATAACCTTGGATTGCACATTGGATATGTGTACGGCGATAAAGAGATCCCCTCCAACGTGTCTGTCTTTCATCCTTCGTGTGTGCCCGGGGCCCGACTTCCACATGCATGGATCAAGGTTGCTCCAGGACAGCTGCAATTCCCTGCAATAGACAACAGCTATGTGCACGAACTTACCAAAGACGAAATCTCCGCGAAGCAGTACTCAACTCTGGATCTGTGCCGTCTCGATAAATTCACTTTGATTGTTGACGAAAGCAATGCGTCTCACTTCAAGTCGATGGTGGATGAAGCATTTGCGTCTTTGCCCGAAGACATTCATAAGGTCTTGCCTCTGCAGATGGTAGTATTAGGTGTTGATTTTGACCTGCAGGCGGGGCCAGAGAGCCAAAGCTGGATAAATTTGATGGGACTAAAGGAGCAGGGTGTTCTTATTCGCCCAGATCAACACATCCTGTCTTGCATTGCAAGCAAGGCTGGATCAGGCGACTTGGTGCAGGCTCTGGAGGAGCATCTTGGGTGGAACTAGGCAAGATAGTAAATAATTTCGGATTTATTACACACTTCTGAGTTCGAGTCTTATAGAAGTTAGAGTATGGTGCGAATGTTGCCATGATAAATGCTAAATATTGACCATGGACTCCGTCTAGCTATTGGCGCATGTAGACAAAGAGTGATGACATATGCTTTTTTTATATCAAAACTCAATCACTACTAGAATATACCCCGTTTTCCCAGCCCTGAGTCCCTCAGTATTCCTAGAAGAACAATCAGGAACCTTGAAAGTTCATATTGGCAAGATTCCGCTTTGCCATTTCCCGGGTCAATGCTTAGCCCTCGCCAGCGGGTCCATGATCGAATCTCTATAATACTTGGTTCTACAAATGATATAGACCTTCCAAAAACGTTCCCGATCTTCAATAGTTCTCCACTGATAGAACAGATATATCCGAAGACACGTAATCATACCCCGCTTCCCCATATTTCCCCATCTTCCCCACATGGACACCCATGCTATATGTATAAACTCAATGCCCCAGAAACTCTTCTCCAGATGACCCAATTACCATTTTGAGACCTCCCCAAACCCTCAAGACCGCCATGACCTCAACCAACTCTCCACCAGGCCTCGCCGTGAAAGATGCCAAGCTCCTCCTCGAGCATCCCTACCTCCCAATGGAAGCAGGAGTCGCACACACCGAAGATGGAATGCTTCACATCGCGGCCTCAACCTACATGAAAGACTGCACAGGCGCAATGATAGATTGGTGGTTCGGCTGGATCCACACAACAGACCAATACCTCCTTTGGCACCCCCGAGATCATGTATTTTCCGACTGGGAAGGGCCACGGGACAACAACAGTACTTATATTGGGGGTCATCACTTGGTGCACGAGTATATTGGTGGTCAGCTACAGAAACTGAAGATCTCTTTCAAGGATCCGAGCGAATATTTCGGTCCCGGATGGGAGACTGCATTCAAGGAGGCCGGATACTCCACTGCTATATGTGGAAGAACGGGACAATGGGATGACGAAAAGAACGAAGTGGTTTATGTCGGGCATTTGATTCATTTAATCAAGAATGAGCCGGATGGAGTAAGGATGCGGTCCCGGTTCTGGATGGGAGATGTGGATGGAATAACCGATCCTGAGGTGCGGAAGGCGGCTGTGCCTTTGGAATTTGGAATAGGGCTTTTGCAGCATGCTACTGAGGAAATGGCTATCTTGGCCACTATTCTGCCAGAAATGTACAATAAACACTCGAAGAAAGATTAAACTGTGATAGTATAGGACTATCGAAGTGTATGGCGGCTTTCACGCGCAACGACTGCTAATCTTCCGATGATATCGCCCATCTGGGCGGAGACACCCCATCTTGAAGCGACGGTTTTCAGGATAACCTGTAGGGAATTGAGTTCGTCGAGGAGATTTATGACCGTCGTATCACCCTGACCTGAAGCTCCCAGATCTCGTAAAACATCTTCTGGTCCCGATGAGTTCAAGGATTCTTGATCAGTATTCGCAGAAAGGTGACCCTTCCAAACGTCAAACCAGGTATATCGTTCCGGGATCTTAATCACGGGTCCATTGAAAAGACACTTCGTAGCAATGATCATTGCAGAGGTAAAGACTGCAGTAGGAATATGCATTGCCCTGTAGATCTGACTAAGAGGGAGGTTATCAAGAAGACGTGTGATAGAGATCGCATGTAGAACTGCACGGAACGCATCTGCTTGCCCAACCCATTGGATTAGATTGAGATTCCCAAGCTGGCTCTTAGCGTGGATTCCACCGAGGACTTGTGGAAGCTCGTAGTGGTCACACAACCATCGATAAATCGCGATTGAAGGAGCGGTAGTCTCAATAAAGACACAGTGCCACCTTATGAGAAGAGGAAGGCGATGGAAATCTGATGCAGTTTCTGGCACAATATTTCCATGGTGTATATTCAGCATCGCTTGGACAATTTGGCTCTGCGAGACAGTGCCAAACACAGGACCTCGAATTTCGTGCAGGTCAGCGATCAGCGATTGTAATCCTTCGATCATGACGAATGTAGAGAAATGTGATAGTTGTAGGGGATTTTTGATGTAATTCGGCGCGAATATCTGCGTGAAAGCCTCGCATACTGGGATCTGTGGTTGATTTGAACGTGTAATCTCCACTATCCATTCGTCGGCAGTCTTCGCAGCAAAAGCAGCATCCGAACAAGCGGTACCGAGACTGTTGATGAGATGTCTCGCGCTAGCTGGTGAGCCAGATGCTTGTGATATTAGGCCATCGAGAATATAGTGACCCAAGATCGCTCTCCGTTGAACTTCGGTGGCAGCCCAAGTTTTCCAGAGGGTATTCTTATCTGCCTCGGGTAGATCAAAATTCGGTAGACCTGATAAAACATCTGGTACGGAGTACATGCCTGAGGTTCTAGCCCAATAGAACCCCAGTCCGTGGAATACTGATGCCGTTGTTCGAATACTAGTGTTGCTTGATAGCAGTGCATATGCTTGCCCAATAAGAGCAGTTAGAACCAGCTGGACGCCATCGCAGCTATCCCATGGTCCTCGAATTTCAATCAATGTTTGCCAACTCGTGGCAACAGCTGTGTGGCCTAGCCGCCAAAGCATTTCACCCTTCTCAACGGCATCCTTTTCACACACAAAGAGAGATCCTAAAGCCACCATATTCAGGAGCAGAGGCGGGATGGTCTTTTGCGCTTGGAAGGTCCGTTCATGAATAACAGGAAAGCTAGGAGATATTCTTTTGAAATATTCATGAAGACAGGAGTCCAAAAAGGCAGAGGTAAACCCCGAGCGATGAACATCCGAATTGAGTCTTTTCGATAGATCGTCAATTGTTCTGTAAATTTGGTCCACTGCCATGTTGCCGGGGCCCTCACTTGCTCGTATCTCCGCATTTCCAGGAGGGGCAGAGCTTAGACTATCATTTGCTATTGGACCAGGAAAGTCTACCAATGGGAGTGGTACCACTGGGGCCCCATTGAGGTCAGACATCAACCATTCGAGAAGATTCCCAGATTCCAATAACGCATGGTTTGAGAAATTTGGTTGCCCTAAAGAGTCAATCGGGGGGCAATTAGTAATTGAAGTACGGGAAGGTGGAGGTTGTGGGACTGCATGTTCAACGCCATTTGTCCATCTTGGTGGTTGGGGCTGAGAGTCATTGCTTGTGTGTAGTCTCATATGCCTTCCAAGGACATCTTGGCGCCCAAAACGCCGATCACATTGGTGGCATTGGAACGGCTTTGAATTTGCATCTGTTCATGAATGAATATACAATCCAGTCAAAGGTGATCAATCGCGTCTCACGGGTTCTTTCATGTCTCTGGGGTCTGTCAGTTGCTTTCCTCAGGAGCTCCGGGATCAAAACGTACTGTCAGGTGTTCTAGCTTGGTATATCTTTTGCTGCATTGTTGGCATACAAAGCGCTTAGCTGAGCCCACACTCTCCTTTTGAACCGACCGGGAATTCATCGCGCTAGCATACAGGCGTTGAGTGATGAGTTGCAGGGAAGTGGGAAAAGGTGGGGGAGCCGAAAGCCGGAAGGTGGGGATCGCAAATGCCGAACTGGGCGCCACATTGCGAACCTTCAAACCTTGGGATATGTTTAGTGACAGAGATCTATGGACATTATTTATTGTGAGATTATTCGTCAAATATTTCTAATACTGGGCACGACCACCGAGGCTATAGCCGAAGCAAGTGCGTAGGCCCGTTGTGGAGACAATGGAGACTGAACTCGATCACAAGTACTACGTCAGCTTAGTATGCATATGTATACAATTCTACAAATACTCGGAACGGAACCATCTCCACATGATTATCATCTATAAATGACAGCTTCTAGACAATGATTATCTCTCCATCATATACATCCTCAGCATTGAAGAAACAATATCTTCTCGCAGCCCGAAACTTTTAAATCCGAGCAATTATCAGCTTCAATGTTTCTAAAACAGTTCCTTAGGTACATCGAAGCCTTCAACGCAAAGGATTATAAGCTCCAACACAGCTTCTACCACAAAGATGTCACCCTTGTCATCCCCGACCCCGAGATCGGAACCCTAATTGGTTCAGTCGGAATCATGAACCATTACGCCAAAGTACACGCCGACGCGCAGGAAACCGTCGTTCCAATGTTCGTTATGATTGATGGTGCACGGATCCTCTTGAGCATGGAAACATATTTCCTCTACACGCGAACTACCGATCAGGCAGTGCATAGCCACAAGGTGAAACCCGGGGACGTGATTCGAGTCAAGGTGTGGGCTATTTACGATATGCTAGATGGGAAGATGGCAAATATTACTTGCAATGCGCTGAGTCTTGAGTTTCTGGGACAGGTCAATGTGAATGAATTGATTCAGGAAAGCTGGAGCCGGGTGGATGAGACTGTTAAAGCCTGCTGGAAACCTGCTTCTGTGTTGTAAAAACTCGAATTGAGGAGCATGGAGTACAATTTCAAGTCTAGATACATGCTACTCTATTACCTGGATTTAATGATGCAGACTTTGTCGACTTTTCCAGGTGGACTTTCAATATAACGGACATGACCTCAGGACCTGAGGCTGCAAATCATCTAATACGGGGTTTAAAATCAATCGCCAACTCCAATTACACAAATTGGAAATTCTGTATCCGAGATACTATAGGGGGTAAGACCGGAAAAGTAGCGCATGTTCCCTTGTACCCTAGAAAACAATGGAAAACATTCATAATCAGCGTTTGCATGACCTAGCGGTATACTCTTATTGGCCAGTTTCCCAAGGACGCTTGATACTTGGGTGGTGTCTAGTGGCGATTCTGGCCCCAGATATCGGCGTTCGGTCAACAAATGGGTGGATCAGCATCTAGTGTATAGACTAGGGACATGAAAGGTTTGAAAATTGTCTTTTCTATTTCCTAATTTCTTTTCAAGAACTTCAATCATTATCACGCGGGCGGAACGTAGTTGTGAATAGAGAAGAAGCGGAGGTGCGCTGCGAAGGAGGTATCTTGAGGCCTTTCACACTTACTCCTCATGTTGCCAGTTTGACTATCAACACTAGGTTAGGGGCCCAAACTTTGATTACTTTCTTTTCTTTTTTTGATGCTCCTTGGCTCTTACATCATATACCTGCTTCCAATCTTCCATTTCTGGCATACCTTTGATTACCGTACTTGTTGACCGCATCGGTCGATACGATTGAATAGCACCTGATTCGCTTCAAATGTGGATACGTAGTATTCGAAATCCTTCAGATAACAACCCCAAACCCTTGGTTAGCAGTAATAGCCATTTTTGAACTAGTTCGCCAAGGTCAGGATTATAGCCAAGACCATAAGCGATCTAAAGAGGTATTTGTTTCAGGAGTTCGGGAGGCAAAAGCGTAAGCAAGCCCACAACGCCACCGATCTGACCATAGAATCTATACGCAAACGAAGTAGAGATACTAAACTTGGAAGTCTTCAATGTCCTCAATAACAGCTTGGCATTGAGTTAAATAGCTTAAGGTATCCTCGATGACTTGAACATCATCAACACAATCAACTCAATCCAATCCACTCTACTCAACCTACCCACTCAATCAACCGATCCCCCGATCAACCAATCCAATCATCCAAAATGCAGTTCACCACCATCATCATTGCTACTTTGGCCGCTGTTGCCGCTGCCTCTCCCTACCCCGATGCTTTCGAGAAGCGCACCTGTGTTGGCAGTGAGTTCAATTCAGAACTCTACAGATTGGAAGCATAGCTAATCATCTTTATAGACTACAAGGTTGCCTGCGAGAACGGTGGCGTCGCTTGCTGTGATGGCTGGCAGTGTGTTGGCGCCACTGAGTGGAACGCCGGTGTCTGCATCCCCTAGATACTAGGCGTCGAATGGACTTGATATTTGTGCGGGCATAAATAGGAATTCATGAATCTTTCTTTCTGTCTTGATTAGTATCTCTTCTGGTTTTATTTTCCAGTAAAGATGTCCTCAATTCGTAGAAAGTATTGAGGAAGTAGTCCTTGCAATTGATGACAACTAATATGGAGAATTCCGGAGAGGACTATAAGTTGAAAAAGTCAAATGCATCCATTGGGTATTGTTAACTGGATCTATAATCACATTTGAACGAACAGTAAAGACAACCGAGAGACCTCCAACAGGTCAGAACAACATGATGGGAAGAGAAAATTCAGAACAACTCAGGGATATATTTGACCTGGTAAGGAGGGACGAAACCGCATCCCGATCTTTTGAGTAAAACAAATCGTGACCTTAGCACTATACTGCTCCGAGCTCGCTCTAGCTGCTAGACACAGAGCAAGTACATACTAAGATAGACAGACGTAACGGCATGCACTGGTAAATAAGGGTCTCCAGTTGGATTCATCAAAATGGACCAGAACAAGTGAAAAAAAGGAAAAGAAACAGACCATGACAGGACCCTATGTAGGCTTCTCGCATCCAATGCGACCCAATAGAGCTTTCCGGTCACTCTGATCAAAAGGCACACGGCCACGACCGCGAGCACGCACTGAGGCAGTGCCATTGGACCGGCGGCGGTCCAAGCCCGGGGCACTGTCATTGACAACGGAGGCGGCGTTAGCACCATCCTGAGCGGCCAGCCGCACAGATCCGTTCGGGAGAGCTTGGCCCTCGATTTCGACCTCGTCCTCCTCGTCGCTGCGGGTATCCTCTGCATTACCAGTGACAACGACGCCATAGGCGACTCGAACGATCATAGTAAACCAGACGATGGAGAGACCCTGCAGAGACAGGAGGAATGAGAGGAAAATCCACTTGATGGTGCGGTTCATGCAGATAGGATTTTCCAGGCTGCGGAAAGGCGCGAACAGGTATGCGAAGGCATTAGGGTAGCCGTTTTCGCTGATCATCTCGGCATTGACGCCCGAGTAGCATCCGTATGACATTTGAGCGGGCACGTTCTTGTAAATGGACCACCAGAGCATGTTGTATAAGACGTGTCGGGTGACGAACCAGACGGACATGAAAACGCCAAATGCCACATTGCAGGCATTTTCAAACTTCAGGTACTTCAGGATCTTCGCTGACTGTTACAACCATTAGTATTGGATATGAACCCCGAGGAAATCGGTTATACATACGGGAAGAAGGAAATCCACGACATCCATCAAGCACAGCACCACGTTGGACACATTGTAGAATCCGTAGATATACGCAGAGCTCAAGAGAGTGCTGGTAATGATGTGGTGCGACAACATTTGGTAGTGATCTTTGCGGCGCTCCTCCACGTGAATGACGAAGATCTGTTGCACCAAGAAAGCCAATTCCACGAGCAGGTACCACTTCATTAGACCCGACAATGGGCGAGCAGGCCACTCGGTCCAGATGGCCCCAAAATCGCGCCAGTAGTAGGAGTTCTTCCACAGGTACTGTAAAGCACGATTGTCAATCCACCGCTTATTCTCCCCGAGAGACGAGTACATACCAATCCAACAGCCCAAATGGCACCGTAATACATCGCCTGCCATCCCTGCTCAGCAAGCCGAATCGAGCCCTTCCGCTTCAGGCCTGCCCTGCGGGCCAACGGTTGTAGAACCCATTCAATCGCGAACGCGCGAACCGCAGTGAGGGCGAGCGCAGCGCTAATGACGAAGTAGACATCATCCCAGCCTTGGACATAGTAATCCCCGGATTGGTTGTAGTAGGACAATTGGAAGAACGGTTGTGTGTACGGACGGAGTGACGGGTAAAGGTTATGAAGAGCCAGCAACATAGCCAGGATGGTCATCGAAATGCCTATTGTCGCAAGAATGCGAAGTGTCAGCTAGGAAATATTTGATTCCGGCCATGCCGGAGCTAGTATGCGCATGCAGATATGAAATTGTCAAGAAAATGATGGAGCAATTCTCAAGCTTCGAAATGCGCCCAAATCATGGCGGGGTGGTTCTAATCGCTTCATTGGGGAGGGTGTTGACTCTCATACCGATTTGGTTGTTGACCACCCACTCCCGGAACGTGGTCTCCTTGGCTCGAGGGCCATTTCTGCTCGAAACATAGACATTGAGCTCTGACTGCGGTATAGCCATTTCTTTGGTCATGGCGGAGGGCGAACAACCAGAAAAACTGGGGGATTTCGGCAGATGAAATAGCGAAGAAACGAGTGGTCGCCACTAATTAATCTGAGGAGGCGGAATGGGTACGATGGGTCTCGAGGCCTCATGGGCGGATCCGCCGCGTCACTGGAAGGACAAAAATAGGACTGTCGAGATGGCTGTTCTTTCTCCCTCTCTCTTTCTTTTTGGTCGCCAAATGTGTTCAACGAAGGTATCAACAGCAGAGGAATTACCAGAATTCCGTGAAAAAGAGAGAATTGAGGAGGGGAAAAGAATCGGTGAGCTCGTTTCAAGTCCAAGGATATGATGATCGACACTCCACACCGCCTCAAAATGGTGGGATAATGAGTTGAGGATGATCAGTAAGGATCAAAAATGTATCTGCACTGCTTCTAGGTTTTAAATCTTAATTCGAAACCCTTGACCCCCGCACTGAAACTCCTAATGTAGATCCACTCAATATGACCCTTGACCCGCCACGAGATGGCTCGAGCCACGTCCGCCGTAATATTGAATGTAAGTCTCCGGCTACCGGGCTACCGTCGGTCCCACTCTTTTGGATTTTTTACGTGATTTGTGTGATTGGCATGGACTGCGCCATTGTAGCGCTTTGTCTCCATTATAAAGTGCGGGCCACACAAAGCTTTGTGTTGACACGGTCAGTGCGACACCGCCTGATCAGTGACATAGGTCTACGTACCTAAGAGCTATAAAACGTAGCACCCAATCCCTGTTCATTGATAACACAAATTTTAATTATGCATCTGAATTCGAAAATAAAAGCATCAACTTGTCAATACAACAAAATCAGATGAAAATAAAAGTCCCAATACTCCCAGAATAACCCCTGAAAAACGCCATCGCTCCCATTGCAGTCTCAAACAAATTCTCAAAAGCAACCCCCTAAACATGCCCCGAGTACATAGCCGGGTGATGCGCAGGATCAGGCATCTGGACCTCAGGCATCCGAACCTCATTTGAATCCCGCGAATACTTAGACGAAGCGGCGTCATTGACAGGGGGAGCATTCAAGTTGTTAGAATTGCCCAGAGGGGATGAGATCTTCAGAGGGAACCGGCCCGCCGCCTGGGTGAATCGTCTCGAGGCTCGCTTCAAGGCCGGTTCGCGTTCGCGGGTGTAGGTTGGGAGGGAGTCTTCACGCTTCAGACTGAGCTGAAATGAGCGGCGGCTGCTGGTTCGACTCACCACCTTTTGCGGAGCCACTGCACCATATGCCCGAATGTGACGCGCGCTGACGCCTGCTTGACGATCGGTGAAGATGAACGTCTATAAATCGGACTGACATTAGTTTTCTTGCTCATGAAACCAGAGAGGAAAAGAGAAGGGACAAAAGTCAGAACTTACCGTCAGGAGGTTGATCACACTCATTACCATGGCGAGGACGCCGGCTGAGATCACAATTCGCCAGAATGATAGCCCCAGAGACTTTTGACTCATGGCTGCTATGTTCAAATTGCCCAACGTTGCGACTCCGAGGATCATCATGATCGCTGCCAGGGTGAAGAACCCGGCATCCTCGCCGAAAAGAGGCCACGAGCGATTAAAGTAGCTCTGAAGGAGAGGAAGCTCGGAGATGATT
Source organism: Penicillium tannophilum (assembly GCA_028829675.1). Classification (NCBI taxonomy): domain Eukaryota; kingdom Fungi; phylum Ascomycota; class Eurotiomycetes; order Eurotiales; family Aspergillaceae; genus Penicillium; species Penicillium tannophilum. The sequence continues at coordinate 1,771,436 of JAQKAK010000008.1, forward strand.
AGGAAAACTGAATTCGTTAGTACATACCCATATAAGCTATTGTGGAGTCAGACAAGAATGGTCAATAACTTACTGCTGATGAGTGCCACCACTGCATGGGTCACCGCTTGGAAAAAGAAAAAGCCATTCGTTGTCTTGGTCTTCACGAGCATGACAACACAGGCAGCAATTATGTCGAGAAAAACGATGATATTGATAGCGCGAACAACGTTGAGGATGATATACCCTGGACCAGCCAGAGACTCCCGAAGTTTACCCATCATAATGGTGCGACTGATATCTTGTTGGAATCTAGAAAGAGGATAACCGGATCCTCGAAATGTATCGATGTAAATGAGGGGATGTGCGACGTTGGAACCGTTAAAATGGGCGTGGAGAGATTAAAAAGAACGGGAAGGAAGCAACTGGCCAGCAGGACTTAACAAAGGAAACAAGGAGAGAAAAACTCGAAAGATATGGAGAAAGAGACAAAGAAGAATCATTGAATAGGGAAGGGGGAGAAGGCTAGAATATCTACTTCTGCATTCACCCAGCCGCCTTGTTTTCAGATCCTGGAACCTATGATTAGAAAGTAAAACACAAAGTGAATCATATCTCAAAGACCGACTATTTTGAGGCTTTCTATCCAGGGTCTTTGTCACACAATCATTGTTTCATCCCTACTTTGGCTCCGCCCTTCCTATTGGTTTGCCATATTTAAGCGCAGAGATCGGGTGCAGATGCCCGATGGCGGCTCAATTCCATTCTGGACTAGTGAGATGGATCGGGGGTTGATTGGTTGAGAGCTTTCTATTTGTCTATATGGTGAAACAGGCTCCATAGATGGGCGCCTATGTAGAAGTAGAAGTGAATACTCGTGTAGAACAATAGACCTTATGCTTCATTATATCCAGCATTCACTATTACCACGATAAGAACGTGCCTATAAGTACACAACGCCATGATTCGGTATTTTAAAAAAAAACTCCACCGGTCAAGTATAGGTTCTATTTCAGCCCATTTGGCATGCTTGAAACGGTACTATTTACGCGCCCAATCACTGGGGGATCTCCAAGCGCCAGGAGGTGTTCTGCAGGATCGCATCTGCTTTTCTATTTTATTTTAGCATGAGTTTTATCATCCTGATTTTCTTCAGACTCAAGCAAGTCATTGAACATGATTTAGCCGTCAATAGAAAGTTGTCGTTAAGTATAGAAAAAAAACGAGTTCCATGGCTCACCTGATTCGTCCGAACCATTCCCAGTCTGGACTGCCTTAACGCCGAAAAAAAAAAACACGCCCCTCCCTTCCTCTTTGTCCACTTTACCCACCCCAATCCCATTACATCCGGCGTTGCGCTCTGAATTTAGCGATCTTATAGTCCAATTTATATACATCATGACCCGTGGAAATCAGCGCGATAACGATCGGGCCAAGGCCCAGAAGAAGGCCAATGCGACAGTACGTTTCTACCCCTCCCCCACGCTCCATGCTTAGTGGCTGACCCCAAACAGAAAGGAAAGAACACCCAGACTGGTTCCCAATTCCAGAAGGCCAAGGAGGATGCTGCCTCCATTATGCGGGAGAAGCAGCGCAAAGGTACGTTCTGCGCCACCCTGAACTTTGCGACCCGACGATTCCTAACTTCTGGAACAGCCGATGAGAAAAAGGCTGCAGAGGCGGCAGGGAAGAAATGACAAGACCCCTAGAAATACCTCCGTCCTCTACGAACGTTTCAGCGATCAATCTCCCTCCACTGGCGACAATCTCCAGCGACCATGTGAATATTGAATTGGGCTCGGCATGATTGGATCCTGGGGGACCTTGATGGAGGATATATATCATCTGCTTTGTGACTTCCCTGCCAGCGACTAGCGAGGCGTTCATCATACACTGTAAATCAGAGCGAGAACTATATACATGAGACATGAGCGCATTTCCTTTGTCCTTCTGAATCGGCATCTGCGATTTGTCTGTCGCATGTCATTTTTCTACCATTGTATCCCGATACTTGGTCCAATATGCTTGTGCCCTGCCCAGCGGGCCTAGCCATGACCATTTGGGCGTGTGTTGTTCCACGTTCGGCGTATCAGATGGGAGAATCTCATCGAGTACACTTTCCAGGTCAAACTGGCGAATGGATTGGTCAACGAAAGTCCACAAACTCTCGCCTTCCCAGCCAATATCCCGCGCAAAACAAACGACCCGGCCAACACTGTCCGTCCGAATCTGTTGTTCTGGAACACAACCCAGCAAATACTTCCCAAAGACCCAGGCCGATATGTCCCGCGGATGAGCAAGACACCAGTCAAGAACCGGGTCCAACAAGGGCCTAGCCAGTTGAACAGACCAACTTGCGCGATCGGCAATTTCCGCAGTATCTGCAAGAAGAGCATGAAGCTGCCGCATATAGCCGAAGGCATAGTAGTTCTTAGGGTGTAACTCAGCAGCGCGGAGAACTCCATCAAGCTCCGCACGTTCCAGGTTCAATAGCGCCTCTGTACCCCAGGGCTGAATCTGAAACATCTGTCTCAAAACCCACAATCGATGGGACCATAAAGTCGGGGATTTTGTGTGTCGGTGTAATGGTGAGCATTGATAGGTCGTCAAGAGCGTCAGTTCTTCCTCCAACGCCTGGCTCGTCGAGGCGATCTGATTTCTAGTCTTAACGCACTGTGTGACAGCTGCCAGCAGCCAACGTTTGCGCCAATTACATGCTGTCAAGTGCTCACAGTCAAAGAGCAGCATGATTTCTGTGATCACTCGATCTGATACCCCACAGGAGTCCTTTGTTTCGTAATCCACATGGAAGTCATCTCCAGTCCTTGACATTAGGCGCTGGAAAAACAACTTCCGCGCGACTGTATATGCATGTACTAGCATTTTCTTGGTAATTCCAATGAACAATCCATCCTGCAAAAAGGGGGTCCCTAAAGCCGAGGAAATCATCTCAATCTCCAGGACCTGGTTGCCTCTGGCAGAGAAGACCCGAGCGATTTCCTGGTATGCATTCTCAGGAGTAGTCATGGAGATTCATGAATAAATTCGAAGCGCCAATTTCTAGATCAGCGAGTTCGGCAGAACTGATCTGATGTATTAAAATCAAGCTGTTGTGTAGTTGTTGCTAAAAGGCCCGCATGACAAAGGCGGAGAGACTCGCCTTGCATTCCACACGCATCGCCCGGACGTCATTTTGTGCGACTTGCATCAAGTCCCGCGATCCCACAGCCTCTCAGAAATCAACCTACGGATCTGGTCTTTTGCTTTTCTTCGCTCTTGGCTTCTCCTTGAGCTGTCCGCGCCCACGAACATCCTACCTGGCCGACTGGCCAACCCCCGCCATCATGCTGTCACTCGTGCTCTTGATCCTATTCGTGCACATCGCCATCTACCTAATCAACACAATCGGCGCATCCACAGTCGACCTTCTGGTACGTCTCTCATGACTGACATTCTGAATACTTGCTCTCCGAAAATGCTCCATGTCACCCGATTTGAGACTAACAACCTATCTTCACACAGCTATGGCAACTCTACCTGAAAGTGCCTACCTCCACCTCCCGAAATGCCCGCGAACAGCAAAGATTGAAGGGCGAAGTCATGAAGCTGAAGCGCGAGATGAATAGCACGAGCTCCCAAGATGAGTTCGCGAAATGGGCCAAGCTACGCAGACGTCATGACAAGGCCCTTGAGGAGTTCGAGGCAATGAGTACGTGTTCTATTGGCGAACATATTGACCAGTCGTCTAATATATCCCCTTACAGACCAGACCATCTCGACACAGAAGAGCTCCTTTGATTGGGCCGTCAAGATCGCGCGCTGGATCAGCACCAACGGACTCAAGATGTTCCTACAATTCTGGTACTCCAAAACACCTGTCTTTGCCCTGCCGGAGGGCTGGTTCCCGTACTACGTGGAATGGATCCTTTCGTTCCCGAGGGCACCGCTCGGTTCCGTGAGTGTTAACGTCTGGAACACTGTGTGTGCGAGCGCCGTTGCTTCCATCGCTGAGATTCTGGGTGCGGTGTTGGTGCGGGTTATTGGTCAGAAGCAGGTTGCCAATGAAGCCAAGAAGACACAATAAATGAGAGATGGTCATGTCCAAGGACTTCACTAGGTTCCGGTGTATTATACTGAAGGAGCGTGGGGTTCCACGATGTAATGATTATAGCATAGCCATTGCATTCAATTAAAATAGTAATAGCCATTGGTTACTCAGTATAAGGCTTTAGCTTAAGGTCTGTTCGAAAAGTTTTTAGAAAAATCTTTGAATAGAATTGTAAATAAAATTGAATAAATTTGTAAATAAAATAAGTTCTATGTAATGTTCATCAGATAATTTTAAATCGTTTATCAGCATCGACCCTTTGGGTATCAGTGCTTGACTCTATGATTGTTATATCATCACGCGAACATGCGAAGCTCAAACTGAGGCAAAGAAGTTTAAAGTCCGGCCCCTTCGACAGGGCATCTGTGTCAAGAGATATTTCACTCCATCACCGCTTTGCCATAAGCTACAGACTCGAAAAACATGGAACTCCTCGCCTCAAGAATGAGCCCCATTGAGTTACTCCATCTCCGAAGAGAATGAAGAGCAATCGCATGACTATCCAAACACGACGAAAAGCAACCCAAAACAAGAGAAGACCGAAGCCTCCCCTTCCCCTCTCTAACCCAGGCACCACCCCATTGTATCCGGCGAACCGTTGGATGGCGAGCAGAGCTAGGAGGGAGTAGGGCAGTAAGCCGCTATCGAATTGCTTCTATGGCGGCGCGTTTCCGCATTGCCTGACGTAACTTTGGAGAACCAAAGCGCAGGGTGTCCGGGGACTTTCTCCCAAAGCGAGGATGAAGAATAAAATTCTTGTGTGTAAGCTTTGAATGCGATTCTTTGAGCGAGGAGTTGAAAAGAAAAAAGGAATAGGAAGAAATTTTGCGGCGTTTTCTTTACCAAGTGGAGATCATGTGATGGTGCTAGGTTGGATTTGGACTAGCGTCATTGAGAAATCCATTTGAGCTTCCAGGACTGTTAAGCGATTAGAGAGATGGAAATTGAATCAAATTGTATTATGAGCCAATCTAATCTTAACCCTTACATTTTCGTTACTCGTGGAGTGGTTTCGGATTACGTGAACTAATGTTTTATTCGTTGCAAAGAAATTTTTGTCAAATAGATCTATTCGAATAGATTGAAACAGATAGAAACATATAACATGCACGTAAAGGCTATGGGAAATAAACAATACACCTAATCGATTTTGTACACCATTTTTACGCCTTGGCCTTGGTCTTCTTGGCCTTTTTCTTGGTCGCAGGGGACTCTGTTGTGGCCTTCTGCTTAGGAGTCTCCTCCTCGACCTTCTTGGCCTTCTTAGCCTTCTTGGGGGTATCTTCCTTGACAACGGGGGCCTCAACGGCCTTCACGGGCTCCTCAGCGGGGGCCTCAACGGCCTCAACGGCCTCAGTAGCCTCAGTAGGTTCAATAGCCTTGGGAGCCTCTTGAATAGGCACATCATCCACGCTCTTGAGCTGAGGGAGGTCAATCTCGTAGCCCAAAGCCTTGAGCTGGTCAATCTTGGCCTGTCTCCTCTTCTGCTCTTGCTCAATACGCTTGGTCCACTGCTCACGGGTCTTGCCCTTCTCCAGACGCTTCTTCTCAATGCGATTCCATGGGGTCTTCTTGAAGCGACGGTTGGCACCCTTCCAGACCTCGGGGTGGAGCTGATCCTGGGGAACAAATTTGCACTTAAGGATATGGCTGTACATCAGGTAGTTGTCCATGGTCTCGGCGACAATCTTAGCGACAGTGGCAGAGGCGAATTCAATGAAGGCGTAGTGCTTTGACCGGCCGGTAAGACGGTTGCGGGAGAGACGCAGACGAGTGATCTCGCCGAACTGGGAGAAGTAGGCGCGCATTTCGTGCTCGTAGAAACCGTGAGGAATACGTCTGCAAAGTGAAACGTTAGCAAAGATCAGTCGAAAAATTACTGAATGGTCACCACATACCCAACGTAGACAGTACCGGGCTCGTCAGGAGTGCCGGTCTTCTTCTGGCTTCTCATGATCTTCTTCTGCTGGTTCTTGGAGATATCCGGGATCTTAGGAATGGGCTTATTGGGGTTGTGGCTTTCGCCCTCGTTGTCATCCTCATCGTCACTGCTCTCGAAGCCCTTGATGAGGGCAGCAGTCTGGTCGTCAAGAACCTCATCTTCCTCCTCTTCGCTGTCAGACTCAGCGGAGTTGAGCTCGATCTCAGACTCCTCAGACTCGACTGCGACCTCCTCTACCTTCTTCTTCGGTGTAGCCTTGGCCTTCTTCTCAGCGGGTGCTGGGGCGGTCTCCTCCTTCTTGGACTTCTTGTTGGTAGCCTTCTTCTGGGCAGCAGGGGAAGGAGCAGCGGGCTCCTCGGTCTCCTCGTCGCTGATGAAGTCGGCGGCGCGCTTGCGAGGCTTAGCCTGGCGAGCAGGGGTGCCATTGGCCTTCACAGGTGCGGCGGCCTTGGTCTCCTTAGCCTTGGGGGCGGCATCAGCCTTCTTCTTCAGGATCGACTTGGGAGCGGCCTCCTCGGAGGTCTCAACAGGCTTGGCCTGGACCTTCTTGGTTTTTTTGGCGGGCGGGTCGCTAACAGCGGGCGCTGTTTCCATTGTCAGTGACATGGAAGCAATTAAATAAATCGGAGCAAATAGCAGAATATGTGCATACCCTTGCGCTTCATTTCCTTCTTGGCAGGGGCCATTTTGGTATTTGTTCGGTGAGAATTGAATACTGAAGACAAGCACGTCTTCTTTGCGCTGAAACTTTTTTTTTCACTAATTTGGATCGGAAGGCGGTGAGACTCCACCCATTGCCTATCACCGCCTTATCTCACCACACTCTTCAGAGGATTGGACGGCCATGGGGAAGTCCAATACTTTGACGCACGAGGAGATCTGGGATGATTCTTCCCTGGTGAGATCGTGGGACGATGCTGTGGAGGAATACCAGGTGCGCTCGATGTCCCTTTTTCTACATATTCACGTGATCACTGACTTATCGATGGCAGCTCTATCACAGTATCCATGCCAAGGGAGAGAATGTCGAAGATGTTCTGAGAGAGGCTGAAGAAACGGGACTTACAGAGGAGGGACCCATCGTCGACGCAGAGGAAGCGGATGTCCAAGATGTTGCCATGGAGTACGAACCCGAGGGCACCAATGTATCCGCTCCAAATGTCACCGCTCCGGTATGTCTTAAAGTTACAATTCTACTTTTCCTGCGTTTTCCTGACTCGTTATAGGTCGCCAAGCCTGCATTAGAGGCTAGCCAGCAGTCTGCTCCAGAGGTAGCAACACCTGCAGCTGGAGGCCCAAAGATTCCCGCGGCCGCTATGCCGATGCCTGAGGCTGTCTTAGCCCAAGGTCAGTCTCTAATTTATTCTAAGGTTAAAGGTAAAATTTTACTCACAAACTTATAGTCCAAGATGAAAGTCTGAAGAAGCTCATGATGGCCTGGTACTATGCTGGGTATTACACAGGCCTCCATGAAGGGCAACAACAAGCAAATCAGACAAAGAGCTGAGCTATCGGATGGACAGCTACGGATTCGATGAATTTGATGCTTCTCTGCCATATTTGAAGGTCAATAATTCAGGCGGAACTTGAGAATTGGGAAAGAGAAGATGTATTAATGCGACTGGATGGAAATCCGCTCGCTCAGGTGGTTCCTGGGCTTGCTTGTTCCGAAACAGTAGAATAAGTTTAGAAATCTGCAAAATCTCGGTGTGGATGTTCCAACGCTATAACAGAAAATGAAAACAATACAGATAAGCCTCTCGGCCACTAGGCCTGCACTCCTGGCTCCAAAATATTGAACTCATCAGCATGGGAGTCCATTCGAGCGAGTGCGCCGATAGGTAAAGTCAAAAGGGGGCTTGTATGACCAAAGTCAACGTTCATCACAATCGGCAGCTCTTCAGGCTTTCGGGGAACAATGTAATCGAAAATCTCCCCAATAATGCCAGCGATCTCGTCCTGCATTCGAGAATCATACTTGTATCCTCTCCCGATGACCAATCCACTGATGTCGTGTAGCGCACCAGATAACGCAAGATCAACCAAGTTGCTGCGGAAATCGGTAACAGAATAGGGAATGGTTATATCGTCGCCCATAGAGGTCTCCAGGAATAGGATTGTCCCCTTCCAAGAACCAGGGGCGTACTTTGTTCCGTGAAGTCTTACCACGCAGGATATAGTACCACCGTAAAGCTGCCCAGTGGCACGACCACTGCGAAGCCAGCGCCATGATGGCGATGCGGCAGTCTCGCGTGGTTTCTCGGGGCCTTCGCCAATAATAAAGTCAGGGTGTTCTACTGAGTAAATAGGCGAGCGAGGTAGAGGGCCTACTGGACTCGCCGTCGTCAAGACATGTAAAAAATGATCGATGGTGAACTGCATGGGTGTCGGAAAGTCGGAGAAGTCTGTCAAGATGGAGGGTCCATAGAAAGTGCGCAAGCCCGTACGAGAAGTAATCGCATAATGGAGGAAAGTGGTGTCACTGTACCCAACAAAGATCTTAGGATTTGATTTGATTAGTGGATAGTCGAGGAACGGTAGCATCTCATTGGCATGGTCGCCACCTATCGTGCAAATAATGGCGGTGATGGTGGTGTCACGGAAAGCCGAATGAAGCTCTTCGCAGCGATCACGGATCGACTTAGCAATGCCGTCTTCCGGTGTGGAAGCTGTGTACAATGTCCGCACTTTGAAGCCTAGAGACTCAATGTATGCTCGCCCGCGTTCGAGAGGGCCGGGCAGGATATCATTCAGACGTGCGGAGGGAGAGACGAAGGCAACTGTGTCCCCTCTCTTCAGGGCTCTGGGAATGATGTGATCCATTCTCTGGCTTGAGCAGGGTAAAGTTTTGGCTGGAGACTTTCAATGTACTTGGTCACAATAGCTAACCTTCTTTAATATGTTTTGATGAGGGGAAGTGTACGATGTGTACCCCGACGGAGTCGGAGTAAGATAAAGCAGGCTCCATAAATTGCGCCTATCAGACACAATCTTAGACAAGCGCATCAGGTTTCCAACAACGTGGCCAATCTATTGAAGGTTAGTGCTTACAACTTTTTATTGGGCTTAAGTGCCCATAATACCTCTGATGACTTTTATGACTCTTATAAAGTCCCACAACTCACCCGTATTGCTTGGTGTAGGCTTCGGCGAAGCTAGCAGCAAGCTTGGTTCTGCCGAGTTCCGAGTCTCGCCTGTGCACGTTCCGATGTGCTTGATGGCTTTCATGGTTACATCATGATCTTTTGGAATGCCGAGACAGAGTTTGATAAAAAAAAATGTTGAAGAAGAATCAAGAGGTGAAACTAATTCCAAATGCGTTGTTTGGGCTGAATATTGTTTGAAGCAGGATTCCTTCAGGTCTGCTACACAAGAAGAAGTGAGAAAGAATAGATTGAAAAAAAGAACATCCAACAAAAAATTTAATGTGCAACTGATTTATCGATCCAAATAAACATCGAAATTTGGAGTTTGTTCGCAGCAAAAGCAATCGAACAAAACCCACAGGGACAACCCCATAAGTTGACTCGTTACAACCCAAACATCACATTGTTCTCTCATCATACCAGCTGCTGGCCTTCAGATCGCATTTCATATGCTCAAAGACCTCCAGTACCGCCAAGCAAGGTACCGACAATGGGAAGCTTGCCTAGAGAGTTGGGCACGGAAGTAGCGTGATGAGTGCTGGTGGGAGTCGGTGTAGCGAATTTACCAGAGGTAAGCTTCTTCTCGGTCTTGGTAGGCTCCTCTACTTCGGCCTTCTTCTCCTCAGTGGAGTTCCTCTGGACAGCAGGGTCTTGGTCAACCTGGTTCTTCTGGTCGTTGGTGTCCTTGTTGTCCATGCCGTTCATCACCTTAGTGGCGGACTGTATGTAATTTTAGCTTGAGTCATGGATGCGATCTTGTGTATTCCATACCTTCAATTCATCGATAGTCTGATCAAGTCCCAGGTCGCTCATGGGGAGCAGCGAGTCACGCTTAGTCGGGAGTGACAGAGCGCAAACAGCGAGAACCAAGAACACAGCAAAGAAGGAAAGGTTGAAGCGAGCCATTGTTGTATATGTTTGGTAAAGTAGATCAAGAGAAGTAGTATATTCAGGGTTTTGATTGTGAAAGGAGTGGAAAGGCGTATGAAAGAATGAGTGGTTTCTATCGCCAAGTAGACCTGAACAAGAAGCGCATCGAAGACGTGAGAGAAATGATGGTGGATTTATATTCCATCCCTTTCCTACAGCTACAACAGGGAGGGAATGGACCTAAAGGGGGGAAGGATCATAGGAGGAAATTGAGCTGCGAGGATCGCCTTGTTTACTCGCGTCTTCCCGGGGTATTCTACATGTGGTAGCAACCTAAATTGCCTCCAACCTAAGTAGCAGGGAATAGCCACTCTGGTTTTGCGAACAAAAACTGATTCCATGGTTGATGCCCAAGTAAATATGTGACTAAGCCAGCCATCGCGTTGAAACATCCCTTGAAAACAACACGACCGACCTCTAGATTATGCAAGGGAACATCCGGTCCAATCGGAGATGAAAGGGAAATTTGTGCAAAGCCAATGGCAATAACACGAGGACCTGTCTGCAAGCACTGCACATTCCACCCTAGCACTTTTACAGTTGCCCCTCTGCATATCCATGTCTGACCCTTGGTCAGTCTGGTTGGCATTTCCCCCTTGCCAACATTGACTCAAACCAAAGTCTCTGTACTACACGAAAGGACAGATCAATGCCCTGATCAAGGTGAGTAGCATTCCGGTACAACTTGAAACGCGTTATCCTCTATCACACAGTGGCGGTTGGCCAGAAACTTCGCTGATCTCTGGGCTGAAGATATCACATTGTCGGATTACGTGTCTCTTAAGAATCTAACTACAGAATACTACTCTGCTATTTTACCTCTGGTGATAGGTTTGAGTCCTTTGCGTCTTTTCAAATACTGGCTTTGTTTCATCCCAGGTGCACAAGTATTGTTTTCGTGGAACAACGCGACCAAACAGGAAATGCGCCAATATACGAACAATTCTGGAAGCCCCTCTTTATCTTACGGACTTGTATCTTAAGAATGACATGTTATCAATATATCTGCCAACTGGGAATTAAGATACTCCGTGCCTAGACCAGAGACCCTGGTAATGAGCTTGGCATGGCCTAGTACGGGCAAATGGCCCCCAATGCTTACGGTCTCATGTCCTGCGTCTAGAAAAGGTAAAGGATTCACAAACTAATCTAGATTTATATATAGAAAGAATAGCTATGCATTTAGTTATGCGCCATTGAGCCAAGGCTATAATTGATCTAAAGAGGTAATTGTTCACGCTAGACATATGCGTCCGGAGCCAAATGAGTAAATAATCTTAGATCACGGATCAAACCATACAATCTACGGTCATAAGAAGTAAATGCTCCGAATGTGTACAGCTATGAGGCTATGATGGGAAGCAAATAAAAGATTTGAGATTTCCTCGATTATTTGAGCCTTATTGAACTATCAGTTCATCAAGCCAATCAACCAGCTCACTAAATCAACCTACCGATCTACCGATCAACTACTCTCCACCATAAAGATGCAGTTCATCGCCGTGTTTATTGCTACCCTGGCTGCCGTTGCCTCTGCCTCCTCCGAAGAGAAGCGCTCCTGTGTCGCGAGTAAGTTTTAGTTGAAAATGAAGCCCTGTGAGTTTCAATAGCTGACTGTGTTCATCTAGACTACGATGTCGCATGCCACCCCACAGGCACCGCTTGCTGCGACGGCTGGCAATGTGTTGGTGCCACTCAGTGGAACGCCGGTGTTTGCATCCCCAACTACTAAGAGCGATGAACGGATTTCATAGTTGATGCGGGCATCAATTGATATTCCTCAATTTTTTCCTTCTGTGGCAGCTTCTCAGACACATCATATCAAAGAAATATTTGTCCTTCTCATGTCCTAGACATTTTTGCGTTTGTGGTATCCATTCGAATCGAAGATATGATTTTTTCCAGTCACTTTTCGATCTCGGAATATATATTGCGACCCACTTACCGCCGGCCCCGAGGGCTTAACTCTGATCTTTCGAATAATTTCTTTGTGAAACAGTAAAAGCTTCCAATATTCTGCCTACAAAAGATCATCTTCTCTTGCTATGCGATGCTAACACAGAAAGTGCAGTAGTTGAATCACAATGAAGGTGGGGAAGGACATGAGGACATCAGGGGTAAAATAAAAATGAGAGCCAAGCTCTCACTAGACAATCAAATGTCTTGTTTCCGTTTCAACCAATAATTCTGCTTGATGAGACCCACTACTGACAGACAATGGAGTGCCTCAGGCAATAATCGGGCAATAAGACCCACTCAATAAGCCGTGATATCCGGTCTAAACTAGAAAATATGGAGGCCACCGCGTGGCATCGCGTGGCCAGGTGGTACCTGAGACCTAAGGTAAGTGCGTCTCAATCCCATCCAACATATCAAGATGAATCGTAAAACCCAAAGAGCCACAAATCAACTAGTGCTCTTCGCCTCCATCCTCCTCTTCATTATCTACCTCAACCGCCCACAAACCGAAGACAAAACTTTCTCATGGACTAAAATTCGCTACAAGGCGACATCCCGCACCATCCCAGAATCCCGAGGCATCTGTCCAAAACTATCCGGCTCCAAAAAACCCGCTCTGATCGTTTCGCACGTAGCCGCAGATGGAGATACAAAATGGCTCGATAAACTATCATCCGACTACCATGTCTGCGTGTACGATGTCGATGCCCCAGCCGACAAGAACTCGGTCTACCTCCAAGTCCCGGCAAACCGCGGCCACGAAGCAATGGCATATCTGACGTTTATAATCGACAACTACGCCGAAATACCCGCCGCCGGTGCGGTATTCGTACACGGATCCCGATGGGCATGGCACAATGATGCGCCGGACTATGATAACGCGGCTCTACTCGCCGTGCTGAATGTACCCGTTGCATTGGAGTTAACGGGATACTACAATCTGCGCTGTGATTGGAGTACAAGTACCTGTCCTCCAACGGTAGCCGCGCAAGGAAGTTTGGAAATGCGTCTACAATCCACATTGGAACCGTGGAGTGCGCGCGCGGCATCCGATACCGCACTACCCCGAGCACTGGCATCTATATTCGGCGGAGACGATTACACGGCTGCAGAGCGAAAAGCCCAGCTGGAACTTCGACGGACGGATGCCGTGCGATCACAATGCTGTGCGCAGTTTGTTGTATCGCGGGAGCGTATATGGCAGCATTCGCGGTTGGAGTACGTCGCTCTGCGACAGTGGTTGCTCGACGGGATTGAGGATCCTCGTAGCTCTCAGACACATGGTGGACCGGCTGCGCCTTTGGATGATCGAGTTGCTGGGCGGATCTTATCTTATATGTGGCATATATTGTTTGCGAAGCCGAATTCCAATGGGGAATTAGAGTTGCGCCAGCTTAATAAGGATGCTTGTCCTAGTGCTGGTGATTGTTATTGTCGGTTGTATGGGCGGTGTGATCTTCAGTGTCCCAATCCTGGGACTTGTTGGGGACAGTATAAGATTCCGCCTGATTATAAATTACCCAGTGACTGGGCGGATACGCATCATGACGTTTGACGGACCCGGTTTTTGTACATATGCCAAGACCATGGATGGAGTTGAGTGGAGTTTATAGAATGTAACCCGAGACAACCAGGGGATTAACGGAATTCAATTGGGATCATGATCATGCTAAACGCATGTTTAAGTATATACAGGTTTCGATGGGATATCGGTCTTAAAAACGGGCAAGAACCCGCTCATGGGCATCACCGACAGCATATGCACTGCTGTGGTTCTTGCTGCATACTGACTTGGCCTGCTCAGCAGTGAACCCACGAGCCTCGACGGCCGGGTTGTAGCCAAGGCCAGTGATCTTGGCGACAACATCTGATGGGACGGCAGCGGCAACCTTGCCATCAGCACGCTTGTACACGCTTACAACAACGGCGCCACCCAGACCAAGATTATGCTGCAGAGCAGCGCTCGTGCCATCAACAAGACGGTTGTTGGCCCAGCCACGCAGGTGCCAGACCAGCTCAGAAGCCTGCGCAATACCAGTTGCACCGAGCGGGTGACCCTTCGAGATGAGGCCGCCTGAAGGGTTGATCACCATCTTACCACCATAGGTGATATCGCCACGGCGGACCATCTCGTGGGCCTTGCCGGGCTCAGAAAGCTCAAGGGCATCGATCGTAATCATCTCATTGGCAGAGAAGCAGTCGTGCAACTCGCAGACCTTGATATCTTTAACATTCACACCGGCCTCGGCGATCGCAGTGCGGGCCGCATGCCGCGACATGCCGAAACCCATCAGATCAATTGCGCTGGTGTTGTAGAGCTGGTCGGTATCGGTGGCCATAGTCTGGCCAGCGATCAGAACGGCCTGGTCCTTCAGGTGTGGGCGGGCATCGAGGAACTCCTGGGAGACAATGACGGCAGCGGCACCACCATCCGAAGTCGGGCAGCACTGAAGCTTGGTGAGGGGCTCGAAGATCATGGGTGCCTTCATAACCTGCTCGAGGCTGTATTCGTCCTGGAACTGGGAGTAGGGGTTACGCTTGGAGTGCTCGTGGTTGATGCGGGCGATTTCAGCGAAGTCCTCGTTCTTTGCGCCATACCTAAAGAAAGCCGGTGTTAGCTAAGGGAACCCTCGTTGATGAAATAGGGTGAAACTGATCATACTTCTCCATGTATTCCCGACCAGCGTTACCAAACATCTGCGCAGCACCGGGAGCGTTGGTAACTCCGCGCGTCTCCGCCATCATTGTTCCAAACAGGCCGGTCGGGTTAGTGCGATCGTTGTACACTGACTGCAAGCTACCGGGGTTCATCTTCTCAAAGCCGACGACAAGGACACAGTCGGCGGCACCATGCGAGACCATGGTGCGACCCATGGCCAAGCCAGTAGAACCAGTCGAGCAGTTGTTGTTGACATTGTAGATAGGGATGTTGGTGAGACCGAATTGATAGAACACACGCTGGCCACAGGTGCTGTCGCCGTAAACGTAGCATGCGACACCCTGGTCAACGTCGTCGTAGGTGATGTGGGCGTCAAGCATGGCTTTAATTCCGGCCTCGTAGCCCAGCTCATTGTAATCAACCTTGCCACGGGGCTTGATGAACTTGGTCATGCCCACGCCCAGGATGTAGGCGGGGCCAGCTTGTTTCTTACCCATGATGAATGTGGAGTATGTGTGTGAGATTCAAATAGACGTTAATCTGGGATCCCATGGGGTTGGTAGCAGACTAGCAGCTATATGTAGTTACTAAGTCAGTGTTTATGTCACGAGTGGGGACTATTTTGCGGGGGAGACCGACCGAGGTCCCGAGGACCCGAGGGAGCACGCTGAATAAAAAAAGTGTTGCACAAATCTCGATTGCATAGAAAACTCCGATTTTTAGATCCTTTGTTAGTAAATTAAGGTTTCAATCTCCATTTTCACACTTGGATTTAGCATATGAATTCTCATATGGTTGGGCCGAATGTTCACCAAGGGTTTGGTGATGCTTTATCACGTGAATTTTTCTTTAAGTGGTCAACCTGTAGAGAACAAAATTCCCAAAGTACTAGTCTATCTATTCTGCTTATTTTGCAAAGTTTTGGTGGCTACATAACCTTTATTCTTCTCGTCATTGGTTGGTAGGGCCAATGGGAATAACAAGGACCTTGGTGACTAGATGATTGGGCTACGTAGGCCACTGCACGTGAAGCGGGACTTTCATACGTCCCGTCGTAAAGGATTATATACAATGTCCATGGACGCGATGGTAGATATAGTGTCTTGTCCATTCGTAGAGAAACAGGTCGAAAGAGTGGAAATAAAGAGAGGAAAGAAGTGGATTTCCCCGCATTTCATCCCAGTAAATATCGCACGGCATCAAGCAGTGGATGGATGTATACCCGGTCGCACTAGTAGAGTACAAATGCTTTCTACTGGCCACGCTGCGGCAACGTGCCCTTACCTATTGAGTAAACATTCGACGGGCACATGCAGACAAGACCATGCAAGAAAACCTGGAAAATTAGTTATCTTGGCGATCTGCAAAACAACCCAATCAGCAACTTCCCATCTAAATTGTCCTAAATCTGAACCATTGCAAACAGCTGTTCTTCTATTCTCAGGATATGAGCCAAGTCTTCCAAGTCATTGGCAGGTGACAATCACACACCATTCCTTTCGTGGGTATCAAAGTATTCATAATGTACCGGATTACTGTCTTCCACTGGAATAATCAAGATTAGGAGGATGTCATGGATCCATGGTACCCCAAAGACCTTATTTTGGCGATCCTGTCGTCTTATCCGTGACGGCCCTATGATGAGCTTTCTCGCAATCTTTCCACTATGACAGCTTCTCGCCCTATCAAAACGTGTCCATTTGAAGTTAAATTTCGATTTGATCCAGAATCCAAATATCTTCATACAGTAGGGTGCGGAAAAGCCTTGTCCCGCAGATTTTGGGATCAAGGCTAACGATCTCCCCACCAAACTAGTGGAGGTGGATTTTCATACACAAGACCCATCAACTGGAACCGAATGCTTCCCGTCAGAATGGAGTTACTCGATCAATAAGGGAAAGCCCCGATCCAATGTGTAGTATGGAGTGCTGTGTAGAGTACAATGGGGGCAATGTTCACGACGTCACTAGGTTCGCCCTAAACCTATTTGAGCGACCTACAAAGCTCGGTCCACATGCCTATTTGCCCTCGATTCCTCTTCCACCTCCTCTGTTCCATGAGCTAGTCCTGCTTCGTGTTTGGGTTGAAGGTTGTACCAGTGAGTTATATCGTAGATTCTTCGTTCTTTGGCTTCCGCTGCAGCAAAATGGGCTAGGGGAAACACTACTAGGGTCCATGCTAATTTCCTCCAGCTGCCGTACCAGACCACACTTCACCCATTGCGACCGAGGACTTTCTCCGGATAAGTCGCCCAAGCCGATCCGGAACAGAGAAAGCTCTGTATAATATAATCGGTACGAGATTCAAGTCTTCCGACAGAAAAGAAGCTCGTTGCTCCGCTCGGTTACCGCCGCGGGGTCACTATTTGATTGCCGAGACTCGCGGGCTTTTCGTCCGATCTCGTATCACCAGTCTCACACCCATAGACTTGAATCACCCAGCATAGTAGATCCGCTTGGATCGCTTTCAGGGGTTCGGAAAGTCAGGATTGCAAGAGCTCCACGAATGGATAATCGTGGGACGCTGAACGGTCTTCTCGAGTACTGAGAGACCGCTTTGCGTTCCATAGGGTTCCCAGCCTGGTGTTGTGTTCGAGGCAAATATCTCTCCCATCACTTATATTACTTGACAATATTCCGGCGAATTGACCGCTCGCGACGGCGAACCCGCGGTTTTTACATCGACACATGTCAGGCATGACTATTGAAAAACGAACTGAACATGAACTTCCCTCCTCGAATCAACACCCCGCTGTAATGCCGTCTCAGAACGCCTGGATTATGGACGAAAAAACTCGCAACACCCTTTTGAAGAAGTATCAGACGCAGGTGGCGTCGGGAGCGTCAACTGTTTGTGCAACTCTGGCGGTGGTATGTTACTATTAACACCTCCGGTGGCTCTTCTGAGGCCAGATCGAAAACAGAACGGATCACTGACCTTTTGATCATCTGTCACGAACAGACCCCGTTGGAGAATGTAAAGACACGTATGCAAACGTGAGTCCTCATTCATTTGTGAAAAATCAAACATATCGGCTGATGGAGCGGTATCTCTAGACACAACTTCAAGAACATTTTTCAATGCATGCGCTACATCTGGCGGACTGAGGGACATCGTGGCTATGTTGCCGGTAGGTTTGCAATTAGCATGACGGCTTTTGAATAAAGCATTGATTTGATATTCCAGGCGCTCTTCCTCCCTTGGCCAGCGTGACTGTTGTCCGGGTCGTCAATTTTACATCCTACAGCTGGGCCAAGGTTCGCATCTCTGAAATGATCCAGCACATCACTGGAGTATCGCCCCTTGCGGAATACAACAAGCCTGGCAGCACTCCTTCGGTCACTGGGATTATGACCTTTGCCACTGCAGGTGCACTGGCTGGCCTGCTTTCCTCGCCGATTGCCTGTAAGACTTGCTTTATCTTGGAGATATTTGATCATGTAGTTTGACTGACCTCAAAAGGCCCATTTGAGCTTGCCAAGAATGTGGTACAGACTTCAGTCTTGGTGTCCAACCGTGCTCAAGCTGCCCCTGATGCAGCTCGAAATCCCGATTTGCGCCGCAAGCCCCGCCTGGGGACCATTGAAGCTATCCAACAGATCATCAAGCGCCATGGTGTCCGTGGCCTATACACAGGCTTCCGCCTTCATGTGCTGCGTGACACTGTTGGATCGGGACTATACTTTAGTCTCTATGAGATTGTCAAGCAGGTGGCGGCAAAGGAACTGGGCGAGAATAAATCGCCTTTCGGAGCCCCTATGATTGCCGGTGCCATCTGTAGCACCGTACCATGGTTTTGCGTAGGTGATCTCGACCTTTTTAATTTGAAAATTCACCACTGACAGACGTTGCAGACTTATCCCCTTGACACCCGCAAGACCCGTGCTCAGAGCGTCTTGCTTGGTAAATCCAAAGAGATTGGAGAAGCCTCCGTTGCCGTCGCGAAGGCGAGCATGTATAAAGGCATCTCCATCATTCTGATCCGAACTGGCCTGAACAACATGATTCTACTCAGCATGTTTGAGTTCATCAAGGCCAAAATCAACGAGCTTCCTCAGTGAAGCTCTGATGCTGACAACGTGATTCCGCTCAGCATTTTTTTTGCGTATCTCGAGGGGTCATTTGACAAGCTTTTAGAACGAAGCATGAAAAGTGACTTGCCAAGGGATATTTGCACGTGGTATATTTGCGCATTTCGAGATGCTTTTTCTTGTACATACATGCCATGGATGAGCTTGATGCTCACAGCAAATAGGAAAATGAACCTGATATCTCGTATACTGCTCATATTGTGTAAAATCCATGAAAATACTGTACATCTCTTAGTTCATCGCGTGGCCAAATCTAGTAGACACTCACCTGAGTACAGCACCAGATTAGAAAAATGCGGAGTTGAATGCCTCAGGCGACACAACGTCATTCCGTTGCCGGGTGGGGGTTTTTG
This sequence comes from Penicillium tannophilum, assembly GCA_028829675.1. Taxonomy (NCBI): domain Eukaryota; kingdom Fungi; phylum Ascomycota; class Eurotiomycetes; order Eurotiales; family Aspergillaceae; genus Penicillium; species Penicillium tannophilum. The sequence goes on from JAQKAK010000008.1 coordinate 1,790,603, forward strand.
ACTGAGCAACCTCGTCAACAAATGTTTCTTTCTTTCCTGCCCAAGCTGTAAGACGCTGCAACAATGACAACGTAAGTTTCACAGTTGCGCCAAAAGTACAGGTTACTTGGAACATACTGACCCGTTCTGCTCTCGTTTGGTAGCAATATCCTACAGCTCCCGTTTCGACGCTCCCACACCGTCTCGCTGTCGGATGCGATTACGCAGTACATCTCCTCCAAATATGACCAGCGCCCGGATATGTTCGCAGATGATCTGCTGATCATCGACCGCTTGCGAAGCGAGGCCATCAACGTACAAGAACCGCATATCAGTGGAATTAGTCGACTGGTCACATATGCCGCGCAGTTGAAATGGCTCGGTGGGAAGTTCCCGGTTGATGTAAGAAGTCCTCCTTGTGTGCCGGGTATTGCCTTTGGAGCTCGCGGTTGACTATTTGCGCTAAATAGGTGGGGGTTGATTTTGCCTGGTATCCGGCGTTTGGGTTCAATGTCTCGCGACCTGGTAGGTGGTGACGTCCTGGAAACTAGAGGCAAAGACACTCGCAGTGGTGGGGCATGTTCGCTGACGACAGTGATCATAGTATCACAAAACAACCTTCGATTTGAACTGGCGAATGTCCTTTTTAACCTCGCTGCACTATACTCCCAGCTTGCCTATGCACTAAACCGCACGACCGCAGAGGGCCTCAAGCAGGCTTGCAACTACTCCTGTCAAGCAGCTGGAGTATTGAGTCACCTGCGCAACGATGTTCTTCCCGACCTCCGCACCTCGCCACCAGAAGATATGGATGACATGACACTGCAGAGCTTGGAACAGCTCTTACTCGCACAGGGCCAAGAGTGCTTCTGGCAAAAGGCTGTAAAGGATGGACTTAAGGACGTATCGATTGCACGACTCGCTGCAAAAGTTTCCGACTTTTATGGAGATGCAGGGGATTTGGCTGTCAAGTCTAACGCGATCAGCACGGATTGGATTCACCACATGACCGCCAAAAACCACCATTTTGCAGCAGCGGCACAATTTCGACAGGCACTCGATTGCCTAGATAAACGAAAATACGGTGAAGAGGTGGCAAGATTACGCGACGCTTTGAATTGCGTCAAAGAAGGCCTGAAAGAATCGCAATGGATTAATCGCACCGTGCTGGGAGATCTGAATGGGCTCAAGAGTCGTGTGACCGAAGATTTGAAGCGCGCAGAGAAGGACAATGATGTTATCTATCTAAGTCCGGTGCCCAATAAATCCGAACTCAAGTCAATTGACCGCGCTAGTATGGTTGCTTCCAAAGCACCCTCACAAGTCACAGACGCTATTTCCATGCTTGGAAGCCAAGGACCACTTGGCCAACCGCTTTTCGCGAGACTGGTCCCATATGCGGTACATATTGCAGCCAGCATATACTCCGACCGTCGAGATCGGTTGATCAATGAAAGCCTTATTGGAGAGTTAGAGTCAATGACTGACAAGCTCCGGGAGTATGGACTGCATAAGAGCCTGATTTTAGGATTCCTAACTAACCGAATTGTCTAGTCTCCTGTCCTCGTTGAATTTGCCAGGTTCTTTGCAAGCTTTAGAGAAGCCACTAGGACTTCCGCCAACCCTGGTCTCCCATGCCGAGGAGATGCGCCAGCAGGATGGGCTTAACCGTCTAAGGCGCTCCGTCGAAGACGCTGCCAGAGTCAAGGGAAATGATCTGGCCATTTACAATGAAGGCGTCGAGCTCTTGGCCGCCGAAAAGGCCGAAGATGATGCCGCAGTTCGCAAATATGGCACCGACCGATGGAATCGCCAAACGTCCGAGAAGGCCGCTCCTAAGATTTACAATACTTCTAAAGAGATCAACGGCTATTTCACATCTGCACAGAGTAGCGACAAACTTGTCGACCAGAAGCTCCGGGATTCCGAGTCTGTATTCCTTGTTCTCACGGGCACGAACCGAGACCTCGAGTCCTATGTCCCGAGCAGTCGCCGGGCTACTATACCTCCAGAGTTAGAAAGGGAGTCTATCAAGCTGCGGAGCTGTTTGAGTGAGGTGAGTCGGATGGAAAACCGGCGGCGTCGACGAATTCAGGCATTGAAGGACAAAGGCCAAGCCGATGATATCCGTGAGTACCTTTGACTTTTGATAATCGCTTCCATGGGTAGGATTGCTGAGACGTAGACAGATCCGGCCCTATTGAGTGAAACCGCCCGGTTGGAACGTGAGTTCCCCATGCAGACTATCCAAGCGAGCCAGTTCGAAGACCTGTTTGAGGAGCACCTGCGACACTACGACTCCGATCGGCAGATGTTGGCTCAAGAACAGAAGGAGCAAGAGCAGATCGAGGAACAGGTGCGCGAGGCCAACCTAGCTTTCACCCGAGCGCACAAAGGCGACACTTCGACGAAAGAGCGGGAAACCGCCCTGCAAGATCTAGAAAACGGATACCTGAAGTATAAGGAGATTCTCTCCAACCTCGAGGTCGGACGCAAGTTCTATAACGATCTAGCCAAGATTGTAAGCCGATTCCGCGACGACTGCAAGGCATTTGTGCACCAGCGACGGATGGAGGCTAGTCAATTGGAAGCGTGAGTCTTGTTTTCCCTTGTTAGTGGTATCCAACCTGACGCGATGATCATTAGCGATATCTCCAACGTCACCGCCATGTCGTCGCTACACATCACCCAGCCTCATTTACGTCAACCTACCCACCAGCCGACCCGTACCCATCACGCTACATACGCGGGCCCTCCGCCCTCCCAGCCCCCATCCCAACCACCTCCCCCAGTCCACGCCCGACCCTCGGAGCCCGTAGCACCACTCACAGCGCCTCAACCTGTGCGTGCGGCAGTCCCTCCTTCGGTTCCTACACCGGGGGTGTGGTCCCCCAATATGGGAATCCGGTTCGATTCTGCCGGGGCGCCACCCGGCATGGCCCCTAGCACCGGCACTGGTGTTCCTGCACCAGCCACACGTGCGCAACCAGGAACTTGGGATCCCAGCCAAGGCGTCCGGTTTTCATGAGAACCCCATGCATGATGATGCAACGATGTAATATATACGTACGTTCTGGATCTGCATATGCGCGGTAGACTAGTTGCACATAGAAGATAGTGGCGAAGCGCCGACATAAGCCCATATCATAGATTTGTCGTTTGAAATGTGTTTGAGGATCGATCTTTTCATTTGTAATTGGCGCGACCGGAGATAAAAGCGATTTAACTCATGAGGAATGTCGGAGCTCCATTCTAATCCTATCAGATTGCTTGTCACAGCTCCCCCGCACCATGTGAGGATAGCTTAGGCATGCGGAGGACCCCACATTCTTTGATGCCAACTTTACTATTTACAGAACAAGATACAGTAGCAAGACTAGGGTCGATCCACCGATTACGTGTCGGAAAAGCTGTTTACATGCATAGCCCAGCCTTCGCACTGGCAATTATGGAGCAGGGACTAAGATCTACGAAGGAAAGAGTCGATCACAATGTGTTTCAGTGATATGCTGAAACAATTGCCGAATACAGTAATGGGGTTGTCCAACGGAGTCCCACGTATAAAGTAGTAGGGTACGGAGTAGTCAATGTAGGTAGCACGGAGTAAATTGTAGGATCCAATTTCCTAATTAACAGAGCAAATAAACGTAATCAGATAGTCAAGATCATACTCAGACAAATGGATGTAAAGGACGTTCTGGTCTATGTACTTTCCCAGCCACAGACCCACCGGGCGTAACGCGCACCAGGATTTGTCCGCACTTACGCACTCCTGTACAATCGTATTCGTATGCTTTATACCACTTAAGCTATCTAACGCCGTCCAGACCAAAAATAGACGAACATGGAACGATTAACTTCCAGGGTCTCAAAGAACAAGAGCGAATCATCAAGTCCCATCTAACCGCCACCGAGGAAATGTGTAGCGACGGTCATTTACGGTAAGCCAATACCGACAGAGAGTTTCGCAAAATTTCCGTCTACGTCAATTGCGTCTGGCCTTGGAACTACGAACACAGACCCATATGGGACGCATCATCGAGGACCACTTTTCACAGGGTCTTCCCGCCTCAAAGACGCGTTTGGGCTCCAGTTTTTAGTCGCTTGTGATTTGTGACTAGTGAGACTTTTCCAGGCTAAGGAAAAGTGGATCTTCCAATGAAAGTGGTTTGCCATGAAATTAAATGGTGAACTTTCAAGCTGGGGCGGTAAATGTGGGCATTTCCCCCTTTTTTGTTCTTTCTTGTACGAAAGTTAATGCACGGTGGCGCTGGACCTTTAAGCCCGGTCAACGTAGGTAAGGGGATTGGACAACTTTTTCCTCCTGAGTGATCTCATGGGGGCGGCAATCGAGTGGAGTTTTTGGTATTTTTCTACGTCTCGTTCCTAGGATCAGCAGGAGAAGATCATACACCATTAAGAGCAAAAGCAAGGCGATCATGAGGTGATAGAGCAAGTTACTTATAAGAAACCCGATGACTGTATCGTGGTTATGTCATCTGAAAGACCCAGAATCACGCTATTTTTGTACCAGATTGGCTGATTCAGCCGAACAAAGTAGACAAACGAACTCCACATCTGAAACCAAAGTGGCAGTGTCATACCGCACTTTCTTTTATTTTACCTTAAGGCCCTTTGGTACCGAAATGTGCTTACTGTACCTAAAATAATACCGTTGCCTTGACTCTGGACTCTTTCCAGGCTTTGATACTCCAACCCCCCCCCCTGGCCCAGATTCCCGAACATGGGGCCTGTGAATTGAACAGTAAAAAAGACAAACCCTTCCACTCCTTTACTCTGATTTCTCTGGGAGAAATCTTCGACACTCTCTCAAACTATGAAGTTCCCCTGGGCGGCCGGGCTCGCCGGGGCTCTCTGGTTCTCCGCCGCATCTGCTGAGAAGCTGTTCCAGGCGTCGTCTTTGACCCCATGTTCCAACGATGGAAAAATCTCCGTCGACCATTTCAGCGTCGTCTTCACACCAGGAAACTCGTCTGCGAGTATTGCCTTCAATGGAAAAATTGACTATACCGGCAAATTCAAGATCGACCTGACCCTGTTGGTGTATGGATACACTGCGATCAACACAACTATCGACCCATGTACCCTCTCAAGTAACGGCTTGGGCATGTGTCCTATTTCATCGGAACAACTGACTATCCCTACTGCCTCGTTGACGGTTGATTCATCAGCTTTAAGCGATATTCCAGGTGAGTGGTCCTAAGCCATTGCGACGAGAAGGAACCCAACCGTTCCCTAATGCATTCAATCTCCCACAGGTATCGCCTATACCGTCCCGGATCTCGATGCCATCGTGCGCCTTCAATTAAAAACCTACACGACCCACGAAGCAATCAGTTGTATCGAAACGCGCGTTCTAAATGGTACGACCGTGGAACAACCGGCGGTCGCATGGATTGTCGCCATCCTCACGGGGCTGGGCCTCATCACCACAGTGGTGATTTCGATTCTGGGACACACCGTGATCGCCACCCACCTCAATTTTCGAACCATGCTGTTCCTGGGTTTCATGCAGACGCAGGCCATTGCGGGCAACGCCGCAGTCAATTTCCCTCCAATCGTTCAAGCGTGGACCCAAACTTTCCAATGGACCATGGGTATTCTTCACACCAGCGCTCTGCAGAGCATCGCGACATGGTTTCAACGTGCGACGGGCGGAACTCCCGCCGATCTATTGACGTTGACCGACAATGAATCTGTTTACCTCGCGAAGCGCTCAACTACCACCACTACCGGAGGAACGGAACAAACCGTGAGGGGAATCGAGCGGGTTGGTTTCCGGGCGGACATTGAATCATCCAACATTTTCATGACGGGATATCTTTTCTTTTACTTCGTCGCGGTTCTCATCATTCTATCCATCTTGTTCTTGCGACTCGTTTTGCCCGCTCTGGCCCGGAAGATCAACAACAACAAGCTCGCAATGGCTGCCAACGCCACATCAGAGTGGCAGACGTTCATGCGAGGCAGTCTCTACCGAGTTGTGTCGCTCGGATACCCGCAGATGTGTGTCATCTGCATGTGGGAGCTGATCCAGCGAGACTCGGCCGCAGAGATTGTTCTGGCAATCACAATGTGGCTTGTTATGAGCATCGTCCTGCTCTATGCTGGATTCCGAGTCTTCCAGCGAGCGAAAGCTTCCAAGGCTTTGAATGAACACCCAGCGTATACCCTTTATTCTGACCCCGTTACTTTGACCAAGTGGGGTTTCTTATATATCAACTACCGTGCTCAAGCATACTACTTCATCATCCCCGTCTTGACGGCTACCGTCGTTCGCGGTATGATCACGGCTTTCGCTCAGTCCGCCTGGGTGGCCCAGTCCATTGTGTTGGTGATTCTGGAAGCCGCTATGATGGTCGTGACCATTGTCATCAAGCCATACATGGATCGTGCCGCCAACGGATTCGCCATCACCGCGACCGTGCTCAACTTTATGAACGCGATATTCATGCTCATTTTCTCCAACGTGTTTAGCCAACCTGAAATGATGACTAGCATTCTCGGAGTTCTGTGGTTCGTTTTCAACGCCGTGTTCACACTGGCGCTCTTGATCTGGTTGCTCATTGGCTTTTACTACGCCTTCACTCTCAAGGAGCCGGAGGGCAAGTACAAGCGCCTCTCCGACAACCGCGACTCCTTCCGCATGTCGGGAATTGAAAACCGGATGACGACGGAGCTTCTCCCGTTGGAGAAGACCGCCCGAGGTGACGACAGTTCCAGCAGATTTGGGTCTCGCTGGAATATTGACGAAACGGGACACGCCGAGTCCAACCATGAACTCAACATGTCCCTGGGCCACCAAGGATCTCGTTATAACATCGATGACCGATCACCGACTCAAACAAACGAAAAGTTGGGTGGGCCTCCACGATCGCCCGTCCATGACGTTTTAGAACCTACCCTTCCTTTGATCCCCGTGAGCTCCGATAACTCTGGAAGGCGATCACCTGTCTCCCCGGCGTACGGCTACCCTCAAAGACGGTAATGAACACCCGTCCACTTTCCCTCTTTGGCAATTCTTGTATTTTCTTTTCTCTTCTTTTCACATGATGCCTATCAACCTTATCCGACCCTTTTTCAACTTCGATTTTCAACCTTTTTTTCTTCAAGATTTTCCCCCAATTTTGTATACACTTTTGAGAGGCTGGCGTGGCTTCTGTACATTGCAAACCTGGCGTTTGGTTCTTTCATACTCGGTTGTTCTTAGTGTGTAAATAATGAACTCACTTGAAATGAACAAAAAATTTCGAAAACATTCAATCCTATACTCGTATACTTGATAGGTAAATACAGCGAAGTCAAATCCATTTATAGTGCCATATACATCGTTCTATCATCGTCCATCTTCCATTATTCATTAAGATTAAAAGTTCCTATGATACATACATGCATTAGACCATGAAACCATTTATACATGAACCATCCCATCCCGGTCTAGACCGCCCGTGCAGGTCATTTTATATGCAAACTCCAAATATGTCCTATGCCAGAACCACTCGACATGCCATCCATCTCTTCCAAGGGTGTATTCACCAAATATGCTCGACGCCAAATAGATCTTGCTGCCGACGCACCAGATCAGTGCTTGGCAGATCCATTTTGTTGGACCTGAGCATCCTCTTCCGGCTCCGAGTCATCAGAACGATCATCTTTCTTCTCACCCGTGGAAAGGAACTTCCACGAGCTACGTCCCAGACAGTACAACCAGAACAGATTGAGACTCTGAAGCATAGCCAACAAGGCAAAGGTAATGATGTTCGAGATCCAGCATTTATACTGCTGAGTCTCCCAATTGAGTTCGTAGGGACCGATAGTCCGGAACTCCGTGAGCAAGGAGTAAAGAACACGCAAGTTCAAGTAGTGTCTCAGATAGATCCATGCAAAGACATTGAGAGTGTAAAAGGGGATGATCAGATCAGATCCGGTGTAGTGGAAGGATTTGGAGACCTGCAACATCCATTAGCACAAAAAAGCCAAGTAAACAAAGAAGAACACACAACATACCGCAAGGAAGAAGTCACTAATATCGTGAGTCGTATAGATAGCAACCCCAATATAAGTAAAATGGAACCGATAACTCAACCCAATTAGCGCCAAAGTAACAATATGATGAGCAACGAGCTCTTTGAAATCCTTCCTCCTCTCTTCAAGTCCCAGCAACATCACAATAGCCTGCTGAGCCCAGTAAGCCGCCTCAAAGAGGTAATAAAACTTAAACGCAGCCTCATGCGTGCGATGCGGGAAACCCTCATACATCCCCGCAGTCCGGAAATACCAGACCGGCGTCTTAGACATAACGTATAGTCCCGCAACACCCGTAGACCCAAAGTAAATAGCCGAATACATCTGCTCCATGAATCGCGCCTGTTTTCTCGCAGATCGAATCCCGCAAAGCTTCGCCAATGGAGCTAGAAGTTCCTGCATGATGAATTCGCGAGTGAATGATAGCACGATTGTGTAGAAAAAAACGAAGGCGATATCCCACAATCCCTTTCCATATTGAACTGGTCCACCCTCTTCTAGTGGAGGCTGTTCGTAGGATAGGAAGATAAACCGGTGAATAACATTATTCGATGTTGGGTTCAGGGCGTAAAGCGAGAGGAAAGCCAAGATAAGGATAAGAGGTACCAACCACGTGTGTTTGACAGCGCGATACTTGAAACGTCTTATCCATGACCGCGACTCGCGGCGCTTAACGTCACCGGAATGGTGTCGGGTGTGTCCATTAGGCTGGACTTGGCTCTTGTTCTCTGCTTTCGCACGCCGGCGCGTCGCGCCCTCGGTGGCTGAGTACGACGCCATCCTCCTATCTTATCCGCCGACGTATTCGTATATGGAAGTCGGAACCGTGGGAGCGAAACGAGTTGAAGTCGTTTCAATTCGGAGGAAGTGAGGATGTCGGTTCTTTGTATGGCTCTGAGGGCCCCTTTTCAGGATTTAAATCATGAAACGGCTTTGCTGATGACCATTTTGCAGATCGGACTTTTCTCTTTCGGGGTAAGTTGGGGGCCGGGCTAATCAGAGTCCGTGTCCGGGGGCCAAGAGTTCCGCGCTCCGACGGTCATTTGCTATTGAACTATCACGGAGATCGGAAATGAGATTTGGTTTTGTTGGGATTTGGTTTGCGTTGGATTAGAGTCTGGTCTGTGACATGTGTACATTCTTGATCTTCTAGCTGGAATGTGAATTTGAGGGTGAAGATCAGTTGGGTTGTATACTTGAATCTCACCCAGACTTTCTCAGCTTAGGGTCTTAGGTCAGCCTTATTGGATCAGGAATTATTACGTGTGATGAAAGTCGTCAAATCCATAGTCAGTTCAGCTTGTACCAGTTGACTCTTTGCCTAATTTTGATCATAATAATTTGCCAAGATATGGATCACCCCTTATAGAAGCCCCTATTTATCACGTGAGCGTCTCATACAGATACTTTTTAGACTTGTAGATTGCACTCTTAGTTCTGATCTTAGACCAGTTCTCATTCCAAGATCATTCCCTTAACAATGTCCTCAATAGTTGATGCAACTATGCACCCTTACTACCCCATTGATCTAGAGATCGCGGGGTACCTGGCCAATGAATGGGACACATTGACCCTAGTGTCAATCTTCGCAACAGGTTGCACGGCTATTTTCCTAGTCACATACCTAATGGTGATGAAAGTGCAGCCAAAGATATCATCAAGTGATCTATGGACAATTATGTGGTTTGTACTATGTATGGGCCCTTGTACCTCCAAAGTGAGACATTAGCTAACAATGAACACAGGTGGCTGTATCCACCTTTTCTTCGAGGGGTACTTTGCCTACAATTTCCGACGTATGCCTAGCATGCAAGATCTATTTGGGCAGCTGTGGAAAAAGTACTCATTATCTGATTCTCGTTACCAAACCCAAGATGCATTCGTGCTGTGCATGGAGACCATCACTGCTATCTGCTGGGGTCCTTTGTCTTTCATGTTGGCCGTGATGATCATGATCCAGCACCCCCTGCGGTATCCTTTGCAGGCGATTGTGTCCCTTGGTCAGCTTTATGGGGATGTTCTTTATTATGCAACCTGCATGTTCGACCACTACATTCTTGACCTTTCGTACTCCCGACCCGAAGCTTCGATCTTTTGGGGGTACTTTGTCTTTTGCAATGCATTCTGGATCGTTATTCCTCTAAGTAAGTGTTGAGCATTATATCTTCATGATCCTCGCTAATTGATTTTAGTTTTGCTGTACAATAGTTTGTCGGTTAGCAAGAAAGCGTTTATTGCTCTTTCGGCTGCAGAAGGGAAAAGAATTCCAAAGACAGCGAAGAAGGAGTAGGTTCTGTCTTTGTTTCAATTTTGGAATTTTTCTCAGCCACATACATGGTACTGGGACTGTGAATAAAGTCTTTTGAATTTCATGATTTCCGAACTTAATTTGAAGATAGACTTGAGGCGGAACTTAACATTGTCTTTCATCGGAATCTTACAAGTAAGCGTAAAATGAAATCAGCTACATGCTCAATTGGTAATGAATCAAGAAATATCTTCCAGCAACATCCATCCTCTTCCAAGGATTGAGTATAACAAAGACAGTCACTAGAATCAGCAAAAGTTGGAGCTAGCGTCGTCTCTATCCCTGCCAGAATCTGGTTCTCTTTCTTCGAAGTGGGATTTTCGGTACGCTCTGCTTCAAGAATTAGATACCTTTCATTCCGTCTTTGATGTTTCTCTTTCAAGAGTCCCTCCTTGTAAGTCCTGAAGTCCGAACGCAACGGCCTAAATATATCTACATTAAGATGGACAAAGACGACCTCGACTTAAAAGTCAACGGCTTTCCTCGAGCTTATTGTAGATTACACAGCAAACGACACACACACACACACACACACACCAAGCCACCCAATCTTAGAGTATATTCTCAACTCAACACCAAACTAGCCGACTTATAGCCTTATATTCAAACGCTTAGCCTATTCATTATTCCAACTTGCCCGAGATGCCCCCTCGTAAATGGTCAGGAAGGGGAATGGATGCCAAACATGACAGCAAAACCCTGCCCGAAGCCTGGGCGAAGCTTGGTGTGCATGAGGAAGAAAGCAAGAAGGCTGTTATCGGATTACTCCGAAAAATCTACATTGCTGTTCAGCCCAGACCAGTCAAGTTCCAGAGTTCTACTGTACGAGATAAACTAAAGCAAGCCATTACCGAGTGCATGGATCAAATGCCAGATGAGATCCAATTTGCAGCCAGGCGTAATAAAATCCGTACTTTACAGAATCTCTACAGGATCATTCAGCTTGAACGTTTTGGTTGGAATCCAAACAGTCCTCCCCGGGTGCCTCGGGGACGTCGACCGGGGCCTTCACGTCAACCCGTGCCCCCGGGACGTGCTCTGCCTCCACGCGAGCCTTGGCCGAGTGTTATACCTGCGGTTGCTCCTATCCCTCGCCGCCATCGCCGCCCTTCATCCGAATTTATTGAGTCACCTGAGACTTCCAGTGGATGGGGCAAAAGGAACTATGAACCCTCAGAGCGGTCGCGGGATGAGGAATCAGAGGAGGGATCCGAAAGCGAGCTTAGTGACGGATCTGAAAGTGAGGCTCAAGAGTCGGAAATCACGACTTCTCATGAACGAACGCCATATCCTCCATCGCGTTATTCTGCTTCTAATGAAGATTCACCTGTTGTGGACGAGGACGAATACGACTACCAGCCTGACTACGACTATGGACCTGGATCTGATGCTTCGGGACGAGTGGTGCCACCCCGTAAACAACCACCGTTCCCTGCACCAAGGTTTATAACTGCTCCTAAAGAAGATCCATCAGACGAAGGGTCAGAGCAAGGATCAGAGGAGGAGCCGGAGCCGGAGCCGGAGCAAGAGCAGGAGCCAGAGCCAGACTCTGAATCTGAATCCGACAACCAATCCCAGCGTTCGATTATCTACGATGAAGTACCCGGAGATTATGATCAAACATCTGATGACCCCGATGGTGATGAAGAAGATGAAGAGCCGGAAGAGCTCGAATCTGATGGCGGATCTGAAGATGAAGATGAACGCTTTGAGGCTGACGAACGGGAGTCTCGTGGTGCCTCGCCAGAAGCAGATGAATCAGAACAGGAGTCAGATCAAGACCAGAGATCTGACAACGAATCTGAACAACCATCATCTCGTGATGGCTCACCTGCTGGATCAGAGGCTGGGTCAGATGAAGGGTCGGAGCAGAAACCTGACAACGAAGATGAAGGCTCCGGAGATGAAGACGCACCATCTCGCGATGGCTCGCCATCTGGATCAGATGAAGAGTCACAGCAGGATTCTGAAAAAGGAGAATCTGACAACGAATCTGAAAAATCATCATCTCGCGATGCCTCACCAGACCTATCAGAGGCCGAATCAGAAGAGCCGGGCCAAGAGCCAGCGCCAGGATCCGACGACGAATCTGAAGACTCCATGGATGTAGATCAACAGCCATCTCGCGATGCCTCGCCAGCTATGTCCGGCGAGGAGTCCGAGGAAGAGCCGGATGAGGAGGCAGAATCCGAATCTGGAGATGATGTAGATGCCCCGGTGAATGACGATCAGATAGATACATCATCTGAAAGCGAACAAGAAGATGGGTCAGAAAGAGGATCAAATGATGGTAGTGCTGTTGAGGAGTCTGAAGATGAGGCCATATCCGAAGCTGGATCTGCAGATGGGTCCGAGATTGCATCCGAAGATGAGCCTGCCGCCGACTCCGAGGCTGGATCCGAGAATGAATCTGAAGGTGATAGATCTAGATCTAGCGAGGAGCCTGCAGCCGAGTCGGAGGCCGAAGGCGGGTCTTCAGATGTGCCTGAAGATGGATCCGAGGCTGGGTCGGAAGACAATAGATCTAGTGAAGAACCCGACGATCTTCCCGGAGACTACAATGGTCATGCTTCCGACGAAAAGTTTGAAGCCGAGTCTGAGGTTGGATCCGATAATAGATCAGAAAATAATAGATCTAGTGAAGAGCCCGGTGACCAGCCTGGAGATGAGTCGGGATCGCAACCTGAAATTGAAACCGATATTGGATCCGATATTGGATCTCGACGCGCATCCATAGACAGCCAAGAAAAAGACCATGACGAAGAACCCGAAGATCGTGGTAGAAAGAGATCCCACAGCGAGCTAGAAGAGGCAACCCAGGATGAGGGTGAAGACGAGTCCAAAGATGACGATTCAGAATGGGCTTATAAGAGGATCAAGTATACATCATCCTCAAAGAGAACTAAGACCGACCTCAAAAGTATCCGCGAAGAAGAGATGGGGGATGCATCTGAACCTGAAGATGATAACGAGTCTGAAAATATGTCCGATGAAGAGATGAAGGATGTATCATCTGCAGAAAAAGCCAAGGCAGGTCCGGCAAGTATCAGTGACGAAGAGATGAGGAACACCTCATCTGCGGAGAAAGCTAGGACCAGCTCGGAAGTTATTAACGACCATGAGATGAAGGATGTCTCATCTGCAGAGAAATCTAAGACAGACTTCGCAAGTGTCAACGATGAGATGATGAAGGACGTATCTGCGTGGAAAACTAAGACCAGCCCAAAGGATATCAACGACCAAGAGATGAAGGATGTGTCTGCAAGAAAAGCTGAGAATGATTCTCAAGAAGACTTTGATTCTCAAGAAGACTCGGATGAGCAAGACGATGGTGCGCCCCTGGAAGATGATGAAGATGACTCTGGAACGAGACCTAACAACGAGCAGGACAAAGAGACAGTCGGTGAATCTGGAGATGAATCCGATAGTGACTCCGAGCAAGGCTCTGACAAGGGGCGAAGAGTTGAGCCTAGTGCAGGGTCACAGATTTATGACGAGAATGACTCCGAGCTAGGATCCGATGAGGAGCTAGAATGTTCACCCGATAAGACAGAAGAATTTGACTTCAACAGACCTTCGGTGGTCCCTAATGCAAATGTGGATATCATCCGAGCCGATGACCCATACCGACCACTGTCGATCAGGCTTAATGATCTCTTGAAAGACCGGACCGACCCTCGATGTCAAAGTGTGGATGGAGATTGGATTGATATATCTCGACTACATATCAAGGTTTTCCAGAAGCACCTGATGAACGAAGGCCTCTTTAGACTGGGTGCAGACCACATCTGGTGGAGTCCTTCAGCTCTGCAGGATATTAACCTTGCTGAAATCCACACTCCACAAGGCGACGAAAGTAGACTCACTGAGTTGAGCATGATCACTGTCATTAAGAGGTCTATTGATGCGTACTACAATTCCGGGCTCGGAATCACCATCGCTGACGAAGGCCGACTCGGACTACCGCGGCCTAGCTTCACTGTTATTATTCGGAATGCCAATACTGAAGGTAAATAGCCCCTTACTGACTTCAAAAAAACATATGATGAATACATACTGACCGTGACTTTCCCATAGGTGGTATATTAGATCGTTCGCGAGAGCCAAGCTTATCACGACCCATTTCGGTCAAATCATCTCGCTATGCTTCCTCGCCAGCTCGCAGCCGGTCTGGCAGCAGTCGTATTAGTGGCTTTGTTGCACCATCCGCAGCCACAAACAAGGAAACTGAGCACCAAGAGAAGTTAGATATTGAAAACCTACCTCAAACTTCCAGCGAGAAGCGAAAGAGCCCAGATTCAGAGGTTGAATCATCTAATCGACCTGCTCGGCGAACGAGGCTTTCCCCAGACGCAGAACGTCCCAATCCTCTGCAAAACCTTAGTGCATTGGAGTTTCACGACGCGAACAAGGCTCAAGACGCATCAGACACCAAAGCGCCCTTTCCTAAAGAGGCTACTTCAGTTCAAATTGCACAAAAGCCCCTTAGAGTGCTAGAAAATCTGAGCTTGTTACAGTTTCACGATGCCATACAATTCGAAACAGAGAGCGTGCGGGGGCCCGAAACTACCAATACTGGGTCCATTGCATCGCCTCAAAAACAGGTTCTCGGCAACTATTGAGAAGGTGCTAGAGTAAGCCCATTCACTATTGAAGGTATTTCACCCCTCGTGCCCCTAGCTCAAGAGCCCCTTGGATCGGATTTATGGGTACATCTTGAACCTTTATCTCCTCCCCAATCCTGTCTTTTTCGAAAGATCAACGTTTGAAAGATATGCTAACGTGTGCCCACCCCTCCCAGTGAAGAATTAACATCCAGACTCTTCAACTTTCCGAACCTTGAAGTAAATCACGCTAGTCGAAACATGGTGTACCCGTCGATCCCCAGGTTACTAGGATAGAAAATGTATCTTAAATTAGTCAATAAAGCCACTTATAATTAAGCATCTCGTTCGCTACCAGCTTCACGTAGTTTAGACTTCCCAACAAACCTAAAATACATACCTCGTCAAACGCGGTTATTTCGATGCGCCAATATGATATATCTCGGGTGTAGAAAACAAACCACGGGAACCGAACTCAAATTGTGCCCTAATTCCACTATGGCGCCCCAATATGCAGTTGATTTCAATATATTGGATAGATCCCATTCCTCGGCGTATCTCGAGGTCAGACATATATTGTTGTCGAGGGGAAGAGGATCGGCAAGAATGCCAGACGTGAAAAGGTGAGAACCCCCGTTTCCCCTCTAAAAGATCAGTAAATCTTCATACACGCAATGTTGCTAGTTTTACTACCTTGTTCCTCGTTTACCATGAATATACTTATAATTTCTTTCTTTGCGATGTTCGCGCTGGGATCTGCAAGCGAGTGTGGGCCAGGTATTTGATTTACCATTCACGTGCAGTCAAGGAATATAAGCTTACACAGTATTTTGTTCATCTCTATCCACAGGCAATTAGTGTGGATCTGGTGAATGTTGCGTTGATACAGACGGAAGTAGATCGTGCGAAGCATTGTCACAATTGTATGAACGTTGCTGTAAGTAGAGCGACCGTGACTGAGAGCGGCCCAGAACCCAGCCCTCTTGATGTTAGAAAGTTTGGCCAACGTGACGTATCAAAGCTACTGGACCGGTGCTTGGCGTATATACTGATCTATGTCCATGTGATGCTGGCCTGGATTGCCAGTCGAGCATTTGTGTGCAATGATTCTCGAAACTGGCTTGGCCAACCAACAAAACGAGGAAAACATATTTTACTGTGCAGAAGAAAGGAAAATCCTAGGATAAAAGGCAGGAAAGGAACGACTTTTGTGCTGAGGCATTGAGGATTTGCATGGAGTTCTGGGAACGAAGTTCATTGGAAATCTTAAATATGAGCTAAAATATAGGAAGTGAAACCAAGGACCACTAGGGTGAATCCAATTACAGTACGTAAATCTATGGCAAATAGTTACATTGTACCTCTGCACTCAATTTGGCAGGTCTTTGGTTTCCGTAAGTTGAAAGAAGTTTTCTACAGTTAACGGGTTGGCAATTTCGAGACTAATGTCTCAAGGGACAACTCTAAATGTACAAATCTCTTATTGATGGCCAAGCACCTTCTTGGGCTCATACAGGTTATCGATGCTTTCTAACTCAGCGGGACTGAGGTCGAAAGAGATAGCTTTAACTGCCTCATCGACTCTCTCCTTCTTGCTCATTCCTAGAATTGGTGCCGTAATGAATGGCTTCGAAAGAGACCAAGCAATTGCCACAGTCGCCATCGACACACCACGTTGCTCAGCGATCTTCTCAATTTGCTCGTTGATTTTCTTGTCCGTCTCAGTAGCTGGCTGTCCCAGGAAACCAGGGCCCAGGCCCTCTCCACGCGTGGTCTTTGAGAAGTCACGCCAGGGTCGAGCCAAGAAGCCCATAGCAACGGGGCTCCAAGGAATCCCACCAATTCCGAATTTTGCACATGCAGGATACATCTCTCTCTCCTCCTCTCGGTAGATTGCGTTGTGGAGGTTCTGCATTGAGATGAACTCTGTCCAGCCGTGGATGCGGGCGGTGTATTGATACTCGAGTAGCTGATGAGCCCACATCGATGAAGCGCCGATGTAGCGCACTTTCCCAGACTTGACGATGTCGTGGAGTGCCTCCATTGTTTCCTTTACGGGAGTTGTGGGGTCGAAACGATGGATCTGCAGCAGATCAACGTAGGGCAAATCGAGTCTCTGCAGGCTAGCCTCGACACTCTCGAAGATGTGCTTCCGGCTCAATCCATATTGGTTCACGTAGCCGCTATTATCTTTTTCATCATTGGTCATGGCCATTGGCTGCTCGGAGCCGCGGCCAACAGGTGCCCAGAGCTTAGTTGCGACGACAATATTTTCACGACGCCATCCATATTTCTTAATCGCCTTGCCGAGGATCTCCTCAGACAATCCATTGGAATAGGTGTTTGCTGTGTCGAACAAGTTGAGGCCAGATTCATAGCAATAATTGAGCACCGGTAATGCTTCTTCCTCCGCGAGTGACCACTTGAAACGGCCTTCCGGATTTCCAAAGCTCATGCATCCCACGCCAATTGGGGCGATGCGAAGACCGCTGCTTCCGAGTTGCACGTATTTCATTTTGATCGAAGTATCTGGGAGGTAGGCATCGAAGGTAAAGTCGGGATTTTGAATCTTGAAATTTCAGCGAAGGGGGCTTCTTATAATAATGCCAGGGTGACTACTTCTTTGGCGCTTTTGAACTTCCAAGATTTGGAGCAGCCCGTGTTTCCAAGGTTCCATGTACATCAATGCGAGATGATGACAAAATATACATTATTGGTCAATCCATCACAATAAGATCCACTATAGGCCAAAATAGGCGAACGGTATATTTCGGATATAAGAAGATAAGCTCCAAAGTCCGCACTCCTGCCTTGGACAATGTCCTTTACTCTCAGATTGGAGTACCTGCTTGATCAGCAACGGAGATATGCCATAAAGTAAAGACCGCGAACGTTATCCGGTTAGCATAAGACCCGCTAGGGATCTAACCGCAATACTATTAGGGTCATGCAAGTTGATGACATGGTGGGTCACGAACCCTTGAACATAATTGTACTTTGCGGTTGCTCCTCTCTCAAACTTAGACCGGAACTCAATAATCAAGTATTGTGAATTTGCCTTCCACTTCCAGATTCCCAATTCGCGCTAGCCAAACCCACAATCTGCTGACATCCACACCCTGCTATCATCAAGTTGCATACCTACTGGATACTCGAAGGCTTAAGTATTCTCACCATACCGAAAGCATGGATCCGTTGGTAGCAGACCTATCTGATCGGCAGATCGCTTTAAGAGCGAACTCTACGAATCGTGGCGGGCGAAGCGGAATGAAAAGCCGCTGTTCCGCATGAGTTGGTTGGTATACAATGTGTAATGGGGAAAAAAGAATGATGAAGAGTGCTTTGAGTCAAGAGATTCAGGTAGACATATCTAGATGGGCATGAATGACGGGGAAACGATACATCTTTCTCCGCGAAAGGTCAGAATACCAGCGAGCTACCCCTCAAGAAAGAGACTAGTAAGCAATTAAGAACAAACGCGCAATAGATAGGGTGATTGTAGACCTAAATCAGCACGGGCGCCGCATCACAATCTTATAAAAGGCCTCAGCATGCCCAATTTACTCCCAGGTCTACCAAATTACACCTAGGCAGATTCCAGCACCCTGAGCACACCCCAGGTAGGCCGAGAAGGTGCCAAATAGATATAAATATTTTGTCCATTTAATCACCATGGATCTATGTACAATCAATTCTCTCTCAACAAAATTTCAAGCAAATGTTCTAACCACGAATGCATCGCTTTCAAAGTTGTATAATATCTTTCATCATGGTTCACGAGGCATTCCACCCCAAGTATATACCCTAATCAATCCTTCTTCGTTGGTGCAGACGTAGGGACATCCATGGCGATCGCCTCCTGCGCCTGAATAACATGCGTAAGCGATTCCTCCGTATTGAGATAAGTACGATTTCCTTGGATGAACCAGAAAGAAATTGAAATAACAAGCATGACACCGAAGACGCCAATTGCGTAGTTCATCTCGCCCCCAGACGGATTGGGCGAGCTTGGGAAGAAGAAAAACACAGTGGTAATGCAACAGTAGATGACGCTGACCCAGTTGGCAGGTGTACCAAATCTTCCTAGGTGAAATTGTCCTCCTGGGGGAAGTTTGTCGCGTCCCACCATGAGGACAACCGCAATGGGAAGACCGTATGAGATTGTCAGTGCGATGGTACTGACACTAAGGATGGCATTTAGGACTGTCTCGGCGAAGAGAAACAGTACGCCGACCAGGGCGATTAGACCACCTTGGAACCACAGAGCTCGGACTGGGGCTTTCCAGGTTGGATCGACGTGGGACAGGTATCGGCTAAATGGCAGTCCGCCGTCGCGAGCGAAGCCCCAGGTTAGGCGAGATGCGGTGGTCAGGATACTGATACCCTGACCGAGACCGTTGCAGATAAAGAGAGCGATGAGTACGGCAGCTCCATCTCTGCCGACGGTTTCTTGGACAAGTTCCATGAATGGAAGGCCGCTCGGAGAGTTGATGACGGTATTCACCTTTTGAATGCAGAAAAGACACACCATCATCAGGATGAAACCGCTGACGGCGCCCGAGAGGACTGCGAAGTATATCACTTTCGGGGCATTCTTGCGTGGCGCAGGGATTTCCTCTACCATGTGAATCACGGCATCGAAAGCTGTGAGACCGTAGGCGGCTTGCACTAAGCCAATGAACCAGACTACTCCATCCGGCCACCCAGTTTGGTTAATCCATTTGCCAAAGACAAATGATGCTGGTTGGTAAGACAGGTCTGATTTGGTTCCAACGGAGATCAGGAGAGCAAGGGAAAAGACAAAGAATAGTCCAAAGAACCACACTCCGACAAAGTTGTTCAACCAGGGTAGGAACTTTTCTCGTCGACAGCCAACAACATTGATCAATGTAAGCGCAAAAACGCAGCCGATATAAACAACGAAATTCAACCATCCTGTCGATGCACCAGTCCACTCAACATCAAACATGACCTTCATCCCCAGGATGAAATTGGTCATGAAAGCAACCTGTGAGGCAGCCAGAGTCCACCAGCCAAAGACATTAATCCAGGCACAGATATAGGATACGAATCTTCCCAAAGGAGTATCCCAAAGGCGATAGATCCAGTATGCCTGACCTAAAGCAGTGGGCATACTACTGCAAATCTCTCCCAATGAAAGAGCCACGCATGTATTGCAGAATGCTACCAGGGCGAGACCCCATAGGATCGAGATTGGACCACCATTGATGAGACCATCCGAAAGATCCTGTGCAAATGTTGACCATGTTCCCAGAACGCAGAAAGCCAACGCTAGCATGCTCCAGATGTTGAACTTCCGCTCAAGGCTCTGGCCGTGCCCAAATTCCGCCAAGTCGCATGCATCTTGGGTATCCTGATCGGTGGGCTTGAGAGTGGTATCGGTTTCCAAGTCCATATTTCTGCAAGGCGGCGAATTTAAAATGCGCGTGGGCTCATTCTCCGCAAGTATCGTATGATGGTCGTGAAGTTGGGTGGTGTGACGCTTAGTATGAATTCAATGGACCGAAATGTTCGACCCCATAGCGACCCGGGGTTTTTTTGTGAATTCCTGGGGAACCCCACCCGTTTCGAGTGTGGGCTCTGGAGGGCATTGTCCTCGTGGGTACACCGAAGCTGGCCCACTTAGCTACCAGACCTTGGAAGTGGTCTGGGGATTAGGCGAAATAGTTCACGTCTTCTGCTGGGTTTCCGCCACGGTGATCTGCGCCGTGGATGTTGGCGTAGGCAGAATATTCCTGGTTCGGAAGGTAGACCCGGATTTATGGCGGTAAATATTCGAATATGAAGTCATTCGGCAAGATGGTCCTCTCACGGCCCAGATCTCGGGGTTGAGAATGCTTGGTTTTGCGGAGCACGATAACTGTGTGATCCGATTTTATGACACATGGTTGCAGAATATGGTCCTAGTTCGGGGGAGGGACTCCCGGCATTCCCCACGGGTAGTTTAAATAAGAAAGCCTAGCCGTTGGCTGAAGGGTTTACCCAATTTGCCGATGTCAGAGAAAGCCGAATGAACAGGGCCAATATCAGCGTGGGGCTCCAGGGCGGCCGATAGCGCTTGGGTGTACCTGCCCAAAACGGGTAAAACCAGCGCGGAGGCCTCAGGCCAAATTCAAGAAAACCGACTTGAACGACTCGGGCCGATGGCAAAGAACGTGACAGTGAGAATTATTGCGAGGGAATTCAAGGCCCAATATGAAGCTTGGTTTTGCAGGTGGACCGGAAAGTCCTCCCTATAACGGATTAGATCGCGCTATTTATCGAGATTTGAGAATATTATCTGGCCAATCAGAGAAGGCCATGGAACCTGTTCTATAGCTACATCGCCATATATGATTAGAATGAGACCCAACGTCCCCCCGTCGCTTTAAACTTCCCCTATATTCACCATGCCTATCTCAAAACTTAAAAAGAAAGATCCTCGTCACCGGTCTCATAAAGGATGCTGGACGTGCAAACGGAAACGGATCCACTGTGACGAAACGAGACCCGGTTGTCAGCAGTGCTCCAAGCGCGGAGTAGCATGCGAAGGATACGAGATAAGACTTCGCTGGGGCGCTGGTATCGCATCTCGAGGTCGATATAACGGTGCCGAAAAACCGATCAAAGAGTCTATACCGCCTTGCTCGAAACGCAGATGGGATCTGAGAGGGAAATGCGAACAGAGGGATGGCGGTGATCAGCAAGGCCAGCCCGTCCTACTTCTTGAACAAAGTTTTACTCAAGGTATGCAGAATAAATCAAGGATTTGATTGTGATTTGCAAATTTCTGTGGTTTTGCTATGGAGACTCTCCAAACTTTATACCGTGCTGACCCCAAGTATAGCCCAACCACTGGAACAACCTGTTTCTGAACGAGCAACAGTCAATATACTTAATGTGCCTTTTGGACAGAGCCCAGAAGACTATATCGACATTAACAGGCATTTTGAGCTCCCTGCATCACTAGCAAATGTGGAACGAGATTCCAGACTGTTTGAAGGAGTACAAGGACTAAATGCTGGTCAATATACGGATAATTTGTCCAGGGGATCCGCAATCATCGCTTGACTTGGAATGCAAGCCATAATGACATTTATCTCTATTGAACATAATAATGTTATGTATAGAATTCCAGAGCTTTTGTGTATGCGTAAACCCCAAATCCTCATTGAACATGGATCAAGACTCAGTAGGCTTGACGTAAACACCTCTTCGTCGAGAACTTCTAATCTCCGGCCACGCATTGAAATCAATCCGGTTTGAATTTGTTTCTTTGTTACCATGTTCCCAGGACCATCTGCATATTTGCTAAGCGATATCAGTCATATCTCGAGTTCGAATATCTAGAAGAACAAATATCTACTTTATGAGTGTTTGAAGATGAATTGAGAAAGTGATCAGGAGCTCACATCCTGAAACACAATGCCGTCACAGGGTGGCCGATGTGGATAGGCCAATAATTCAAATGCAAATAGACTTTGGATCCTCGACACCAAAGAGATATAAGCCAGTTCCCCAGGACTTAGGCTGTTGGAACGATATTCAACATGTGACGGTTTGAACAGGAATTTCCTGTCTATAGACATGACACTCTGAAAATGCAGATTCACTTTTAAAGTTGAAAGCATCCATGGAACTGCTTTAATTGATTTGAGAAGTCTTTCATTCTGAAGACCAGACCTAATTCTAAGGCTTATGAAGTAAAAGGGAGTGGAACGAGAGGTAATTATACTCTTACTCAGACCTTAGTATCTGAGCACTATCCTATTCATAGATTAAGTATCCAACGTTATGCTTATCTAGTAACTAGCGTATTGAAAGGAATAATAGCTACTTAGTGTACTGTAGTAAGATCAGTGTTCTAGGGTGACTAAGTACACAGAAATGATATATATTCGCGCATGTATATAGGGAATTATAATTTGGACCATCTTTTCTTCTACCAGCCAAGGCTAGGTCCTCTTTCTTATCTCCTACTATCTCCAGTAGCTAGACCTAGATCTTGATAGAAGGTAATCTACTCGAAGATGCATGATTGTGTTACTATCTCATGGTCCCTCATCACTATCGTATTCCCGTTCTCGCCGGTGAATGGGTCACCACCGCAACATACACACCCGCAGTTGACAAGAAACAAGAATCGGCTAATTATTTCACCACCGTCTCGCATAGTGGAACTATTTGAGGTTTGAACAGGGAAGCCTGAAAGCGTTTCGCATATGCGTGTGATAGCCTGAGGATGGTGGAGTGAAAATGACATAACAGTGTCGAAAATTCACGCTTTTCCATTCTGAGATATTTTTATCTAAGTCGTCCAATCTGATTCTTATGTACAAAAGTAACGTAACCCGAAAATGACAAACATATAGCTTACAGCTTAGACTTCATGTTAACATGAAC
Organism: Penicillium tannophilum; assembly: GCA_028829675.1. Classification (NCBI taxonomy): domain Eukaryota; kingdom Fungi; phylum Ascomycota; class Eurotiomycetes; order Eurotiales; family Aspergillaceae; genus Penicillium; species Penicillium tannophilum. Next base: position 1,813,943 of record JAQKAK010000008.1, read on the forward strand.
AGCCTTCAAGCTCGAATAAGCATCCAATCCAGCCTCACCCAGTTCCCGGCCAATACCACTCTGCTTAACACCACCGAACGGAATACGCCAATCACTGTCCTGGCTAGAGTTGATCCAGACCATACCAGCCTCAATGCGCTTGGCAACACGGTGAGCACGGGTAAGGTTAGTAGTGAAAACGGCACTTCCAAGGCCATATGTAGAATCATTAGCCATCTGAACAGCATCTTCCTCAGTCTTGAAGCGGCAAATGCACGCGAAAGGACCGAAGACTTCTTCCTGGTAGATGCGCATGCTCGGCTTAACATCGGTGAAGACGGTAGGCTCGATGAAGAAGCCATTGCCAGCACCAGGGCCCTTGAAGGGCTTACCACCGCACTCGAGGGTAGCCTTTTCAGAGGTACCCACGTCAACGTAGGAAAGGATACGCTCATATTGAGCCTGGGTCACCTGAGGACCCTGGAAAGTGTTCTCGTCAAATGGATCGCCGACCTTAGAGACCTTCTTGATCTGGGCCTTGAAGGCTGCGATAAAGCGGTCGTAGATCTCATCTTGGACTAGGATGCGAGATGTAGCTGTGCAGATCTGGCCCTGGTTGTACATGATACCGATGTGTGCCCATTCTACTGCTTGCTCGAGATCTGCGTCGTTGAAGACAATAAGAGGACTCTTTCCACCGGTTTCGAGGGTGATGTTCTTCAAGTTCGCGCTAGCCATCTTCATGATCTGCTTGGCGGTGGCGGTGCTTCCGGTGAAGGCGATCTTGTCCACGTCCATGTGCGAGGCGAGGGTGGCACCGGCAACAGCACCGTGGCCGTTGACGATGTTCACGACACCAGGAGGGAATCCGGCTTCGACGATGAGGTTGGCGAGGAAGAGGATGGACAAGGGGGTCTGCTCAGCGGGCTTCAGGATAACGGTGTTACCACAGGCCAGAGCAGGGCCGAGCTTCCAAGCTGCCATGGAGAGAGGGAAGTTCCATCTAGAAAAACCCAGTTAGGAATTGGCTTCGGATACCTCGGAATGAGAACTCACGGGATGATCTGGCCACAAACACCCACTGGCTGGCGCACGGTGTAGGCGAACTTGTCCACGGTGGTATCAATAACCTGTCCAAACACCTTATCCGCATATCCACCGTAGTAGCGGATAGTCTCGGCGGTCTCGGTCATATCATCGTTCAAGGAAACTTGGTATGGCTTTCCGTTGTCGCAAGTCTCAATAGTAGCCAGAGTCTCCTTGTTATCATCGATGAGCTGAGCGAGACGGTTCATCAACTTGCCACGGTCGAGACCCGACATGTCCCGCCAGCTGGGGTGGTTCAGCGCGGCACGCGCAGCCTTAACAGCGGTGTTAATATCCTCAGCTGTACCGGCATACACGGATGTGATCTCTTTGGCGGTGCTATGAAAAGAATATCAGTCCAGTCCCACAATTGAAGTTGTGCAAACAAGCTCAAGTACACTCACGCCGGGTTGATGCTGGCAATTTTCGCGCCATCTGAGGACTTCACCCATTTGTTGTTGATGAACAACCCAATGGGCTGGGTCCAGGTGCGACCATTGGGTGCGGTACATTGAACTGTTAATGAAGACATAGTGTAGAATGACTGTTTGCCAATATGGGAGAGTCGAAAGCAACGAGTATTAAGTCAAGTACAGCCGGAGTCTTAAGTCCAAGCGGAGCTGGAGCTACGTTATCGTGCATGATTTAGATAACACTTTCGGGTCGACCTCCCGAAAGAGGAAGGCGGATGAGTCCCGCTTAAACTCTGGAGAAGCAATGTAGTCGCCCCACACTCCAGACTGATCTCGGGTTATGTAAGAGATGCAAATCATGGTATTCGAGGCGCTAAACCTAAACAGGTAGGTCCACGCCTTGCCCCAGGACTTATCATTATCTGAGATAGAGAGACACTAATGAATTATTCTAAAAGTGGCAAATATGCACGGCGAGCTTATCTTGTTTAAATTTTCAAGCTATACTAATATGTAACACTCGATCTTATATACGGAAGTGGTACTGTCAGTGGTAAAAGGTAGTACATAAGCAAGTGGCAACGACTTCTCACGTGGCTCCCCGCGATAAAGATAAGCTTGAAAGTCATGACACATGACACACGTGTCGGAGAGAAAGACCAGAGTTTCCAGGTTTGAATTGCCCGATCGGTGAAGGAAGATGTGCCAGGATGCTTGTTCGGGGGCTGCACGCAAGTCCGGGGGATAAGCCGGTGGTCTGATTGGTACAATTTCCCGTTGGTAAAAGACTTTACGCAAAAGATATTACAGGCCAATGCACGTTCAACGGGATCCCGTAGAACTTCTCCAGGCTTTCGCCAGAAACAGCAAACCACGGGAGGCGCTTAGTCGGGTAGAGTCGTGATCCACGCTATCTGGCCCAGACAACGTCCAGACTGCCTAATTGGGAATGTCCATGCGGATTTCTATCCATCTGATAAAAGCGGATACAGACTATATAAGGCCATGGAAGGAAGGCCTTTGAGATTTTGTTACAGCTTCATCAAGTCAATCTTTGATACCCAATTTTCACAATGGCGTCTGCCCCTGATACCACTTCCATCCCGGGTTACACCATCTTCCGGGAGGGAGACTATGACAGTGTTGCTGCGCATGCTATGCTCCCGCAGGGAACTCCCCACCCGCTAGGTACGTGCGATAAGCCAAAAAAACGTCCCTAGTGCATAATCTGCACCACACCCCCCAACAGACACTGATTTGAATTGTGGAATAGACCAGCTTTCCATTAAGGAAATTCCTTTGGCTGCCAAGCTCATCCGCGAATATGCCAACCCCAAGACCATTAAGTTCAACTGCCTCACATTGCGCGAGCCCCCCAAGGCCGAGTACCAGGCCTTCCGCGCTGGAAAGATCCCTGCCCCCGATCGCCGCTGTTTCGCCATTATCCTTGAGCGCGAGACCAGCGCCGTCGCTGAGGTTGTGGTCAACCTCACCACTGGCAAGGTCGAGCTATGGAAGCAGGTGACCGAGGTCATGCCCACTCTTACCCTCGAGGATTTGGATATCATGGAGCGCATCTCTCGCAAGGATTCCCGGGTCATCCGTGCCTGTGCCGATCTCGGTATCACCGATATGTCCAAGGTCTTCATTGATGCCTGGGCCATCGGTATCGATGAGCGCTGGGGTTTCGAGCACCGTCTGCAGCAGGGTCTTGCCTACTACCGCACCTCCGAGTTCGACAACCAATATGCTCACCCATTGGACTTCACAATTGTGGCCGATACCGAGAAGGAGGAGGTCCTCAGTGTTGACATTCGCTTGGTGAACGGTGAGCGCACCGCTGTGCCTCTCACCGAGCACAACTACCTTCCCCAGTACATTGGCGACAAGTACAACCACGACCGCCTCAAGCCCATCGACATCACCCAGCCCCAGGGTGTCTCCTTCAAGGTCCGCGGCAACGAGCTCTCCTGGGCCAACTTCAAGATGCACATCGGTTTCAACTACCGCGAGGGTATCGTCATCTCCGACGTCCGCACCCACGACATGTACGAGGACCGTGAGCGCACTCTCTTCAACCGTATCAGTGTCGTCGAGATGGTTGTTCCCTATGGTGCCCCCGAGGGGCCCCACCACAAGAAGCACGCCTTCGATGTCGGCGAGTACGGTACCGGTCTCATGACCAACTCCCTCAAGCTGGGTTGTGATTGCAAGGGAGCCATCCACTACATGGACGGAATCATGTCTACCGCCAACGGTGAAGCCGCCGTGATCAAGAACGCCATCTGCATTCACGAGGAGGACAACGGCCTCCTATACAAGCACACCGATTACCGTGACGGCACGGTCATCTCAGCGCGCGACCGCAAGCTCATCGTCTCTCAAATTATCACAGCCGCAAACTATGAGTACGGCTTCTACCACACCTTCACCCTCGACGGAACCTACAAGCTCGAGATGAAGCTCACCGGTATGCTGAACACCTACTGCCTCCACCCCACCGAGGAGGCCGCTCCCTTCGGAACCCAGGTCGCTCCTCAGATCACCGCCCACAACCACCAGCACATCTTCTCCCTCCGTATTGACCCCGAAATCGACGGCCCCAACAACTCCGTCGTCCAAAACGACGCTGTCTCCTCCGAGGCCGCCGTCGGTTCCCCTGAGAACCCTTACGGAAACGCCTTCTACTCCAAGAAGACTCCCCTCCGCACAGCCCTCGAAGGCGCAGCAGAATACTGCTACGAGACAAACCGTACTTGGGACATCATCAACCCCAACCGCATGAACACCGTCGCCAAGAAGCCCGTCGGCTACAAGATCATCAACACATCCTGCCCTCCCCTCCTCGCCAAGCCCGGCAGCACAGTCTACAACCGTGCCGCCTTCGCCCGGAAACCTCTCTGGGTCACTCCCTATAAGGACTACGAGCTCTTCCCTGCTGGTGACTACGTCTGCCAGTCTACCGGCGAGGAGAACCACCCCCACAACTCTACAATCTTGGACTGGGCCAACCGGAACGAGAGCATCGAGAACACCGATATCGTTTGCTACCTGCAGTTCGGTTTGACACATTTCCCTCGCACGGAGGATTTCCCTGTTATGCCCGCTGAGCCCGTTAGCATTATGCTCCGTGCTTCCAATTTCCACGAGAAGAACCCTGGTCTCTGGGTTCCTCCTTCTGCTATCTGTGTTGATACCCAGTCTAAGAATGCTTTCCCTACGTCTTGTTGTGCCTCAAATGCCCCGACCAGCTCGTCGAGACTGTAAATGCCCTGGTGATGAAAATTGTTATTGATATGATTGAATATATGTAAATAGGCTTTTCTCTGAATTCATTTGATACACTTCACTTCACTCCTTTTGTACATCACAGTCAAGTTCGGACTGATCTTCAAACCTCCAGGACCGGTAGTATTCACGTAGAAAAGAAGAACAGGAACATGAATGAAATATTTTGGGTATCGAATCGCAAACCTACACAATACAACCAAGAAACCAAGACCAAAGCTTATCCAGAATAAGCATATCAACCCCACACCCCAGAAACCCATACATATAATAATCACAACTCCTTCTCAGCCTCATTAATATCGCCCTCCTGCTCAACCCCAGTCAAAAAGAAATCAAGCTCACTAGGCCCACCCTGCGAATTCTCATTCTCAGCCAATTGCTCCAACAAACTAAGAAACGGATCCTTCTCCAAGCTACCCGTTTCACTGCCAGCAGTATGCGAACCAGACGTCTGTGATTGTGCACCAGGCGTCAGGGCGGTAGTACCATTCATATTTGGATTTGGTGCGTCAAAGGGAAAGGTAGCATATTGTGGATTTGAGGGTGGTGTTGGGGCTATTAGGCTTGGATCCGTTAGGAAGGCTGGCGGTGAGAGACCGAATGCGGATGGGGAGAAGGGGAGGGCGAGGTGGCTATTGTCTGTCGGGGATAGGTCTGTTGTTGATTGGACGGGAAAGATCGAGGAGAGAGAGGGAGATGGATGGGATTGGGATTGTGGTTGGTGGAATTGGAGGGCTGGGGAGATGGTTGGTTGGGATTGGATTTTCGGTACTGAGTTGTGTCTTTCGGAGTCGGGGGTTTGGTTTTTTTGGAAGGGGGGTGTTGGTCTGTCAGGGTAGAATCCTGGGTTTTGAAATGACGGGGGCGCCATTGGGCGTTGGTAGTAGTTTTCTTGACGATCCATGTTTGAGGCACTAGTTTTGATTTCGTTAGTGTGAATCAGGGAATAAGGAGATGGGGAATATATTTACCTTGGACGTAGTTCGTCCCCGGTATCTAGTAATCGAACATGTGCTCCATCCACTGTCAAGCCCGGATATCTGTCGAGGAAATCCTCGAGATGAAACACAGGCGAAAAGCGCATTGGGCTGCTTGCGAGATTGCGCACCAGCTCGGCGTGACAGGTATAGATGGTTTGAAGCAGTTCGCGTTGATGTTGCACTCCTGCCCAAGCAGTTCGCAGCCAGGTCAATTGGTGCATCTCACGAGTCAGAAACTCGGCACTGGATGAGAAGACCTCGCCTTCACGACCTTTGTAGTGCACACCGTGAACATGAACAGTGCCTGCCGTACATACACAATATCCGACAAAGGCAGGCCACTCGACAAGTGGAGAATTGCGGCCCAACTCAACGAGCTCGGCGATGGCGTTCGAGTGGGAGAAACATAAGTTTGTAGCCTCGATCTGCCAAGATTGGTGTTGACCCGTCCCTCTTAGCTCCACTAGGTCGATGGGCAAGAATGGACGATACAGCAAACAGTGGACCAGGTGATAAATCAACTTGCTGAGTAGTAGTGTGGTACTCTCGCGATGACCAAATAATGTCTCAATTGAGGCAAATACATCCTGTGTCCCTGCGGCCCAGATATCCAACTCCTGTCGAATCTTGGACAGGTTCGAAAGAGCATGCCAAGGGAAATGGGAGTCACCTTTGACTCCACCAGCAGCCAAATACCGGTTTGTCACCCCCAGAATTCGGGTAATATCAATGAGCAACGACGCAGCACTCGGAGACTTTCGGCGCGAGTCTGCGGAATATTGAATGTTGGGACCAACGTGGAATAACTCTCCTTCCATGTTCAGACCCGCCGCATGGGGAGACCAAGAAGGTAGACGTAGGACGATAGAGTGATCTGAGATGAGGCATGGACGACGTGACCCACAAACAATAAAGCGATCCATAAGATATACTGCCCAAAATAGTCTGCGCCTCATCTCACGCTCCTGTAGCGTTAGGCTGACCTTGGATGGCACTTCGTGCAGCAAATCCAAAGCGACTACCATAGCCACGCAGCTTGCTATTCGATGTTAGTCAGGGTCAGGTCATCGAGGTTAAGGTAGTTCGTACTGAAAGTCATATATGCCTTCTTTCCCATCCCATAGGCAAAGAAGGCCTGCGATAATAAAAGTAGGGTCTGCAAGGCTTCGACCGTTGGGTTATCCACATCAACCATCCGGCGCGCTTGTAAAGCAGCATCCAAGCCCACCTGTAAGGACTGTTCCGGTTGACCAATCGTGTGTGTATACCTAACGCGCATTAGTGTCCTGTTGTCCGACAGTGCCAAGCCAGCATACCTCAACGTCATGGCCGAGATAGCCATAGCCAAATGTGGTGAGAGTTGATTTGATTGATGGCGCTGTCGCGTACTAGGCTCATCCAGGATGAAAAATGGCTTTCCATGTAATCTTGCGAAGAAGGTGTCCAACAGCATTTCAGATAACACGCCATTCTGTGTCGGGGGTGGCTGGGCAAAGTTGAGCGACGAGCCATGTCCTCCCGACCTCGGGAACTGCTCTGTCTGCGATATAGGAGTGGATATTGACGGTCGCGACTCCCCGGTTGGGTATGGCGAGAAAGCCGAGGCATCAATGGTATTGCGACGGCCATTTGGCTGGCTTAGCGGGAGCTCCTCCGGTATCTTATCCGGGGAGGTGGGCGAGATGGGATTCTTTTCATCCTGGAGTCTTTTTTCCAGACCATCGACTCGCTTCAGTAGGGCTTCCAGTACATCTGTTTTGGGGCCGCGCTTTTTCGGGATGGCATCTGCAGAGACGATCAGATGGTTGGGATCGGCGGGCCGGGGTTCCACGACTCACCATAAACGCAGGCACATTGGAAGACCTTGCAGGCCTCGCAGCTCGGTCGCAGACGATTACATTTGATCTGTGTTGGTTTGATGGCTTATCAGCAAATATTCCGAGGCTATTAAAGATAGTTTGAAGGATTGATTGCGCCCACCTTTCGTTTGCGACAAGATTTGCAGTTCATTGCCTCGCGCGGTTCGATTGTCGCGCGGCGAGGCATAAGCCGGTCGATGCTGACCTGAGGGCGAGACATGGTCACATCTGGGGAGGATGGAAAAGGAAGGATTAACTGAAGAATAACATGGAAGACATGAGCGAAAATCTAATCCTAATTGAGGGGGAACAGGGGCGAGGGAAACGTTGTGGAGAAAGGGAAAATGCGGAGAAGGCAAAAGGTACAGAGAGTGCCGCCGGAGTTATTGTTCCACACCTGACTCTTACCTAGGGGGAACTAAGTAATTTAACTTCCTTGAATCTGTTTCACATAATAGCTAGTTTCACTTAGTCCTTGATTTCTCTTCACCATAGTCTACTCTGTGTTGCGTCCTTAATTTATTTCCTGGTACTAGACCGTCGGGGATCATTACCCGTTTGTTCTTCCCCGCCGTTAGGGTTCGGCACTCGCGATCCTAGGATTACCTCGAACCTATTCCAGTTCCCTATCCTAAGATTTTAAAATCCAAAAATGCCTCAGACCCTTTTCCCCACAAAATAATCCGAAGCGATTTACCCAAAACCTCATTCTGCACGACCAGATCGGGGATGAAGAACGTCTAAGCGCCCGGCGGGGGATTTCATGCAAGAAATTCCCCTTATAAGTCCCGATCGACGCCCACGGCTACTGTTTTCGATACGGAGGTTGCCAGACTGAGTATAGAGAACTCGATTCGAAAATTCTATTCTATAATTCCTGAATTCCGAGGTTCTATGACCTGCAGAAATGCACTCGCGAAACAAGCATTTATCCAACCGAAGGTCTGCACATCTGCACGTATGACTGTAGTGTCAGCCACAATCCCAGTTGGGAAAAGTATATACAAAGTACCCAACACTCTAAGGCTTCTATCACGTCATTCAGCTAAGACACGGCCGCTCTTCACAAACTCTGCCATCTCTCGCGCTCGACCCTGCATCCCCTCTAACCCCTCCACCACTCCATTCCGATCATTCACCGGTCGTTCCTGGCTAACCTTGAAACGGCCCTCGATCCGGGTGATCTCAATCCGCATCCCGACAATATTCTTTTTCAATGTCGCGATGTACTCCTTGGGTGCATCGGCTATTTTCCACGGAGTGTGTTGCCCAGTGGTCGGGTTACCTCCCTCACCATCTTGGAATCCCATAACACCTTCCTCGCCTAACCGGGCAAGGTCAGTCAACTGCTGATGCAGAAACTCGCCCGTATCCTCATCTTTCGCGTCATGGTAGATATGTGCCCGCCCGTAGACCTGTACAGCAGCGTAATTCCACGTCGGTGCAACCTTTCCACCCACTTTGCCCTGCGTGTAGAAATTCGGTGTAATATAGTGGTCCACCGGACTAGTAAACACAATCATGACTTCTTCGGAAACTATGTCGCCCCCGCCTTTCTTTTCAACCTCTGCAGTGGGTTGGGCACGGGTTCCCGTGACGGCTTCGATTATGGCTTTGCTCTGAGGATTTACTCGGGCAATATGTCCCCGCATTGTGCCAAGGAAAGGTGCATTGTTCTCTGTGCTGGTTGGTGGTTTGCTATCCAGGACCCATGGGATATGGCTGCATTGGAGCGTCGGGTGGTTCTCCGATGGGAGGGAAGTGGTCAGGACGCCGAGAGGGTGGGCGCGAATAAAGGCGTGTAGGGTTCGGAGGTCCCGCACGGCATGATCGGGGCGTAGATGCATGACTGAAGGCTTGCATCTATACGTATGTATACGACAAGTGCAAGGGCGCACGCGTGGAGGAAATGAGGGGTACCCCGGATTTGCTGATAAGGCTTATCGGAGATGGAAGGTTCATGAATTTAATGTGTGGACAAGGATCTCGGATGTGCGAATATCTACATGTACAGCATCTATACAATGAACATGCTTGGGAAAAGCTTAGCTTACAAATATTGATTTGAGTTCATTCCTCCAAACTCCAAACAAGACCGAGGCTAACGTCTATTGCATGGCCATCGCCTTCAGCAATATAAAAGTATATAACCGAAAACAAAACAACCGCCAATACCAGTGCTAAGCTACCTAGAACTAGAACAGAGAGCGCCCAGACGCCATGCGTACAAAGTCAAACGGGACATTCTGCCCAACAAGCAACCGCAAAGTCTCAACAGTAGTCCATGCACTAACATCCTCCGACCCATATGCAGTCCATCCGGCACTGGTAGCTACAGCAAGCGGATCACCCTTCCTCGACCCAGTAGTCAAATCTAGATAGACTTTTCCGCGAGTGGTAGTCGGTGACGACCGACCGTTACTACGATAGTGGCGCAGAAGTGGCTGAACCAATAGGGATTTCTCTGGTGGGAGGGCCGAGACGATGACAAAGGGCTGTTCAACCAATTTCACAGATTGGATTGATGTAAATGGTTCCAAGCCGGCGGCTAATGGACCGGAGGCTTTAAATCCGACAGTATAGATGGGACCGACTTCGAGATTGCGGAGTGCAAAGATAGCGGCTGATGCATCCGTCTCGGATCCCGATAGAATGATTGCGGCTCGGCCGCGGTATGCAGAGGGAACGTGGTCTCGTGTTAAGGTTGCGCGGATACCTTTCCAAGCGGTGTTCTCGCCTATAAAACGGGCTGCACCGTTTAATGGCCTATCTCCGACTGTGTTCATGGCGATGGTGTCAACAAGACCGATGGCCCGCGCCGCATCACTGACGGCTGGGATATAGGTCGTTGAGCTAGAAACTGGCGGGTTGACAGATGCACCACCGAACTGGGGCTGCATAATCACAGCCTCCATTGAGCCCTTGGGCCCGCGATCGATGGAGTTAAATGAATGCGGCAAGCCTAGCTCGTTAAGACACTTCTCCATGAACATCGAATGAGGCGTCGCGCGGAATGAGCCGATAGCGTAGAAGTCGCGTTTCGGCAGTTGGCCCATGATGTGCAGGGCCTCGTTGATCTCAGCTGCCGTTAACTGGCCTGGAGCTGCGATCATTGGGAGAAGAGGATGGGTGATTGGAGAGAAGACCGTGTTAAGGGCACGAGAGAGTTGGCCCAATTGGCCCATGTTCACAGCTGATAGCAATGGACCCGAACCACGGTTTTTGATGGTAGAACGGAAGTATTCCAGCTCGTAATTTTCTTCCATTGTCGAGACCATGGCGATCATCTTGACGATGTCGGCGTACTTGGCGCTCTCATCAAAGATGCGCTGAGCCTCGGCGGATGTCCACTTCCACTTTCCTGAGAAATCGTGGAAAGCCGACATAATGGTACTATGCCCTTTGACTTGGGCCAGTCGTCGTCTGATATCCTCTGGCAACCACAATTCCACGTCGACATACTCGACACCCCACTGAATCGCTCGTCGCAGATACTTGTAAAACAGCCAGGGGTCATCCATGGGAAACTTTCCATTTTCCTTAGTACATCGCGTAGTAAAGATAATGGGTAATTCCGTATGCTGTCGAAGCAACATCAATTGCTGGCCCACATATCTAAGACTCGGCACTGATCCCGCTCCAGTTCCAGGCTCGACCAACAGATCCACACGAATCTCCACGGCATCCGAGCCAACAGACAGAATATCCAAATTCGGTAGCGCGGCATGAACATCCGGGAAGGTCGTCGAGATGAAATTCGTCCGGGTTTTGGTACGAAGGTCCTCATGCGGTCTCGTCTGGCCCAAGATCATTGACAAAAAGCGAGTTAGATCCCGTCGCAGGAATGCGCTTTTCGAGTACAAGAATTCATAGTCGCATGTTTCTGACAGTTGATCCTCCGGCGCGGATCCATCCTCCACGCAGTGAGTATTGATTATCACGAGCGACGACCTGTCGCACCCCTCCAGACTGCTGTATAGGTTTTGCGCCCAAACTCCGACCACGACTACATCGCCGACTCGGTTCAGCGTGGCCAAAGATGTCTCTGTAGTCCATGGTTTCCCAAGCACTTCCGCAACCATATGCACGATATGTTCTTGATTCGGTCCGAACACAATCACAATGGTATTGGTCGGAGGCCGGGAGGAAGAAACCGCGGTTCCATTGGTATGAGTTGCCGGAGGCGCAGGAGGATCGACTAAGGTGGAAATGTTGAGGGTGGAAGTAGCAGCATTGTTGTTCGTAGGTGGGCCAGGGTGTGGCAAGGAGACGGCGGCAGTCTCGTCAAGCAACGGAGTCACCATGGGCGGCAGGGCTGTGGGCATCATCTCATAGCAGACACAAGTATGTTCATACTTAGGTTATAGAACCCGCCTTGAACCAGATGTGAAAGGACGTTCGAGGCTGCAAATAATGTCGGTGTCACGGTATCAAGGTGTTAGGGGTCGGGAGAGCTTTCCCCAAGCCACGCGAATTAGGCTTTAATTTTGGATTGTTGGGATTCCACGAAAGGGGGAAATGAAGCACGGATATCGAAGAGAAGGTAGCATCCGCGTCGCATGAGCCAAAACGAATTTTGAGCCTAGGGGCAAGGTTAAGGCGCGCGGAGTTCAACCGATGTCAAAAGCCAGTCAATTCCATTCGGCCGCACGGTAGATGGATAGAGTTTAATACGGGGCAGGCGGCAAAACTGGCCATGTACCCACGGCATCGTAGTGCGACATTAGATGGAAGAAATCGAGTTGCTAATGCACAATGCGAGGATCCATCCGGGGCGCGGGGGAGAATTGGACGGGGATGCATTTCTCCGCCAATCAGCGATAAGATTGATAGCGGTCGGAGAGCTAGCCGTGTATATGAACGGCTTTTAGTTGCTAGCAGAGGTGGCAGCCTCTAATTCACGGATTTAAGCATCGGACATCTATCAAGACATTGAAAAACATTCTTCACAAAGAATGATCAGCTGTTAGTACTACCTGGGGCCCGGATTCCTAAATATGCATAATTCTTGGCATACTTCCTCGAACAAGGCAGTAGACATATCTACGACCTGATACGGGGAAAATCTCCGCCTACAAAGAAGATCCTCCCATTGTGGAGCCAATGACTCCGGGGTTATCGACTGGATAAGATATGGGGCGGAAATTGACCTAGCAATGCTTGGTGCTTAGTGGCAACTCACATAACTGCCCAGATTGGCCGACTACGGATAGGAGAGATTCTAACAGGCTAAAAGGTAACATTGCTTTGCCTGACCGGTTACATCTAGACTACCTCGGTTTAGGCTGTAGCAGTCCTGAGCAAACTAAAGCCAGAACTTCACATATCAATGGTATATTCAGAATCCAGTTCATATTCACAGGTCAAATACATCATTAAACATTCAAACACGGAAATTATCGTTCTTCGTGTCAATATCCACCCGACGACCATGATTCGGAATGACCAGGCCAACGTATCATAGCACAACGTTGAAAATTGAAAATATTCGTCACACTGTACTCAAACAGAAACGAGGGAAAAAAAATACCAACCGAATGAAGGGGTATTGAATATGAACCTTAACAAGGAAAAATAAACATGTAGGAAGGAATTTGCCCACCAAATCAAACGATGTATCGCAAATAATGAAACTGGCCTAGATTCCGTCTTTTGTTTTGTTCAATCCACCGGGCATCAAGCCAAGAGAAACACTATGTACGAGAAAGATGACTGGGGGAATAAACTGCGTTCTATCAACAAGACAAGGTGGTAGTAACCCCAGCGGGAATTGCGCCAGAGCACAGATGAGGGAGATAAGCTTCAAGGTTTGATCGGGAGCATGTGTGACCGGTACCAGTGGAAAGGTCACCGATGTTATTCGGCCTGGTCCTGCAGAAAGCCTGCAAGAGCAACAAGAAAAAAAGCAAAAAGAAGGCAGGGGTAGTGGAGCTGGCTCAAACGAGATTCGAGAGAATAAGGGTGAAAAGATTCAGCCCGGCCAGCGGTCTGTCTTTCCCGGGTTGCATCACCGTCCATATAGGGATGATTGGTACCGTCCATGCATTGCCAATCTCTTGGGCAAACACGGGCGAGACTCGCCCTCGGGGAAGTCGAGTCCGAGCCGAAAGCCGGATGATTTGTTTCAGGCAACGGAGGCCAGGTTGGAGGAGATGCAGGAGGGAGGGGGGCCGCACGCGGCTACAGGTAGTATGTCCGGACGATCTCTGAAGAATTCACACCAATTAACTGGACGGGGTGATCGCTAATCCATTCATGAGCTTAGGCAGTGGCTTCCTACGGGCAGTATTTGCCGTCTTAGAAACCCGAGGCGCCCCGTGAATCATGCGGGGCTCTGTCATCAGACTTGTGTCCAATTTTGCCGGTGCTATTAAAGGATTATTAACTCAACGGTAGATGAAATACAACGGCTAGGCCTACTCACCTCGAGTGCTGATGCGAGTGTAATCTTGTGAGAGATTCTGCTGGCTACGGCTGGGGGCGAAGAAGGTCGCGTTCGCAGTCCGCCATAAATGGTTGGAGGTGTCAGACAAGAAATCGGTCATAGAACGACCAGAGAAGATTGATGTCCGGCCACGGTTGCGCTTGGACAAGACAATCTCATCGAATAAGGCCATCTTCGAAGAATCCTTGGTCTTGGGGTTTGTGCGTTCACGCTCACTGATGAACTCGTTGAATCCTAAGTAATTGTTATGAGCTATTGTCACCGGACCAGATTAAGGGTCATCGCTTACCTTGAGTTTGCTGGAGAACTGCAATATACTCAGCATGCTCAGTTGGAAGGCTCTTCATGAAAGCATCCATGTTGAAATTGTAATACATGCCAGCTTTCTTCTTGTCGCCACTGGAAGGCACAAGATACTTCTTGTAAGTGTAGAATAAACTGGCAAAGCATCTCACGAATGCAGCGCGAACTTGATCAGCGTGGAAAGCTGCATCGCACACTAGGCAGACCTGAGAGGCACAGCGGTTGTGGACGATCATCTTGCACGAAGAACATTTATACATCCCCTCATCAGCTCGTTCGTCACAGATGGCACAGACGATCTTCTCGTCAAATGGCTGAATCTGGAACAAGTGGCCTTCAATCCAGCAAGTGCCTTCAGAATTGCCCACTGGATGAATGGTAGCCTGCGGGACAATGGTGGAGGCGGCGATGGTGGAGGCGGCGTACACCGAGGGGGCATAAGTGGATCCTGTGCCATATTCCGTGTTCAGAGTCGTGACTGACAGGTTAGATGTATGTCCTAGGAATGGAGCACTCGGACGCCGGTTCATGCCGAACGAGGAACTTCTGCGAGACGCAGCATCGAAGTGACCCGAACGCTTCTCCCGCAGCGAAGCTTGTAGAGCCATACCAGAATCGTTCCGTGAAGAAGGGGTAGGAGGGGGTGGAGGGAAGTGACCCGAGGTTGGAGAAGTCTCTCGCGGAGAGGGTGGGGAGGTAGCAACTCTGGAGCCCGCACTAGTCCCATGACGATCGGAGCTCTTCGAAGAATAGCCTCGAGAAGACGCTTGCTCATGACGCGCGTGAAGGAAGGCATTGAAGATAGGTGGGTGATAAGAGTTGGGAACCACGGCGGCGGAGCCGAATGCGCTGGAATTAAGGCCCACATACTTGGCAAGGTTGGTCGCCGGTGCTTTGGAGTTGTAGGTGGCAGGAGATTCTGTCAAGAAAGAGTCCCAGGGGTAGGTCTCAATCGCGTATGCCGGAGGTCCAGTTGGAACACCACATCGACTATGATGAGGAGCGGCCAGTTGCAGAAGTGAGAGAAGTTTCCTGCGCTGGTGGCGAGGGAGTGGGGTGGGGCGAATAGTACTCTCAATCATGTCGTTATCCAGATCCACCAGGACAAAGTCGTCGGTTGGTAGTTCAACCTTCTCATAGCGGCGTTCAATACCGATAATGTAGGGGCAGGGTGCTTCGATGGCTTGGATCAAACGTGCCGGTAGGACCGGAATGAGCACACCGGTCCATTGCAGTGGGAATAGAAGGTCAACCAATGCTCTTGTCGCAAGGTAGAGCATGGAAGTATGCGAGGACAAGAAAATGATCCGGGATTCGGTGAGGGCATATTCGAATAGGATCATGATATTGGGGACCGATAAGGTTCGGAACAAGGAGTAAAGATCAGTATTGCGTGATCCTGGAAGTTCATTGGGCGCTTCTTTCCGGGCGAAGAGGCGCAGCTCTCGTATTGCAAGCTCCACCTGTGTCTTTGAGGACACCGGACAGAATGCCTCTGTGCAAAGGTTCATCACATAACGCTCCAAGGGTTGCCAGACACCCATACGGGGAGAACTAGGAGGAACACGCTGGACGGAATTCTCTGTCATTGGCACAACAATTGCTTTCAACCATTCTTTCCAGAAAGTGGTCATTGTGCTCTCTCGGCCAAGAATACCGTATGCTCGGGGAATCCAGAATCCAGTATCGCCATCAGTGAGGCCTTCAATCTTCGAGGCTGCACCATGTCGAACCGGACGCAAGAGGTCTGTCATGAGGCCAATCTTCTCCTCAACCGCACTGATCTCATCCTCGAGTTGCTCACGGGATTCGGAGCCCGAAGGGACATTCGGTAGCTGGGCAAGAAGCTGTGACAGCTTCGCCCGCTCGGAAGCCAATCTTTCTCCCAAACTCGCAGCCAATTCCCGCTCTTCATCCGTCATATTGTCCTTGCGCCATTCCTCGCAGCGCTTTTCAAGCTCATCCGCAGCTTGAGAGTTTAGAGGAATCCAGATGATCACGCAAATCGCATGAAGCTTGGAGCCATTATCCGTTGTCATGGCAAATCCGTGCCAAGTCGATCGCGGTCGTTCATCAGAAGAAACGATGTTGATATCATTCGGGAAAGCAAACATAGGAACGTAATCTGGGAAATTTCCACGCTGCTTCAACTCTTCGGACATATTGCGGGTGGGGTAACGGTCGAGAAGGACAGGCTCAAATCGGCGCTTTAACGGATGCATTGAGGGCGAGAACTCGAGGGGTTGAGGCACAGGTATTACTGAGTTATAGTTACTGAGTCGTCGAGACGTTCGCACCGAAGCTGCAGACGAGTTCATTGTCAGCAATGCACCAGAATACCAATCTCCCACGCCAAGCTGCTGGCGAACAGAATTCCCTTACCATGTCGGGCAATGGACGGTTGTCTTTTCATGCTGTTCATATCCCGGAAAGCCATGTGTCGTCGAACACTCCCGATACCTGATCTAAGGAGACCGGGCGACCCTTGAGGTGAATCTTCCGAAACAATCTTTTGAGTCCGCACCCGGGATCGAGGACGAGTATTCTGCGTAATGGCGCCGGCGCTCACATTCAAATCCGTCAAAAAGGTATCTCTCTCCGACGCGAATTTAACCAATGCTTGGTCGAAATCAAAATCCTCGGAGAAGAGCGCGGAGGCACGCAACGGCGACGACGCGCCCTTAACCGTCATACTACTGCGGTTGCTGTTCGCGCCATTGGTTTGCCCCGAGTCCCGAGAAACAGTAGACAGCCGCTGTTGAGATACGCGACGGCTCGTATTCGAACCCGTGTACAAAGTCGAGACGGGCCGGGAAGTACCATCCGCGGGATCCTCTTCTTCGGCATCCGC
The DNA here is from genome assembly GCA_028829675.1 of Penicillium tannophilum. NCBI lineage: Eukaryota > Fungi > Ascomycota > Eurotiomycetes > Eurotiales > Aspergillaceae > Penicillium > Penicillium tannophilum. The sequence goes on from JAQKAK010000008.1 coordinate 1,831,150, forward strand.
ATCTTCTTGGATGGCATCGGCGAGGGCCGGCCCCGGGGATGCAGCGCCATTGATACGATATTCCTCGCCCAACCGCCTATATGTGTCGAAGACCTCGGATCCGTCCAGACCAGCAATCCAAAAGTAATCGGCCAGAGGGGCGCCCTCTAAGGAGCTTGTTGAAGACATAGTGCAGTCTTAATAAACCAATTACCCTGGTCAATGTTCCACCGGAAAGCCCTCTCTCTTGTCACCACATGGACTGCAGAATCCCCAACCTTATCAATCAGGGGTGTGGATAGTTCCGACAATAAAAAAAAACCCGCGCGGGGAAGGAAGCGACGGGAGGGACCGCGGAGGAAGGGTACGTGGCCTATTATCGGAAAGCGAGGATACGGTCGGGATTGATCGATTGAGTACTTTTGAACGGACTTGGGGAGTAAAGAGGGAGAATTTCGGGGATGGAGGAGGGGCGAGGGGTTTGGGAGTGAAGATCAATTTTGGGGTGGGTTTGATGTATGTGTATGTATGACGGGGAAGAAAAAAAAGGAGAGAATGAATATGACGATGCCCTAAGCAAAGAAAAATAGACGAGAAAAAGAGCAAACAAAAAGGCAAGCACGAATGTGGGGTCAGATTCTTTTCTTTTCTTTTTCCTACTCTTTCAACATTTCTTTTTCTCCCCTAGTGTAGAGGTAAGTTACATGGGCGGATGGTTGCGTACACATTGGTAATGCGGATACAGTTTAGTTCGGCACAGACCAAGTACTTTTTAGCTCCTGCACACGCACGCCCCGAACTTTTCCCCACTAGAATCAAAAAGAAAAAAAAGTCATGATAGGACTATGGAGCTCATATAACTTTCTGATTAGCCTTATATTAAACAAAAGTACCGTCTTCATTAACATCTATCTATAACTATTTCACTATATTCCAAGACCCAGGGGTTTATCATACGGAATCGGCCATGATGCACAAGAGTCTGACACGGGAGAGCGTCCTGCAGGCCATTACACGGTAACTGGCCGGTTACAAGTGATTCCAGACCATCGGGGAAAAGATTGACAACCAAGATATTCATAGATATGAGCACGAGGAGCAAAAAAAAGAAAAAAAATATATATCAATTAAACGCTTCTCTTCTATGTCTTGAATATTAACACGAATCCCCAATCTCCTAGATTTGCAACCTCGGCGAAAGTCTCCACCAAACATGCAACCGACCGATTCACCTGAGCTGTTTGGTTCAGTGGAGCTCAATCTGCCCACACTTGGTTCGGAGCGGACTCTCTCCATTAAGATCCATTCAACCGTTCACCCAAAGCACTGGGGCCGACTCCGTTCCACGGTTAGTCCAACATAAATTCGGTCCTTGCCAAGCGACATCGTATCAGTCTAATGCACCCCTGGAATTCAAAACCTTCAACGGTCGAACTAAGGACTAAAGAGTAAAGAGTCATGGATGGTTCGTCAGGGCTCGGAAATGTGATCACAATTGGGGGCGGGATATACTAGTAACGTCACTTTGATCCCCTCCGTGAGACATGGCGTTCCTTAGAACCGCTGATCCGTTGCATGGGATTGGTACAATGGCTTTTATTCTTACAACGGCAACTCTCCACCGGGTTGTCACCTATTTTTCAGGGTTTTCTGAGGAGTCCATGGTAGAGAAGAAAAAAGAGAAATGGGGGACTTCCGATGGCTGAAGTTGCATATCAGGGACTTATTGTATGCTATCATGCGATCAACTCATATATAGTCCGACCCATGGATCGGAAGGTAATCTAGAGGATGATCTCCTAGATAAACGTATCTATGCCACTATAGTGGTTCTACATGTTATATTACTCTACAGCAAGCAGTTCTCAACTCCATCAACTCCATAATCGAGCTTGAGTCAGGAGTCAACAAAAGTGGAGGCCTGTTCCCCGGGGGAAGCGATCCCTACCGAATCAGGAATGAAGGTGGAGCCTTCACTGAGGGGTGCGAGTTTCTCATTGGAATTTTTAGCAAGTGTACCGGAAATACGAACCTAAAGTTACTATGAAAAGCCCACACACGTCGGGTTAAACACCAGTGTATACTGATGGAAATACTGCTCAATCCGAGATCACATCTAACCCCTTACTTATGTTCTACAGATACACATTCTGGACCTGTCATCTCATTAGTGGGGATTTGATTTCCACAACGCTCACGGTAACACCAAACCCCGAAGAAGAACCTTACGTGTCGGGTGTCGGGTGTTGGTGCACCAATAGCCCTTTTTGTTATGCATGCGATAGGCTACGGCAAGGTTATCCCAACCTGCACCTGTCCTTCGTACTTAATCTTGCAGGAAAAAAAGCGGTGGGCAATGCACACCAAAACCCCTGTGTAAGCTGAAGATTTTTAAATTAAGAGCGGGTCCTATCTAACTGCAAGAAAAAAAAAAGAGTTATATTTTACTCAGGTTATCGGGTACTATTGATTGATCATTGGGTAAACAACATGGTTGCATCTAGATTGCTCGTGCCCGGTCTAGGCTGAGCTGAGCTGAAAAGTCCAGTGGGCTGGGATCCACGCTTCATCAGGTGATGGGTCTAGACTCATACATGAACGCCCAGCTAAGTGGTCGATCCTGGGCTAGAATTCTGTATACATACCCAAGTCTTTGTGGAAATATAAATAATTGATATACAAAAAAATAGCTACATATGGCTTCACAAACTGGTGATTGCGTTTTAATGGTATGTAGGAGATCCACCAGGCCTGGGCCGTGGAACTTCAACACAAGCTGCATGGCAAAAGCCGCCGTCCGAGCCCCATGCTTGTGGCGCCAGGGACTTGCGGTAGGATGCGGCTCGGCATATAGTTCTAGGCTAATCAAATCCTGGGACAATTCAGCCTTGTAGCTCACCGAAGTTCTGGAACCCAATGTCTTCATGGGTACTCGGCTAAAATACGTTTCTTGATTACCAGTCCTATACAATAAGCAACCTTAGCCGAGTCAACACTCGCAACTACTTTAGTATGATAAGATGCCCGAAAGAATCCCGATTCATTGGGCTTAGGGTATGTACGTGTTCTACATTCAAGGTTTCACAGCTGTTCATGGCCCACTCGTGCCCGGCAGCCCAAACGGCTAGATGCACCGGGGAACTCGGCCGGCATGTCGTCGTCAGCGGGAGCGTTCCAACAGGCTCACACCGTGTTTCATGTGCGTTTCCGGCTCATGAGATTGCCGGTGGTAAGGAACCCTTTGTCCCCCATGGCGCCGCGCCATTCGATCGACAACTGGCCCAAAGTGGCACGCCCGTCCCGCCTTAAATCCTTCTGGAGCGCTTCGAGGCCTTCCTGGCAACCCTCTTCCTGCTCCACCAAGAATGCAATTTGCAGCACGTCACGCGGATTCAACGTTGGAGGTACCGAAGCCGACTCGTCCAAAGCATCCCAGTTGAGTGATTGGGATTTGAACGGTGGCTTGGGGTTCAATCGTGTTTGCTGTTGCGTGCGTAAGCCAAAACTTAGCCTCCCAGTTGAAACGCATATGTATGCCCGAGGGATTGCTTACCTTGACCACGACTGCTCCATCCCCTACATTTTCCAGTTGCGCTTCTAATGCGAAGCGGACCAAACGTGTTTTCCCATATGGGCCGAGTGATTTGTTGTTCACTTCCAATGGCGGCAATTCCGACGCCTTGGTCCGAACGCTAAGGCATGGCTGCGCAACAAATTGGTACAGTTTGCGGAAGGTCCGAACTCTGCCACTGGCTGCTTGTGAATCCTGACCGATCCTGGTCTCTGAATAGCTCACACTGACGGCAAGAATATGATTTCCTTCTTCTTTGAGATCATATCGAACGATCTTCTGCAATGACTCGCCAATTTGCAGGCCATTAGAGTGCGCCGAGTCGTCCGATGGTTCAAGATCTAGAGGCGCCACGGATGATGGGGTTTGCATCTCAGCCACAATGCGCACTGATGTCACGACCCGCCCGGTTTCATCGCCGTTAATTTCATTATTCGCGCTAAGGGTGCAAGCAAAAGTTTCTCCGACGTAGACCGAACCGAATGCCGGGGGAAGAGCAAGCTGTGCCTTGCATTAGCCAATTTTGGACCAGCCTAAGCCTGAGGATCGACCCACGTTGGGTGTGATTATAAACTGGTCATCGGAACCGGCAGACGGGAAGCCTAATGAGGCCTTCGGGGAGATCTTGGTGTTGGCTGCAGGCAGAGGGGATTGATAGGAGAGGGAAGGTCGAGAGAGCCTAGGGGACGTCAATCATCACAATGTGGCGATATCAATAGAGCTGTGAGCTTTACCGTAATACTGAGTTTCAGGATTGTCGTCAGCTTGGTCCGCAATGTTACTCCACAAGACTTACCCACCTTTTAGGGAGACCCCATGGGGCTCCTTTGGGGCTTCGGCACCCGATGCAGCTCGAGAACGTGCCATCAATCAGTAGTAGGGAGAAATATGTGATCTAGGCCATCCTCCACGAGTCATGATAAGGTCAAGTTGATTGCATGTGGGCGCGATAGCGATAGCAAACGGGGAGCAACAAACAGTGCAAACACTCTGGGGTCAAATCTATGCTCTTCCGTTTGCTATACTAAGTCATAGTTTGTCTTTTTGCTTCTTTCTCCTCGAAAATTTTTCCCTTCTCTAGTCTCCTTGAATCACATCCTTTGATGTCTTCAGGAACATCGAGGGCCCCGTGTCTATTCAGATTTGGACATTCATGCCAATGACGTCAGCCTCACACCCATACACGTCGTTCATCAGTTGATACCTGAAACTATCCACCAAACCACTTGCATCCTCTTGTGTTCACTTGAATATAGGCATCAATTTGTGAAGCATTCTTCACCTTACCATTGGCATTTTCCGTTAATTCTCAGCGAAGATGACCGGTTTAAAGGAAATCATGCGACAGGAAAAGAAGAAATGGAACCAGTCATCCCCTGATCCTGCAAAGAATGCCAGACAGGCTGCTCGCAAGCCACCTACAAACCGTCGTTCACGGTTGAATGATGATTATCCAAAGATACCCGTTGAGCCACCGAAAAACGGGAAGACCACCCATCCACATCATAATGTTCGGCCTGCTAAACCAGCCAAAAACCAATCAAAGACCACCAATCAAGGACCACGACCTAACACTAGCAAGCCATCATCAGGCTCAGATGGGGTTGAGCGGCGGGCTAGAAGATACCGTGATCATGCTCCACAGACTTTCCTCGAAAGAATTCGTCGCATCAGATTCCAGAGGTACGTACGCTAGTATATTCAGTCACTATATTAAATATGCATTTGCTTACAGTACATTAGAATGTTCGTTGTGGGACACACAGTTAATGGACTACTGAGTGAAAATCCGGAGATTTCATTCGATATTGTCGGGTCAACCGGCAACATGTACAAGACCACCATCAGGAAGGAACCAACATGCGACTGTCCCGATGGGAAGAGTGGCAATCAGTGCAAGCACATCTGTTACGGTAAGCCTCGAATGTCTCCTTTACTAAAAGGCTCTGCCTCTACATCTCCATCCAATTATTTATACATTCTCTCCATTCTTACTGATGGCATGCACAGCTCTTGTATATGTTCTAAAGGCCCCAGGAGAACTCCAGTACCAGCTGGCTTTTTTGACCTCGGTAAGGTGCCCTCTAATGCTATTGACATGCAGAGGTCTAATGTGTTCTCCACGGTCTAGGAACTTCGCACAATCTGGCAAAGCTCTCCTCTAAGTCGACGTCAGTCTGCCCCTATTGATCTTGTCGATGGCGTGCGGAAGCCCATTGAAGGCGACTGTGCCATCTGCTTCATGGAGCTTCAACCGTCTGAGGACATCGTCTGGTGCAAATCTGCCTGTGGTAACAATATCCACAAGGCCTGCTTCGCTCAGTGGGCAGCCACCACTCAAAAGTCAGGAGCTGGAGTGCGCTGTGTCTATTGGTAAGTCTTGGATATAAGTCCACGGATACAAGTCCACAATGGATTGGGCTGACTGTTCATTTCAGCCGCACAACCTGGAAAGAAGAACCCCCCAACCTCGATATCGAGACGATTCGACAGAGCGGCAATGTTGGCGACGACGGATACCTCAATGTGGCGTCGCAGTTCGGATTATCTACTCAGCGCGGTATGAGTCCTCCTTTGTATCCCCACCCCATTCCATCCATTCACCTGGCACCTGCTAACACTCATGATCCTGTACAGACTATTCCGTGTACTCGCCTTTCTCAACTGCCCGACCATCATATTACTCTGGGCCGCGACAGTATGCTAGTAGTAACTATTATTACTAGCCTGATCCCCTTGCGAACGAGCCCAGTTGGACTCCTTATACCCGCGGCGCTTGGCTCTACATTGGATATCAAGAGCGCAGAATTAGATTTATTGAACTTGCTTTGAGTTCGAAGGCGAATGCGGGCTTACCGTGCAGGATGCTTTCATTATACCAGTTAACTAAAGCCGTTATGACTCGATACTGAATATCAATTATATCATGTTTTGTATTATATGGCATCTGATATAAAATTCACTAGCCGGCATTCAACCAACACACATATAGGAGTTAAGGAACACCACTTGGGCGAACAAAAAGATTCGAAAAGAGAGAAAAGAAAAGAAACGCCTCAGCCAGGTCTTGAACCCCCAACCTGCATCTCTAGAAATCTAGGGGAAAAAGGTTTTGAAGGTACCTGAGTCAATTTGGAAACAACAACTTATACGGCCGCATTTTATTCTCAACTCCTTCGCTCTCACCCCATTACACCCCCATAAAAACTCTCAACAATATATAAAAAATGTTAATATGATGAAAAATAAATAAAAAAAGAAGATCAGTACCTCCTTGTCCCTAGCCCCTAGGCCAGATCCCACCCATCCTTCATTAACATAAGCCGTTTAACTAGGACCGGAAATCATCACTAGCCAACGCACTTGTCTCAAGCGAACTTGATCAGGTACCGCAGAGGGACTTTAACCACTACACCGGCAGGGGCCATGTTTACAATATTCTTTTTTGGGGGGCATAAGGGAACAAACACTAACTTTTCAGTTTCTTTTGACTGCACCCCTCTACACCTGATACTCTGCACTCTATACTCTACACGCTCTCGACCTTTGGTATTTTTGTGTATTCATGTTTATGAAGCCTTATTGATTGTCGGTAATAATGGTCAATTGACATGAATATATTCCTTGTCGCCTAGCAAACCAGCCAAAATGGGTATCATAGCACAAGGCCCAACTTAATCCGTAGAAAAAACCCAGACGCCGCGACCACATGCAATATAAATCTTGAACAGAATAGAAAAATCACTCCGACTTCTTGATCCGCCGGCCTCCACGAACAACAGCCATGCTCACAGCTTCTTCACCTGTCATCCAGGATGGCATTCGCTCAGGATCAATAACACCCAACTCAGCCAGTTTCCGAATCCCACCAATGACATCGGCTCCAGAGAATGAGAGTGACACAGGAGGTATTGGCCCAGCCAATCGATCCACACCATCATCCTCAATACCAGCAGGCAAATCTAAAAGCCGAACATCCAGACGATCTAACGGGGCCGGGGTAAGCGAAGACCCAGCGGATCCAAAGCGCGACTCGACAGCCAACCGCCTCTTTTTAGACATCGGAGATAATGGGGCAGAATCACTAATACCAGAGACACGTTTCCTAGACGTAGCCGCAGGCATCTGTGATTTGTCCACCGTATTCCCATTCTCTTTATCCTCAGCATTGACAGGTTTGTGCCCCGCACGCATATGTTCCTCTGGAAGAACCGAATTCGACGGACGAGGATCCAACGGACTCCCTTCAAGAGCGGCATCAGCAAAGATACTGTAACTGCCATTCGCCGCAGTCGAGCGACCCGGACCGCGCAGCGCTAACAGGGTCGGTAAATTCTTCGCCGCTAATGCAGTCGCTTTAACGGTATATCGCTCCTGAGGACGTGAAAGCGCCTTGGGAACAGCATCGCGCACTAAGCGCTGAAGACTCCGCGGGTCAGTAGCGATGGAACTAGACGGCGCAGGCGCCTTCGAGCCAGATGATGCCGTAATAGAAGTGTAAATGTACGGACAGCTATCCGGGAAAGCGACATAAATGACACGAGACGAGTCGGCAAAGACTTCGGGCGTTTGTCGGGGAGTTTGATAAGGTGAGTCGAGGATGAATATGCGTAGGAATGTAATTGGGAGTGTTGACGAGCGGGATAGATGGTAATGCGCCTTGACTAGCGAGGCGATTTCCTGCTGCAGGGCTTTCACAAAAGTTGCAGCTTGGATGCGCGGGATTTTGCTGGACCAGTCTTCTGTGGACTTTTTTGGTCGGGTATCTATGCGACTCAGTTCCAGTGCTGTCCAGCGCAAGCTTGCTGGGTGGTCGTCCATGTAGCGGAGATCAGCCATTGCGAGTTGGCGCAGGGTGATTCCGTGGCGCCAATCGCCTTCAAGGATTCTTTCGAGAACTTCGCGCTTGCCGCCTTTTCGTTCTTGGAGATCTTCGTATACTTCGCGGACTTCTTCGACGGTTTCTGCGGCGGGGTAGGGTAAGGCTTCCTCATCGTCCTGGTTGTTGTTGTCGTCGCGTTGGAGATATGGGGGGAATGATTCGATATTTTGATCGTCGAGCCATGTCAAAGCTAGATCAAGTAGTGCTGACCGAGAAAGCTTGCCCAGGGTCTTGGTCAAAGAGGATGTGGTCGAGGGAATGCGGAGGTTGTTTGGGAGACTGGCTGTCGTTGGCGCGCGGACTGCTTTTGGGCGCGCCATGGTCGGCGACAATCGGCGGACTGGTGGTGAAAGTACCGTAGCGTATTTGGTCAGAATAATTGCATGGTTGAGCGCCGAGAGCTCTATTTTATCTTATTGTTTTTCTCGGTTTAGATTCCGCGCGTTGATATGAGGCCTCGAGGCATCAACAAAGGCACGTGCTGATAAGCATCCAGAAATAGAGAGCTCGGCAGGAAGATTATCCGATACTACTACTTTGGGTTTAGTGTATTTCTATATGCAGTTACCTTGTACAGTATAATGGGGATTGTTCAATGCATACATAATTAAAGAGAATGGATTACAATTACTATTGAGCCAAATTGACTGACTATCCTATACGAGGTTCATGTCTAGCTTGAATGACACTTGAGTGTAAATTGTTCATGCCCTGTTCTGGCGTCACTGCAGAATCTAGAACGGCCATCCGAAACTCCGAAACCAGTTTTTGCCCGAGGTATACCAGCTACCCCGATCCGTCATCGTCCAGTACCTTCCATGGGTGATTATGAAAAACACGAGCTTCCACTCGTATTCTCAATATTGACTCTTGAGAGCTGTTCATGAGAGCCGAACCCTTCCAGAACTGGCGCTAATCCGTCGGGCCGTTGCGGAGTCCGTGCTCATAACTTATACTGTAGGCAATGTTGTGCAGCTCTACCCTGTAGTATTCCTGCAAGGTGTGATCCCACATGATATAAGTCTGATGCCACATGCGAGTCCCAATGTAGTACAAGGTCAATGCCGTTGTAGACCTGATTAATAATGCGGAACGACGGAAAAAGTAGGATGATTCTGTGTACCCGATTCAGTTGTGGCTGCGCCGGAGCTTACAAATGCAACTAGGGGAAACTTAGACCAACCAATCCCCCGTTGCCGGACCCGAGGCCCTGGGTTTCCAACATTTGGTTCGAAGCCGCGTTTGTCGCTGGAATTGCAGTCCGACTGCCCTTTGATTACCTCAATCTTAACTCCAGAAACGTCAATTGTGCATGACAATGCGGAGGTGAGGTGGAGAGTGAGCGGTTTAGTATGCAAGCAGCCCGTTCTCACTCATTTACCCCATTCGGGGCAGTTGGTCCGCGAGTGGATTGAAAGTGGGTTCGCCTCCGATCATCGGCGGCGTTTTGTGTGCGATCGTTTTAACCATATTGTATCGCTCAAGCTTCAGACTCAGTAGAAATAAAATGGGAATATGAATACATCGACTATTTGTTTTACGTCACTGAACTTCAAGTCCGAAATTTAGCTTAACATGTCATCATAAGTAGTTTCAAGGAAGCTGGCCGTAATATCCGAGCCAAAGTATGGAACGGATGATTCAAGAGGCGAACGGGGATTAATCATCACCCCTCTGCCCTCCCCACTTTAAACTCAAAGAAAAAACCCACTCGTGGCCCCCATTCTGGAGCCAAGTCCCCTCTCTCCTTCCCACTTTCCTCTCTTCAATATCACCATCACCGACAACCGACAACGGTGATATTCACAAACGCGCATATCAACCAACGAAATCAAACCGTCACTGCAGTGACATCGAATACCGAATTGACGATCCCGACCGAGCCGCATCCGGCGCGACCGAGTTACGTCCGACGACCGTCTACGCGAAACGGTCTTGAATACCTCGCCTCGATTTGAATCGCTCAACTGAGGTTGACAGACCTTCACAATGGCCGGATACAATGGGCGTCGCGCCCCCAACTTCTCGCAATATCTCGACGACTTGAATGCCATCCCATCCGCATACGATCAGGCCTTGCAGCAACAGCAGCAGAACCCTCTCAACGTCGATGATGAGTTGGCTCTTTTCACCAACGCCGAGTTCTTCGATTTCGACAACTTCGGCAACCTGGACCTGCCTTCCTTCGATCCGGTAGAGAAGACTACACATGGCGAGATCGATCCATCTACACAGAATGGGGATATGAAATTTTTGGACTTTTTGAACGGTAAGTTTGACCGTTGATCTGCTTGCCTCGAAGTGGTTGGACAAGGAGCTGGACAAGTGGTTATGCCTTATCGATTCCCCTGAATCGCAGTATCCCGGGCTCTGTCCACGGTTGATACATCGGGCCACTTCATAGCACCATTCTTGTCGTCACACGTAATGGGTGATTCAAGACGTGCATGGTCAGTTGCTGGCTGCCACATGCTAGCGGGGTTGGTTACACATGGCTTGGCCCAATATGGCGCCTTTTGAACGGATGATTTGCCTATGGCCTGCCTCAACCCTGATTGGACCCCTGTAAAGGTTCTTTTTCGGGGTCCTGCAGGTCATATCGTGCAGTGGCGCTTGAGCCTTTGCTCATCTCCGATCTGATACTAGCAGTCCTGGCAATTGGCTATATCAGACGCGAGTCTGCTCCGCTCTTACGCCATACCACGTGATGGACCCTTGGCCAACCACTCCAATCCACCGAAATCGGGCTATTTGCGATGAATTCATGTCATAGTTCAATGCTAATTGGTAGATACAGATGGAAGCCTCGCAAACATCACCGATTTCCAGATTGACCTGACTGGTGTGAACGCTCCGGCGCCTGTGCAAAATGCGCCGTTCCCGGCTGTTCCCTCGCCTACCACCGCCCCTGCTCCGGCTGTTCCCATGCAGGTGCCCCAGAACGTGGCGCCAGCACCCATTCAGAACGTCTCTCCGGTTACTCCCGCTGCTGCTGGCCCCAAGCGCAAGCACACCCAGAAGACACCTCAGGTTACCACTGAGGAGGTCTTGGGCAACGCCGCCGAGGAGGACAAGCGTCGCCGGAACACAGCAGCCAGTGCCCGTTTCCGTGTGAAGAAGAAGATGCGTGAGCAGGCTCTGGAGCGCACTGTCAAGGATACCAACGAGAAGAACAGCGCTCTCGAGGCTCGTGTTTCTCAGCTTGAGCTTGAGAACCACTGGCTCCGTGGTCTGATCATGGAGAAGAACGGCACCGAAGAGCGCAACGAGGCATCCGAGAAGGCTATCTCCGACATGTTCAAGACTTTCTTGGCATCACGCAACGAGCTCTCCTCAAGTCCCTCCGAGTCCAAGCACGGCGTTGGCACAATTGCGTAAAGCAATCAAAATAAAACGAAAAAAACGAAACAAAAGATGACCAAAAAAAAGTTATCCTCGGTCTTGTTCGTTCCACTGGTGACATTCTCCCCTGCTGCTTTAGATGGTGGTTTCTGAGTCATCAAAACTCAGAACTACCTTTTGTTCATATTTTTAAGCGATTTTTGTTTCTTATCTCTTCAACGAGACCGGCAGAGTCATTTCAAATGGCGCCTGCATATTAGGGGGTGGCAGAAGACCATGAATGATTTACTGTGCAGTTATAAATGAACACACATTACCCTATTTTCTGGACTTGAGTACTTTCCATATTTCGTAGTGCTTTTATACCAGTAGTGGAAAAGTATAGATAGCAACAACAAACAGGGTGCGAGGACTAAAAGGGTCGGTTGAATGTCTCCCACTTTTCATGTTCTCCTTATGTGGAGAAAGGATTGCAGGCCCAAATCCACAACATTGCTAACGTACATCGAAAATCCATGTACAAAATCCTTGTCTCTGTCAGCACTAATGTTGTTTTGGTGCTCACGATAGACCTCATGAGCAGTCAACAATCCGCATGACAGTCATTAGTAGGCAAGTGAACCTCCTCCGAGCTGTCCGAATGGGCGGACCAAGGCATCCTAAATCGATCGGCATCACTAGTCACATAAATTAGTGTCATTCACAAACCCCCGATCGTGTTCTCGGCCCCCCAATTGGCCCATACCATAAGGGGCTTGAACAAGTCGTCCAGCTGAACGACAAAGACCCACCAAAGACCATGTTAACTGGCAGCTCAGCTCTTCGTGATCCCCACAATACTGAATTATTCAGGCCGGACTCCCGTGGCTTACGCTTTTGTCAATTAAGATGAGTCTCCACAGCCCTGGCCCTACTCCGGGCATCCGTATATAAACTTCGTGGCCCCCCTTTCAAAGAGTGATTTGATTTCGTCAACAATCCGATTGAATTCCTCCCTATTGGCCGCATAATACCCAGATGGCCACTCTTCGAACTTTGCTGCTTACTCTAAGCGCAGCGGCTACCGTCGCAAGTGCCGATAACCTGAAGCCTTGCTTGTGGCAGGCTGTGAGCAAAGTTGCGTTTGCTGGAGATCTTCTTTACCAGGCTGTAGATGTGGAAGTCTACAACTTAGACTACCCCGTCACTCCTGCGGCTGTCGCTTTCCCAACCACTGCGGAAGAGGTCTCAGCTATTGTTAAGTGTGCCGCCAACAATGGATATCCTGTCCAGGCGAAGAGTGGCGGTCACAGCTACGGAAACTACGGTGCGTTTCAAAAAAGATAAGAATCAGACCAAAGAAGCTAACTCAGATGGTATCAGGTCTCGGTGGAGTCGACGGTGCCGTCGCCATTGACATGAAGAACTTCCAACAATTCTCGATGAACACCACAAACTGGGAAGCAACAATCGGCAGTGGAACACTATTGACAGACGTGACCAAGCGTCTTCACGACGCCGGGGGCCGAGCTATGTCACACGGCACATCCCCTCAGATCGGCGCTGGTGGCCACTTCACCATTGGAGGACTAGGACCAACAGCACGACAGTTCGGTATGGCCCTAGACCACGTCCTAGAAGCGCAAGTAGTCCTCGCGAACGGCAGTATCGTCCAAGCATCCGACACACAAAACCAAGACGTATTCTGGGCCATCAAAGGCGCAGCATCAGGCTTCGGAATCGTAACCGAATTCAAAGTCCGCACAGAGCCCGAGCCCGGCACAGCCGTTCAATACGAATTTAGTCTGAAAATCGGATCTACCTCAGAGCGGGCCGCGCTATTCAAGCAGTGGCAAGCCTACGTCTCGAATCCAGACTTAACCTGGAAACTTGCCTCAACGCTTACACTGGCGATCGACAGCGTGATCATCTCAGGTACCTACTTCGGTACAAAAGCAGAGTACGACGCGCTAGATATCGGCTCCCAGTTCCCCGGCGCGAACGGCAGCGCAGTCGTATTCGAATCCTGGCTCGGGCTCGTCGGCGAATGGGCCGAAGAAGTAGCACTAGAGCTAGGAGGTGGTATCCCAGCTCATTTCTACTCGAAGTCTACTGCGATGACGGCTGAGACATTAATGAGCAATGAGACTATCGATGAGTTCTTCGAGTACGTTGATAATACCGCTCAGGGCACGTTGCTTTGGTTCCTCATCTTCGACTTCGAGGGCGGTTACACCAATACGATTGCATCTGATGCTACCTCCTACGCGCATCGTGATGCGCTTATCTGGTTGCAGACATACTCTATCAACTTGCTTGGAGATGTGACCCAGACCCAGATTGATTTCTTGGATGGTGTTAATGATATCGCGACGATTGATAAGGCTGCGTATGGCGCGTACCCTGGATACGTTGATCCTCGTCTGTCCGATGGTCCGGAGGCGTACTGGGGTGATAACTTACCGCGCTTGCGGAAGATCAAGGAGGAGATTGATCCTAACAATGTGTTCCGTAACCCGCAGAGTCCTTCGCCTGCTGCGTGAAGTGAGTTCGGGTTGCGATGCGATGCGAGACTTGACGCAGAGATGGGGATGTAATTACGAGTGCGTATGTTGCACATAATATTAAAAGTACCAGATGTACATGATTAGGTTCGTCTATATTTATTAATCAAAATGCCATCATGACTTCCTCGCAACAACCACATACCCCCTAATAATCCCAGTTTTAGCCCACCAATTAAAGACAACTCTAGCCCCCCGATATTTCCCCATCTTCAATCCAAAAGGCTCCGCCTCTTCAATCCTCCTACCCAAGAACGCTGACAATCCCCCAAAAACATGTTCCGTGATATCCCTCATCTCAATCTGAGAAGGCTCATACCCGACTTTAACAAGAAGACGTCGATATTCCTCTTGTGTGATTAAATTGCCAAATGGAGCGCCCAGGGCCCAGCAAACAATGCGCAAAAGAAGGCTTTGGAAAAATGAGGCATCATCCGCGAGAACGAGATCAAATGCCATGAACGAAGCCTGGAGGGTATCATGCGCGAATTGGATGATTGGCCATCGCGATGGACGGAAATGATAAATGGTGTCGAGGGCCAGGAGCCATGTCTCTGTGTTGGGGTCTTGTGAGGCCGTAGATAGTCCCTTTACTGAGGCCTGGAGATCTCCGGACCAGCGTGCGGGATTGGCGGCGTCGGCACAAAATATTTTTGCTGATTGATTTGAGGTGTTCTGTTCTGCTTTCTGTATCCGGGACTTGGCTAACGCTGCTTGTGTAGGCTCCAGTGTGATACCTATGTATATATCGATCAATGGAATTTGGTCATGTTGCAATCTGGATTGCGGGAGTGAGGATTTCGGTGAGGCTTGAAACGCTGACCCAGATCCAAATCCTGATTCTGATGCCAATGCCGGGGGTACAGAGTCTTTGTGAAGGCTAGTCAAATAGAGTGACTGATCACCACACCCGCATCCAACATCCAGCAGCCGTACAGATTGGGACTGGGATTTCAAGAGACCCGCTGCTAAGACTTGATCAAGTAGGGCTCGACAGGCTTCCGGGAAATCGGATGTGGACTGGAAGATGTCAACATGTTTCCAGTCTGAAATGGAGTTTATTCCTTACTTCCCAGTACCCCATGTTCATCCACATTGTTTGGGGTGGGAGCTGGATATTGAGAACAGCATGGTCTAGCCCGTAGGTTTCGATGCGGGGCTTTTTGGAGATTTGCTGGAGGAATCCCAGCATGCTTGATACAATATGTTATACACCTGACAGGAAAAAGTACTCTAAAGGGTTATTTCTTGGAGATCGTCGAGGTTTGATCGGCTTTTTGTGGATCTGATTGGGCGTGTGAAGGAGGTCTGCTGTATTTTGACGTTCGGGATTGGTTGGGCCGATGCCAAGCCCTTCAAACTGGTGCTCTTGTTGAAAGTGTTTATAGATACAATCCCTTTTCCTCTCTCTTTTACTTCATACAAATTATTCTATATGTACTAGTTTCTTTTCAACCCCATTTGTTCAGTAATTTGAGATTGTCTGTCGATGACTGGAAATCGTTATATAATTCATCGTAACGCCCTCTCATACATGCACTATGGCGAAAGTGTAATGGCGATTTAGCGCTGCACGATCAGTGATATTGATATATTCATCTTTCTTGAGCCTCTTAAAGAACAGTGTATAATTTTGAATGCAGCGTTCAAGCGTCAGCACCAGCAAAAGGCCCCTGCAGAATCACCTGACCGGTGAATAATCTGGGGCTGAGTCGGGGACCCCTCGTTTCTCTTCATGTTGTACAAGCATTCTCACCTTGCAGCCTATGAAACCCATAAATATAATGGTGCATCTTTGACGCGATGATGGCATCAATAAGCTTTGGTGACCAAAATACAGGTCTCCAAGTAGGGGAAAATCGGGGCGCTATAAAATTTGGTAGGTCGGCATTGAAACGCATCAAACTAGAAATGGAAAGAGGTCTCTTAACGATCAACGCTTTTAATAGATCTCTCTGAGACTTACAATACCCAAGGGGGTGCTATCTTCAAAGGCAATATCAGCGCAAATCGCGATGTTAATATCCGTACACACTCCCAACTTCCTGAATGACTGTGAGAAAAGACCCTTGTCAAGCTCTGACTTCCCAAACCCCCTAGATCATATCACAACAGTCCGTCCTCTGGCAAAATCCCTCTTCAAATCCCTCTTCAGCTCGTCGGAGATGTTCGGTCAGATCAGAGACCAACTTGGCCTTCTCGTAGCCGTTCTTGACGAGATTGAGCCGCACACCCAAGGCGCACACGCTGGGAATGAACAAATTCCTGGACTCAAGGAAGCGTTGGATAATTGCCATAATGCTTTAGATGATCTTTCGCATTTAAAGGACCACTTTGATGGCGTGCCTCCGCAAACACGAGTTACCTGGGAGCGAATGGGCTGGGCAGATGATGAATTAATGGATCTCAGCTCGAAACTTACGACATACATTAACGGGCTGAATGTACTTAATGCGAATATGATACGGTGAAGTTTTCAGATACCATGAGCCACAGATGTATGGCTACTAATGTCTGACAGATCCTCACATGAAAACATCGAACGACTATTGAGGGACTTTATGAATGATATCCGTACCGGCAAGCGTGAATCGTCGGCCATGTCAATTTTGTCAAGTGGATCACTTTCAAGAGATGAGAAAGAGAAATGGAGGGAACTTCGCAGGGAGCTACAGAGCATCGACATTACTCCCGAAATATTTGCCCAGAATCGCGAATTCATCCTTGACACCCTGCGTGCTCTATCGCAGAACGAAACCGGATGGTTTAATGTCGACCTTGCAACTTTGGAGGAAGAACAATCTTCCACAGAGCTTACTGGCGACGTTGCGGATGGCTTTTCGGAATTGGAAAGCCACGAGGAAACTCCTTCAGAGCCCCTTAGCGAAATTTCCGATGGCTCTTCCAAATGGGAAAATCAGGGCGACATGGCACCATTACCGGGAATTCGACCCAGTGGCCCTGCCAATTCTGAAGCACACCCTCATGTATCGTCCAAGGAATCTCCCAGGGAGGAGAGTTCAGATGAATGTGTATACGAAGGTTATACATTTTTCAAAGCGGACCCAATCTCCGAGACAAAGGCGACATGGATACGTGTGGAGAGGACTCGCATACACCTCCCCCAAAGAGATATTTACAGAATGGTTCGGAAGAGAGCCCATAAAATATCTGCTGCGACGCAGTATGGACGACTATCTGAGCTTCGCCAAGCTCATGTCAATCAACTGATTGCTGAACGTAGGATGGATGATCCCTTTGTCGAATGGAGTTGCGTTTATGCGAAAGAGCGCGCACGACCTGCAAAGAACCGTGATACTCTTTCTCCTGTCGATTATGTGATTCTCTCTATGGATGTCATTCTTATGAAGAGGCCTATCGAGACCAGAACGCATTTTAGAACTCCGATGGGAGACTTGGTGGATCTTGGAATAAATTTTCCTTCCAATAGAATCGAGACAAAAGAACTGTCTACACCGCTGTTCGACAGGAGGAGAGAGGAGACCATCTCTAAACCAAAGCCAACAGAATTCGGTCCCTAGTCAAGCAATCGCATCTGGCTTGATGCTTGACGTACCCCTACCTCCACACCAGGATATTGAACCAATGTTCCACCTGACAGCGACGGATTTAACTCTGACTTGGAGCTTGGAGGCAGACTTGACGATCAGGAAGACCGAGAATCTCCCAGTTAGTTTATAGCGATGAGCCTCAAGAACGGGTAGCGCAATGCAAACCCCACTTCGAGGATAGTGAATGGAGAAGAAGATGTTTGTTTCGACTATAATAGTGCAAGGAAATGAAAAGTCTGCGAGGAGAAACATGGATGAATGATCAACGGAGTGCAACTTTCAAGTTTTGGAACTCAGGCCAGTGGGAATCTGCGGGAGTTGAAAACCGGCCTTTACGTTATAGAAGAGCTATGATCTCATATAATAGAAGGGGCAATGTTGCTTTACTCACTATGGTTGAAGCTTTTTTCCATTTGCTGTTTTGAGTTGGTCTACCTTTTTGCACAGCGTCTCCCTTCGCGCTTACACCCCCGGATTACCGTGGATTCCAGCGGCAAGCGGTTAGGGTGGGATTTAAAGCCTGAAAACCAATATACTAAAGATATCAAATGTATTCCAACTTTTGTCACATTCTAATAACATGGACATATAGCTCAGTGTAGAAAATAGTTCATTAACTTTTAGTAGAAGAAGAACGAATAGGCTGGAATTAAACAAACAAACAAGTCAAAATGTCTTGGCTGGTGGTCTTGGCTTCGATCATTTGACGTGAGGGAAATCGGGGCCATTTCATTGGTCCAAGCTGGAGCTCGATGCAAAATTGTCACATGGGAACCATTTGTTGAAGGTGCACGTTGGGGACCGAGAAAAGGGGGGTCCATTCTGCCATTCCAGAATGGGCTGACAAAGCTTTCTGCAGGTAAACCGAGTTGCAAGGCGGTCACAGTTCTCAACATCCAGGAACAAACTTGATTCTTGATTCTATGGCAACTTTGGTGGAGTCCCTGTAGCACTCATGTCATCGGTCGAATCACGCCAGTCGGTCGCCATTATTGGCACTGGCATGGCCGGCCTCATCACTGCATACATCTTAAGGAACGACCCCCGCGCTAGATTCGATGTGGAGGTGTTCGAGAAAGTGGGTGATATTCTTAAAATACCTTAATTGTTGCCCCGGTTCTAAATCATTCTCCAGCAAAATAAGTTGTCGCTTGACTCTGCTTCGCTCACTGTCAAAAACAACGCGGGAACGGAGCAGCGGGTAGATCTACCCATGCGAGCCTTCGCAAGTGGCTTCTACGACAATCTGAGACGCATGTACGACTATCTGGGAATTCAATATGGATCGCAAAGATTTATCTTTCCATTCTCAACAATATCAGAATCAAATCCGAATGATATCTACACCCGATTTATTCATTCATCTCACATCCATCAATTTCCCCCACTGCGACCTCAAGGATCTTCATGGGCATCATGGCTTGTCGAGGCGCTCTACCTTTTAGTCTGCTACTTGTGGATGGTGATCTGCTCATTCTTTATTGAACCCAAACAAGGGGACGACTCAAGACCATCGGAAACATTTCACCAATACGTGGCGAGAATCCGTTTGCCACAATACTTCGTGAAGCATTATTACCTCCCAATCATGTCTGCGGTGACAACCTGTCCCCACGATGCGTTGATGAATTTCCCAGCGATTGATATCGTCGACTATCAGGCGAAAACTTTCCGAAAGCCGCATTACACCGTCATCGGTGGCGTTAGTAAAGTTCAAGATAAGCTTTCCAAGGGTCTCAACGTGCAATATTCCTCGGCAGCAATTAAAGTCGAGAACGTTGGCTCGAAAGTCCAACTGACCTGGAAAAATGACGAAAGCGGCTCCACGGAATCCAAGTTGTATGATCATGTCATCATGGCCGTCACCCCGGATGTTGTTCGCGCGATCTTCCCACCTCTTCGAAGTGCGCTATCTGTTATACCGACCGCTACTGTTCCAGCATACGTTCATCGTGATTTCGACCGGTTGGCGAAATGCAGCCAGGTCGTGGATGGAGGTATTCAATCTGAACCTGGACTCCCACCCCCTGAACGAATCCATCTTTGTTCGAATTCTTCATCAACAGAGTTCACACATGAGCATCTTTCTTCCGTTATTATCACAACTTCGCCTATCATTCCTATCGACCCTTCGAAAATAGAACACACTGTGACATTTACACGGACTCTGCGCACTCCAACCAGTCGGAAAGTGACGAACGAGATCTTCGGCCCAGCATCACAAAGTGATGGGGACTCGAAGCAGTGGCGAAATGGGGACGGGAATGTCTGGGTTGTGGGAAGCTGGTGTTGGGACGGGATGGTCCTGCTCGAGGGGTGTATTGCCTCAGCTTTGCGGATAGCGGATAGACTCGATATCGAGGTTCCGTGGGCTTCATGAATAATGTCTTCTGTATGCAACATAATCTCGGCATATCCATAACATGTATATGATTTGCATAATGAATTTCCTTGTGAATAATGATCATTTCCTTCTATCTTCCCTGCTGTACTAGCTGCTGTACCAACGCCCTTCTACTAAAAATCATGTCAATCCCATATAGGCTCCTATAGCTATGTATCCCGACTGTCTCCGCTTTCAAGAGTGCCTATCTGGCTGTGTACTCATTCTGTTCGACCCAATCCTCCTCTTTGGAGCACTCAATCTTCAGAGGCGAAAAAATCTGACCCAGCTGAAACCGTTCCAATCTTGAAGGAAAATGAAATCGGGGCAGAAGCTCAGCGTGCAATGTCGCTATATATCGCCCGGATGCCGCTTTTACCACCGATATACAGTACCGTTATACGAAGCTCACGGGTGACACAGCCGTGAGCACTGGTTACAGTAGGATATGGTATCACAAACTACGAATTCTCCAGCATATAGATTACTTTTCATCAGCTGGGCCTTTGAAACCTGATTATTTGTTTACCTATTTGCCCCCTTTCAAGAATTGCCAATACCATTAGACATGGCCAAGCTTGATATGAGAGTACATAATGCCCTTAAAATCATTGTTTCGTCACATAAATCGGCAATTTAGCTGGAAGCGGGGATATGTGCAACATATAAACATCGTATCACAACTTTATCAAGCAGCATGCTAAAACTCAAAATAATGTTGCATTACGTTGCCTACCTATGACTCGGCCCTTAAATGGAATTCCGTAGAGTAACCCTGAAGCTATTCGGAAGGGTGTAAGACACCAAAAGGCTGCAATGGAGAACAATCTCAATGAAGTCTTCTTTGACCAACACATAAAAGAAGCGGACACATGCAGAAACGTAACACAATTGAGGAGGATATCGATGATTTCGGCCTCCCATTTTACATTGAGGCTTTCATGTGGGAACAATATTGTGTAATATAGAGAACACTTAAAACCAATAATTCTCATTTTTAGGGGAATATTTCAAGCTTGTAAAGCCTCAAATTCGTCCACTTCAAGTAGCTCACCGGCAACCTCATTGGCTTCGTCTGATACCTGGCCTTGTTGAAGATGGCCACCAAAAGATTATTTCTTGTCCATGCCTTTGGTGAGACAATTGAACAATGATTTCATGATTCCCCTTTCCTATGTAAAATACTGATGAGGATTAGTACTTCTGATATGTGGACTTGTATCCTCCAATGCAAAGCCCTTGAACGCAAGTTCAGCCGTTGTTGCAACTGTCAGGGCCACTCCGTTCGCAAGTGATGATGGGCTCCTTTGCGCACCATTCTTGCCATGGAAACCGGTATGTTTTAATCAAGGATAACTTATCCAAAGCAAGAGAGATTTCAACTGAATAGAAGTTCCCTGTAGTGTGCTACCAATCAAACATGCTGCAACTTCAATTGTGTGGACACGCAGACGGACGCCAATAATTGTGGAAATTGCAACGCGCCTGTAAGCCTTACTTTCATTTTCAAAGTCCCCGGTCGACCAAGAATTTCCTGTTTAACATCCTATTAGTGTGCAGGGCAACAAATTCCTGGCTGCTGCTCAGGAAGTTGCGTAGACCTTGGCCAAGGTCTTACCACCTGTGGAACTTGCAACAATACTGTAAGATACTGAGACTGCCTTCATCAGCAAACACCATATCTCTCCTTTCTCGTTACTCATGCTGTTCTTCTATACCATTCCTAGCTGGGGGCACTCATTCCATCTTAGTTCTCTTCCCTCGAGCAGTGCCATATGCTCCACATACATGAAATGATTCGAGCTGATGAACCGTTCTTCTAGTGCACTGGACAGCGGCCTGCTTGCTGCTTTGGCAGCTGCGCGGATCTCGACACATCACTAACCAAGTGCGGAAGCTGCAATGCGTTTCCAGTGAGCCCATGATCTCTTCAGAAAAACGTGTGTCCTAATTCTGACCCACCAAAAGTGTATCGGACTTCAGCCTTCGTGTTGCAATGGTACCTGCCAAGATCTGGCGAGTATCACGCATTGTGGTGGATGCAACGGACCAACAGTGAGTCTTAAATAATACCATGTATCATTTTCTTGATGCCTGACTTATGTCAATCATATCTTCACAGTGCAATGGAACGATACCCGCTTGCTGTTCTGGTCAATGTGCTGACCTGACGGCATCCACCACAAACTGTGGTGCTTGTGGCGTGAATGTGAGCTCACCTTTGCCTTCCGTCTACGAGAGAATCATCTAACAAAGGTTGAACAGTGCACAGGTACCGATCCAGCCTGCTGCACGGGTATATGTAGTGACCTCGACTCCAGCCTTCTTCATTGTGGATCTTGCAATAGTGGACCTTGTCTGGGTATAGCACCAGCCTGTTGCTCCGGAGAATGCACTGATGTTGCGACCGACGCCAATCATTGTGGGAAATGTGCCACAAACGTATGTTGATATTGGGAAACCACTTTGATCGAGATCTCTAATCAAATGGGCCGAATAGTGTACCGGAGTTCAACCCGCTTGTTGCCTCGGAACATGCGCTGATTTATACTCTGATTCTAATCACTGTGGCGCCTGTCTTACGATTCCGTGTCTTGGGGTCACTCCGGCATGTTGTTCGGGGGCATGTGCTGATCTCAGCTCAAACTCCAGTCATTGCGGTAACTGCAGTACTACTGTAAGTACTTGTTCTATTCCTGGGTGATGCGAAAAACAGACTTTACTAACGACTATAGTGCCCAACGACCGCCTCAACTTGCTGCTCCGGAAACTGCACAGATATCACCTCAGATCTTAATCATTGCGGTAGCTGCTCTTCTTTCCCATGCCTTGGCCAGGAGCCGGCATGTTGCAACAGCAGCTGCACTGATTTAGCCACCAGCACTACCCACTGCGGCTCTTGTACAGCTGCAGCGTGTACCGGTCTACTTCCCGCTTGTTGCTCCGGCACATGTGCCGACTTACTATCAAGTCCTCAACACTGTGGATCATGCAATGCTGCTGCATGTACTGGTACTAACCCAGCCTGTTGCACCGGTATATGCACAGATCTCAGCGCCGACATATTCCACTGTGGATCTTGCACAGCGGCTACATGCACGGGCCTAATTCCTAAATGTTGTAACGGAACCTGTGCTGATCTGTCATCGAGTACCAGCCACTGCGGCGCCTGTAACGCAACAGCCTGTACGGGTACCACTCCAGCGTGCTGCTCAGGCACATGCAAAGATCTGAGCAGTGATGTTGACCACTGCGGTGCTTGTCTTACGCTTCCATGCCTCGGAACTACGCCAGCCTGTTGCAATGGCACCTGCACGGACTTGGCAACTAGCGCGTCCCACTGTGGAGCCTGTACAGCGTCTCCTTGTACTGGCGTGAGCCCTGCCTGCTGTAGTGGGACTTGTACAGATCTCAGCACGGATGTCAACCACTGCGGGAACTGTCTCTCACTACCGTGCGCGGGTCTCACTCCTGCTTGCTGTACTGGTGCATGTGCCGATCTTAGTTCTGACATCAACCATTGTGGATCCTGCGCTACCCCTACATGCACTGGCGGACTGCCTGCTTGTTGCAGTGGAGTGTGTGAGGACTTATTGACCAGTCTAACCAGTTGTGGACTGTGCAATACACCGGTAAGCTCTAACATCGTCTCGAACAAAAGGACCAGTTCTGTCTTACTAACCTACCAATTTTAGTGTTCTCCCGGTTCGGGCGGTGGTGCCTGTGTCAATGGAATATGTATCAGTTGCCCCGCCGCTACACCCTTCTGTGCCGCAGCAGGAATATGCGTAAGTATCATCCATTCGATGTATATGGACTCAGAACTGACCCGAATATAGTGCCCGGCCCTAACGACTTGCGTAACAAGTGGTCCAATTCTAGGTTGCTGTCTCGCTACGAATCTTTGTCCACCTGCTTCTGACCCAAGTGGTGCAGATATATGTGTAAGTGGCATTTGTGATATGTATTCTGGGTCGAAGGTACCTTTTACTAATTCATGTTCAATAGTGTCCAACGCCTTGCAGTCTGGTCGTAACCACAGTTTGCCTAGGCCATTAGTTCTTCGGGCTTCTACGTCCGAACGGTCATGCTCACAGGACTCCTGGGCGATTGATTCATTCAGCTGTCTTGAAATCCTAGGTATCAGACACCCGTGGACATGTAATCCTGCCATTCCGAGATCTTGTCTAATCAAATCAATTGTTTCGGGAGTCGCTGCGTATTGTGCAAATAGTGATCCTTTAAAGTGGGAATATTGGTTCAGATAAGTTTCTATTTAGTCTACAAAATATCCAATGGAAATATTGGAAGACGCAAGGAAACGTCGAGATTGTATATCGCGCCCTGAGCGCCCAGGCTCACGGGTAAAATGCAACCAGACAAAAGATAACCCGAATATTTTGCGACAGCGCCAACTGCAGTGGGCTCATTACCGCCACAAGCTCAAAACGAATCAGAAAGTTTTGGCCTGATTTGACCTGACAAGAAGTACTGAAAAGCCGATCGATGAGGTCTGTGAGAAAGCCTTGTGGCTACTACGCGCAAAGAATCTGTAGTAAAGACGGCAAGGCTATCCGTAGATAGGACATTCCAAATGATGGATTTTAGGTCATGTTACTGCCTTCTAGATTGTGACTTTAGCTATTACAAACCAGCGACGTGCAAGGCAATTTCCCTAAGATGTAAGTCATCACATATATATGTAGAGGGATTCATTGGAGGCTTAAGTATCCCATTTGAAGCAAATGACCTCTAGATGTATTTATTGTGCAACGAGATGCTTCGGTATGATGCAATAACAGGTCGCTCCGCATTCGACCCCATACCAGCGAACAGCACAAAAAGTACTATACAAGCTCCTGACGCACACTTCATCGATAGACACTGAGAAACGCTTTCTCGGCCCCACTGCCAAAACTTTGGCGAAAGATTGTTCGTCTGAAAGAGCCTCGTAACGACGAGGGCCCGCCGCAAATTGCACCGTATGCAGAACTGGCACCGTCAATGTTACCGCCTTATA
Organism: Penicillium tannophilum; assembly: GCA_028829675.1. NCBI lineage: Eukaryota > Fungi > Ascomycota > Eurotiomycetes > Eurotiales > Aspergillaceae > Penicillium > Penicillium tannophilum. Next base: position 1,856,442 of record JAQKAK010000008.1, read on the forward strand.
GTATAAGCAGATGATACAATCTTACAGAATACAAGACGACACTCAATTTGTTGTGGCCGTTCAACAACGTTCTGCGCTAGGGCCTTGATAGTGGGACCAGAAAAGACTTTCAGCTTTGTAACTATACTGGTCAAGGCGATTTCGAGAATGCCGCTAGCTAGGCACTAGTGCTATCTTCAGATGGCTAGGTAGCAAGGAATGAGGACAATGCCAATGGGACTTAAAGTCAAACCTCTGAAAACGAACTAGGCCGTTCCACCGGTTGCGCCGAATCACCACCGCCTTATGGCCCCACAAAATATCAAAGCTCGGCCGAGCCGAGTCTAAAGGGTATTATATAAATGTACTTTGTCTATGCCTGTGTTTCTGCCCATATATCCAACATTTGCTTATATCCTCCAAAATCCACCAGCTGTTATCAACCTTACATCACAGCCTGCCATGACGTCGAAATACCTTGTTGTTATAGGAGGCAGCTATGTTGGCTCGTCGATGTCCCGGTCCACCATTGACAATGAAGTATACTTTCATCTAACCAAACACTCACAGGGAACAAAGCAGCTCAACAGCTTGTAGCCAGATTTCAGGGTCGTTCCCGAGTGCTGTTGATTGAGAAAAACTCTCATTTCCACCACTTGTTTGCCTTTCCGCGTTTCGCATCGGCAACCGGAGTCAACACTCACAAAGCATTCATTCCCTATCCTGGGGCCTTCACAGCCACCCTCCTGGCTCCATTGATGTAGTTCAAGCCAGTGTTACTGGCGTCAGCAGAGATACGGTGCACCTTGATAGGAAGGTTTTACTAGATAGTCAGTATTTAGACAGCATTGCCTATCATTATCTTTTCTGTATACCTATTGACAGGAATTCTAGATGGTGCACTCTTGGCTAATCTCCCTAGGCTGTTGCTACTGGTACCAAGCTGACTGCGCCTTCCAATATGCCCCCATCGGAAAAACTCGAGGGAGTAAACTATCTACAGCAACATGCGCAAAGAGTCAAACGAAGTTCGACCATTGTCATCATCGGCGTGCAAATGGCCACCGGAATTAAGGAGCTCTATCCTGTCAAGTCGGTCACTCTGGTCCATTCGCGCCAGGCAGTGATGACTAACTTCCATCCAAAACTACACGACATTTTCAAGGGAAGATGTGACGATCTGGGCATCCGGTTGATCACAGGGTCGAGAGTCAAGCTGCCGGCCGGCGGCTACCCAACCGACGGAAGCAGCTTCAATGTGGTTTTGGAAGATGGTTCACAAATTCCTTCTGACTTAGCGGTAAATCATCCATCCCGAACATTGGAAGTTTCTCTTACTAGTGTATGATTATTCTAGGTTGTCTGCACTGGCCAGACTCCACAATCCAGTATTCTGCAATCCTTATCGCCCGGGTCTATTGATTCGTCGGGGTTCATCCGAACGACAAACTTCTTTAACTTCACAAGGTGCTTCATTGCCTTATCTCTCTCCAGTTCATTCGTTGTTTGGCGGCATAGGCCTTAACATCGCCGTGTTGAGAAGCCACATACCCAAAGAGCGTCTCTGAGGAATGGCTAAATATCTTATCGTAGACATAATGAAAAATGGTTCCAAGGTTTGCAATGAATGGCAAGTCAATGCCAAGAAACTTTTCAGAAGCTTTCTAATGTAGGCTGAGCCTTCATTGATCCTTGACGTACGAGAAATCTGGTGCTCAGAAGTCTCAGTAAAATGATAAAATACTTAGTCAACAACCACCTATGAAGTCACAGATTACATTAGGTATGTTCGTAATACTTGGCGGTGTGCGGTAAGTGTGTACTCAGATCGGCTCAACCGAGGACCACAGTCTATGCCCGTAATGCTTGACGGTATGCGGTAGGAATGTACTCGGATCGGCCGAACCGAGGACCAAAGCCAATGTCAATGAATACGGCCGGGCCGATGTCCGTAACGTCTCAATCAAGCAACTACTCATGAAATGGCGTTAGTCATTCTCAGAGAGTAAGTATCTTATTTAAAGCACTTACATCTTTACCTGGCTCTTGTTACCGGTGACCGTGAGGTTTGTCAATCATACGGCTGTCTGTATTCCCTGCACACTTCCTTGTTGACCAGCAGCTTCGCACATACAACCCAAAAGCTCATTGGCACTTTCCCAAATCCTCTGCAAAATTTTCTCTGTTTCAGGGACTTAGCCAATTTCTATCGACATGGACCGTCTTTGTGGCACCTATGCTCCTCGTAGAGCCAAACACCAGAAGGATGGCGACACGACGTTACCGAATGAATCCCCTTCGCAGCACAACTCAGTTAATCTGATTGAGCACAGTGCATCACAAGATACTCTGGGGATTGCTGAGCTTGGCACTGTCCAACTACCTGAGGAGAGTGGCGAAAGCGATACCAAAGACAGGACAAAGGAAGCCTCCGGCCAAGCTGCCAATAGTCCAAACCTCGGGTCTGGTGACTTTCCTGAAGGCGGCATAGCCGCATGGACAGTAGTTCTAGGTGGCTGGTGTGGCATGTTTTGCTCCTTTGACGATCTTTCGCCAGCATTGCCAATTTGTGGGCAGCAGCACCTTCATAAAAAAACAATTCCTAGCCCGAATCTTCCGTACTCTGTGTCCGCACGGCGACTGTGATATTTAAGATCTGACCAACTACTGTAGGACACTAGGATAATGAGTTTTCTTCTATTTCACAACAGCAAGCAGGAACCCATCGTAGTTCTTCGATCCCACTGTTTGCATAACAACAGCATCGACGCGGTCATCCGCCCCAACATTAGCCACAACATCAACAGCTTTTTCGTCACGTTCAGCATCTCCAACAACACCACTCTCCAACATATTGCGCACCACATTGTCAACGTAAATAACAGCACCTTTACCCTTGGACAACTTGACTGCGAAATCAAAATAATTCCACTGGTTATCCCAGTCAGCGTCGATGAAAATAAAGTCAAAAGGCTCTCTTCTTCCTTCCTCAATCTCCTCTGCGAGCTTTGGCAGAATATTCAATGCTGCTCCGAGGAGGATGTCGACCTCTTCGGGGACTTGGACACCCGCAGCTCGCAAGTTCTCAATTGCGACATCGCGGTGGTGCGGTATTACTTCGATGCTGGTTACTTTTCCACGTCCTTTCATGGCTCGTGCGAACCAGATGCTAGAGAACCCCCCTAGAGTGCCAACCTCAAGGACGTTGCGTGCTGATCCGATGGTTGTGAGCATTGAGGCGAATTTTCCTTGTATCTCCGAGACTGCAATCATCGGAAGACCTTGCTTTTTGCTGTTTGCATAGACATTTTCCAAGCCTTTGTCCTCATGGAGGAGATGCTTCTTGACATAGGTATCAACGGCTTTTCCCTGGTTGACTTGGTCGAGGGACATGGTGAGATTTGGGTAATTGATCTTTTGCTGAAAATGCGAGTTTATGAGAAATCGGGATTGAATACTGTTGATTGTGATGAAGAATTGGATTTTTGCGGCTTCGACGACTCCTTTAAATGGTCTCAAACAGACTATTACACACGTCATGTGGCTCAGACGGCAACTCGGCTTTACAACTCGGATCTTGAATAAGCTCCGATTGGAGGATGCAACCTTCCATGGATCTCTTTCGCCAATTCAGATAGTCTGAAGCTCTTCCTTCCTTTGCAATAGGCTAGAGATAATTGTTCTATAGTCACGGCTTCTACTTGATAGGTGTTCTAGGCTACCACCTCGGAACGAACGTCTCCGGGTCAGGTACTCGACATAATGGAGAGGAGCTGAGATCTCCGAATCCCACCATCATCTCCAAGACGTACAATAATATTTCCTTTCACAATCTACGGTTCAAATTTCTGCTTCTAATTTCGAGGGGTTTTTTTTTTATTTAGTCTCAGTGAGTCTGGAAACAAGTCGTCAGCGCGACCCTGAGCACGCTCATTAAAGCGGCAGCAACCGAGATATGTAAGCCCCACTCGTCAAAGAGATATCTGTACTTCCAACCACCTTTGAATCACCATGAAAATGGCGTCTACAAATCTTCATTCTCGGATGACCAGTCCTCTTGTTTCATAGATCTTCTCGCTAGCTTGTTTTCAGCACTATCGGTCGACCCTTTCTCGCTCTCAGTTCTCGATTTATCGCTCTCAGCTTGTCAGATATCTTGCCTCCTGGACTTTATCTGTCGCCATGTGCCAGACCCAGCGCCATTACCTTCCCACCTGCAGCTCTCAGCTGGCGAAATTTCTTACTCGATAAAACGAAGGCCTTTAATGGCTCAAGTATTGCAATATAATGGAAGTCTACCCACAAATTCACGAATATTTCAAGGCTGTTGCGTAGTTGACCTTCAAATTGCACTATCAATCGTACAAAATGTAATACATATCTCTCTGATATGACCCGTTGACCCCAATCTCTCGCTTTTGAATGATTATAGCCAGCAGCGATACCGAATAGTATATGAGAAGCTTCGCCTGCAAGACTTTGCCCACTGAAGTCCCGGTCAAGATCCGAATTTGAGGCCCATGTCCCGTAGGTATGTGAGAAGCTGTGTGAGGAAGCTAATTGGTCGCTCGGGAGATAAAACAACAAACCAATGGAAGGCAAACAATCATGAGACAATCAGACACTCTTCCCCGGACTCACGAACACCCAATTTGGACGTACCGAGGTCCTTTCGATAGAAATAGATGAGAATGAATTTGATTGGGAATTGTGATACTCAAGGGCTAAGGCAGAAGATCTCATTAATTGGAATCAGCTCATGGCGGTATTACCACCACGGTTGAGCCACCCTCACTCATGGAGATTGAGTATACCTAACAGAAACCTCCGTCCTAAGATTGATACTTTCACCCTCTTTCCCAGGCGTCTGAGGCTCAATAATAGCAGTCTGACTCCCCATGTCACGAAGACTCCCCTGCCTAATATCTGTCTGCGTCTCCCCTTGGGAGGGATCAAAGACATTCCTCCCACGCGGCTTTGGTGGGTAGGAGATCATGTTGTAGCTGTCACCTGGCGAGCTTGGAAACATGCGCACTAATAGAGGTTTCAGCGCTGGAATCGAGGCGGCTGTGATGGCTAGACCATCTTCGACGGCAGCCCAATAGAGTAATGGGGCGAGTTCCCCTATGGATACAAGGGTTAGCGATGTTTTTGTGTGGACTTGCACACGTTGAAATACTTACATGTGAAGTCTGCTTTAGCTGAAAGCGCGACAAGGTAGGTTGTTTTGACGATGGCAGCTGCACCGGCACTGGTGAATCGAATTAGCGAGAGGCTGGTCTGGGCGGTTTCGATGGATGCTTACAATACACCTAGACTCATGGCGAATGCCACGCCAAACTTCTCCTTTTTCTTCATTTGCAAGTTCCAGACAATTGTCCAGGGGAGAAGAGCTAGGACGAAGTCTTGAGCACCGGAATATGCTGTCCTGGATTAGTACTTATAGGTATAACACAAGCAAGTACTTGCACTCACCTCCGACAAAAAGCGAATAGTTAGTGAAAACATCCGCAGGCCAGCACTTGGAAGGAATTGTAGGATTCCACAGATGTCGAGGATCTTTGCATTGCAAGAACACAAAGAATGCAGTCAAGATGTTGACCAGGTTCATGGTGATAATCACAAACCATAGTAGTATCTTCATCCATCTCTTCACCACAATTCGCATGAGTGTCACTGCAAATGATGTTTTTCCCAATGTACACGCCATGATTGCCAGCACTTCGGCAATGTCACATAGTAAGGCCACCGATATAAGATTGTTCGGGTTTTCTTCCACAACAATCAAATGTCTTCCAAGACCTACTTGTGTAGCGGCATGACATACAGCGGCGTATGCGATAAGGAGACACTGGAGAGAGATATGAGTATTTCCGCGCAATTGATGAAGACACAGAAGGGGAAAGGAAAGTTACTCACAATGGCAACGATAATGATGAAATCATCCCAGCCAAAAACCCGCTTCAAGCATACTCGCACGTATAAACGACCACAAACAAAAAACAGGGGAACTATCGACATCGTCCACATAACACCCTGCACCAAGGGACCCCTGCTCTGCTCCATGTAGGCCACCTGCTGAGAAGTCATATTGTAGAATCTCACAAATTCAAATGCAAATGACAAGGACAATTTCAGACTTCACCCGCAACATGGGCAGCCTAGTAGAAAGTCTTGTCCGGGGAGTCCCCAAAGATTTAAGCATTGTCGATAACGTTACTCTAAGCCCAATGAGACTAACGGAATCAGGAAATATGACAGGAGCATTTGTTGGTTCAGATGGGTCAATTCATAACAAGTGGATCCTCTTCGTATAAGCAGGCCTCTGCACCAGAATGAGATCTATCACATTTCTCCCATCCATCCCGATGCAAGGCCTCCTCCCACTTAAACACCCATAAACCTGCAAGCGACGTGTAGATCACGAAACAAGGAATACGAAAGGATCAAGCGACATGTTCGAAAATAACACAGATCAACGTTGCATTGCCTGAGCGGCGTCTGTGCGTGGCTTTTCATTTGGTCTCTATACGCGACGACAAAGTCCTGCTTGGCGTTTCTTCAGCAAGCCAGGTTTTCGCAATTGGCAATAATCGACGCTAAACGATAGTTGGCTGCCGCTGTCAAAAGTCTAGATTCATCTATTTGGTTTGATAGCGGTTGCCTTGTCCGGCCAGTCAGCGCCACAGTATTAGCATTGGTCTCCACATCCCGCCATTCCCCGTTCTAAAAAGCCCAATTTGGGTATCTATTCAACTCCGCCTGGCGGGAGACAATAAGCCCAAAACTAGCTTGGAACTAGGACCGTTCGCATTGACCTCGTGTTCCCGTCCTCTGGAGTCAATCACAATGGTGTTGTTTTGTCTCTGAACTCTACTAGCGTCCGTCGTGGGTTCTCTAAAATGGTCATCGTTGACCATGTTTTCCCGCATTCTCCTGACATGACAGCTTCTTCGCTGTGAATGCGACGTCGTTAATTTCAATTTCTGACCCCTCTCACGTACTTTGGTCTTTCCTGGGCTGCCTTGGCTATAATGGCTGTGTTATCTACACTTTCCGTTAGCTTGTGGGCTCAGAGCCTTATCGCTCTGGGATTATTGTGTCTCACAAAGCTGATTTGGGATATTTTTCTCTCCCCGTTGAAGGCTATACCCGGTCCAATCCTTGCAAAGACTACAGATCTCTGGCGTGCGTTTCATACATATCGGGGACGTGTCGATCTCAAGCATCTTGAGTTGCATCGCAAGTATGGAACTGCGGTGCAGATTGGACCTAATTGCGTGAGCATTTCGGACCCGAACTTGATCCGCACTATTTACTCGACTCGTAATGCATGGAAGAAGGTATGACACGTTCTATTTAATTAATAGTGACATCCGTTGCTGACAATCGATTATGAATTAAGAGTGAAATGTATAGGCCAAATGATGTGCTCCTCGAAGGTCATCGTTTATCCAACCTCTTCAACTCCCAGGATGAAGAGTGGCATGATCAGAATATCCGACCTATTCGCGGACTTTGGAGTATGACCAAGGTTCTGGAATACGAACCCCTGATCGATGAGACTCTCACCAAGTTCGTGGACAAGCTTGCGCTAAGATTCGTCGATGGAGAAAATGCCGGCAAAGTCTGTCCGGCAGATGAATGGATTGGATTTTGTAGGTCCCTGTCAGCATCCATGCTGGATCCCCGCTAATAATCCAATTAGTCGCCTGGGATGTCACGGCAAACTTTAGCTTTGGCCGTCACTATGGTTTCATCGACCAAGAAAAAGACGTTGACAATCTAATCACCGACTCAACCGCCGGTCTAATCTACTTCGCACCAGTACATAACCCTCAAATCCAACATAAACGCTCAGACTAACTCCAATACAGGTCTCCCAGATCCCCTGGATAGACAACCTCCTCGACAAAAACCCCATCAAGCGAATCGGCCCCAAACCAACCTTAACCGGCGTTTTGTACGCCTTCAAGGTCGCAGCAGAATACCAAGCCCAGCTAGCCACTGAAAAGACCACCGCCGGCTCAGCAGGCGTATCGCACACATTAGACAAATATGTGGCTCTGAAACAATCAAACCCTGACCTAGTGAACGACCAACAGATTGTCAACTGGCTCATGCTCAGTATCCTCGCAGGTGGCGATACTAGTTCCGCAACAATGCGCGCAGTACTATACTACCTCGCAAAAGCGCCAGCAGCAGCCGCAAAACTATCCACCGAGCTTGAGGGCGCTTCGCTCCCTACTCCTGCGCCTTGGACTTTGATTCGGGATCTACCCTATCTAGATGCCGTAATTCGGGAGGCTATGCGTGTTAATCCTGGTATCGCTATGATATTCGAGCGTGTCGTTCCAGAGGGTGGCTTCACGCTTCCGGATGGACGGTATCTTCCTGCAGGGACGAAGGTAGGATCTAATCCGTTTGTGACGGGTCGGGATTATGGTATTTTTGGCGATGATGCTGATACATTCAACCCTGATCGCTGGCTTCGGGGGAAGAATGAGAGTGAGGAGGCTTTTGATGTGAGGTTGCGGCGGATGAAGGACACAGTTGATTTTGTGTTTGGAGGTGGTGGAAGGATTTGTATGGGGAGGTATCTGGCCATGTTGGAGATCAAGAAGTTGATTGCGACGCTTTACAACTTGTTTGATGTGAGTGATTCAATTATGTTGCTGGCCTTCATTAAGCTAACCTGTCCTAGATTCAACTCGTTGATCCTAAGCACGAGTGGAAGTATCGGGATGCTTGGTTCGTGTATCAGTATGATATGCCGATGATTATTCGGCGTCGTGCTGCAGCTCAGTGAGTTGGTTCATAGTTGGGACTGAGAAGAGAAATTTGCGCATAACTTTTGGAAAGAAAGTGATTATGTCTTGGTTTTTATGAATACACGATCAACTTGCAAATTAATACACAAAAGCAAAGGCATACTGCAAGGATATCAAGTCCGACCCAAAGAGAAACGCCAGCATAAAACACCGCAAATTTAGCCCTCAAATACCCCCGTTTCCAATTTCCATGCGTCATTTCATTAGTGTAAGAGAAAAAGATGAACAAATAAAGAAGACCTGAGTAGGTCCGTCGCTTCGCCGCATTTGCGTTACATCATTGAGGTCTGCGTTATCACCTCATCAAATCAAGATCATGCCTTAGGCTCTTCTTGAAAGCATTCGTCGGCCTTGAGCGTTTGTTTCTCGTCATTCCGGTCGCTAGATTGTCTCTCTTCTGGTGATTCGTCACCGGTGATTTCTCCCCACCCGGAGCTTCTGCGACTGACCCGGCCAGATGCCATGGCAAGCGGACTGCCTACTCCGGTAATGCTGGCAGCTGTGCTATCGTTGCGGCCATGCGAGGGTGCCCCGCTGCGGATACTGGCCCCATCACCTGCGGTTGCGGTTGGCTTCGTGTAGAGGCTTCCTCGTTCGCCCGCAGTGTTGGCAATAGGTATGACACCAGAGGACGAGTAGACGCTAATGCGTTCGGCATTGGCAAGTCCGACGATGCTAGGACGACTCAGAACACCCTGGGCGTTAAGAACAGATGCATTAGATGGCTCCACCACGTTCCCACTCAGCACACTCAGTGGCAGGCTCTCGCGACTTCCACCGAAAACCGATGACGGCGCCAGAGCACGCACCGAGGCATTGGTATCGAGGGAGTTTCGGCGTCGGCGTTTCGATGAGCTGGCCAGAGTAAGGATCGATGCGTTGTCGGTCAAGACATTATTCGCTGTTGCCGTAGAGTATGTCATGGATTGACTGTGGGGTATGAGATGTGGGGGCACAGCCGTAGCGGGGGAGGACGACGAAGTTGGGAATTGGTGCGAAAATTGAACCTGCTGGCTTCCAGAACTTTGCGTCGAGTGTCCATTTGCCTGGCCATTCGGTGCATTCTGCGCAGGGTATAACTGTGTCGAGGGGGCTGCCGATTGAACCGTTGTCAAGGTGGTGGTCAACGACCGCACTGACGGGCTCGGGGAGGAAAATGTGCTGCCCTCGCCTCCTCCGTTTGTACTAATGCCTCCACCCATTGTCGCCATTGTGCCCGCCTTGGAATAAGCTGCCTCAGAAATTGCGGTGTCCCCGATTGTTGATATGGTGGGGGCTGTGGACTTCGCGCCCGTCCCAGGAACATGGTTCTCGTAGCCCGAATAAACCAGAGACGGATCGCTTCGAGAGTGAGACTCTCTGCAGTTGCGCTCGCTGTCTTCATATGAACCATTTGTATTTGATTGCCGATTGATCCCAGATAGTGGATAAGGGTTGTTGTTGATTTGGGTTTTCTTCCCCTTGGTGGAACCGTAGCGTTTGTTGGACCAGCGATTTGAACCGGATTCGGAGGAGCCTTTGAGGCTTGCGAGGCGCTTCATCCAACTGGAGAATGGGCGACGGCGACCGTTGCGATCTATTGTATACCACGTCATTAGTGTGTTTCACAAAGGCCAGATGTTCTCCTGAGTGATTACCGTGCGCCCGTGAAGGCCCTTCAGCTGTAGCCATGTTGAAATCAGAAAAACACGCCAGAATCAACCCTTTCCTAAGCGTTGACAACTTAGCAAGGGCAACAGTGAAGCTTCAAAGGAGTTCGCGCCGAGGCAGATGGGAGCAATGCGGATTGACTGTTTATCCGTGCACGGTAATCCTTGCAGGTCATGTGCCCCTTGATGTCATAGTGGTTTGGAATCAACTTTGTTTTCAAAAATAGATCGACTCTCTGGCTTTCAGCATCGGTATTTGAGAACCTGCTGTTTCTTTAATCTACCATTTAACCTGGGCAATGTGACAATTATGAGAAAGTGGCAACGTTCTTGCCATCATTGCAACTTAGCCGTCGTTGCTATGGAAAACATAGTTCGTTCGAACGATCTACACAACATTTGAGCATGTGAATGCTCCTATCATGGCATCATCAAGAACAAGAATTCAAGCACTCCCTCCAGATGTTGCTGCCAAGATCAAATCCTCCACCTCAATCACTCATTTAAACGGGGTCATCTTGGAATTGGTCAAAAATGCACTGGATGCAAATGCCAGCACGGTCCACATCTCAGTGGACTTCAAGCGCGGGGGCTGTATTATCGAAGATAACGGCGATGGAATTTGTTCCGTCGAATTCGAGTCAACCGGAGGGCTCGGAAAAGCACACCGTATGTCTTTCTATATGGATCACCGACAAATCGCTAATTCAGGACAGACACTTCTCAATTCCAGAAGACTGGCAAATATGGCCATCGGGGGCTGTTTCTATCCGCTCTAAGTGCTCTGTCCTTGCTTACCGTGACATCTTGTCATATACACCAGCAGACTACAAACTCTGTCATGTTTCATCGTTCAACGCCCGTGGCGCGTTTGATTCCCGCACCTGCGCATCAAAATCTTCGTTTCAGTGAACATGGCACATGTGTGACGGTAAATGACCTTTTTGGAAATATGCCGGTGCGCGTCAAGCGTCGAGCCCTCGTTTTTGAAAGATCTGATGAGTTAGATCGAGAATGGGATAATCTGAGATACTCTCTGGCTTCTCTCATGATGGCAAACCCTCTGCTCTCGAAGATAGTTCTTTCTGATGCAGAACGGGGTAAGAGAGTCTCGATTCGTCTGAACAGATTTATACAGGATGGACATGCCGATGCCAGCAACACAGTTGATCTAAGCCGCATTGGATCAATTCTCGCGCAATGGGGGATGATAAATTCTAGAAATATGGATTCATGGCATGTCATATCGGCCAAGGTTCCCGACCTCACAATCTGTGCCGCAATATCCATTGTGCCCAGTCCTTCGAAAAGGCTGCAATTTATTTCCCTGGGCAATGATCCGGTCCTCTCAAATGGTGCAAATCTTCTCTTCAACGAGATAAATCGTTTAATATCTCTATCCGACTTTGGGAGCTCTGGGAATATATCTCGCAGCACTACTGCGACGTGCCCATCCCCTGCCCTGGGCATTTCTGAAGCCCCAAGCAGTATCAGTGGCAAAACTTGGGCAAAGCCAGTCAATAAGTGGCCGATGTTTTATATACGTATTGACACTAGTACAACTCTACCCTTGGGTGATGATGGGGACGAGGTCCCCCCGAGCTCAGACAAGTCCTTCCAACGTGTCACTGACCTCCTCGAGGCAATGATCTTGGAATTTCTCAAGCAACAGAAAATGCGACCCCGTATCACCAAGCGACAAGAAAAAATATCAGATCAAGCCCAGGAGGGTCCTTCTGTTGTTCAAAGTCGTTCAAGGTCGTCCTCCAAGCAACGATGTGGTGCGGGATCAAGCACGAAAGAAGGTTTCAGCGACAATCTCAAACTTCCGTCATTCCAGCGACCACAGTCGGTCAATACTTGTCAGAATTTGAATAATTGGTCCAGAGTAAAGACTGCAAAAGGACTTGATACTGATGCTCCGCCCAGCCGAGACACTTCCAATCGGCTTCGTGGACACCTTCTATCTCTGCCTGAACGCCCTCAAAGCCGCTCAATGCGAGAGGAAAATACTACGAACAAGAATATATCCCGAGAACACAGCAAGGAAGCCGGTCAAGAAAGTGAAGATGAATCCCAGACAACGGACAGGCTGATTCCTTGGATTGATCAGCGCACCGGGAAAACACATATGATCAATTCCCGAACGGGTCAGACGGCTGGGCCCACGGTGGCTAGTTCTTTCACAAGACCTACTTTATTAGGAAGCACTCAAGCAAACTCATCAAGCCCGAAAATCTGGGTAGAAAACCTACTGAAAGCATGGGACAACCCTACATTTGCACGCACGGAAATGCCTTTGCCAAGCTATGATCTTGAAGCTGATTATTTCAATCCCGATGGCTCATCTCGCAACTTCTCTCACGATATTGGAACTCTAGAGGCTGCTGGTGTTGCCAAATTCAAAGGAAAACTGCAGCGTCAAAGCCTATTGAATGCCACCATCATCGCACAAGTTGATCAGAAGTACATTCTTGCCAAACTTGGCGCAGCACCTTCGCAGAGTGCTGGTATACAGGAGGCAGTTTTGGTACTGATCGACCAACATGCAGCAGATGAACGTTGCCGAATCGAACAGTTGTTTGGAGAAATGTTTATTCCAACAGAGTCGCCGTATGAGACTAAAGTTCGCACCGTTGAGATCAACCCGATTGCCTTCAAAATCTCCTCCACAGAAGCTACGCTTTTTTACAAGTATTCCAGCTTCTTTAAAGAATGGGGAATCAATTATAACATAGGCGAAACTTCAGCGTCCGAGTCAACCGTCTTTGTTCATCTATTACCGGTCCTCATTTCAGAGAGATGCCGGTCGGAACCTACTCTGATCGTTGAATTGCTTCGCCGCGAGATTTGGACAAACGAGGAAGGTGGTAGGAAGCCACTGGGTGCGGTGATGGCTTCTGGAGATAGCTACACCGTGGCTTTTGACGAGACTGAATCTTTTCCCATGGATCTGTCTACTCCGCATTCTTGGGTACGAAGCATGAGTGGCTGCCCCCATGGCATCCTTGATCTTCTTAACTCCCGTGCATGTCGCAGTGCCATCATGTTCAACGATCCATTGAGCATCGATGAATGCAGGACATTGATTTCGAGGCTGGCTCGATGTGCATTCCCATTTCAGTGCGCCCATGGACGACCGTCCATGATACCCATTCTTGATCTTCGTCCACGGCCAGAATACGAGGCTGACCCTTTTGATGGAGGCATGACTGCTGATTGTGATGATTACGATGACTCAGGCATGACTTTTATAGAGGCGTTCCAAGCGAAATATGTACATTGAGTGATTGGTTGTAATACCCATCATGTTTATGCACAACAATAGACTATGACTTCCCAACGTCCAAGTTTTTCATACCCTAGGTGCCACTAGTAGATGTTCTCCTCTTTTAAGCTTTTGATATTCTGTCAATTGAGATTTCCAGTGCTATGGTGTAGCCTCAAGTCCTGCCGATATTTTATTTAAATGCCTAACAAGACTGCTGGACCCTGCTGTCCATCTATCAAACAATTCATTGTAGCAGCTTCTGAGTGGTGTGAGGCCGAAAGCGAGAAAGCAATGCTTGTGCGTAAGCTGATTTCGACCGACTTGATCTATATTCTGAATCATATATTTAGGCAATCAAAGTAAAACCCGAGTTCAATTTTTCGATGTGCAAATCCCACTCTAACCGAAAGGACATGGCGGGTGGCTTAAGCCGTCCCAACCCTAGTTGATATATCACATCCACAACGTCAAGTGCCACCCCTCACCTCTACAAAAGACCAAAACCAATACAAAACCATACCCTTTCTTCGTACGTAAAGTTGAATACAAGTAAGGAACTCGAAACAGCACATGGTAGGAATGACGTTGTCCCAAGCCCTCAGCTAGCCACTACCTCCTAGGGTCATACAAGCAGGAGCCAGCATGAACCAGATCAGCAATGCAGAGCATTATCCTGCAGAAAATATGCAGGACTCGAATAGTTCTAGATTAGTCTCGTTCTATATGCAGATCCACTCGTAAGATGTAGTCACGGGTCTTTCTTGTATCGCGTCCCAAACTTACGAGTTGACGTATCCCTTGCATTGCATAAGGCTCGTGGGGGTTCGATCTGAACTGACGTGGCATGGACTTGATACCACTTTAGGCAAATGATGGAGGGGTAATATGCAAGGCCTGTTCTATTCTTTTGATATGAAACGGGATAGATCACTTAACCCCTCATTTGAAAGATTTGCCTTTTTACACATTGAATTGGATTGATTGTCAATGTGATAGTTTGACGATAGGAGGGCTGTGTAACTTTCTTTGTTGGGGTTGATGTAGCCGGCGGCAGGGATAGAGAGTCTGGGGTAATCGAGGTAGAGGAGAGGGTGGTATTACTCTTTCGAGGAACCGGGACATACTCATCACAATATGTATATCAGTTCAGCTGCAGGGAAGAATAAGTCCAGTATGACTCACGCTTCGTGCAGGAAGCCTATTCCACCAATAGAATCAATATGTTATACTAACACAGTAGTCGACCTTGTTATGCAAGTCTTGTTCTATGTCTGTCTGACTAGTCTGGATAGGCCAGCCACATTCGAGAGACTCTATCCCAAAGCGGAAGCTCGAGACTTCTGGATCTTAGATCTACGTTCCTAGGAGCATCAAACATCTCTAAGAACGAAAGATAGCACAAAATCTTTACAAGCTCCGTAGCGAGTTTGCGCTTTTAGGGAATAGCGAAATTAGCTCGGCGGTATGAATATCATCGGCCTGGGAGCCATACCTAGTCAAAGGGCAGTCTACGAACGTACTCGTGGAATGGTACAGAACATATGTGGTATGAAGAACGAAGAGACTTAGCTACTGGAAGTGAAAGAATATAGTGGCATACAGGTCAGGTGACCTAACAGGCAGCTATATCCAACGCAATTTTGGCAAATTTGCTGTGCTCTGGCGTGACGTGTGAGACTGTAGATACTATGCCCGATTCGGGATGGAAGTCCAAAAGGCGAACAGCCATGTCCCAGTTCGGCCATGACGAGTCAGAGTCAAAGTGGTGCGATTGGAGCAGGTGAGCATATAACAGCAAGAGAGAGATTATCTGAGGCTCTTTTTGGCTTTAATATAAAGTTGAGGCTTAGAATAGTGTCTAATGTACATGACTATGATTCGGCTCTCTGTCTTTGATCACTGCTCGGAGGTTCCTGGGTTCTCCAGCGCGTTATGCTCCCTGCTCAGAGTAGATTAGACTATCAACACAATAAAACAAAGGCCGAAGACTGGCAAATCATAAATGTTTGAATATCTACCTGATGTAGTCATGCGCCAGTCGGCCCACAAGGCTGCGGCCGAGGCTGCGACTCGATATCCATTCCTCTGGGGTGAAGAGATCAAACATGCCCACTTTGTGTAGAGTTGGGATAGCCGATCGTATAGCTGGCTCCAGCTCAGCTTTGATGTTCCTGTTGCCTTCGTCGTATGCCTTGATATTGACCAACAAGGCTCCAACTGTTCCAGTGGGCACCTTTCGACCGTCTGGCAGAGTGATGACTGGGAAGGTTCCAGCAGCAGTCCCAAGGGTCTTATTGTTGGTCTCTTGTAAGGCGGTGGACATCCTGATGGATAAGAGGCTTAGATATATTTTGAATAAACTCGGATGAGGTTGAGATGGTGGTCATGTTGGGGCCGCTACTGCCTTTAAGTGAGAGAACCTTGGACCCACTTCATTCGGGTTCCCGGACACTCCGCGGACCTCATGATCTAAAAGTGGAAGAGCCTAAATTCAATCCTAAATATATTCATACTAATCAAAATGATTCTTCATGGTGCTTCTTGGATGCAAAGGTGCTCAGATGCTGCTGACTCCACTGGGCACCTCCTGCTCTACACCAAGCTCCAAGTATCAACTATCACAATCTCCATTATCTTCAGCCTTCCGAGCCTTGATTTGCCTGGCTACTTATTCTCCATAAATACGCTCCAAATTATGTGCTACGCACTCATAGTCGCTCTACACTGTCAAGGCCGAGTTATGTCGGACTTCCGCTTGGAGTCAAAATTTCCAAATTGGGCGACGGCATAGCGTGAGCATTGCATCACTCGGCCATTATTACAGCTCTCATACAAATCTCGCCGTGTAAGATACGTGAAACTCGAACGGCAAAGAGTCATTTCTAGCTTCCAGTGTATTTAAAATCTCGTCGGCCTTCCCAGGTGGGAGGCTTGATTTTCGTTCTTGATATCGGGGCTTGCGACTAGTATAAACCGGTTACCCCGGATTTCTCCAACCATGGAACCTCATCCAACTTGACCTTAAATAATATCAACATTCCCTTTACCGTCGACGGGTTCTCTAGAACCATGAATGAGCATAAACGGTATTCTGTAAGGGCACGACTATATAAGACCCTGGATTTCTCCCAGCTTTTTTTCTTTTCCTTCCTCCATCCATGCCTGTGGAGACTCTATATACAAAATGGCGCCTCAGTCTTCTCAAACTAAAATCCAGTGTGCTCAGTGGGGCTCACTTCACAAGAGGCAAGAGCCCCAATGGATTTGGTCCTACAAACAACGACAAGAATCATTGGACAAGATCAACCTTCATTTACGCCACTCCGAAGATGGTCTGACTGAGACCCTCAAACAAAAATGCAAAATGAACTTAATCCACCTCGACTACCTTACTGGTGCTACTCCTTCTTCGCCTGGCACACCATGGTTCCAGCCCGAGCCCGAGGTTGAGCTGAACCCGTGTTTATTCACTGGTCTGCGGACCGGCCAATTCTTCAAGGCTCATGATGAGATTCGCTCATCTCCGGGTATGGCTCAGGAAAAATGCGATCAGTTGCTTGGAGCAGCGCTGGTCGCTGAGTTCGCTAAACAACGCAAAACTGCCCGGATTGATGGACAGCGTCCGTCGTCGGTGTACGAGTCATTCATGTGAGTTCTACAACATTCCACTTTCATGTAATCATTTGAGGTCTAATATGCTGTTTACAGTCCTTATGACAAGACTACCAAACGGCTTGCTTTCCTTCCCGGCAAAGTTCGTCGGATGGATCAAACTGTCGACGACAGAAGCAGCCACCGGGTCATTACTCTGGAAGCCAATGAACCGGCCGATCAACTCCAGCCAAGCGTTAACGAGCTGGAAACCATGGTCATCTTCCTCAGAGATGCGATGTACGATGGAGCAAAGGCTATGCGGAATCCCAATCACCGTGCTGAACTGATCGAGTTCCATCACTTCTTTCCAGTAAGTGTCATCCAACCTCATTCACCTGTAAATCAGACTGACAACAAAAGACTCTCATGATCTCCATCTACCACGGAGCCCAAGCCCGTGTGTTGTATGGTTGCTTCGACGGAAACCAGTTGGAGGTGCAATACACCGATGTCCAACAGTTCACTGAAGACGGGTTCTACGACCAGATCCAAGGTCTTCTGACTTGGTCTCTCCCCTTCTGTCTATGGGATACAACAACCATCCCAAGACTGGCATCTATCATTGAGGAAGACGAGGATGATGAATGTTCCACTCCGGCGCATGGAGTCGCGCGCGCGTACCAGCCACCACAAGAGGCGAAAGCCCACTTCATGTTGGTTCCGCCCATGGAGGTACTGGATACGAAAGCGGCGGCGAAGGCAGCCAAGGAAGCGAAGAAGGAGATGGAGAAGAAGCAAAAGGAGTTGAAGAAAAAGCAAAAACAACAAAAGAAGTTGGCGTACGGGCTGATCAAGCCCCGAAAAAAGTGATTCTTGAAAAACCAAAAACACCAAAAAACACTCAAAAGCACAAAGAAAGAGATGAAGAGAGACTGGGGAGACGTTCAACACAAATTGACACGATTGTGAGGTGAAAGTGATTGTACAGTGACTGATATCACATATGAGACTGACTATACCATGTGACTGATGACTGATGACTGATGACAAGATTGATACCCATATTTGCATTTACATTTGTTGCATCTGTCAAGTTCAAGTTCAAGTTTCATGTACAATCGGGGATGAAGTAGAGTGAAACGAAAAGAAGACAGAGTGCGCAACAACAAAACGACAATCCCGAGTTTCGTTCACGGCTGCCGTTCGCGGTGGGCCATGACCCGTGGATGGGATGAAGGAGAGTCAAAACATCAACTGTGCTCTGTTTTTTTCACACTTGGCTGGAACTTGATTGGCATGATCTGGTTCTTGATTGTACTATTTCTGTTTTGCCTAGTCGTACGGGCCCTGTGTACGACACCCAAGCATGACTTGCACCTTTACGTGGTGCTTGGGATGAGTAGCCTATGTGGTGAAACCAAGCAAGTCAATCAGTACACTACTCTACACTACGCTCATCATTACAAGTTAAAGTTACAATTACTAAAGCAACAGATAGAATTTAAAAGCATGATAGCATTCCAGCTTTCAATTGTACAAAAGCCGCGAGGCTTATCCTTTCTAAGGATTAACTTAAACAAAGAATAATAAGTAATGTAAACCTTTTCCTGCCTTGATATCCCCCAAAGAATAAAAGAAAAAACCAAAACGAAATGAAAGGCCCTGTGGTATACTCCAATTTTCCCTGGACCCGATTTCCATTTCCGTTGCCGCTTTTTCTGATGCCAGTCCAGTTCAGTCCCCGTAGGAACCATGAAAAAAAGACACGAGCGCCGCCCGAATAAAAAAAATAAATAGGATATTCACAGAACATGTAACAGATTGAAAGAGAAGAAAAGCGAGAGATGCTGACTGTCGTAAGGTAGAAGATTGAATGAAACACCAAGCAAATACTCGCAAATGAGGGAGCAGGTCATCAGGTCATGAAAGAAGTAGTGATAGGAAGAGGGGTATAATATCACGGGTATTAGCCATGAGTCTCGACGGACTTAGGCTTGGACATATGTGTCCAGGAGAACAAGTCGAACTTGTCTTTAGCATTCTCCATTATGGAAGGAGCATTTGATTCGCACGGTGTTTGAGGTTGAGATGCAGATGGAGTTTGAGGTGGGAGTTGGATTGTCAAGTTGGCACCACTGCGGGATGGGTCTCGGGGCTCGACAACAAGGGAGCGACGATAGAAGGTCTGGGCGGTTGTTTCGCCATTGGAGCGGACACGGACAAGCTCGTTCTGCATCCAGGTCTGGAGCTCGGGAATTTCGGTGAGACGGTAGGGGATCTGGAATCGTTGAAGTTCACTGATGATCCGGGCTGTCTTCATATGTTTGTCGAAGTTGATCACGGCCCGTTCACCGTCATCGGTTGGCAGGTTGCGGAGAGACTGGTTGCCGTGGTCGACGAAGGTGAGATCGGTCAGGTAGGTTCCGACGAAGGGCAGACACGGTGGGACGTGGTTCTGAAGACGCTGTCGGAGGACAGCGTAGTTGCGGGAAACATCGACAATGCTGCGGAGGTTCTCCAAGGTGGCCTTGGTCTTCGCAGACACAATGTCCCAGGTACGCTTCAGCCGCGAAATCATCGACAGGTTCAAAGAGCAGATAATGGCCATGAGAGAGTCGTAGTTGTTAAGCTCGAGACACTTGTTGGCAATTTTGACCCAATGCTTGATGGTAACAGCCCGTTTCTTGGGCTCCTCGAGGTAGAGGATAGAGTCAGCCACCAAGTGAGCGAGGTCAGTCGACAAAGTCGACATGGCACGAACATTGACTGCGAGCGATCCCGACTTCCGGGTCCATTCGGTGTCGAGAAGTTCCTCGGGAAGAATAGAGCAGAAGATACGAGACTCCTTGATAGTCAATTGCCGAGCCAACTCTAACGGGTCAAAGTCCAAGATGGTAATCGACGACTCGCCAGTCTTCCACTGCTTCAGCAAATTGATCTCCTTCTTGCCAAGGATGGGAGGGGGAAGAGGGGTGTCAGGGTGGACGTATTGAGCAATGGATGTGTTGGTCTTGCCCATGGAGGACACCAGACGAGGAACGACGGGGCCATGAACAGCTGACACCTTATCCGCCAAGTCGAGAAGACGCTTGCCGGCAGTAGGCAGATCATTTGTCAGACGGTTCTTGGCGAAATCGACGATGAACTCCAAAGCATCGTTGTCACGGTCATGGCGCCAGTGAGACTCGAGCCAACCCTTGAAGATGTTGTAAACGCGCAAACGAACGGGACCAGCCGCATGGGGGGTATCTCCGATGTATTCGAATCGCTCGGCGAGCGCCTCGGCAAACTCATGAGGGGTAGCGAAGAGACGGAATGTGAGGTAAAATGTGGAGACGAACATGGCATCAGGGGTGGATTGGTGAGCGGTAAGCTTCTCAATCAAAGCGCGAAGACTACCGCCCATAATCTGACCCTCCTTGTAGATCAGCTCATGCGCATAGGTCTTCTCAAGGAGATGAGCTTCTGTCTCTTCATTCTCCTCGGCCAAGGTCGAGCGGCTCAAACTCTCCTTCAGTGATGGCCCGTGGAAGCTTCCTTGGAAGCTACCACTGATGTCAGGGGAAGTGGCGCGAGTCGAAGTCTGTGACACACCGCTCATCTCAGAGTCACGGGTGTGGCTGTTGTACGTAAAGCTGCTACCCATGCTTGTCACACCTCGACCGAAGGATTCACTCACGTCGGACTTGGGGTGGCTTTCACGGTAACTGCTGTCGTATGAAGAGAAGGAAGACATTTCCAGGTTGGGAGGGAGGATTGCAGAGGATGGGTTGGCGGAATTGATGGAGGCAAGGTGGGATTGGAATGAAGAGGGAGTGGTGGAATCGGTGAGAGCAGGGGTCGATGGAGAGGAGTAAGTTGTGTTTGGAATAGTGAGTGGGGGAGGGGGAAGTCGCAAGGAAAGGTCTTGCGACTTCTCATCTTTCGGAGTGTCGTCCTGCGAAGTAACAATACCAGGTACGTCTTCGCTGGGTTCCAATTCCTCATTCAGGGGCTCAAGCTCAATGTCTCCAATCTGTTCCAGCACCATGCGAGACTTGGCCAGGCAGTTTCCGGCAGCTCGCACGCAGTCAGTCGCAGCATCCACAAGACGCTTGCCCTGGTCTGGCATCAAGATCAAGTCATCTTCTTGCAAGGCGGCGGGGCGGAATACATCGCGAGCGGCCTGAACCAGCTCCGCTAAACGCTCGCACATCGACTCACGAGCCTCCTCGAGGAAAACACTGTGCTGAGTGTCATGCTGGCAGACAGCCTCCACGACATCCAACAATGACCGGCAGGATTGCACGGCTTGTTGGGTGGTCACGACCAACTCGGTGGATGATCGCGACTGCATGTGGAGGCCAATGAAAGATCCAAGAACGCCAAGAAAGGCATCGTATGCTGTTCCCAGTCGCTCTGACGCGAGGTTATGGGAGCGAATAGCAGGCGAGGCACCCGAGTATGACACACGATGAGACACTGAAATGCGTTTGGTGGCCACGGAAACGGGTCGAGATGGATGATCTAGCATCTCCGTGCGTACCGATGCACGACTGACACCCATCCGGCTGCGGCTCATCTGTCGAGACTCGTTCCGCTCGGTGCATGTATCGGACATCGGGCCACTCTCCACAGTGAAGGTCTCCGACGCGGGTGTGGGAGGCATATCATACTGGGTCAAACCATCACCCGCAGATTCAAGCTCAGCGATAGTCCGGCTCAAGCCCACTTCCTCGTTCCACACATCCAGAAAACGCACTCCACGGGTCACAATTTTAAATGCCTTCAGAAGCATCTCATCCAAGATGGCCTCTACCTCGTCATCCGCAGGGCTGCCATTAGCGACTTCTTGAAACTTTTTAGCAGTCTTCACAAGCGACGACAGATCAGACAGGAGTGCCTTCCGGATCCTCCGTAGTCCATCATAATTCTTAACCAGAGGCGCTTCCCTTGTTAAGCATTCTGCCTTCTCCTGCAGGGGGTTAGTGGTGTCGGTGGTGGCATAGCCTGATCTTGACTTACCAGAAGGAATCGAACGCCAGCAATGGGGCCTCGCATCAAATCTTGGTTTCCAAAATCCTTTAAAGATGATCCACATCCTCCTCGTATAATGTCCCAGAAGTCTGTCAGCGCCTTTAACAAAGGACGCATGGGCAATTGGTCGTATGCTTCGCAGTAATTCGTCGGTAACCAGCCTCGATGTCCAGAATCTAACAAGGTACCATCGGCCCAGCCATTGGTGTGAACGGAGTGAACTAGAATGATATCTCCCTGATCTAAGGGAAGAGTAACGGTCGATGGCGAAACATTTCCAGCCGGGTGGAAAGGGTAGAATGCGCGGAGATAGTTGTGAAATACAGCCCTCGGGGCTTCTGTTGGTTCTGATGGTTCCATATTGGTGTTTATTCCTTGCGGTGTTATTGGCGGCGTAATCTCAGAATGGCCGTGATTCAAGTAGAAACGACCAGATGTGCTTTGGGTATCGGTATCGGTATCGTCGGGTTCAGCGTTGGGTATATTCAAATTCGACTTGGCGATCTTTAACGGGGCAATATTCGGCTTCATTGAGACCATATCTGTGTCGACACTCGAGGGTATCGTTCCCAAAAAGCCGTTCGTGGTCGCGGACCGGGGCGTTCAAACGATGGATGCAGTTGACATGCTTCAATGGACCAGATTCAGTGAAGAAGTGGCGAGTTGGTAATCAGGGATAAGGCGGGGGGATTGGATCGCCAGAAAGGCTGGGGATGATCCTAGAACATTCAATTGTCAATTGAGGGGGCGCCAAAGTCAAGTGCGCGGTGATCAGATAGCGGAGAACTATAGGGTGTTTGTGTTGGAATGCCCAGATTCCAAGGGAGGGTCGGAGGGCAAGAATGCTGGGGAGTGTAGGGCAAAGGGCAAAGAGCCCCGGGCAAAGGGATTTTGAAAAGTCTCGGAAGTTTACACACCCAAACAATAAACAATTGGATAAAACTATAAACAGTAGACTTCCTGCATAGAAGTCCGGAACATTGAACAGCCTTGCCGAAGGGGGATGACCAGTCGCAATTCAATTGTAACGCTCGAGTCCCCACAGGAGTGTCAATGCGAGGTTGGGAGTAATGCGGTTAAGAAGGGAGTCCAGTGGCCCAGCCCTGTGGATGAAGATCGCAGCAAGGACGAAAGCCGCAATGAAACTGACTGGCAGTGGATGACGAAACGGAATTTCCCTTTATTTATTGGGGTGAACGGGATCCCACGCAAGGGCGGAGAGAAGGGATGAATGAATGTTATATTACCACCGGCGGCAATGAGTGAAGACAAACGAGTCAAAAAGAAGGACTGGGAAAGAGGAAAGGGAGGAGAGGGAATAAGAGCTCTCTCGAGGACCCAGTTGATTCTTTCTGGGGCTCGATCGGGACGATCCATGTGGGACTGTATTGGTCATGTATTGCAGCGTGACGATGATGTAATGTAACCAGTCGATACAAACATTACGGCTTATACTTTATGTACCTAAACACCAATAGTTCCTTTTCTTTCCTGTTGGTTTCTTCCTTTACTTTTTTGCCTCCATCCTGTCCTACAGAAAAAAAAAATCCAAGAACAAAATCAATTAAAAAACCAACAGTAATCTAAATTCCAATCTCCCTAGAACTTGGATGTTCCCGTGTATAATAAATCCTCCACCTTGCATCTACCGAGTTCCGTTCCAGACCTCGCAAAAACCCCAAATCCACTTGCTAAATTTTGATTCGCTCACATGTAAAATCCAAGCCCTCCCGCGGCACCGCACCAATCAATAATTCCGTTTAAAAATAAATTGTTGGTTAATGCACTGGCCGTGTGCTGGAGCCTGCAGCAAACACGGACTCGATCAATCACTTGGTGGCGACGCTCGTTGCCTGTCAACTATCTCTCCGGGGATCGACCGCGCAGCGACCGCCCCCAAGTTGACAGGAGCCCTAAACTCTTTTTTTTTTTTAATCCCCATCACAAATTTTAAACCTAGAAAGAAACCTAGTTGGCAAATAGGTTGGACAAAGATACTATGGCTCGGAAAACGAAGAACTAGACCGTTGATAAAAGTCCTTGCAAATTTTTGCCTCGATTTGTCCCATGTCCATTTATCCCTGTCTTGGTGGCTTCATCGTCGCCACTAAAGGATCCCGTTACGATTCCTTCTTAACTACATACAGTCGCGTTCTTTGTTTCCCCCATCCCGCGTGGGGCAGTGGTACATATTGAGATTGGAACCGATCGAGGCCCAAGGCACATTCGCGTTGGTTACGAAGATTTCAGGATCCACGCAGAATCCGAGCTATCATCGCGATTATCAGGACTAATGTCAGTATTGTAGAGCCACCCGCGGCATGCATATTGCATATATGGTCTACCATAGTTAAATGCAGGTTCCGGGGTTTGGGACGGGCCCAGCTTTTGACGTGGACCCGCTACATGTCTAAGACCTAGGCAATAACAATTCTACTCGATGTACTGCGTACTCCGCAGGGAGGGGTTTTTTTGCCCGGTGGATTTCGTAACGTACTTTTGTATATAGCCTTGTGCATAACGGAAATAGTTTCGAATTTTTCGTGAGGGGAAACAAAAACACAACCGCCTCTAAATGATGGGTCATACTCCCCAGTCCTCCCCAGTGGACAACTTCCTCGGAAGCTCCATCCCAGAGCTTGGGTCGTTGCGAACGGATGGGGAACATTGTGAACCCTGTTCCCTGTTACCGAGGAGTTTTTTTCTACCCGTTGCCCCTTGGATCGGCGGATTTTAGATATCCGAAAGTCCTAAAATTGGTACAATCACCAGAAAATCAAGTCAACGGCCCCCATTATGGTCCCGGTCTAGACTCACAGTTACCGAAGCAAGCTAAAACATCCCCATCACAATTACGACCAATTCGTTATGCATGCCCCTTCCGACAGCTTGAACCTGCATGTAACAGATGGTGATTTCTGCAGTTTCCAGTCGACTTTGAAATTTCCCACACATATTCCTCGAGGAATATACTTAATCCGTCACATGGGGTGAAGAAAAACCTGCGTCGCGTCCGTCAAATTATAAAAAAAAATCCTCCGGCTCGGTATCAAGAGCAATAGGCTGCCCCAGAAGAAGTAATGCAAGCCCCCTCCACATTATCACGTCGGCGCCTCTACTGAGATCCTTCCTGATGTAAGAGTGCGATCAGCGGTCTACGGCTTGAATTGGGAAACAATTTCCGTGCACGGGATTGATCCATGGAACTGATTGCGGGTTCAAGTGCTCGGGCCAGGTACAAATCCATGCTTTGAATACGGGATATAGATAAGATAGTTGTACAATACACTATAGTCTAGCTAGATAATGAAAAGAAAATATCGCGAGTTGTAAAGAAACGCGCACGTTGTACAATGCGTGGGGTCGCACAAGCGGGATCTCCCGCAAGTCTATTACTGTGTCAATCGAATCGTTTGCAACATGTCTCACGCGCATCTCGCGCATCGCTATTAGCCAATTGATCTCCTAGTGCTGACGATTACAGGTTTGTTCGATCATCACTGTGCATTGCGCGGACGGGATATACACCCTCTAGGGGCAAAAGACACGAGACTGATGCCCAAGTGGTGGGGCATTGCCTTAATTTATCTCCGGTGTCAAGTACATTTCGCTAGACTACGGGTGAAGCTGCTTTGGTGGGGTCTCCGTTTCCACCCTCAGGGCAAGAGTTTTTCGGATTTCCTTTTCTTGTCTAAGCCAAAACAAACGTGTTAGGCTTCGAATCAGGCGTTGCTTGTTACATGCATCTACGCCGCTTTGGATACATATAGACCGGATTCTTTAGCCGGTCCATGGTCGTACATGATGCTTTCGATGTAATCCAACTGTTTTGATGGCTTTACTTCCATATGTCTTAGGGTGTTTAATTGTATTTGGTCCGACTTGACACAGCCAGTTCTAGATGGTCGGAGTCTATATCCGAGAAACGGAGACCTCGTTCCCAATCACGGCATTGAGTGTTACACGACAGAGCTTTCAGCTTAAGCAGGGGCGGCCTTAAACCCAGATAGTCAAAGCCTCCGAGCTCCAATGAGAGTATTCTGTAGTTTCAAGCTCGAATCTGAATCAAAGTAAACACCCGCAAATCTCAGATTCGGTGGAAACATGACAAATAACAGCTCTTTATACGAGATGAGATGTAAAATTGGGAGCTTCAACCGATCTATGTTTTAGGAGCCTCTCAATTGGCGGGATCTTGCATCAGTAGCTGCGACATATCGCGTCAACTTCAAGCGGTCTACGATGTCCAACATTGGAATCAGTGAATCCACCCGAATCAACTAGCACATACCACTTAGAATAAGAACTGCGACTGCAGAATCTATCAAGGAAGGACTATGTAAGCAACCTACAAGCTACTGAAGCCTTGAAGTCGGGACCGCAGGCTGAAAAAGCAAGCTACGAAAAGTGATAGATAAAATTCACACCAGTCGAACGTGGGGAAATCCCAGCAACTCGGGTTCCCAT
Organism: Penicillium tannophilum; assembly: GCA_028829675.1. Taxonomy (NCBI): domain Eukaryota; kingdom Fungi; phylum Ascomycota; class Eurotiomycetes; order Eurotiales; family Aspergillaceae; genus Penicillium; species Penicillium tannophilum. The sequence continues at coordinate 1,883,249 of JAQKAK010000008.1, forward strand.
TCTCAGATCCTGGATCCTGCAGACACTTCCTTGTTTCTCATGGTCAGGGTCATGCTGCAAAACCTCGTGGCTTTGCAAAATCCATGCATCTCGTGGTGTGTGACTGAGGCTGAGAGACAAAGTGCGGTAGACGGATGTGATCCAAGCTCTGCTTGGTACCTGCGTCTACCTCTGCTTCGGCACCAAAACCTGGATTTGACAGTTCGATCTTGAATCGAGTTAGTCTATTAAATTTTGTGTAACTATTTTGTATTCGAATGGTCTAACTAGTCTATCTTTCGGCTTTTTAGTCGCGCTTTTGATTGATTTGACTTTGCTTGGTGCTCCTTGAGCTAACTGCACTTCCCCGAAGCCCAGCTACGCCACATTTTGTATGTTACACTAATTTGATCTGTTCAGTCAATTTAGCGGGGTTGAGCAGCTCTGTATTTTGGTGCCACTTCTGACTGCATTAAATGGATTCTTTTATGTCAATCAATTTCCCATCTGTGCACGCTGTGATGTCATGAAAGTAAATGTGCATCATTGTGGGTATACTATTACACCTGAGGCATCAGCTACATAGATTGTACACCGTACTTCCGAATAGAGGTACCCATATTGTCCAAGTAAAGTAAATTCAATTGCATTGAAATGTTTATTTCGACCCGTCTTGCCTCAAATATTGGACGTTACATTTAAACGCAAGTGGTCCACGGAACAAAGGTGGATCGCTGGGGTAACTGTCAATAGTCTCGGGGACCATGAGCAGATCTTAACCCTCAAGGGACCAGCAACTACCCGCGCGTGGATCCTTATCATATGATAAAGAAGTAGATCCGAGGAGATGGAAGTGTGCAGCAGATCGCATTAGTCCATCTTTGTAGAGAGCCGGTAACTGGAAAGATAGCTCATGTACCGTACACTTTGCGTATAGTACCACGACAGGTACGAAGTACTCGTATCAGATACGGCATCTCCAACAGAAATACATAAACAGTACAGTAGATCCGCTCGGTAAGAACGGCTTAACCATCCACATCGCACGATGGGAGATGGACTACACTGACGCCTTGACTCCACACATCAAAACTCCACAATCACTCAAGAATGTGTAATTCTAGCCACCCTAAGCATCCGGGACACATCCGCGAGAACGCCCAGAGAGGCCGCAAATTAACTGGCCGTTGAACACGCGACCGCATTGGCCAGCACGTTCCTAAACAACGGTCCAGCCCGTACTTTTGGCACGAAGGAATCGCGACTCATCATTTCCCCTGTCCCCAAATCCATGTTGACGGAGCCACTAGGCTACGATTATCGAAGTAAGAGATCCTTTAGCCCCGTATACACGGCTAATATATTGCACTTTAAGCAAACTTTTCGTGAGGGCGTTCCGTGTGCCCCCGCCGGACCCCGGGCTAGGACTTGGCTTGGGGCCGGCAGTGAGTTTCCTTTGTTCCCGGCGAGGAGCTCCATAACACGAAGGACGTATTTGGAAGCTACTTTCCTAAAAGGATCAGCATGTCTGAATTGAATTTGTCGCAAAATTCAATTTGATCAGCGGGCCCATTTAGTTCGGTGGGACAGACGGAAGAGCTTCCGGGATCCAACACAAAGAATCGGGTTCTTGGTGGATTCGTTCTCCTGTCAACGGGGACCGAAAGTCTTCCTAGGTGCAGATTACGATGGAGCTGAGATGTACGATGTGATCATGTTTCCACAAGTCTAAACTAGCGAGATTTCACTAACGATGAACTATTGAATGAACAAAGTACATATGTTCCTGATCTTCGACCGTTAGCCCGGAATATTGATGAGTTAGATAACCTTGGAACGACCAACATCATTATTGCATTAAGAATTGGCAGCATTGTTGCTTAACAAGCAATAGTTCAACGTCCAGCCTGTTTTACCTGCCGAGGGGCCGCGGCACAAATAAAAATAAAAATAAAAGTCTAACCTTCGGGTCCAGAACATGTCGAGGAATTCGATGATCGTCCCGTTCATAAAGGGGCGCAGTCCTAGTAAACTTACTTGTATAATGGACGAGGGGGGTTTTCCCGTGGCCTCATTGATTACCAGGCACGTGTTCATCGCGCGATGCGGGACTAAAGCTATTCCCTGTCTGATTAAATTTTGCCCCCTGAATCGTAAGGACTTTGTTGTGGGGAAGCCTGGAGACGCGTTGACCTATCAGAAGACACGCTAGTATGAAAACAATAGCGTCGCCTCGTGGACCAGAACGTTCCCACAAACGAAAGAGAAGTGGCAAGACCATTCGTAAGTGTTAACAGCCTTCATATTATTTTGTAATGGGAATAATTATTTTTTGAAAAGACGCGAACTAGTATATGCATTCTTACAAAGAGAATCAATAGCTACTTTCTCACGTTGACGCCCCCAGGAAGCGACTTACCCCACCCTTTCCAGCGCCACGGTCCTTCGGACGGGATGAGCAAACATGATAGGTCTTGTCCTTCTTATCATCATCACAGTATTTCAAGGACTCCGCGGGACGGGACGTTAAGGTGAAAAGAAAGAGAGATCGTCGCTCATCCATGGATCGCACGAGGATATGATGCCATTCCGTGTCGTGAAGGTTCCAATATTGCGAGACATTGCTTGGAAATATGGCATGATTTCCATCATATACTCCAATAATTTGTCGCGACCCTCTTTAGCCCCTCGTTATCCAGAGTGTTGGTGGATATATTGTGCCGCTCGGCAGCAACGGCCCTCACGTGACACTAATACGATACCAATACGACGCGTTCCTGGTTGACGTTTTTACGATGTTTACCAACATTACGCAGTTTGGCCACTGGTTTTGATCTGTTGAACCTTCTCCACGGGATCACGATCTCCTCCACCGATTTGCGTTCATAGCCAGAATGAACTTGTCGATCTATCCGTCCTGGTGGCAATGACAGTGTGACCAGCTGTTGCGTAAGTGTGTGGATAGCATCCAAACCCTCGGTTCTGTACTCCGTTTGCCTTACGAACTATAACTGCACTATTTAATTTTTTTTTTCTCAGACTACACCCACTACTCTTCACACTAGGAAATGTTTCATAAAACGTTGCTTCCAACGATCCCGCCCACTTGCTTTTTGTTGCCGTGTCTACGGCTCACAAACCTGTTGTTCGGCAGCCTAAGCTAGAGCTATACCCGAGGTGGATGCCATAACATCGCGAACCACGGCTTCGTTCGTGTGGGGCTACTACATCGACGATCAAGTGGGCGCTCACCTCGCCCGAGTGAAGTGCTGACGGCGGGGCTTGTCAATTTTTGCCCCTATGCAGAAACGCAGAAGGTACCCACCTCCACCTCACGATGATCTTTTCTTGGCTAGGTAGTGCGAGGGTTTTAGCTCCTTCACCGGGCCCATTGACGTGAAAGGGCCTGCAGGAGGGGGCAAATAGCACGGTCTTGTAGAATTTTCATCTTATTTTAGGGCGACGTGATGAAATTCACTTGAAGGCTCAGTATGCAGGAACGTGAATGGGGAAGACAGGAATTCCCCGGACATTTGATACCGTGAAGGGTTTAATGGCCGGCATTTGGAGATTCCAGAGTGGGAGGGGACCTTATTCCCTCCTCCAATCACTACGACTATCTTCAATCACCCCCCTTCTCCTAATCACCCCCCTTCTCCACGGTCTGTACTTTCTCGATAGGGGGTTCCCCCGAGCGATCTATTACCATCACCGAATCTCGACCGAGCTGAATCTACTCCGTACGTTCATGTAGCTTAAGTGACGAGATCTGAACAGTGCAACCAATCTCCAGGTCTGGAAGGGGTTCCCCGTGAACGTGCACGAGGTTCATCACCCGCTTCTGCAACGAAGCGCCCGCACTGCATATCTTTCCTTCACCGGTCTCCAGTATATTGTGCCTGGGTCGGTGTCCCCTGTCAAATCATGCACAGAGAACCCTAGCACATATGTAGAATTACCGTTCTTAGACTGGGTTCCCACCTTAGACCAGCCTAAGAATTCAGTATCTGCACGAAGGAATAAACTAAGTGGAAACCGACCCGGAAGAAAAAAGCTACGTCTCCCAAATCTTTCCTTCGGACCAGCCCCCATTTTCTTCCGCCCCCGCGGGAAAGATTGGGTTCAGGTCTACGTCAAGCGGGCCTCATCTAAAATGACGATGAACAATCGTGGCTGTCAATGGAAGGTCTAGAAAAAGAAAGCGTGTACGCCGTCGCATTCTAGCGCGGATAATGGCGCATCCCGGGATCTGCTTTTAATTTAAATTTTATGAAGAAAAGGGGGAAGGAGTTATCAGGCTCCATTAGCGTGTTTAAATGTGGACATCTGAATGGTTTCTTTTTCTTTTCTTTTTTTCCATGAACTAGTCGCTTCTGTTCGTTACGATGTTGTCCATACCTGATCAGGAAGGAGAATTGTGGTTTGTTGCTTTGGTGATTATGGCCCGCCCCCAAGTGACTGCATATCTTTGAGCCGTTCACGGGTGCACGTTCCAAAGTGACAGACACGGGATCTGTTGGTCCGTGTAGAGCTTCGTTTCGATTTCAATTCGCTCATAGTCGATACTCGATACAAGCACTTGAGCTTGTATTTTGTGGAAATTATCTCTAATTTCGGTCGATATCCGAATTCACGGGACTCCATCCCTAACTGCAAGTGAGCAAGCCTCGAGTATATTGGCAAGCTTCAAGTATAGTATTATTACGTAGGTAGCTACTAACTAGGTTGGCTTAGTGTTATAGTACAGGCTAAGCAAAGGGGCTGCACTTTGTTGTTGTGTGTTGATGGTAGCCAGGGAGACCGAGCGGAAAGGTTCGCAGCTGGAGGCATCAGATCGGTTAATGCAAGGTCGTTCTTTTGAATATTTGAAGGGTTTTCTGATCAGTTTTTGGACTTATTGACAACACTGAAATTGTAGAATGCTCTGTTATTTAAGAATTAAAAGTGGATAGTTGGTTGGTAGTCAACTGAGAATATGCGCAGTCTCCCGACACAAATATATTTTGGTATAGATCTGGTATCATATAGCAGACTCGATGAACATCACGTCCAAGGCTAGCCATTCATACTACACGCTGGCCTTAAGTGCTTTAATGTTATTGATTTTATGCCACAAATATAGAAGATAATTAAATGCGGTATGATTGTCAAATGCATCCGAACGACAAGTTATTCCCGAGGTCGCGGCTATCAACCTTATGCTAGCGGTTGATGCACCTCGCCAAAGCCCTTGCCTAACCACATATATTGACGCCGCTTCCAATGCCACAATCCATTCTCACCTGACTTACAAATCATTTCTAAGCATACAAACAACAGAATTCTGACTGGTAAGTCTTAGCGACACCTACGTAGGTGGATCCAAATATATACATACCTTATAGCAGTAAGTATATCTATCCAAAATCTGTTTCTTCCAGCTGACACCCATAGACCTCGGGATATCCACGATCCAAGTCCGTTCAACAAGATACTTCTCCCTTCAATAGCCGCGGTGTGCTTTTGTCTCCAGCAGCTCGCAGGAAAACAATCAAGATAAGCCCAGCTGATTTCCTGATTTCCTGGCACCGCCACAGTTGAACGACCGGGGGCCTAAACCCTCCAGACGCGTCCCAAGATTCGTCAAGATTCGTGAGAAAATCCCCGATCGAAATGCAGTCAAGCGTTCTTGTTTCGAAGGTTGCCCAATAGGCAGTTCCATATCTCAGGTGCCGGTAGGCACATCAGGGTTTTAATCTGGGCGTGCAGAAGCGGGGTTGGACATAACCCAATGAAGTTCGATTTCAAGGGTCAATGATCCAACACCCTTCCACCACGTCGGCATATTCGTCCATGCGAAGATCTTGGCGAACGCATGCTGAGCTAGACGTACGTATGCTTTTGCTTCGTTGGAATACATAACGCATAACCATGGACCGGGCGATCGGTTTGATCTCTTTCACCCAGAATTTGCACTAAGTCAGGAATATTCAGAAGGTTGTCAGTGAGGATTTCTTCTTTATGAATAGGAAATATAAAGGCTAACCAGGCATTTGAGCTAGATCTATACAGGTACCTACACAAGTAACGAAATGAAGTACTCCACCACCTTAACCCTCGCCCTTGCCACTATGGCAACGGCCAACTGGTCTCTTTACTGCGGTGACTCTGTGAGCACATCCATGGATCCATTTAGTTTTTATTGTACATTCACTAATAACCTAAATTCGAAACTCCAGTGCACCGATGGTACCCTCGTCGCATCCGGCTCACATGCCGTCGAATCCTGCGCAAGCCTCGGTGACACATACGACTACTGCTACATCAAAGCAAACTCCATCTACTACGTGGACTGGTGGAAGGCAATATTCTACGAGAGCGCTGACTGTGTAGTTACAAGTGTCTCCGGAGGTCTGGAGAGCAAAGGGCTGTTTGACGGCTCTTGTACCGCTGCCGGGTCATGGAAAAGTTATGAAGTGGTTGTGAATGCTTAAGTCAGTTTACTATAAATACAGATACAGAGTATCTGAGTGATTTACTATGTGGACGGAAGTACAGCAGGAATGAAAAATCTAGGTTCCAGAAGTTGAGACGTCTTGTTACATATCCCTTGCATACGTGGATTGTGTATTCCAAGTTTATGATGTGACCTGTACATATCCCCGAAGAAGCCACAAAGCCACAAAAGCCACCACAATGCCTGAGAATTGGAATCAAAATTTCAATAATTATCTTTGTTTGAATTAAAGCCTTTCGTAAAGAAATTCTCAAAGCTTCATCTTGTGCAGCATGTAAATTCAAAATGGGTCCGACCTCGGAGGTCACATCCATCTAGGGCGTCTGACGCGTCGCGTTCAGGATTCCTCACGCCCAAGGAGAGTTCTGTAACCGAGCCTTCATACCACGGGATAAGACGGACATCCCTATTATCGCCTGTTGTGTCGAGGAGATAAGACTGCGCAGTGAATTTCGTCTTCGTGTAGGCAAGTTGAATAGCACCCATTTTGCTAGACTAACAGCATCTTTTCCATCCCTCAGCACTTTTCGTTGAATCGTAAGTATGCGACAAAATATCAACGTGATGTCTCATCAACAAATCTCTGACTGTATCCCAGATCCGATCCTCGCTCAAACATACACAATGAAGCTGACTGCTTTCCTCACCGTGCTGTCCCTCTCGTCCTTCGTTGCGGCAGCACCTATCGACAAAGCTGCTCGAGGATTGCTTCCATCTCCCGGAGCTTTATTGGAAAAGGCGTATCCGCATTCTGGTATCCCACAGCTTGCTGGCAAGCTTGATAAACTTACCGGTATTTGTATGTGTTATCGCCCGACAAGAAGGCATGGACTATCGCTGACCATACAGAATCGACGATGATCAAGGACATTGACGGGATATTGGACACATTATTGGACTCGGAGGAGCCTCGCGAGACAATGCTTACTAGTTATACCTGGTGAATGCTGAACGGAATAATTGGAAGAAATGAAATTCTAGTGTATGAATTGAATGTGTTCAATTCGAGTACCCACCCTATTGAATTAGAACATCCCTTCCATGTCCAAATCCAGGAACTCGGGGTTGCCAACCGCCATATCTGCGGCATTGAGTACATCGTCAATAGCATCCATGCCGGCAGTTCCTGTATCCAGCCCCATATCCTGACCCAAACCACCATCCATACTTGCAGCAGCAGCAGCATCGGCGGCTGCTTTGTCAAGCATTTGGTTGATATTCTCTGGGTCTTCGTCACCGACAGCCTCGCCGACACCGGCAGAGGGCTCAAGGTCCATCCGGTCTGAGCCATCGACGCCGAGCTCCATGTTGTGAATGATGTTGCTGACATCGATGTTCGTTACCTGGGATGGAGGTGTAGTCAACATGCTGACGCGGCGCCAGAGACGAACAATGATTTGCGCGCGCAGAGGATCTTTCTCCGAGATTTTGGGGACATTATCATGCTGGATAGCGAGGACATCACGCAAAGTCAAAATCTGACAACGGGGTAATGCTTCCTTGCTCGGATCGACAGGGTGACAGCTGTTTTGATCCACGGCGAAAGACTCGGGCATCGGTGCACAGGTGATTGCTGCGACGATATCCAGGGCTAAATCACCGCTGCCAGCCTCGGTTTGCTGTTTCAGCTCGTCCAGCAGGGCACCGAAGACGCGCGAAGCGCCGAGGATGCGAATTCCGGCGAGGATCTGACGATGGGAGTAGGATTGTGGTGCCATGTTTATCACCGAGTTTGTACTCCACATCACTAGCGACTGTAGGGTATTGCGAATGCTTCCTGGTAGACCACCCGCTGTTTGGGCAGACCAGCCGTCAAGCTCTGTGCGGTGGCAAGCGCCCACTCGGCGGAAGGATAGGTATGGTTCCAGTGCATCTAAGATTGGTTTGATGTCTGAGCGAGACTGGTGACGTGTCCGAACGTCTTTCAAGCGTTCTTCGAGAGGGCGAGCAGTAATGCAGAGGACAGTGTGGTGGATAGCTTGGGCTTCGCCAGAGATGGAGCTTGGCTTAACCAAAGAGTATAGTGTTCTCAAGGGGATCGTGGGATCAGTCTCTGACTCCCAGATGTGATTACCAAGCCAAGTTAGAGCGAGTACCAGGGACGGCAGCAAGAAAGGCTCAAGCAGATCTGGAAAGTGTTAGCGTGGTGCATAGGCTGCGGTGATTGTGGTTGATCTTACATTCGAGTCCTCCCTTCAATGTATCGAAGTCCATCTTCCCCGACTCGCATGCTCCAAGACTTTGATCAAACAGTGTCGCCACAAGAATATAGAACTCCTGCGGGCTGCAGGATGCCATAGTCTCTTCATTAATACCCTCGGCAATAAACAGAGCGCCAATCCATGCACCAAGATCAGTGTTCTGCTTGTCACTGAGCTCGTTGAGCTTCTGGCTGCAAAACCCTCGATCCAGCACGTTCAACAAGAAGGAATTATTGCTCGTGATGCCGAGATCGGATGCACTCAGGTCATATCGGTATTTGAAGGCAAGTACTAGCAAAAGAACACTGCCGAATTCATCGTAAACGGGTTGATTCTCACTTTGTTCCTCATCCCATCGCCAGGTGTCTAGCAGTGTACAGAGAGGTTGTAAGATCTGCTTCGTGGTTCTGAATAATAAGACGACGTCCAGAGCTTGGGGGCGTCGGGAGAGTGCATTGCAGATACCCTTCAACGCGATCGTCTCTCTGCCGTGGCAAAGGGTGTACATGACCTATTCGGGTTAGCATAGCCCGTGAAAACACACGCATCGACCGTACATACCTCAGTGATCGCACCAACAATCGCACCAGCATTTCCCTCCATAGATTCAATCTCACCAATCAATTGATCCGCACGGTCAGGGTGGCTGTTGATCTGCGAGATTAAATCGTCTTTCTGGTATGGGCCTCCGACAGGCAAGGTCTGCATCGGGTTCTCTCCAAGAAGTCGCTCAATGCTGGACTCGGGGATCAACCTGTGGGATGCACAGGCGAATAAAAACTCCTGACGGGCATCCGAGAGAATGCTGTTTCCTTGCATCGAGAACATCTGGGAGAAAGAGGGAAACAGATTTGGGTCTAGCCGGCTCAATGCTTGACTGACACACATCTCCACATTGATAGGTACCATGGCCGCGGCTGTCAAGGCGGCAAAAAATGCAGGAAGCTTGTTGACTAGAAATGAGCGGAACAAGAACATTGTTCGGCCCGACTCATTGCGATAGACACCATTGGACAAGACATCAAAGGCAGCTGTGATTATGTCCTCGATTAGAACCTCTTGGTGGCCCTCATATCGATTTGTGAGATAATTGAGAAGCATGGAGTCATCGACCAAGGGCCGCCCAGCGAGCATGGAATTCAAATACACATAGATGCCAGCTCTAGTGTTGATAGTCGGGCCATCCATCACGGATGCCTCAAATTGAAGAGCATTCACATTCAACCCATCGATAGAATGGTCCAATGGCTTGGAAGATTGCTCCCCATATAAATTGAATTCCTTCTGAAGTGTATCCAGCCGCTGTCGGAGGGGCAAGGAGACATCAACACAGAGAGGAATATAGGCTGAAAGAGCCAAGCCCAACTTTTGTTTCAAACCTCTCATAACACCTTTTTGGGAGTCACTGGAAAGCGTCTCCACGCCCTTGGTGGTACCCGACAGTAAGGCAAGGAGAATGCCAGGCGACTCAATCAACGAAACCGCATCAGGAGAACTCATCAGGCCACCCGCATGCTGGAGCGAGCCCAAGCTATTTTTATGCGACGAAACGACGGCAAACATCCACTCGACGACCACAGCGTAGAGTTCCGCAGCCTCATTGGCGGACCGGGGGATGGTCCCAGTAGAGATAGACAGCATGACATCCTGGATGACCTTGATATCGGTCATAAGCGTAGAACTATTGTTCCCAGTTCCATTTTGGTCGCGAATCGACGAATGATTCAGCACACTCGTCAAAGCCGAAGACCATTTGACCTGGCCAGCCTTGCAAAGCCCGTCGATATAAACAGGGAGGAGTGGATCCCATGTGATGGTGGAGGCACCACGCGCCTCTAGAAGCATGTCCAATAGCTCATCCTCTCTGACAGGAGAGCGGGCGAGCATCAATTTGCACAAGTCTTTGAACTCGTCGACATCTACTCGATGCGCTAAACATTGGTGGAGGAAGGTCCTCCACTTTTCGGGAGACGCCACATCATGCAGCATTTTGAGACCATGCGCATTCCAGACAACCGATCGAATATACGGACGAGTATTTATAACATCAGACTGATGCCGGGCATTCTTGTACCTTGTCGTGAAATAAGTCAAGATCATCATCAATGATTGGGCCGAGGGATGGCGTCTGTTTGTTAGTCACGTGATCTCAATTATCATCGGTCACATGATCTTGGCCTCATTCAAGAACGTTGGTCGTCGCAACTGATGGAATATCAAGACGTAGTGACATTGTCTTGTGTCACTACAGTGGAGAAAAAGCGGTCGTTTTCCTCCGCTTAAATAGTCAATTTGAAAGCTTATCCATGTCAATGCCACACGTGATACAAAATGGCCGAGACCATGTCAGATCAAGCCTCCCATGATGATTCACATCGATGATTATCCAAGCTAAATTGCAAAGATAATTCTCTCCTGTCAACGAAAAGTCCCCTTGTGGAACATCGCCAAAATTTTATTTGATGCAATAAAGTGGTCGAAGTCCCGGGCCTTTAACCCATGAAACCCACACTGTATCACACTAACTCAATACGCAAGCCAGAGCACACTCACAGCATTCATCAATTAGTTCGTCTCGGAGCACCTCCCTCACTACAAGAACATCTTCCGAAAACACAAATTCCTATATCATCCAATTGGGGGTATTACTTTTCCGCGAATCCCTAACCACTAGATCAAAGTTTACAATCCACTCTGTATTTCGCGACACCTCGCACTAAAGCAAAACATTGGACAACCCAGACCCGGCATGGATTTTTCTAAGCTAGTCTACTTCATCTAGCACAATTTCCCGAACGCAAAAGATATCCGGACTGTTATGCCGGATCCAGAATACATCGATATGCTGAAGAGTTGAGACCAGGGACATCGGATTCTTTTTCCGAAGGCTTTGGCTTCTCGGGGATACCTTACTCCATTTGTACCACTAAATGTTAGGTTTGTGGGCTTGTATGAATATGAGCGTATCGTAAGGCTGACAAAACCTTGGAAGTGGGGACCAGTTAAACTATGCAGTAGCTATTAGCGTCCCAAATATCAAGTCATTCTTGGATTAGTCCACACGCGAATCATGCCACCATCGCCGACTATGGCAATGGGCCAGCCCTGTCCATTGATGCACTACAGGATGGAAGACCCATTTTGAGCAGACCTAACCCATATATGGGTTCTCAGAGGATGCAGTGGGAAGACCGCCCTCAGTGCTTGGGGAAGAACATGGTCATAGATGCCATGACTTTTCCATCTCTGTCTGTATGGGCCTCTCTCTCTGCGTATGACCTCTTTTCGCCACCACAAACACAATCACATTGTGTGATATGATCCGCCAAGGGTCTGACGAAAGTCAACTGATAGGTATAAAACTATTCCCGCCGAGTGGAGACACAGTGCCACCCCACCGGCAGGAAGTCCGACTTGGGCAGCCAAGGCACCAGCCACTGGTAATAGCCAAGCCACATCACAAAATAAACCCACCTAGGGCTTTTCCAGTTCTTCTCCGAGCCATTCATATGAAGCAAACCGTTTATGGAGACAATATCCAAGATTTTCAGGTTTCAGGTCAGAACCATGGTAGTATAAGAGGGGACGTTATCAAGTTTGTTGGTACTGCGATCCCCACCTCGGATTAAACGGCGAGAATTCGCTCTTGACAGGTAAAACTGTACATAATGTAGGTACCAATATGGTCCACCTGTGGAGCAATATTGGACCGGTGAGTATAGATAAACACCGGCCTATTAGTCCTGGAGGGGCGTATTGGACCTTTCCTACCAATATTCCAATCTTGAAAAGTTCAAGGTGTAAGGCCGAATGTTCGAGTCCGAAGTGAATTGAGACAAATCTGCAGGGTCTAGCATTAAGCTAAGATATTTTATCTTGGGCGATCGGCCCGATTTCATGCATATGAGCATCTACCAAAGGCAGTACTGATCTGCAGTCGTGAAGCCTGGTACTCGGAGAAAGCACTAGTTTCAGGGGTTGCTAAAAGAAAGAAATCACAATCAATTCATACTGCCCGATCCGCAGATCCCGAACACCATAAGCAAGGTAAGCCAGGGGCAAAGAGGATAGTAGGGGGGTGCGGAATTGTATTCCGCGGCGATACGAAATGGAAAAGAAAAGGGGCAAGACAAAGCGGACCATTAAGCGGACTGAGAATTGAGAATTGAATTAAGTAATTGACATTGAGCCTCCCCGACGATCCTGAAAACCGCCGAAGGTGAGAGGGCGTACATGCTCGTAATGAGGATGATCTCGGAGAATTAATTTTTTCGGATCGAGGGAATTCACCAATAGGCGTGGAATCCAGGCATGCCCCTCCTTAGCGGCAGAACTATATGAGGCTAAGGGCGGTTTTCAGCGCCGCCACAACACACGGGATCTTCTCCATGACTTCAACTGTGTGGGTTTGACTTTCTCCAGAATAAGTTAATTGGCGGTGATTTCCTTTATGATGATCCTTTTGGAATTGTGGGCTCCTGCACTTCATGATTTTTGGGGTTTTACTGTACTACAACGGAGTACCTGGAGTGGAATTTCCAGGTTTCTCTGTATTCGTAAGCTTTTTTTCCTTAGTTTTTTTTTTTCCATATCCGGTTTCTGATATTGGCATTTATGCTAAGGAATTTACTATTTTTAATTCTTTCTTTTTAATTTTCAGGGGAAATCGGAGGTTCATTGTGTGTTAATACGGTTCCAAAGATTCCTTAAATCTGGTACAAACCTGACCCGCGAACCAGATATTAGACATACCAAATCCCACATAAAGAATTAAAACGGAAAAAATAAGAACCCTCAATCCGATTGCCCGTGAACTTCAGAGGAAAACTCCACTACCATCCAAGGGACATTTACGGCCAACCTTGGAAGGCTCAGATTGGATCCGGGGTGTCCACAGCGGAAAAGCACGAAGCACAAACTAGTGGGGTTCGCAGGGGATTCCTTGAGTAATTCCTATTCGACAGCGCCCACACTTTTAGACCAGTCAAAAAATCTTGAACGAAGCTAGCACGGTTCACTGGTTGGCGGAGTGATTGGCACGCACGATTGCCCTTTTGCTCTCCACTCCGGTGCCGAGTTTAGTTGAATACCCGGCCGAGATGACGTCCGCCACGGATGTAGCGCTGTAATCAGCTTTTTGTAGCGCTTTTTAAATCTCGTATAATGATTATTCTCATCTTTTCTGGAGCCTTAGGGCTCCAGCAGGCTGGATCCGAAGCGTGTTCCGAAAAAAGAGTGGAAATCGGTTTACCGCTGTATTTTTGCGTTTCGCGGGTGCTGTAGAGCCCACTCGTGAGCATCTGCAGCAGACCCTGAATGCTTTGATTTCCAGAGATTACGAGTAGTAGTAGTGGTAGTAATAGTAATAGGTTTTGTTGTAGTTGGGTATAATCTTCATGGATTCAATTGGTATGAAAAAGGTATATGTATATCCATCATGTCTAGTTTTGGATGACAGCCGCATAATTAGATCCCCTGTAAATGCGCTGAAACGCTGGGAGATGATGTCGTGCAGACAACTTCAAACCCGGCACGAAATGTTTGTAGATGCTGTATGAGAAAAGACGCTTGTGAGAGTCGATAATAATAAAGAAAGGTTCGATCGCTGGGATCAATGGGCTAGGACTCAATGGACACCAGTCGCCGACCCAATATAGAAAATAAAAAACATGCAAGAAAAGTAAGAAGAAAGCACATGGTTTAGCCGCGTGAACTTCTAGGTCGCGAGCTCTGAGAGGACGAGTCCCGGAGAACGTCTGGTGCACGCGGCCCTACCATCCAGTCTTCCATGGCAAGCCATTCACTCCAACTGCGCTCGGCGGCTTCAATCTCGGCGTCCAAGGGCCCTTGTAGCGGGCGCAAAAATGGAATCGTCTCCAATGGTGACATGTCGTAATCCTTCTTCACTGAAGCCCAACCTCCACTCTTCGCGGCGAATAAATAATTGCGACGCTCCTGCTCGTGCATAGGCCCGACCCCGCTACCCCAGTCATCACCAAAGAATCCATGCAATACTCCTGGGAAATCCATTCCTGTAGCGACTAGGCGGCGAATGTATGGAATTAACGAAGCGGAGGGCGGGCCGGGTAGCTGCTGACCGGCTGACGCTCCGGACGGATTCGAGTTCAAGATGGGGTTGGGTTGTCGCTGGAAGGGTAGTCGAATGTTCAAGAAGGCGGATAGCGCCTGGACGGGTACGCTGTGTTGCGCATGATCCAAAAAGTAGCGCTGACAGCTCTGATAGCACGGGTACCATTCGAAGATGTCAAAATTGTCCTCTGTTCTCCCCGGTGCGCCGGCCAGACCGGCCATAATGGCCGGATCAAAATGCGGTTGGGAGTCCATGGATGGTGATGGATGATTGGGGGGCTCTACTGGGTGTCTGCTGAGTTCATGCTCTTAGCTAGGAGTCCTTTTGTCCTGGGGGGGAGTGTGGTGCTTCGGTGTTTGGGTCTCAGTGGGGTCGATCTCGGCTCCCAAAGCCGCTTTTCGCCAAAATAAGCCCCAAATCGAGTCCGGTAGGACCAGAAAATGGGAGGGAAAACGTCAAAGGGGATAGGGAAGTGTTACTTGTTTGAAAAAAGATCCCTACCTCGACGGACCAATATGGACACTCGGCGTCGGGAGGAAGGAGAGGAAGGGGAAGGCGGGGGAGCAGAGCGGAACAGGTTTTTGAAGGCCCCGAGTCCTCGGCCAGATTGGGGCTTGTTCATGGACATCGATCAGGAAAGGACCATCTAGGGAAGCGGCTCATGACAGGATCTCCGCAAGACAAGGGGAAGAAGGGCAAAATTATGGTAATAATGACCCATTGGGCTATGAAGCAAAGAAATAGCGAACATACATGGTGCGAGCGAGATAGAGAGGAAGAGAGAGGGAAAGGAAAGGAATCCAGAAGAGCCGCTAAAAGGAGGGAAAGAGAAGGTTAAGAAGATATGAAGATCCAAGCAAACTTTATTCTGGAACGTTCATAGAAAAAAGAGGAAAGAAAATCGTGCGGAGAGTGGATTCGATGTATACGGAGTATTTTTGGTTTTGAATCGGATCCATCAGAACGGGTCTATCCGGTTAGGCCAATCATTACAAGATCCATCGTGCCTCAGATCTTACTCTTTCCCACGGGTCGCTGGTGGATACTGGATCGATCTAGACATTAGCATCCATGGATGGTTCCTGTTTTTGGGTCCCGAGGTACGCTTGCACTGTTCGTATATCCATATATCCATATATCCAGGTAACAGGTATATTATACGAAGTTTGGAACTATCCAATATCCAATATGTTCAAATGTTGAACATTACGTCCTTGCAAATCTAGAGAGATCTCATAACCCATCTACCAATCCTCATTGGCTAACAAAACCAAGACAGCGTCGATTCTAATAACTACCCACCAGTCTCCCCTTTTTTCTATTTTTTATTTTTTTAAAATCTCTCTTTTCATTCGATGCCCAACGACCGCCTTCAGGCATCTATTTGGTCATAACCGGGATCAAGGTTATAAAAAAAGGGGCTGCCCTTGACTGGGTCCTACCTGTTCGGGGTGAATATGCTTGACCCCGAAGGTTGCCGCTGCAAGGTGCCTAGTCTTCATTGGAATACAGCATCCACGAGGACACCTGAACACTTTCATATTGAAAGACGACTGGTCGAATCCTGATCCCCACTTGAATATATTGGCCATGTGCCCTGATCTGCACATCAATATGTACTCCCCAGGGCTCGTGGTTGGCATACCAACAATTGACTTTCTCACGCAAGGAATCTTCTTCTTCCAATATTCCCTTTTCCATTTTTAGCGCGGAGTACTAATCCTATCTCGAAATCCCCCTGAGTCTTGGAAAGCAAAGCAAAAATAAATCAAACAAAAACAAAAACAAATAACAAATAACAGGAAAGGGAGGCGAAGGGAGGCAAAGAGGGGGAGGCGCTGCTGGATACCTCCTAAGAACCGATAGCTTAGTTTGCGATCGCGCGTGGCGCTACACCCAATGGGATAAGATCCGACATACTCGGAACTTGAAATAGACGAACGGAACAGAAAAAAGATTGATCCAATTCCAGATATCCAGTTCACGGAGGCGTCTCTGGCAATCAAGCCAGCCGCATTTCGTCCACCCCTGCAAGATCTCCCCCGCGAACCATTCAGCGCGCTGCAAATCAAAGCAATCGCGCTCGGGACTCAAAATGGCGCCACTAGGACACGATCTAGGATCTCGCTGGAGAGGGAGGTCAGGCGCGAGCAGGGACCACCCATCGAGCTGTGAACCTTTACCTCCTTAGCCGGAACCCAACACAAGCTACGACCCAATCACTGGGATCCCAAGATGAGAAAGTGACAGAGCCGATCACTGGGGCGTGCTCCACATTACGAGTTTTGTAGCCATGGATGCTTTTGTAACTTCTTTGCGGAGTTCCCCCTTTTCTGGAGTCGAGAGGAGAGGGTCGAGATGCGGGTCTTGTCAGCTGCACGTAATCCATGATCCCAGGGGTATGGACCACTTTTGACGGTTGAACAATGGCAATAACCCCGGCACTTATTTTCTATTATTCTTCATTATATTTATTTGCCTCAATTATTTACTCAAATACTGCCCCCTTTCAGTCTGGAGCTGACTACCCATGTAATTCCGGACTCTCCCTAATTTGCCACATGCGGAGGGTTGAGATCCACTTTCCTTTCCCATGACAGGTTAAGATATGGGGGTTTTATGCGCAGTGATTGAAGGAGTATGATCGCGTGTGCATTTCACGGCATTTTTTTCAATTACCAGGGCAATCGATACTAGAATCCTTACCATGGGAAGCGTGTAACAACGCGGAAAATGCATCCGCCGATCGGACGCATTTCCCACGCATGATTTGAAATTCAATGCATGAAAGGATTCCCTAAATCAGACTCGAGTTTATCTCTAAGATCTCAACATTCAAGCTGTAAAGTTGGCACTTAGCGATACGCTCTGCAGGATTCTGCGGGCCGTGTTCCAGGATATGCACGAGGATGATTGGGTTTCGATCCTTAATGGCGCCAGGGGCGCAAGGTTTAAACCTGTTTCTGCAAGGTGGCCCCATCCCGAATCACTTTTTATCGCGGAGTAGCTCGGGGCGGAATCGATCTTAAGCTCAGGATCTCGGTGTAAGCGCTTGCAGGCTTTTTGAGTAGAAAAATCCCGAGGTCATACTTCCGGCTGAATGGTACACGGGACGGGATCCTCAGCGGACTAAGCTGAGTCGACTTCGATCATGCAGCAGGCCAAAGAGCCACGCCACGCTACAGTATTCACATATGTTCTGCACTGGTACCTAATGAGCCGCCCAGTATTCTTGGAGTACCTGGTCGCCAACAGCGCTGACCGGAAAATGGAAGTACAATTTCCTAACAACCGTAGGTTTGATATGTATACTATACCTGAGACCACGACAGACCACGAGACACGCAATCACACGATACTGACATAGAAGAGTCCTTTTTCTTCGAATTCATTATAAGATCACATCCGGACAGACAAAGTACCTTGGAACTGGCTGCGGTCAGACCTTTACTCCCACTAACACACCAATAAAGAAGCGTACAGCTCATTGACCGCTCAATCTCAAATCATGCTCTTGCCCAGGTGCATCTTGCGACATATAGATATAAATCTACAAATCACATGAAGGAGCATTAACCATTATTCCAAATCGCTTTTTCTAGAAGATTATCCGAGCTCGCCCTACAATGTGATCTATCAACTCTTCGACACCGCCACTTCATCTGGCAGGAACGTGCCCAAGCAACCATCAACCTTGAAATGAAGTAGTCATGATGAAATATATTCTCCGATCGGCAAGCAAACAAAAAACTATCCTCATGTACCTTTGCCACTGACGTTATGCCGGGAAGCACTGGCATCAGCTCCTCTTTCAAGGGTCCCGTCCGACCAACTGAGTTGAGAGGAAAATGGATAGAAACTTGAAAATCTCGAGTAAATCAATGTGTCAAACCCCGATCCCGTCTTTCCCATCGATAGGGAAACTAGTTGATCAATGCTCCTATTGCTTTTCGATGGTCGGGGTAGAATGCGGAGACCGCCGATACCCTGTGCATTGATCATGTCTCATATTTACTGACATCCTCACCAGCCACAGTGGCTAAGCTGCATGAGAGTGTCTACTCCGCATTTCAAAGCACGTGGCTGGTTCTGGACTTTTGATATCAGATCGCGTGGGATTTTAAGTTGTGAGCTTGAATCTATTTCATGCATGTTGATCTGGGGTAGCCTAGCTAGTGTGGGCTCCTTGCGGGCGCTAGGTATAGACGTTTACGGCTTGTGGGGTTGGGGTGCCAGGGTTGAGTTGTTGGTGGATTCTGGTAATGAGTGCAGAATCCACTTAATAAATGCATTATTGTTTATGCTGATCATGCTGGTTGAATTGTTTGGATTTTTTGTTGTGCCGCACGCTGGTGGGATAATACGACCTGAAGTCTCGACGGTTGGTTTTGATGCAGCCTCAGGACTACGCAAGATATACGAACTGAATTTCATTCCAACCATGAATTGCCGTTGTGAGGTTTCCAAAATTCAAGTCAATGTTGATATCCCGAAGCCACAAGCTAAGTTAAATTTGAACGTTGACTCTTGAGGTTGACGTGTATCAATTCCTCCCCTGCACCCACATTTAGACAACCCGTGACCTCTCTGCTTCTCACCTCTCCCAGAGGTCCCGCATGTCTTCTCTCATTCACGCCTTTGTTGTTGATTCAAGCCATTCTCACTCTGAAGGGAGGTGCTGGCTTCTTCAAAACAGACAGCTATTACTGATGAGTCGATGCGTCTTTCTGTCTTTGCGCAATTTATTGACCCGTGGTATGTATTGATGGTTTGGAATTGTTTTGTTAAAGGAAATATCCAATAGAAAGAGTGTTCCAAGTAAGCAGTGTACACTCTTTGTGGAAGCCCTCTCAAGTACGGAGAGAACCATGCATGAGTATACACTTTTGTCCACGCGACGAGTCAAACATAAACCCTAGACTAATAGATATTGAAAACATAAAGTACAATTCATGAACAGCCATAGAAAAATCACGATTGACTACGCGGAAGAGCTCAAAAGAAATCGAAACCTTATATGCTATTAAGAGTCGCTGACACATTAGGTGTACAAATCAGGATCTCGGAGATTGATAAGATTAGTGCATATGCAGTAGCACGCACGCACCATGTGTCCACTAACCAGGACCGGGGAACTAGTCCTAGTCAGCAGAAGCTCGAAGCTTAGCTGAATTCGGATCCGAATCGGAGCTCATCTAACCCTTCCAAAGAGGATTTGAACCCGTCTTTATCTCGGGTAAACCTGGAGATTGCAGTAGCCTGCATAAGAGGGTCTCCGTTTTCGGCTGGTCCTTTTTCTCTAGCGTTCAGTAGGTGGTGAGATTGGCATGTGCTATACTGTAAACATTTAACTTCCACTTGTACCGGTCATGGAGTTATGGCTGGCGTTTGCCACCACTTGCATGTGAAATTTATTCTTGATAGAAAGCCAATTAGATAAATTGGGACTTCGGTGTGCATTTTACGAGGCAACCATGTGAGATTTCTGTGGTGGAAGATGTAGAAGGCAAATCAGCCTCAAATTTTGGTCTTTGATCGACAAGTGAGGGGAAGAAAAGAAACCAGTGGAAAGCAAAAGCAAAAAGTAAAAGGCAGACTCGGACGCCATGGCATTGGTGGTTGGCGAAGGCAACGGGCAACTCGAAGACAATCTGTGGCAAGATGAGGACGCCGCTGCCGCCGATATTGAGCTGGCGTGTCCCCAGGACTAACCCACTCACCGGGGTAAATACCGACGCTCGGGCTCAGCAAATAGGGTTAATTCAGATCCGTGGCGCCACCCAATAGCTGTGCCTGACAAGCAATCCCCGGATAAAAATGCGAACGCTAGTGCATGGGCTCGCATGCTCGCATGCACCGGCAAGTTGATTTACTACGGGGAATAATAGTTGAGAGTTGATCAATTGGATTACATGAATTGTTTGCTAACAAGTTGTTAAGTCAACTCCGCGGATATAGACGTTGAGTATACTCGTAGTGTAGATCCCCTCGGTTCTAAGGAACATTTCAAAGGGAAATTGACCCCTGAGCCCCTCCATTTACCCCTCTAACGCACGGAAGGCTGGGGAATAATGCCGAGACGGGGATATCTGCTCGGACATTTGGGGGAGGTTCGGGGAAGCGATAAAGAGAATTGACCAGTGGTTTTAGTGAGGATGATTCCTGTGAGTCAAACAGTTATGAAAAAGAATTGACAAAGTATCAGATAAGGTCGGTGGGTCCACGGCAAAAAGGGTGATTCGCCGCTTGCAGTACGAGATCACGTGATTACCACCATGTCGTGGCTCCGAAGTAGGAAGTCGGTGGCGGAGTTGAATGTGAATTATTGTATGGGATCCCATGTTGCAGGGGAGTTCACTGCGTCATGCATCTTGTAGCGTTCTCCGCATTTTAGGGTCCTTTCCATCTCCAGGTTACATAGGAAAATCTTACTGCCACCGTGGTTTTTACGACATAGAAGGAAAAATGGGAATATGCCCAGCCAAATTGGTGCCCAGCAAATTAATTATCGTATGTCGGAGAGGACCGATCCGATATTTCACGAAATAGACACGGAAGTCGAGTGGAAGATCGTGGATCCGAAGGCGGGAATGACCATTCGGTGACTGTGATTAGCGGGCACTAATAAAGTGTGCCGCCACCAGCAAAGATAAGCCCAAATTCTGTGACCTTAAACCATAAGATAAAACTTGCCTAGTCTGAAAAGTGGGCCCCCGAACTTCGGACGTTCTTCCCACGGAAACCCATCCTCCATACTGTTCACTAACTGTCCGGGTATTCACTGCTGTGCAACCAAGGGGACTTTGGTCGACTCCATCAACTCCCGTTCTCTCTTCCCCGTCCACACGTTGTCCGGATTCTCTCGTCCGACTCCGGCTTGTCGTTCTCCCCCACCCCTCTCTGTCATCCTGTATATATAATTCTAGCTTTCCTCCCGGATTCTTTTCTTTCTTTCTTCCTCATCTACTACCCTTCCCATAATAACATACCCGATCACCTTGATCACTCTATATACCCGGAAGGACCCAATTATTAAAAATCAGCCATAATGACTGCCCAGAACCTCCCCTCCGAGCCCGAGTTCGAGCAGGCCTACAAGGGTATGTGATCCATCCTCGTACTGGAGTTCTCTCTCTACCTGCCCCTCTAATTGGAATACCCCTCCAATTGCCCCTCCATCGGAGTTTGCCCCCCGATTTAATCCTTTACCCATTCGGCATCTTCGGCAAGTGGTCCTTCGGCATGTGCTCAGCTAATCATATCGTTCCCCGAACAGAGCTCGCTTCCACCCTCGAGAACTCCACTCTCTTCCAGAAGAAGCCTGAGTACCGCAAGGCCCTCCAGGTCGTCTCCGTCCCCGAGCGCATTGTTCAGTTCCGTGTTGTCTGGGAGGATGACGCCGGCAATGTATGTCAATGAAAAAAAATATCTCGACAAACCTTGGAAGTGCATTGCGGCTGACAATTCTTTTTCTCCAGGTCCAAATCAACCGCGGTTTCCGTGTCCAGTTCAACTCCGCTCTTGGCCCCTACAAGGGTGGTCTCCGTTTCCACCCCTCCGTCAACCTGTCCATCCTGAAGTTCCTCGGCTTCGAGCAGATCTTCAAGAATGCCCTGACCGGCCTCAACATGGGTGGTGGTAAGGGTGGTTCCGACTTCGACCCCAAGGGCAAGTCCGACAACGAGATCCGTCGCTTCTGTGTCTCCTTCATGACCGAGCTCTGCAAGCACATCGGTCAGGACACTGACGTTCCCGCTGGTGACATCGGTGTTACCGGTCGCGAGGTCGGTTTCATGTTCGGCCAGTACAAGAAGATCCGCAACCAGTGGGAGGGTGTTCTCACCGGTAAGGGCGGCAGCTGGGGTGGTTCTCTGATCCGTCCCGAGGCCACCGGATACGGTGTCGTCTACTACGTCGACCACATGATCAAGCACGCCTCCGGCGGCAAGGAGTCCTTCGTCGGCAAGCGCGTCGCCATCTCTGGCTCCGGTAACGTTGCCCAGTACGCTGCCCTGAAGGTCATCGAGCTCGGCGGTTCCGTCGTCTCCCTGTCCGATTCCCAGGGTGCTCTCGTCCTCATCGGCGAGGAGGGCTCTTTCACCGAGGAGGAGATCAACCAGATCGCCGCCATCAAGGTTGAGCGCAAGCAGATCTCCGAGCTCGCTTCCACCTCTGCCTTCAGCTCCAAGTTCAAGTACATCCCCGGTGCCCGCCCCTGGACCAACATCGTCGGTCGCATCGACGTTGCCCTTCCCTCCGCTACTCAGAACGAGGTTTCCGGTGACGAGGCCAAGGCCCTGATCGCCGCTGGCTGCAAGTTCATCGCTGAGGGCTCCAACATGGGTTCCACCCAGGAGGCTATCGATGTCTTCGAGGCCCACCGTGAGGCTAACCAGGGTGGTGCTGCCATCTGGTACGCCCCTGGTAAGGCCGCCAACGCCGGTGGTGTCGCTGTCTCCGGTCTCGAGATGGCCCAGAACTCCGCTCGCATCAACTGGACCCGCGAGGAGGTTGACAACCGCCTGAAGAACATCATGGAGGACTGCTTCAAGAACGGTCTTGCTACCGCTCAGGAGTACGTTACCCCCGCTGAGGGCTCCCTGCCTTCCCTCGTTGCTGGATCCAACATTGCTGGATTCACCAAGGTTGCTGAGGCCATGAAGGACCACGGTGACTGGTGGTAAATCAGTCATCATCACAAAAGTTAAAAAGTGATGATATTTTCATAACTGTGCTCTGAGCATGGTTTTGATGCATTTATTTTGTTCCGAATTTTGTCGAGCGGGTTTTGGATAGAGGCGCTGGTTTTTGCATTTGATGATATTCCCATTTGAGCATTTGGCTTTAGTCTGGGATCGTCATGACCATTATGAAATTGAATGATTTATTCCAATATATTGTTCCATTGTAAACTTTAAACTGTAAACTTGTACCTAACCTGAACTAGTGCGAGTCCCTTGCTTCGTAATGACTTTTGCAATGCTCCTTTGCCATACACAACTTACTGAACAAATAAACGACCATAAGTCTTACTCCATTTGACCCTCGTGTGATCTAGTATTCACGCGTGATTACCCAATTTTGTATTCATCATTCCAAGGTTTGTTATTCCGATTGTTCTTTTATCAAATCCTTTGTCCCTTGATCCACAAACCTTAAACAACCTTATGCCAACTATGTGAACGATTTAATCCACTGAGAATGATCAAAACAGACCTCTGGACAGATAGGAATTGTTGCAATTTGAGTTTTGATGCCGCCGATAGTAAGCTGGGTATAGCCTTGCAATGTATACCGATTTCAAGACGAGAGGGATAGCAAGATAGGTTCTAAACAAGTACTCCCATTCCAGCAACACAATCTGTATCTAGATTCTTGATCGAAAGAATTTCGTAGATCTCAAGTCCTCGAGTACATACAGGAATGAAGAACAATCAAATGCTCACGACCGAGTTGTTGCGAAACAAGGTGGTCATGGTGCAGCTTGGACATGAAGGACACAGAAAGCGATCTATCTGCCTAGGAATAAGGCGAAAGAACATCATATCGCCCTGTCCGAGCTGTACCCTCGACGAGACCAACACCAGGCGTTGAAAGCTTGCACATAGCAACAATAACCATGATAGAGTACTGCTCAAGCGCAAGATCGCCCACGAACCCAAACCATCCATCCTCAATCCGAGTCATTGCAACCTTCGCTTCGGCCGGAATATCATACTGGTTCACAATGCGTGTCCCGACATCAACATTGTTGTACCACCTGTCATACATCGAAACGTTATGGATAGACATACCATAGATACTGAAGCGTTCAGGCAAAACAGACAAGACATTCCACGTGGCGTTGGGATTGAGTTGAACAGTCGTGTAACGACGAAGGCCGATCAGCCAAGGTAGACCCGCCTTGGCAAAGATCGATTCATCTCCTTCACGCTCAGACCAGGACTGAGGACTCCAGAGTGAGATTGAGATACCGCCTTTGCGGACATACTTCATGAGCGCATCCCAGATGTCGCTGTTGATATCGTATTTGAGTCTGTCGTCGGTGAGGAGGATGGCTGTTGGTGGTGTATTTTCATCTTCGTCTTTGCTTTCGCCTTGCAGGAGATCGATGAGTTCATTTCGGCGGTAGACGGTTTCGATGGTGAAGCCGTTGGATGTCAGTTTTGTCATGAGCTCGGGATGGGTTTGTTTGTAGTTGGCTTGGGGGCCGAGGCTGATGATCAGGATCCATCGCTTGGGTTCTGGGTTGCGTCTATCAGCGGTTGACATGTTTGATTTGATGTTCAGTGCCCCGAGGGTAGCTGGGTTCTGGGGGTGGTATCGAGATGGAAAGGTATCTGCAGGTAGCGTTGATGAGATTGTAGACTGTGAGGAGATTCAAAATAAATGGATTGTAGTGTTTATTGGGTCCTGTTATGGAAGACTTATGACGAGATGTTAAAACAATTCACAAGTGACAAAATATTAAGTGAAGTAAATTCCCTAATATCAATCTAGTATGCGTCAGAGCAGGGAAGACAATTTTAACGTGTTGTGCATTGGATATCAACGAAATCGTGAAGCATGAAGATACCTGTTGGGCAACTGAAGCATGGTCCTCTTCGGGGTCTGGCCTAGTACCTATTCTCTAACCGTTTCCGCGATACTAGGTGCCTCGTTAGACAAGCCCTGATAAAAAGCCACCTATTCAAGGCCCTTAACCCCCGCCGCACATAGCAATGACGATTCTTGCCAAGTCCGTGCTAATAACTCTAACATCACCCACGTAACCGAAATTCCCATCTCCATAGCGGGTCATCGCTACTACCCACCCCCTTGGACCATCATCGCCATACCACCCGTCAAGTGAGTGGACATTCACGATAGAATAGCCGTCCATACGACAGCGATGCGGTAGACCTGTAGCTAGAGATCTCCCGACGGCCGCTGGATTAATCGCCATTCGCCCCCGAATACGTGAACCTGACAGCCAATCTAGGTGCACACGGGTTTCGAAAAATTCCTGTAGTCGTCTAGTTTCTCCGAGCCAAGCGACGAATCTGGCCATAAAAATGCATGTGCCGCCTGCATGTACATATTCTCGGACCAGATGCCACATATGCCGGCCACCGTGGGTGAGCAATACTGGGTCGATTAAGATGATGGCTGTCGGTGGTGTTTCCGAACGAAGTAGCTCGAAAAATAAGGCCTGGGTGGTGACAAATGTGACAGAGCATCTGTTTTCCAAGGTCGTCATGAATTGCTGGTGATCTTGTCGAAATGATTCCTCTAGCTCAGCGGAAGGACAGATCATTGAGATCGCTGAACGTGGTTGGGGGATGCTAGACATGCTTGGTTGGTAGGAGATCGCTATGTTCAAAGATATGTGTGACTTGTTACTGAGGCGGGAAGATCGGGGTCTTAGGCAGGGATCAACTTTCCTTAAGAATATATAGACCACTATAGAATTGAATGAAGCCTTCGGTTCGAATCTTATATAAATGATGTACACAAATATTAACGAGGCTCAAAATACATTCACGATCAATGCAGTTTTCAAGTCGAAATTCAATATTAGAGGGAAATGTCGAAAGTTAAGGAGCGCAATAATTTAACACCACAAAATTAGCTGAACACCACTCTATTCCTCTATCCGGTATGGTGCAGTAATTGTAATTCAGAAAAAGCGCTATCTTAAGTATCGAAGTACATTACATCACCTCGCTTAATACACGTCAATATACTAGATGACGCTTCATTAGAGTCATAATATAAGTGATAAAAGGTAGCTTAATGGGTATCGTTATTTACTCACCTTCACATTCCAGCGTAGTCTATAGAGTAACGTGAGCAAGTAGGTACTTCGGTATGTACTCAATAACATTGCTCTCTGAATCTTGAATACTGCGCTACTTGGAATGCGGTTAGTGAGGGTGTTCAACTAAATTTGTGGTGTTCGATTGAAAAGCTCCTTAAACATTCACATCTCTTTAGTATGCATACCGGACTTACATTGATCCCCAGGGGAGGCCGAACGTGATGAGCTGACCACAGGATCTCTGCTTATGGGACTAGTCGATCTAAGATCAAGATGCTCATAGCGGATCGCCGTATTGTTGGCATAATCCCTGCAATAGCCGACCAGGGACCCACTTTTACGGCAAATGCGGATTCCAGATTCTCATAATATGTCATTGAAATGCCGTAAAATTCAGAGCTGTTGCTCATGCACATGCAACATTCCATTGGAACCAATTTGTGTCTTTGAAAAAAAATCTCCATCGTTATGAGTTTCAAGCAGTTCAACCCGGCTTTCGCTCGCATCACAGGATCGAGGCCGAGGCTTGAAGTATGTCTCAAAAACACAGCCTATCCTTTTGCACATGAAGCAGGCGTGTATCTCCCTTCCAAAAAGCAGCTTTTCATCACAAGCAATCGCCTTCAGACTGATGATGGCAGCCAAAGGATTCAGATCTCAAAAGTATCCTTGGATGGAAAAGATGGCCCTGTACAAGAGGAAATCACACCTGATATTCCAATGGCGAATGGTGGGATAAACTACAAAGATGGAGTTCTGTTCTGTAGCCAAGGAACTGAGGAAAAGCCTTCCAGCCTGATACTCATGAAGCCAGATGCCCCTTATGAGTGCGTGACACTCCTGGACAGCTTCTATGGACGGGAGTTTAATTCTATCAACGATGTTGTCGTCCATGGTGATGGTTCGATTTGGTTTACAGATCCTATTTACGGCTACGAACAGAAATTTCGACCCAGGCCACAGCTTCCCAGTCAAGTCTATCGGTTTGACCCAGATAGTGGATCGGTTCGAGTCATGGCAGACGGATTTGGACGGCCAAATGGCATTTCTTTTTCTCCAGATGAGAAAATCGTCTACGTCACAGATACAGACCTCATCCATGGCGATGGAACTGTTGATATGAGTCGTCCATCTACTATGTAGGTTGTTCATGGATTGGAATACCTAGATGTTTACGACAATGGACTATTTTAACTGACTCATGATAGCTACGCGTTCGACATTGCCCTTTACGATAATCAACCATTTCTCATCAATCGTCGTGTTTTCGCAATGGCTGATACTGGCGCCCCCGACGGGATAAAGTGTGATGTCCAAGGAAATGTGTATAGTGGGTGTGGCGATGGTATTAATGTCTGGTCCCCGGGTGGTATTCTTTTGGGTAAGATTCTGATCTCGGGTGGAGTCAGCAACTTTTGCTTTGGAGATTCAGGCTGTATCCTGGCCTTGAATGAGGATAAGGTTATACGGATCAATCTTGCTGTATCTTGTCGTGGATCACTTCTGAAGCTGTAAAGAAATTCTGCCGAGGTTAAGTTCCTGCATCTCGCCTACAAGAGGTGGTTGAGATTCACTTTAGAGCCATGCTTCGACATGGAAGAGTTCCTTTATGGAAAAGGATTCAATACCTATGCAATATCATAAAAGGAATCTTCAAAATTTGATCAACCATGCCCCAGTCTGTTGACTACAAACCTTGGCATGTACTTCGAGGAGGGAAAGAAATCGATACATGCAAGTCACTCGAGCTCACTCACTATCGATAATAATATGATCCGAATAACGGTAGACGTGAAGAGCTCAATATACTAAGACGCTACTGTGGAAAACGCTTTCGCATGCGACAGGTTGCCCTTGACAAATTAGAGGAACAAATAAAACTACACTTGAGCATTCTCGTCGTGAGTCACATCAGCCTGATCTCCCTGGTCCTTAATGTAATTTCCCTGAGTATCAATCTGATCTCCAAATTGTGCATCCATGTCTTCAAGGCTGATATTTGAGGTCCTGAGCGAGCAACAGTCAGCAGATTGCCTCGAACGATAAGGTCAAATAATACTCACTCAGGGAGGCAGAGAAAGTAGAATAAGCAGCCTGCAATATTACAAGCCACATAAACATAAAAGAATTTGAAACCGATGGCCCCAAGTGCCACAGGAGAAATCTCCGAGACCACAAGTCCCGCAATGTTATTGACGGAGACGGAGACAGAGTTGACCTTTGCTCTACGGAAAACATTAGGCTTCAATGGTATTCCACAGGTTGCAATATGAGTACATACCTGATAACCATGGGACACATCTCGGGCGGAATGAGCCAAGACAACATGCTGATATTGAATTAGTTAAGTTTGCTCTAAAATCCAAGCATGTGGACTTACCCGACCGCGATAAACCCTAGCTGGAAGATGAAAAACATCGAGACCTGTGCCCTGAGAGCGTTTGGATTTGGATCCGTTTTGTTCGCATAGACGGCAGACAGAATGGACTGAATCAGCAGAGCTAACGCCATGAATAATGTTGAGAAGATAAGAAGCTTCACTCGAGGGAAGCGATCCAGAATTAAAACCCATCCGATGGCAAAAATGAGACCAAATGCTCCGTAAAGCAAATTAATTAAAAGTGACTCGCTGTGATCGAATCCAAGCTGGGTATAGATAGACGCTATATTCTGTCATCAGCTGAAAGGGCCTGAAGTCCTCGGAAGTCATAGAGAGCTTTACCGGCATAGTATTGTACGCAATTGACACCAGTCGCTTGTGCAAAGAACTGCAAGGCTGAGACCAGAAGAACGCGACGACGCCACGAGGATTTGGACGCAATTTCTTTCCAACTTGGTTTGAAGCTCGCTTTCTCAGCTAGAATGTGAGACTTGATCTCTTCAAATTCCATATGTGCAAAGGTGTTTCCGTCTGGTGAGGGGTGTAAGCGGCAGAGGACTTTCATAGCTTGATCCTCCTTTCCCTTTGAGATCAACCAGCGGGGAGTTTCGGGTAAAAAGAAGGTGACTGGTATAAGGAGCAAAAGAGGGATAGCTTGAACAGCAAGTGGCCCACGCCTGTTTGTTGCGATTAGTAAGTCTTTTTGACATCACCAGGCATGGTCTCACCATTGAAGATCATCATCGTAGTAGATCCCGAACGCATATCCAGTCGCTGTAGCCACGAATATAGCGGCTTCTATCATGAGCTGGTATCAAAATAAAGACCATCAGCATAGTGCACAGCGCAAAAATAGGGAAAAGCTCACCATTTGAAAACCACCAAAGGCACCTCGAACCTTGGGGGGAGCGACTTCTGAGGCATATATTGGAAAGACAGCAGTAAGCTGGCCTGCTCCAAAACCGTTGATTAAACGACCCACAATGAGCATCGCAATCTATTGAAGTTAGACACCACGAAGCGGTGGAGGGAGAATATAGGATATGTACGTGAACAGATCCAGCCTGAAGCGCGCATCCAACAACGGCAATGGCAGCACCAATTCGCAAAGCCCAGACTCTGCCGATAGGGTCCCCTATATAGGAACATCCAAAGGCACCAAAGGTAGCACCCGCACTGAAAGCCGCAACGATCCCACCAGTCTGAGAAGACGATGGATTATTGAAGTATGCGAGAAAACGCGGCTGTACGAGACTGACGTGGCTGTGTTAATTCAATGATGAGAGAATGAAAAGATCTGGACACTTACGTGCTAGAGATCATGCCAACATCCAGCCCGAGGGACAGTGCTAGACGTAAATATCAGATACAGTCTCTTACCTGACATACATGGTACTTGCCTGACAGTGATGCTGCAATCACGCAAAGGAAGGCATAGTAAGAGACCATATTGGCTCCAAAAAATACCAGAGCGCCAAATAGAATCTCAGTAGGAACAGTAATTCAATTGAATAGTCAAAAGAAAAGACGGGGACGGGAGGCCTAGCACTCGTTATTTAAGACCAGCATGCATAGCGACTCGTCAGCGTGGCAAAGGAGCCGAGCTAGCATTGGGATGTGAAAGGAGACTTACTCGATGTGGGGAAATACAAAGTCAATCAATCCACTGCTCCTTGCGCGGGGCCCCGCAATTTTGCAAAAGCCGTGGTGGCCACAATGCCAGGTTGTATAGCCTGCAAATGCCGCAACCTTGATCTCCAGGTACGAGGTGCGATTAAGCAAACGGAATGTTTGAGCTTATTATCCGACTCGGTAGCCATGGCAATCTAAAAGCCCTTTACTATAGTCCGAATTTCGTTGTTTGCTACGGCCTGGACCAAGTCACGTTTCTCCCTAACGCAAGTCGCCCCATGATGAATCACGCGTCCAGTATCTTCATCGACACTGTATACCAGGATCCGAGAAATATTTAATCAACCATATTGCTTCGTATCTCAATATTTGATGAAAGTTATTGCAAAATCAGATCCGACCCACCTAGAAGATCATATTGCCCTTCATGTACATGTTTGGGGCCAGTAGGTGGGACGAAGCATCGATGGGTATATAAATTCCTGTTTCTCAAAGTAAGCCCTTTCTGCTATTTGAAGTGATTATAGGTACTAGACTCAATGAGCGTGTACGGATTCACGGTTGCATTACATGAGTTGTAGGCAGATGTTTTTTTAAAACTACTCTTTAGTCTCACGTTTCCATATACCCATCGAGCTTCTGACAAGTCTTCTCCACCAGTCTCTCTAGATGAAGGAAGACATACTGGCATGGATTATGATGTAAAACACTAGAGGTGTGTTATCGAAGATGGTAACTTGCCGTTTGATGCCTTAAGGTGTCTGCACGGCTATTGACCCCGCATCAATAGCCTGACAAGCCATCTCCTCCAAGTTTACCATCCACAGCATCTCTCATTGCCGTGGGACTTACATCCTAAGACAGACTCATAGAATCATTATTTTCATGAAGAATATCTTCGAGTCTGTACACTGCGAGGACTTTCAGCCCCGTTCAAGCCTATCTTAGGCTTTGCCCTCCAATCATGCCCGAATCACCACCAAAATACTACGACCTGCCGGAGATATTACCAGGCTATCGCTGTGCCTGGGACTATTTCAACTCCTTGCACTTGGAATCAGGCTTGAAAGATCAGCTCGGCACTGTGAGTACCGGATCGAATATGCCTTTTAATAGAATTTCTAA
This sequence comes from Penicillium tannophilum, assembly GCA_028829675.1. Classification (NCBI taxonomy): domain Eukaryota; kingdom Fungi; phylum Ascomycota; class Eurotiomycetes; order Eurotiales; family Aspergillaceae; genus Penicillium; species Penicillium tannophilum. The sequence continues at coordinate 1,914,953 of JAQKAK010000008.1, forward strand.
CTGAATTCACACGACACTAGCTGAATTTTTTGACAAATGATCGAAAGGCCCAGGCTGCAAGAGAAACAATTTTGAAGGGTCAATCAATTTCTCTTGAGTGAATAATACCTTTTACTGGACGAGAGCCACTTATACTAATTCTTGTTGCAATAAAGCTTACCCATCGGCTTCTTTACTCCTGTGATTTCGGCATTTGGCGGGCGATCTCCTCCAGTGCATACTATAAGTCAAAGAGATGCATTCTCAATGGATGATTCGCTGAGTTTCAACACTCAATCTACCAGTCAGTGGGATGGACTTCGACATTTCGCATTTCGGAAGAGTTGTCAGTATTACAACGGATATACCTCAGAGGATTTCGAATCAAGCAATGTGCTAGGGACTCAAGGTAAGCTACCCCGGATCATGATTTTGAGTTTTCAAGAAGGATTGAACTGATGTTGAGATCTGTCGTCGAAAAGCATGGATCGAGAACGGAGGAATTGCGGGTCGTGGTATACTAGTTGACTTTTGCGCCTGGGCTGAAAGCCAGGGCGAAAAGGTCGATGTTCATTCAGGCCGAGCTATCACACTGGCTGAAGTAAATGAAATCCTGAAGTACCAGAATACAACGATTCGACCAGGAGACATCCTGGTCTTCCGTACTGGATGGCTAAAGTGGTACAATGAAACGGAGGCGACTGCTAGGCACCACGAGCTTTGTGTTCGAAAAGTAGATCGGTTTATTGGTCTCTCACAGCAGCCCAATTTTGTTGAATGGTTGTGGAACAACCAGATTGCCGCCGTTGCAGGTGATCAGCTTGCTTTTGAATGCACACCACCCCCGGAGGATGGTTTCGGCTGGCTTCATGAACATTTGCTGGCGGGACTTGGATGTCCAATTGGGGAGTTGTTTGATACGGAGAAGATTGCGAAGTCTTGTGCAGCCGAGAAAAGATACGAATTCTTTCTATCCTCGGCACCACTGCACCTTGAAGGAGGAGTCGCGAGCCCGGCAAATACCACTGCCTTTATGTAGTATATAGGCGAGTACATATGCACTGGATTAACAAACGGGAAAGAGATTGATTCATGTTTTTGCACATCCAAAAGATGTTTATTCAATCTTGAAGGCTTAGCCATTCAACATGTGCGCTGGGTTCTTTCTCCTTGGATACTTGTATCTCACTGTGTCCAAGTTCATATAAGATACTTAGTAGATAATTGCCAGTACATTCCGAGAGTCCGTATTTTGCAAAGTCTGAGCCTTTCCGTTGATGTGATGTCTCATCCGAACGGTTACTATATGTCAAGGAGATAAACCTGCTCCGAATAATTAGTCTTGCTAGGTCGATGTCAAAGTACAGACATATCTCGAAGTTGATGAAGTGAACTATCGAACAATTTGATTTTACAGTTGAAACTGATGGAAGCTTTTCTAACACTTGAATTTTTTTATTCTCATGGGGAAGGAGGTATCTTTTTCTTTTATTCGAAAGGCAATCACAGTGAAGCTACATATAACAAGCAGAGACAGGAGTATCTATTTAACTACCCTGGAAATAATTTTTCCATAGCTCAGCTTGATCGGTGACCATCCAGTCTTGTCCATCGTACTTTTCATACGGCAGCGGGCAAGGTGGAATGGAGTCTTGTACACTCTCTGGAGTGTAGGGATTGTGATAGGTAGTAGCACCAATTTCAGGAGAACTAGGTAGCAAATATCAGATCTCTCGTAATCATATGTCGAAAGGTATTGACTTACTTGGGCAGAGCACCTGGGAATTGCCATTTCTTGTCTCGGACCCATCCATCATAATGAGAACACTGTTAGACTGCGATGAGAATCTATTTGCGAGCGAAAAACACGCAGGCATACATACCTTGATTGTGCGGAACCAGTGTAGGTGCCATATCTTCCACTCAGTTCCTTTCCGGATGAAATCAACTAAAGAAGGGATGAGAGATGAATGTGGAGATGGTTTGCTTAGTGCATGTTACCTGCATAGGCTCCGCTTGCCCAAATAGGGTCCGGCTCTCCGTTACCATCCCCTGGCATGACGCTCTCTAGGTGAAGGCAGCGCCACATGCCTTTCGCGGTTTTCCCATCTCCCGCGACCTGCACGGAGCCTGTCGTGACCAATTGAACAAGGAGATTGCCCTTTAGAACAGCAGCGCCATACTGACTGACAAAAAGGCTCGTAATTGCGTCCTTGCCTTTGAAAACGCCCCGGTCACCAACTTCAAAGGATACATCTGGCTCATCAAGCGCAAAGAAGTGGATGCTGTTATGCATGTTTTTCTGAACATGATTGATTGCATGACTTTTAATAGAGAAAGAACAGACTTGTCAGATAGGTGTTGCCGCGGCTTACTGGATGACTTACCGGGACATCAGTTCTTCAATCGCTCGTTCATCGCGGATCAACTTGATATCTTTTTCCAAGGCATCAAATCGAGCTTCCAATGAGGCAGTCATCTTGACATAGACAGGTTTTCAAGTGTTGATGTCTTCAAGCAGCGGCTGAGATATCCATGGATATGTATGCAGCTTCTTGGGGGCTATGGAGTTAAATAAGGAGAATCGAATCTTAATACACTATACGAATTGAGCTCATGAAGTTTCGACTCACTTGGATCAAAAGCCGGATCTCTGTTCGGCATTTCCAGGGTTACCCCGCATCCCACACACGGCTATTGTTCAGGGTCCGGTAAATTTCACAATAGCCGTGATCGATTAGCCGAAAAGATATCTGACTACTATTCGTATAAAGCACCTGAAAAATAGGCAAGACGCAATTGCTGTGTTTGAATTAAACGTGCACACATCATCTTGGAAGATATACTCAAGCTCTCCTTGCTATCATTACCCAAAAATCTCGAAATGGCGTCTTCTTGGTTCGAAAAATGGACTCACCCCAAGGGATCCCTAGTGATCGTGACTGGAGCGGGTGAGGGATACACTTTCCAATATGAAAAATTTACGCATTATAGCTGGTTACTAACATAGCTATTTGTGTTAGGGTCCGGAATCGGAATGGCCACCGCTTTGGTGGCGGCCGCGCAGGGTTATCATGTTGCGTGCTGGGATATCTCGGAGCAGGGCGTGCTTAAAACCAAAGAACAGGCGGGCGAATTGGCGGGTCAGATCCATCCTATCATATGCGACATCGCCAACGAGTCCGCTGTGAAAAAGGCAATGGAGGAGACCGTCGCAATCGGCAAGCCTCAAATGCTGGTCAACAATGCCGGTCCTGTTGCCGTTGGTCAAAATAGTGCCTTCATGGAAAAGATGATGGAAGCAATGGCAATGATTGACCATATTACAAAAGCATTCATTGAGACGAAACCTGCAGCTGGCGCCAGTATAGTGAATATTTCATCTGTTGTGGGTGCTGTTTTTGGTGGTGGTAAGTCGTGGACTCTCTTTGCCCAACTATACGAAATTCTCCGCTGACCATATTTGGTAGGTGGAACATGGTACTCGACAGCAAAGGCTGGCATTGTCGGTTATACCAAGAATTTAGCCTGTGAACAAAAGGGCCATATCCGTGTAAACTGTGTGGCTCCCGGAGGCCGTAAGTATACTAGTCCCTTGAATATTGAACGTAAAGTATTATACTGATCAGTTATGTGTTACAATCAGCGATCCGAACCCCACGCAACGAAAAGTTCCTTGAGTCTGGCCTTTTTGCTAAGCACTTGGAGCGCAACCCCTCGGGTCGACCTGGCACTGCCGAGGAACTGGCTAATGGTGTGATCTTCTTGCTCTCTCCTGCGGCAAGCTATATCAATGGCCACACTCTGGTCATTGATGGTGGCTTGAGCATTGCAGAGTAGGGTCCCATGTACAGGAAGAGCTGGCATGACATACAGATTTCAAATATGTAGAAAATGAGATAGCCACCTGAAATTTTGCCTATGTGATACTTAGATACATGCAGGAGTATGGGTAGTCAGACCTCGGGATTGGTACAGTAATTCGACAGTCTGCCTACCTAAGTGACAGACCTCCTGCTTGATCTGATACCTCTACCTCTTTGGATATGAGCGTCACCTTGATTTCGGTATATATATTTATATCGAAATACACATAAACTTATCACCAAAGAACAATGTTAGTATTGGCCCCAAAAGGCCAATTGCTTGCGAAATAGTACTCACTTCAGTTTGAGTGACAGCTACATCACGTCGTAGATACTGCTGTGAACCTTAATACCCCACACTTTGAGAATGTAAATCACGTGATATCTAGCCGGTGGTTAATTGCCGAAGTCACGACCTAGCACCCTTGCGTGTCTTCATCATCACCTCTGCAAGCGACAGTTGTGCCTGAAAGCCTTCCCAAGGTACGATGAAGCGAATATCACGGGCATGTGTGCGCTGCAGGAGACACAAAGCCAAATGCATCCTGTAAGTCTCGCGGATCCAATAGCCGAACCGGCTACTGAGGCCGATATGATAAGTACTTGACCTTGAACTCACAATCGTCAATTTTCAGCGAGAAATCAGGCCACCTTTTGAAGCCACCTTGTCAAAAATGCATTCAAGCTGGCGTTGACTGTGTTCTCGCAACTTCAAATCGCGGAGGGTATAGACGACGAAAGGCGAGGGACTTAGAAATGGACAGGAATTCTGCCGAGCAGACAAGTGCAAGCCCACAGGACCTCTCGGTGATGGAGGAGTCCGCCTATTGGTCACCTGAAACTGCTCCTTTGGTTCCAGATGCCGAAGCTGGTCATGGACATGTTGCTCAACCTGGCCAGGGTGTTGATATACGTGAAAGAGCCAGTCTCGACGATACTTTTGCCTCCACAGATCTGCACAGTACCTCAGACGCGCTCAACATTCTTAGTCAAATAGCTGGTGGCGCTGTAAAGAGCGCTACAGTTGACACGGATACCTTACGCAATTCTACGGGACAATACACGACAACATCTGAAAATGGTCTGCTTGACTACTACCTGGTCAGATCTCGTATTCTGACTCCAGCCCAGGTACTTGATCTTCTCGATCGGTATGTTTACTATAATGAGCAGGAATATGTTAACAGTGCTCACATGATGCTAACTCGGGCAGCTTCGCCACCACCTGCCATCCATTTTACCCCATCGTACCGGGAAACTCTTTGAAGAGTGCATTCATCTCCGAAACAGCCCGACGAGAGCCCCATCTTCTGACCGCTATGATCACCATTGGCGCCAAAGATATACCTAATGGGGAGCATGTCTTGGAAACATGTGCCCAGTACATGCAAACACTTATCTCGGGGATTGTAGCAGGGAAGAAATGCGGGATCGAAGCAGTGGAAGCATTGTTGTTACTGGCAGAGTGGGAACCTCAATGTGGACTGCCCGAATCTAGCAACCTAGGTTGTGGGCAGGAAGACATGGCAGCATGGATGCACATCGGCCTCGCTGTTCGATTGGCATATTCCCTCAAGCTTGACAGAACTGTTTTTCGGTCCGATCCGAGACGTGGCGGCTCTAATGCATCTCGGGAACGCTTAGCTTGGGCTGGTTTGTACATTCCTTCATTTCTGGTGACGCTGCAAATATCTAATCAATCTACAGCATGCTATCTATCGGACCGTCAGATTTCAGTACGCATCGGTCGGCCCTTCGCTTGTCGTGGTCTGGAGCCAAGTATTGCCTATGGTAGACATGGGTTCCCAGTTATCGAGTCCGAAAATCCAGCATACGATGACTTTTCTAGTGTTTTCCAAGCAAGACTGGAGCTGACTCAAATATTCACCAATGTGCATGAAGTGCTTTACTGCAACCAGAATTCCAGTACGCAAATGATGCTCTTCGGAAATTATGCCGCCTGCTTGGATGATTTCCGAGGGTCTATTGCAACGTGGAATAGTGTTTGGGGATCATTGACATGTAATATTGGCGTCTTTTATTCAGTCTGATCTAAAGGCTAATTCTCTTCCAGGTTCACCCAACGTGAAAATCTTAATGCAGCTATCATATGAATATTTAAGGCTATATGCCAACGCGTTCGCTTTCCAAGCAGCTACCCTTCGGACATTATCGCCTAATGTATCCAGCCTTGATCGCGAGACTGATCATATCAAAGGTCCTGGGTCCCTTCCAGAAGCCCGATTCATGTACGAGTCAATCGACGCGGCCAAGTCATTACTGACTATTGTGAATAACTACATTTCGTTGACCGACAACCTGAATAAGTTCCCTATAAGATTTCCCTTGTATTTTGACCTAGGGTCCCCCCATTTTTTCTTTGCTGACCAAGTGAAAGATACTGTGTTAACGCTGCCGTGTTTCTTTATAAGGTAAGCATTACGATGACTCACTGCTTCACCCTTCACTCACTCGCTGCCTAGATATGGACCCTTAACGTCATTTCGAACCCTGAACGAATCAGTGTCCGAAGGCTGATTAGCGACACAATCAAGTCTCTTCGAAAGGGAACTACTCGATCATCGGAGATCTGTGCGAGATATGCCTATTTACTAGAAGTCCTTTGGGACCGAGCAGATCAGCGTCTTGATATCAACGACGCAAGTCCAGGCTTCGAAAATCAGACTCGACCAGTGCCCCGCATTCAAGAATTCACGCCGAACCTACAGGACGCTTTTTCATGGCTCGATTTGGAGGCAATTGGGAACTTTGTCTGGGGTGATCCTCCACAGAATGGATGTGATGATTTCCCCAACGTGCAACCTTCGGTAAACCCACTTCGTGAAGCAATTAATTGGAACGATCTAGACGGGTTTGCTGGTCAGGACTTCTCCCGGGTTTTCTGAAATGGAAATCAATACTATCATCGAATGAAAAATTGCCTTTGATCCAATAATCCACACTATTCAATAAAATGCAGATAGACGTCTATTTCTTATTACTCAGGTTCGCATACTTCACATTTTTTTGTCTGATTTACATTAATTTAGTCAGACCCATCACAAACTTCCTAGTTATCAGCAACCTAGACAGCCAAATGGCCTTATCACAAAGTAAACATTAGTAGTCACCTTCAGATTGGAGTTCCTTAGTCGCCCAACAGCATCTTGGGGTCCCAGTTGGTGTTGCGATTGGAAACTAATACCTTTCACTTCTGGGTTTCAATGACATGACCACATGAGAGGAGCCATATTATTCTCGTATTTGTCTTGAGTTAAATCCATGGCTCACCAATGAACGACTTTCAAGTCTATTTCGGGTCGCGGGAGATTCCAACGTACGTGTCTTGAAGATACTGTCTTATTCCAGGTTTTTTGCCGCTATTTGAGCGATTTGAAAAATAGTCGATCTTATTTAGCCTTTCTTTTGAACTAGGAAAATCTAAAGCTTCACTACTCTCTGGGTACGTGTGACCCACCGACCATTAATGACAGTCCCACCAGTTAACCTTGTTGCTGCGAAGCCTCGTTTGACAGGTGCAAAGAGCGGAACCCCGACCTCATCTTCTCCGAAACTCGCAATCAGGTCTTGACCACGGTCAGACTTTAGATATTCAATAAACCTGGTGATCTCCTTCGAAGATGAGGTAGAGAGTGGAGTGTGCAGGGCGTAGCACGAATTCATGAGCGGGTGGAAAGGATCCGTTGGCTCAAAGAACACCGTGACGTTGGTAACAGCTCCAAGACTAACCTGCTTCAAAAGAGTTGACCGATCATTAAGCAGATAAGCGCCTGAAGCCGCAGCATTCCTTACGGCATTGGCCGGGTTGTCTTTGTTTTGAATATACCACTTTGACTTTTCGTTCCAAGGAGTCCGATGACACCGGCGCCAAATATCGCGTTCCTTGCTCATAGTTGCGGAGCCATCAGATCTACTATGGAACAATGAGTGCGATGCAGCAATTCTGTCAAAGGCTTCTTCGACAGACTTTGCCTGAGCTACGTTGGCCGGGTCATGTTCAGGCCCTACCAAGCAAAAGTGGTCGTGGAAAATGCAACCTGCACTCTCGGCCCATTTTTCGGAAACGGCAATCTCCTCCTGTTCACGCTCATATGTAAGAGCAATATCGACGAAGCCGCTTAAAAGAGCGAGTTGCGTGTTTCGAGAATGGTTGCACACCCATTCAATAGAGCCTGGATTTCCCCGGAAACTCAGGTAGTCTTCTGCAAGAGCCTCGACTAGTCCAACACCGCCTATTTGCTGTCAATGTCATGACTTCAATCTTATTTATGTAGTCATAATGGGCTCTTCGCTCACCTGCACCTCCGTTTCTAGTTTAAGACTGGATGTTAGCTCAACTGGTGTTTTGAGGAAAGATAGCTAATCGTACCCAATTCGAAGAAGTATTTCTCCTCGCCCAAATATTTGTGACGGCTTTGAAGCAACATCGCCGTGTTGTTGAATCAGAGTGTTGGCTACCCTTGCCATTTTAATATTATGAACGATTTGTGGCAGATGAAGGTTTAGCGGGGACCGAATATGGGACCGCAGACAAATTTGTGAGAAATTTGAACTGAACTTCAAAATGTTTCTTAAAAAGCTTGCTTGTCATCACCTGGGGGTTCGGATAATTCCGTCAGCAAGATTGGATGGGGTTGATCCAGATGCATAATTGAAAGATCACCGGCTATCTCCGCATCAGCGGCTTTAGCAGGGAATTGATACTCCCGAGGCCCTTTCCCACCATGGTCGTCAGACGATCACCGGCAATTTTTAGGTTTGGCCATTAGCTATGACAGGAAATTGATCATTCGCTGACATTGCTTAGTCGGCAAATGGCAAAAGCGAATCAATCTACTGCCGTAAATGAGTAAATGTGAACGCAAATATACTTTCGCTACAATATGACTTGTTCTCGTTCACGCTCCTGACGTCAGAAAGTCGAGGAAATTACCAGCGATTATGTCTAATGGTGCCAATCTAAGTGATATCAAGGGCCGGCTTGCTTTGATCACTAGTGCATCCGGAGGATGAGAATAATCCCTTCATGAATAATGAGGTCGGATGATAGCCTAACGACTGTCTCTTAGAATCGGCTCTGCGTGCGCTACAAGCCAGGACGCGGATAGGAGAATAATTCTTTAGAATCTTAATAATACTAGAATGAAGGCGAACGATTGAGTTGAGTTATTCTGAATTAATACAAGCTAGTAGAATCAGATATCGGGTGTATAGGGCGAGTATAGCTCGGAAAGGTATCAGTTGATAGTCTTTATAGACTCGAGAATCATATTAGGCTTTTTTTTTGCTTCATTGCTACTATTTCTGCTACTCTCTGAAGGTAGTCGCGCGGTGTAGCTGTATTAGAAATATAACATAGTCACCCACCAGATAAAGTGACTGGAAATGAATCGAACGAATTACTGTAGTATGTATAGGAGAGCCAAGCCACGCCAAGCTTAAAGCGATACTAGTCTGCTTAGCGCCGCGAGGCCTACGTAACACTTTTATCGAGCGACATCATTCATAAGCCAATCAATAATTAGTCCAAGCGATAATAGTCTAAGCGGGAAGCAAGGGAAAACGCGGGGGCGGACATAGGCTATCGCTAAACTCAGGGGTTTCATTTCAGGGACCTAAGGGACTTCAGCACCCATTTTGACGCCACCAAAGATAAGGTCAGCGGAAGATGATAAGATGATAAATAGAAATAGAAATGACCCCTATGTATTCTTCCACATCAAATTCCCTTATATTCACGATTTTGAGACTCCCTCTATCCGCTGTCATTGTGCCCTCTTTTTCCTAAATCCTTGACTCGAGACGTGGATATGACTTCAACGTGGAAAGGGTCCTACTTTGCTCTTACGCTTTGTTTGGCTCTACCCACCGTCGCCTATAAATGGACACCATGTTCCTTGGAGGCATGGATTCTTAATCTTCAAACTTGCCAGCAAACATGTTATGGAGAGACATTCTATAATGATTTCTACAATAGTACCGTGTGTGGAGACTATGATGCAATGGTAAACAGCACAAAGAAGTCGGACGTGGATTGCCTTTGCGAGAATCAAATTGCCGGAATATCGACCCAAACGAACATCACAAATTGCACACTGGCTGCCTGCTCATCCTCCTATAATCAAACACTATACATTGAGGCCGAGGAAGCTTACACAAGGATGTGTTCATGGTCGTTCGGTACGTTGAGTGCTGAGCAGCGCGCTTGTGAAATATCTCACTAATGGCCTACCTGATTGTGATAGGAGATGGAACTTGTAACTCTACAACCTCTTCCGCTGCATCAAGAATCCTGCAACCAGTTACCTTCCTGACCACTCTTACTATGGTCATGAGTATTCTGTCTTATTAAGTGCTTTGTTGAAAGGCAATGGAAATGCGACGCTTGGATACGATATGTGATATATTTCTTCTTCTGAACTTTGGTGTTACCTGCAGGCAGTATCAGAGTCTACGCAGTATTGCATCTTTGTCCTCACAACATGTGACTATTTATCTGATTCATGAAGCAGGAATGCTCTGCTTGTTTCTCATGAATAAAAAGCTTTTGACAAGAGTATCTGCGGGATTGAGATACCTCCAATCTGGAAGACTTGACCTCGGGAAAACTGCAGAAGTTCTGACCTTCAGTCGTATCATTTCGAACTCCTTCGTCAACCGGCAGACCTTGTCGAATACGCCTAGACTCAACACCTACATTATCAATGTGGACGCTTACTTGCATTCTTTTCTTGATTTCGTGTGTTTGGAATTTTCTCGGAAATTCCAGGATATTCCCAGATGAGCTGTTTCCCTGAGAGTTACTTACGTAAATGGAATGAGGCTATCAAAGTTTACAGTCTCCGCTTCAAATCAGTCTCTAACGCAAGCGTCGGATGAAATACGAAAATGACTGTCCACCAGATTATATTGAAGTCTATTATGAGGGAAGGCACAAAATGCGCTCTCGGAAGTATACTTGCTGTGACCCAAAGTGAAGAGAGGGGGTTATCAGCTGACAATAACTGGCTCGAGCGTTTAAGTTTGCTCTTGATCCACAGACTGATCTAAATGTCTCCTACCCAGGGCGACCTTGCAATTTGAAGAGGGCTCTCACTTTTTTCAAAATTAATGTGTATACTGATATGACTCATAACTTTGGAGTGCTTGATATCGCCAAAGATTTTCCAGATCAATCCTGATTATGTCTGCAACGACAAAGCCCGTTTGATGGATTCGATCGAGAAGGTTTAATATCTTGCGCTTCTTGGAAGTTTCAAAGACGTTGGCTCCAGCCATCCTCAGAGGGAACAGCAAGAGCACCCCAGGGATCCCTGAAGATAGCAGGACTCTGTCACATTGTTCCAATATCGCATCAACATGTTTCTCAATTTCACATTCATGCAGGAAAGGAATCGGCTTTTCTCTCCAGAACGAGTGATAGGTGAAGTTCTTGCAATGGAATAGAAGGAGACCATGAAAGTTGGCCATAGCGAGCCCGTGGGGCGCCTCTGAAATGTCTGTAAGCGATGCGTTTTGACTTGGCCACTTCATGATTTCCTTCTGAACTTCGATTCCCTGGGCGGCAAGTGCATTCAAAGTTACATCTACACATGTCAGGTGCCCCGTTAGGCTTTCAATTTGGCTGAAAAGGCTGCAACATCCAGGTTAGAAGATGAACAAGAACCATCAATCAATTGAGATCTCACCTGTGACTGAAAGAGGATGTCCTCATCATGATGGTGAGGACTGTTCCCACTGAATCCCAGCCATCATTCAAACCGGAGGGCATAATATCTCCAGAAACAGTCCATCCACCTTGTGAAAGCATTGTCGTCTCCCCATATAGAATAGCTCTGTTGATCTCCAAGATCCGAAAAGCTTTGATAAATTTCTGCCAGGAGGGAAATATTTCTGTGTTCCTCATCGAATGCAAAATTTGGCATGTACCAAACACCATGTGTTTTGCCCATCCATCTCCCGATGTTTTGCTCAACAGCTATACGAAAATATTAGCTAAAGAAAAACCTGTCAAAAATCGCTCTGAACTTACTTCAAACAAACCAAGAAGGAATGTGCACCAGAGCGTGTCTTCTCCACAAGCTGAAAGGCCTTTTAATATTTGGGATTGAAGTGCTTGGATTGAGTCCCCATAAGATTTCAACGCGACAGAGGAGGTTGAGTCCCGTCTACTCAGTGACCTGACAGAACATCTTCTGCTAGCTCTTAGTGAGCCAATCGCAATAGCTATATGCCAGAGTGGAGGTGACCTGCTCACTAAAGGCACGAGATCCCAGTGCACTGAAGCAAATTCCCTCGTGAAGTGGCTTTGATGGAGGAAATCTGCAAAGTGGTCTAGATAGACAGCATAACTGGGACTATGCACTTGCTCAGGAACTTGAGTCATCGGGCAAGATTTGGTAGATTCCGCCGAGATCACAAATTTCATCTCGGTATGCTTTACCCTTTGTGCTTGACATATCTTCCCTGTTCGAATACAGTACTCGCAGGGGCGACCACCTTCGCACTATATCATGTATTAGCTTTATTTTTGATTGTGCGTGTCATATTCCACTTCGTCACACAGACCTTTATTCGTCTCGTGGCACAAGGTTGACAGCGCGTTATTCTTCTTCGCTTGTCCAGCGGGCCTATAACACGCTTCATCGCTCTTTGCTGGTATGCCCTTTTTACAAGCTCGCCACTATTGACAGCTGATAATTCAAGCGTCTCGAGTTTCCAGAAGCTGTTGACATAGCAAATATGCACTGAAACCTGGAACTCCGCTCCAGGCAACCACCAGGTCGGTGGCAGCTTCAGCTCAACGATGCTTACTTAATCAGATTAAAATGTTTTCACCTGGGCTTCTGACTTGCTGGGCCACGGTTTCAAGAGTGCGGGTCCACTTAAGTGGTATCCGCTGAGTCCCCTTTTACCACTGTTTGACCAGCGAAGAATATGGCAACAAACAAATCTGAGCACCCGTTACACGATTCAATCTGTCTAGGACGTTGGAGTTTTCGCAGGTGTCACGCTCAATACTGCTACATTGGTCATAATACCCTGGCTACGCTAAACAATAAAAACTTCTCGTACAGGCATGGACACAACGCAGTATATATTTCTCGAGACTAGTCTAAACCATCAGAGACCTAATACTCCGGTTTAACCTGTTTGAATAATACAGGACTTTAATAACGATCAAAATAAGCAACTAAACCAATGGATGGTGGGCCGTTCATGCAGCTTGAAGGCATTCCAACTCCCTTCACCTCTACCACACTAGTCATTCTTTGCAAGCCTTGTATTATGCATCTTGGCACACGCTCCAGCTACGCAGTAGATGAGGCATTGGCCTGGATGTTAAAGTATTCGGTGATTGCTTTCGTCCGCTCTCCAGTAGTAAAGAAATCATAACCGACCACAAGGTTGCAATTATTCACGTAAACTGTGACTGGAATCGCACCTTGATACATGATTTCCCACTGTTTGTGAATTGTTAGCACAGTTCTATATCTTGCATATCTGACGCTCTTTGGTCTGGCACATAGCCACTGGGGATCTTACAGATGCCACATAGCCTTCATGGAATCGTCTTTTGACCAGTCCGCCAAAGATCGCTTTATTGGTAACAAGGAAGTCTCGGGCGAACAAAGGGAAGGCAGAATTGACATAACCCTTCCACACAACCACATTGCTGGAGCTGTAATAGGTTGACAATGTATTGTCTACCAGACCATCCTCAGTGACGTTGGCATAATTGAACATTGACGAGGCCAAGCCGCTATCGGAGGCTTCATCAACAAGGACGATTTCAAGCGATGGTGAGTGGCTGATATGTCCCGCCGTAATGTGAGACAGATTTTGGTTCCTAAGATATCGATTAGACTATGAACGGGAAAGAATCGAATGTGAACATCAATATTGTACCACTTATGCTGGATGAAGTTTGCCGTGTATTCGTCGTTCACCAGTGGGGGTGATGGCTCCTGGAACCCAGAAGAATATTCAATTAAGGAGGCAGAGAATGGCGCGCAGCTAGAGGATTTTGTCGCTGTCACCCGAGGAGAGGTGAAAAGCATTGCCAGTAAAAGGAAGATGAAATGCATGATCGAGTACTGGAAAAAGATGCGGAGATATGATTTGTATTTGAGATGTTGACAGTGTTTGGAATTTGCTTTGTGGATGGCTTTTACTGCGACTCGCAGTCTCTTTATACTCTTTATACTCTTGAGAAGGATCTTAACACGCTTCTCTAAGAGTCGATGGCTACCTCCGAATATGACCATATATCCGGTCGCGTTTAATTGATGCCTCTTTAGGACACCGATATTAGGCCTTTTTGAAAACTATTTCCATTGAACACTGTTGCCTGGAAAAGCATATGGCTGCAATAGTCGATAGGATGGCAATGAGTTGACCCAGGGTAAGCGCGTTCGATTACTTCCCAATCTGGCAAAGCGCCTGGTTATATGTCGCTTGAAAGTCCCGCCGCCACGCCCTTCCCCACAGTGGAGTGCTATTCCTCAACCAACTTTTTTTTATTAGACTTGTCCATATATGAGGATTTTTTACAAATCATTGACCAAGCCTTTTTAATGCCAACTTCCTCGCAGTTATGATACTCCCTACGAAATTAGCCCAGACGTAGGCTCAACCATTTGGGTGAGAGTTTCATGATATTGGAAATGCACACGACGTATCAGCCACCCAATAGTATTGGCTCTTTTTATTAGTGTCATTATTCCAAGGTTATTAGCGCTCTATAAAAGGGGACTATGTGACCTCAGAAGTGAAACATGGCGATCACAATTAATGTATCATCATCAACACGTTACCTGTGCAGCCCTCTAATACGCCCGATTGAGCTAGGCGAAGGAAGATCTAGTTGCTGTAAGGGGGACTGTTTGCGGCGCAATCTTAGTCGTGAGTAGAGATAAGGAGAATGTATTACTAACACCCAGCACTAGCATCAGGGAGTGATAACTGTGGCCCCTCTCGCCGCTGGAAATTACGGTAAAACTTAGGCCATTTGCGGCGCCAGAAGCTGTCTTCTTGGGCGTCATTATCACAAGTCCTTATATTCTATATGTCAAACATAGCCTGGTGCCACAAGGGATCCCTTGAAACACACCGGTACATAGAAAAGACATCGTCTCAAATCCAAAGACGCCAGGCTTTTCCAGTCCCACGGTAGCAAAAAGATAGCAAGGGGTATCTAGACTTTTCAGATTACAACAGGAAGAAGAGATTGCGGTGGTATTATGCGAAGACGAAGGAAAGTTTTTCGTGAATCGTGTCGGGTATCATAACAGCAAATCTTAGCTCATCATTCGGGAATGGAAGAGTTTCGATGGGTCGAAGAGTCATTAGAGGATTGGATATTATCTTGAGAGGTCGAAGTCGAGCTAGATTTGGAGCGAAGACGTCGAGAAGAAGGCAGTTGGTGTGTGTCGCCTGGGAAGGGGAGGTCGGGTAGATCGTCTGGGTTGGAGACTAAGCTTCGTCGACGGGAGAGAACGCCGCCTCTGGACTGGTTTTCTTTCTCGCGGCGTATTGCGCCTACTGGGGCGCGGCTGCGGCGACGATGGCGACGTAGGTACTCATTTGGAACTGGATCGACTTGCTTCTTCACTGCGGGTACCAAGTTGAGGTATATTGGGAAGATTGCGCCAGTAGCGAAGACAGCGACAAGCACGCAGAATGAATATGACACACCACGCGCGTTGTACGCAGCATATTCCGCAAAGGGGAAGAAGACGCCGCCGGAGGTACCCATAGCGAGGAGTGCGGAGGCGGTTTTAGTGTGTCGAGCAGTTCCCCGTAGAGAGAGGGCGAATACAATGCTGTAGACGCCACTCTCGAAGAGATAAACCATCATGACCATCACAACGGCCGTAGAGCCGGTGGTGTTCATGCAGAGCACCGAGAAGACAATCATACCAACATAGGCCACCATGAGAATCCAGCGGGGTTTCAAGAACCATTGCGCAAATGCAGCTAGGAAACGGCCTATTGCGAATAAGCTTTGGCCAATGGTCAGAAAGTCAAAAGGACTCAGAGAAGAGTCGGGTTTCGCAGCAATGACAAAGCGCTCGAGGCTGGTGGCAAGGACTTCTTGGCCTGCCACGTAAAAAAATTGCGACCAGACTCCTAGGCCAAGGGTGAGCCAGACGACTGGAATACCGACGACCTTGGCCCTGTTGACTTCTCGGCGTCGATTCGCCAATTCTTCCAAGTCTTCATCTGAGGCTTCAGGGATTGGCAGATAGTAGAAAGCCACTGCGAGAAGCACATCGAAGAGAGCAATACCAAGATAAGTCCACTGGACATTGACCAGAGATGCAACATCCTGGACATTCTTGAAAAGGACTCTCTGCGCCAAAAGAGGAGACAAGACACTGCCAATGGCTTGCACACCCTGTGAGATGTTCAGACGGATTTCTGAGTTCTCCAGAGGCCCACACAAGGCAATGAACGGATTGGCAGCCGTTTCCAAGACCGCAAGACCAAGACCAACAACAAAGTTAGAGATCGTGAACGCGGGGGTAGATGTGAGTACTGCGGAAGGCCAGAATATGAGTGATCCACAAGCGTAGATGCACAGCCCAGTGATAAAGGTAGATTTGAAACCCCAAATTTTCAAGACCGGGCGACCAATTAACAGTGGACCCACTACATAGCCTCCAAAGTATGCGCCGTGTAGTCCCAATGAGTGCCAAGTGTCCAACTCTACAACCGTCGCAAATTGGGTATTCAGTATGTCAAGAAAGCCATAGGCAAAGCCCCAGAGAAAGAACAGTAGGGTTGTAATTGCAATCGGAGCTATGGACTCTCGGTTGTTCAGCTTCAGCATGCTCTCTGGGGATTTCATGTTCACAAAGTCAAAGAAAGTGATATGAGGGTATGATGAGTTGGTTTGGTTGGTTTGGGTATTAGACTCCGTGTCTTGGGGACCCGTTGGAGGATGGCCCAGGAAGTCTAGCATAGTGATAGGGGCGTTGGAGCTTCTGCGGCGAGTAGAGACGCTGCCGTGTCTTGCTGGCGAAGGTTTGCTCTCACTGTCCGCTGGCGATTGATTCGAGTCAGATTCTGGAATCGCAACTGGCGGAGGTATAGCAACGGGAGCCTCTCCGGTTGCGTAGCGGTGCGGTGTTGGATCCGACACGTCGTTGGAGCCTTTGATTAATTTGGGTAAAACACGAGCGACAAGAGGTTTCAAACTCGGAACGCATCCACAAATCACAGACACGTTGACCTCGACGACGGACCACATGAAGGAAAGCGATGCATACCCTGAAGATAATTAGCACTATAATGAATAGTCTGGAGTGTATATTCTTACAGCTAAAGTCTACAGTGCCAACGTTCTGAATATGAAGGGACTTCAATGCGACCTGGCGCGAGGTAGCGGCTTGCTGGAGAAAAGCAATTCGAATGACATCGACGACGGCCACGAAGAAACCAAAGCTGAACGTGATGACCAGAATGATCTTTTGTTTCTTTGGAAGGCGCATTTGAGTCAAAATCGGCATTGGAAGAAACAAAATGGCCAGGTCGGTGATGATATTCACGGGCGACGAGGATAAATAGAGTGTGACAATATCGGTACAATGCGCGTCGGCCGGGAGGGTGGCGCGCCACGCGGCAGATACTGGTCGACATTGAAGAACATTAACCAGCGTCAATGCAAGGCCCGCTGCATTGACTACCCCAAGCGTGATATAGTTTGCATAGCGAAACACTTTTTGGTTCCGTGTCAAGGTCATATAGAAAACGAGGATCGACGTTTTGACGGCCATCAGCGCCGGGCTCTATTTGTGGATGTAAATTAGTACGCTGTAATATAATGCTGGGCCTTTCTGAAGCTCACATAGAGAACGGTGAAAGCATAGTTAGCCTTATTGAGAGCTGCCTCGTTTTCAGCAGGGACATCGATCGCGTGTAGACCGAGCCCATTGTGGATTGCGAAGAACAACGAGAGCGAAAAGCCGAAGTCAAGAACCTGGAGTCTGTCTTTAGCCAGCTATCCAATAACACGTGACAGAGTATGCCAGTGTGTCGCGACAGGGTGTTAAAAGGCAATGCAGCTTTCCGAGAGCCTGCAGTAATCCGGGGCTGACCTACCCACGCAAGCAGCATCAAGTAGTCGTGTAGCGCGACCCTCCTGACTACGAACACGCGCGATATGAAGCGCAAAGCCACAAAAACCGTGGCGATGGCGAAGAACGTGACCGAGACGCCAAGCGTGGCCGGTTGGCGGCCTGGCATTTTGGCCGGGTAGCTGCCACCGGGGTGGTACAATCACAAAGCTCGTAATATTATGACTAGGGAGATCCACGGGCTAGGACATCATTGTGGGCGTAGGTGGGTTTGCGAGCATCGGGATCAACTGGAGACCGCATATCCTTGAAAATCCGGGGTAAGAGGGATTTTGACAGGTAGGATTGAAGGGTTGAAGGGGTGGGAAGAGGTTAAGTGGCCGGGAAATTACGAGAGCATCAACATAGCAAGGAAACCGAGAGTCCCACTTTTCAAGATCTAGGGTGTGAGGGGGAGAAAAGAAGAGGAGAAAATGTGGAGGTTGAGAAATGGATCCACGTCATTGGTTCCCGCAAATCCGGAGCTTGGGGAGAAACCGTTGTGCACCAAAACTCAACCATCACCCTTCACCGTCAATTCTTTACGCGACAGTCTTAGGGTTTTACATCAGGGTTGGGCTGAAAATGACTCACAATCATCCCACCCCGCGCTTATTGGATTCGGCTAATGGATTTTTTCAACGGAAGGCGACGCCACCACGGAAAGTCCAAGCGATTTCCCGTCTCAAATAGCGTCCCTGAGAGCCACAAATGAGCCACCTTGAGCCATGGTGAGCCATGGTGAGCCACAGGGGCTGAATACGGAAATTTTATCCAATAAAGTAATTCATCGTCTCCCTTCCATCTGTCCGACTTGGTTCGTTCCAAACCTACGCGACCGGACCAACCGTACCCCGGATCTCGTTTATCCCGCAATTACGGCATTTCGTTTCTCCGCTGCAGAAAGCCACAAAACATCAACCAATAAGCAAAAGCTGCTTATTAGAATCTGATTTTGAGCGATATTTATACAATGACATTGAAAGTGGAATTTGACACGCAAGATCAGCACAAACTCGGCTAATCATCTGAGCCAATCATTGAGTTAGATCCCCACATCTTCGGTCGCTTGCAGGTCCGATGAGCTTGGCATGTCGGCCTAAACAGGGTAGGGCGATAAGATGGCCATCGCACGCTAACTCAACATGATCAAGCGCTGCAAATTTCTGATCCTTGGCGGCCATCGTCTCATTGCACGAATTTCCATGTGGGTATGCAGTCTGACGCTTCAAAAAGGCCAAGGTCCCATAAGTACCGTAACCTACACTAGACCCACGCCGTACCAGAACGTGCAGCGTTGCAGAGGTTATTTGCTTGGCTTCCTCATTTTAGTATGAATCTGCGAAGAACCCCTCTCGGTCGGCCTTCAATAAATCCCGTGAACCCCGTGAACCTGTGGAATTGTTAAATCGTGCCCTCTGTTTCCTCATCTTTGACCACAATTTTCTCAATATAAGACTACATTGCGTCCGATCGGGATATTCTTGAAACGATGCCGTATCCATATATACACAACAGGTAGCAGCTACTGGACAGCAAATAACCCTATGCGAGATCTAGAGATCATAATGGCCTATTCTCCAACTGCAGGGGTACCGACTCTAAGCGGTCCGGTGTTTCTGGGCATATTCATGAGCATGTGCTCTCGGTACTCAAATTCGGACTATAAGACACACGTCGCTCACATCCCATTTCAGTTTGCGAATAATACTTAGCTTTTGTGCACCGGTGCTTCCAACTCATTCCAAGCGGCAAATATCAATATGTTGCTGCTCAAGATGAAACAAGCTGCTCTGGTGGCATTACTTGCCATTTGGATACCATTCGCTAATGCACACACCGAGTCTGCCGAGAGCTGGATCAGTGACATCTGGGATCACTTCAAAGAAGCGGTTGACTGTACCAGCTGCCAGGTAAGTGACAGTTATGGCTCAGAACTGTTCATCATATCACCAGCTAAAGCCTGTATGATTACATAGGCTCTTCTGGGTGGTCTCAAACTCGTGGCCGGCTTTGGAGACACCTTCATGATAGATGTTTTGACAGGAGTATGCGATATCAGCGGTGTAAGCTACCATATGTAAAATTAACAAGAGATATGACTGATATGAATCAGGCCGAAGACCCGGATGTCTGCGCTGGAGTGATTGCTGGTGAAGGACCCTCCGTTCACTACTCCCTCAAGAACCTCAAAATAGGCTCCCACACTGCCAACACTTTTTGTGCGAGCCTGGTGGGATTATGCAAGTACCCAAAAGTTCGAGAGTATGATTTGGCTTTCCCTGCTCCCAAACCGTCGGCCAGTCGACCTCCACCAAGCGGTGAACCCCCAATCAAGGTAGTCCATTTCAGCGATACGCATGTCGACCTTGCCTACGAAACTGGTTCCAACTACACCTGTTCCAAGCCTATTTGCTGCAGGACCTACGAGGAAAATGATGCGCCAGGTAACACTTCTTCCCCCTGTGGGCCTTGGGGAAATCCTCGCTGCGATCCTCCACATCGGCTCCAAGAAAGTATGAACGACGCAATCGCAGATCTCAAACCCGCCTTCTCAATCTACACGGGAGATGTAGTAGCCCACGACGTCTGGCTGGACGACAAGTCCGAAGTACTCGAGAACTTCAATGCTACATACGGCGCAATGAAAGATAGTCTCGGTCAAGTCTACGCCGCACTAGGAAACCACGATTCCGCACCCCTAAACCTCTTCCCGTCATCCAAAGTTCCCAGCAGCTACAACCCACAATGGGCCTACGACGCCCTAACAGCAAACTGGATTGCCCTCACAGGTCTACCATCCATCGAATCGGCAGACGAATACGGATCATACTCAGTTCTCCACCCAAACAGCAACCTACGAATAATCTCTTACAACAGCATCTTCTACTACAAATACAATTTCCTCGCCTATACCGAGCCAATGGAGTACGATCCTAACAACCAACTGAAATGGCTCATTGATGAGCTTCAAGCGGCTGAAACTGCTTCTGAGCGCGTCTGGCTCATCTCCCATATCCCATACGGGAACTCTGATCATTTCCACGATCATTCACACTACTTCGACCAGATCGTCCAGCGTTACGACGCGACCATCGCTGGCTTATTCTTCGGCCATACACATCTAGACGAGTTCCAGGTCTCATACTCGGACTATAAAAACCGAACCTGGGATACGGCTACAGCTATGGGCTATATCGCTCCGTCAATGACGCCAACCTCCGGCCCTCCTTCTTTCCGTGTCTACGATATCGACCCTGTCACCTTCGGTGTGCTAGACTTCACACAGTATACCGCTGATATCGATGCACCGGAACAAACATCCCCTGAATGGGTGCCTTATTACTCCGCAAAAAAAGCTTATGGATCTAAGCTCGCGTCGCCTGTGACCGATCCGGGTGCAGAACTCTCACCGGCATTCTGGCACAATGTCACCGTAGCTATGGAGAACGATCCCACGGTTTTCGGTGATTTTTGGGCAAGACGGTCAAGGGGTTATCAGGTTCCGAGTTGTACTGGGGATTGTGTTAGTGGTGAGATCTGTGCTTTGAGAGGAGCTGATGCGCAATACAACTGCTATGTGCAGAAGGTGGGATTTAGCTTTGAGAAGCGAGATGGCCCGGGTAAGGGTCCCCAGGAAATAGTGCTGCCTGAGTGTAATCATGCCGGGATGGCGCCTTTGTTGGCGAAGATAGCCCAGCGTGCTTCTATCGCTAGGGAGATGGAGAAGCATTGATACACCTACAATAGCATGGTGTTCATTCTTTACGAGTCTAGCTTTACGCTTGACCTAGCACGAGGTTGATAGTGATACATATATACCAGTGTACATTGACTCAAAGATATCAATCATACCCCGAGCCAGGCAATCCCTGCCGATCAATCATCGCAAGCAAATCATCATCCATCATAAACTCCCCCAGCTCCATACCAAAAGGCGAGAAATCAAAGTCTGTAGCTTGTAACCCCTCGCGATTGATAGCGAACGACGGCAAAGAAGGAGTCGGGCCCTCGGTATCTGAATTATGTTCATCAACCATGAATCTTTAAATAATAGCGTGAACGCATGTAAAGAAAGCTTACCAGGATCCGCCAAGACATTGTTATAATGTTCCAATAATGATCTGCATCGATCGATTAATCGATTCTCATTATCGAGCTTCGAAAGAGCTGTGATCGCGCGAGCGGGGTACTCTTTCAATTTTCTCGCTTCGTTGAGCATTGACGAGCCAGTGAGGCTTGTATCGCGGTATACCCAAATAGCGCCGAGGATCACCAAGGCGGCGTTGAAAGCTGGTGTTTGATTAGTTAAGCCAGTTTCAATGGATAGGAATGCAGATGAAGATGGAGAGACTTACTGTAATAAAGCGAGTACCAATATGCACCCAACAAGCCTTGTTTCCATTTCCGATCGGAAACAGCTTGAAAGATGATATTGATTATCTCCATTGCTGACATCGTGCATATCGCCATACTATTCATTCCGATACGCTGCAAAAGTTTCAAATCTTCGGGATCTCGATCTGGCGCCCGGCTTGCAATGATGAATTTAACGAGAACGGGTCTGTGTAGTAAAACTCGGAGGTTGAGGTAGCGTAGTGTCAAAATGACACGGAATTTCCAAGAAAAGGACTTAGTGCCGGAGATCTTTCTTGGGACATTTCGTCCAGGTGAGCTTTTGTGATTAGCTGTAATGATGCAGGAAGTGAGCTCTCCCAAGAGAACAGGTTTTGCTCTATACTGAACACGTGGGAGACAGTTTCGCTAACGGAGAGCGGGTCTTCGCAGCCGATGTTTTGGCCGTATAGAGAGTCGAGGACGTTCCAGAGATTTTTGTATAAGGTACTTGATTGGCTTTTTAGTAAAAGAAGTCAGTTTTGGTTCCAGTATAACTTACATGGTCGAGTTGAAGAAAGAGACGCTCAGACTGGATGTCTCGGCATCCACAAGAGCTGATGAAGATTCGAATTGGTGCGTCGAGGGCAAGTCCAGCTTCACATAGCTATCCGGGATGGCAGCCGGTCGTCCAAAGGTCATGCTCAGAGTCCTATAAAGTTAGCGTTGATCATCATGCAGTCTTATTCTTCTCACCTGTCCAACATAACACAGCAGTACCAAGTACGCTTCCGAGACTCCTGTTCTAAGGGATCAAATGTTCGAGATGCGTGTTGAGAGTGAAGCCCAAGCTGTAAAGCACCTTTCACTGCTAACCCATGAACATTCCACACCTGCACGGACTTCTGAGTGCCTTGCAAGTATTGACCCGCCAGAAGATGGAATTGAACTATACAAGGGTAAGTAAGAGATAACCCACTCGATATTAATTTTCCAGTCTCGTGGGACTTACCAAGTTCCAATGTGGTACCACGCCACAGCTCACCACCACAAAGCCCAAGACCACGCTGATAAAAAACATCCGACTCGGCAATTCGCGTATCCGCACTGGCGCCATTTGACTCAGCAGTGATAGTTGCCATTGCCAAGATCATATTCAAGAGACCGAGCCAGCTTTTTCTAACCCCGGAAAAGTTCTCTCGTGCCATGCGGTGGTAGGTCGCCAAGAACGTCGGTGGATAGATATATGGGTAGAGCAAGCCAGTCTCGGAGAAATAAAGATTTATCAAAGCCAGCGTCTCCGATTGAGAAGGCAATGCAAAAACATTGACCTTCTCCTGCGCGGTTTGCCGCAGTGTTGATGATGGTTTTGACACGCTTACGAAACCACCATCCCCAGCACCGGGGGACAAGGAGTATCCTTTCTGCCCAACGGCACTGGACAAATGTCTCAAGAAAGCGATATTAGAAGATGGACCTGGTATCATCAGTATTGTTCATCTCGCCACATAAACGACAGGCACGAACATACCGAAAAATCCAGAATCCTCCTCATCAGCAAAAGAAATCGCCCCCATCGCATCGACAGAATCCTCCGGTCCAATAAGATCAGAAACATGGATGGCACTTCGCACCTCCCCTCGAACCTCCCTATCACGCGCCTCGGGCACCCGATCGACACGAACAGTTAACCCATCAACATCACTTCTCACAGTCCTGAAAGACTCTTCAAGCCTCTTTACCCGGTCTTCTAAGCCATGTAGATACTCTTTCTGTACTATCACGTTCGTCGCCGTAGCCGGAGGCGTATACATACATTCGAAGCCCAGATCGACGCACAGCGAGCAGCGAGGCCGGACGCCGTCGCACCGGGATTTCCGGGACCGACATGCATCACAGGCGACTGCTACGCGGCGCCTTTTTGATGCCCGTCCCTCTGTGGGGTTTGGCTCCTCTGATGGGGCCATTGATGTCTTTTGATGATATGGTGTAGTTGGACTAGGTTAAACGGGTCGGGGAACGGTCGGGTGGGATTTTGGCTGGCGCGGGTAGATCGGAAGGGATGTCACGGTGGCTGGATAGCGACACTTAGCTCAGGTGGCTTTTTTACGTATTGGTACTGTTCTTGCTTTACTTTTGTTTGTGATTTAGACCGCTTTTCCCAAATACATACAGGGAAGCTGTATTACCACATCACACCCCAAGCTGCACCGACAGCGTTCAACCGCCTCTCCGTCCGACAGAAGCTGCACTGACATCGACCTAACACTTTCCATCGGTTACACTTCTCTACAACAGATTGTTTCGTAAAGAATAGTCTTCCTCTTATCTAAGTCGGTGGTTGGGTGGAAGGTCGGGCATATGACTAGGACCCACCGACATGTATTCTCGACTTGATCGAGTTGAAGGTCGCCCTCAACAATAGGACGCTGGCGAAAGATATTCGACATCTATAGTTACATTCAGTTCTTTTGATAGATAAAGCGTACTTTCCACACGTCAAACCAGTCAAGACCCCCTCGGTAGGGCAGAAGTCACTAACAAATGCAAATTTAAATAGATTACCGATTAGACGTTGTTATGTCCGAAAGCATACATTAATTATTAGACAAGGCTCCATAAAGCACACTAACTAACATGGCGTATCTTTTCCTGTCGCATGGTTGTTCTGTTATATTGTACCGAGGCCCAAACAACAACCCATCAGTTCGATATCACAGGAGTGCTTCGATCCCAGGTGTTCTTCTCAACAGCATCCACCAGACAGGCCGCCACACTAGCCCTCGAAATACCCCCCAGGCCCGCGAAAATACCAAGTCCTTTCCCATCATCGCCAAGGAAGTGAACGGGCGCTTTCTTCGCCATGGTCAGTCGCGCTGGCCTCAACAGCACGAATTTCAAGTCGCTCTTCTTGAGTATCTCATCGACATAATTATGGTCTGCGAATGGATACCGAAGACTGGTGCTGGAAATTGCCCATCTCATCATGAAATTGATATGCGCGAGAGAAGATCCAACTCCAAATGAAGATAGTGTCGCAATTTTGGAAACTCCATACCTTTTCATAGCAGCGATGAGGTTTTCGTGCGTGAGAGATAAGACTCGAGCCCCCTTTTCTTTCGGGGATGAAAGCGTGACGATCACAGCAGTTGGGGGGTCGCCTTGGACTGCGTTGAAAGCGCTTTCAATGTTCGAAGGTTCCACTGGTGTGCCCTTCACGATGTTCAGACCTTCCATAGCCGGAAGTGCAGAGGGATTGCGCATCAAGGCTGTAATCTTGTGGCCGCGTTGCAACGCTTCATCGATGACGAGACGACCAGTCTGTCCACTGCCACCAATGACGAGAATATGCATGACTTGAAGATGCTGCTGCGCTGTCGGTAGGATGCTGACTTGTTTCCAGATTGTTATGGGCTGGTTTGAATTGCCACGTAGTATACTGACCGTGGTGAAACTTTCAGCTTTGCTGAGATCAACGGATGATGAAATAGTTAATTTGGAACGACATAATCAACGAACTTCCATCAGGTCCACCGGTATATATAGCTGCGGCACAAACTCTATCGAGGAGGTCATGGCTGATTGTACCTAAGGACTGTCTACAACGCGGCCCGCTTCTGCCTAGTAGTGCTTGCTTAGCTACCGCAAGTGACGGGCGGGCTTATCAATCTCGCCATCAACTGTAGTCCTAAACCCGTGGGGTCGCACGGCCCGGGTTTTGTCGAGAGTTCGTAGGATTATAAATCCTGTTACGAAAGTGGCATAAAGTTTCAAAGATCCAAGGGATCTGAGCCTACGACACACCTTCACCTCCTTCCCGTGGTGCAGGCTACGACTAGGCTGCTGAGTCAGGAAATCATTACGTAACTACAGATCATCTAGAAAGTAGCACCGGGCGGCCTTATAAAATATTCTCATGGAATTTCATTGAATTATTCTACGCATTGGGTAATTATAGGTTGCCCTGAGACACGGTCACATACACCGTGCATTTTACTGTATCCCTGAAGCACGCTAGTCCAGATATGATGCGGTACGCGAAGGCGGTCGATAGGGGTCTCAATTCAACGTACGCCTACGCCACTGTATACCATACACGTACGGGCATAACGCGATCAACAGCATAACGTGAGTCACTTAACTAATATAAATTGGAACATACCTTGTCAGGTAACTGGTAGGTGACCAGCGTCCCCCATTACACTTATGCAGACGCCAACTTCTTACCCTTAGCACCACAAATCCTCAATTTATCACCAGTAAGGGTCCGCAAAAAATGGACGACGGTATTTTATACCCCATCGTCTGCCTACAATTTATTCCACATTATGTAATAGAGGCCCTTCTCCATGCATCCTGTATTCTCATCTGATTCAAGTCTATAGATCCTGACTCACATTATCGTCACGGCCTACCGAAGAAGCTTCTTTTCACCGCACTATCTCTACGTTCTTGAAGATGACGACAACATTGAAGGCGACGCAACAAGCGCCCTGAACACGCACTATGAATACGACACATCTACGTTCCACGGGAGGACTATTGATGATATTATCTGTCTTTTTCGAGAAAGGGTTACCGGAAAGAAAGTAGCAACGGACGTGTTCTATATTGCGGACGACCAGACGATCAGGGATCACAGCTTGCTCCTGGTTCAAGTTCAGCCTATGGAGAAGGCGAGATCTTTTCTTAGTGTCCGACTCGCATGTGAATTCGTGAACCTAATGGCGAGATCTATCTCATATCACGAAGGTTCAATCCAGGATATTCAGAACGAGGTCGATGACGATGGCGTGTATCGGGGTGGGAGAAAAGACCCTTACGCATATTGTGGGACACGGACTTTATACCTAGATAAACAAGATGCGTTAGAATAAAATATTGAGCTGGGAGCCCTAGTCGAAGACTACTCTAAAGACTTCTCGCAGAAATAATGGCACTGTCAGCCCGTAT
The DNA here is from genome assembly GCA_028829675.1 of Penicillium tannophilum. Taxonomy (NCBI): domain Eukaryota; kingdom Fungi; phylum Ascomycota; class Eurotiomycetes; order Eurotiales; family Aspergillaceae; genus Penicillium; species Penicillium tannophilum. The sequence goes on from JAQKAK010000008.1 coordinate 1,942,227, forward strand.
ATGTGGCCGGAACCCGTATTGTTACCCCTCTATCAATTAACACACCCATACTTAACTACTGTATCATTGGAATCTAAAGCACATCGCGGTATTGTAACAATGACCCACCCATCGTTACATATCAGGGAATACAATACGGCTTAACAGGAATCAGGAGGGTGTGTGGCTGAAATTGGGCTAGCGTGTTTTAGGCTAGGGTTCAGGGACGAAAATGAAGAGTATACGTAGGTAAAACTGATTTCGAATACTACTGTACAAGCAAAGGTCTATCAAGGCGACACCCTTTTGTGTAGTTTGAAAGAAGAGCTGTCCCTAGAAGGTTCGATAGATATTATCGGTGCTGACGGATGACAAGTTGAAATAACAGTGTTAAAAGCACTATATCACAATTTTTTGTTCATCGCGTTTGCTTGCAATCAAGCGATATGTAGATCATCATACCGAAATGTACCCCCAGATGACTACTTACAGCTCAAAATCCCTCAAGGATGACTCAAACCCCCGCCAGCGCCTGTCATGACTAATGTGTCTAGTTCATTATTCTGAAGCCGTCCTGTGCATGCCCTGACGTATCCTAAAATTAAGGGTTCTCTGCTTTGAAGGCAGCGAAGCGAGCCCTGGTAACAGCTAGATTTGCCGTACTGTCAAGCTCGTGCCCTTGCGCTTCCGCTAGTTTGTCGTGGTACAGACTTCTAATATCCTCACAAACCCTCCAGATCCGCCTGCGATTCACAAGTCCAGGAATGTAATCTACCGTCTCTTTGTTGTATCGACTCTTCTTCTCAAGTTCACTAAACATCTTAAAGAATTTGGCCTCCATCGCCTGTGATTTGAACGGGTTCATATCACGAACTTCCCAAAGCCAAGGCATCTCGGTTTCCAATCTTTGTTTCCAAGATGCGTATGGACAAGCGTGCATTGAATATGACGCAGACTTGATGGCAAAGACGGATGCAATTGGAAGAAGTTCAAATATGTTCTGACGTAGTTCAAATGATAGCTTGTCGAATATGTCATGTCGGTTTTGTACAGACGTTGATTCAGGGCTGCTCTTCTCCATGTCCACAAGTAGTTCTTGTTCTGCAATTGATTCCAGGTGAATCGCTAGCTGGTGTATATTGACGGGATGCGTCACCAGGACCTATTTCCAATATTTTAGCCAGGCACCACTTCATTTATTCGAAGGAATGAGTTACCTCTTCGCCCTTGTGGCATTCCCAATATTGTTCAAATGGCGGGAAGGGTTCACCGTAATCCAATGCCAACACGTTATGTAGGTCTTGTTTCATCTCTTCGCAGAGAGCATAGAGCACATCTCCGTTTATCTTCTCATTCTTGAAACATCGGAGAAGAATCTCCTTGTAGCAGACTTCATGAAAAGGGAAGACAATAAGAAATTCCTGGGAGTAATCATGGTATCTAGAAAAGATTAATACCACATCAGAATAAGAGTAGTTGGAACATACGTGGAGAAGTAGGACACTCTGCCTGTTTCATCAAGGGGAACGTTAGGGTCTACTTTAAGGTCAGACACGACTTAAGGCATAGTAGTGTAGGTCTAAACAAACCATCGCCTTGAGCTACATCGATAGAAGCCTAGAGGTGCTTGTTAGGATATTCAGCTCTTATTGTGATCAAGTGAATACTCACAGCATCGTCATAAGTTCCAAGGCCTGTGATGAAAGATCTATACTTGTTAGGACAGACTATTGTATTCATGAGACCGATATATTACGAACTTGTTTTCCCCGGGAACATCGGGATTGATACCAAGAGCACAGAGCGTGTCTAGCCACTTGATATCACTCTCTCCAATGACTTCTCCACTGTAAGTTAAATCGGTCTCGTCGTCTGAATCAATGGAGACGCTGCTTCGGAATGTCGAGCCACATATCGCGCAATACACATCCCAACCGCCCATACTCGAGGTGGACTAACAATAAAATTCGAGGAAGCAATGAAGTGTTAATTGTTGATCGAGGCAATCTTCAATAAATAGGTTGTCTGAAGATACAGGCTGCCATCGAAGATAGGCAGACATCCGAATTTTCCTAACTCACAATGGCTTAGTGTGCGCGGTACCTCGTATTCCGGGACACTGCGATTACCCACGTGACCGCCAAAAAAACAGTAGCATAAACATCCATCATCGTATTTTATGCTTACGGCCATATTCGAATTCAGTCTACATGTAATTTGATTGTCGGATAAGAAATCCCAAGTGCGCCCATCCATTTTCAGGTCGCCTCTCTGCAAAACGAGTAGATGGTCAATATAGGCTGGGATCACATATGGGCATAGCGTTTCCAATTGAATAACATGATGGTATTCTCAATCATCAAGCTCTTCAACACCAGCCTCATTTTCTACAAGAAATTTTTGTCCACCTGGAACCAGATCAGTGATCCCAGGAATAGCATTCTCGTAGTAAAATTGGAACTCAGACGGGGTGCATAGCTCCTTTCCTAAAGATCCCACTCTTTCAACAGTGACTCCGTGCTTTGTCCTCTTCTCCGAGCCTTTCACTTTCTCCCCAACTAACCATCGTTCGTCTATGGTGCCAATATAAAGATCTAATGTATCTTTTTTATCTTCTGACCTCCATATCAGAGAGGTACCGCAGTTCACGCAAAATCCTCGGAATCGACGAGGCGATGATGAGTATTCCTTGTACGCAGAGAACGATGATAAAGAGGGAACAATTTGCTCAGGTGCAATAACGATGAACTGAGTGAAAAGGCTGGCAGTCCATTTTCGGCACATTGTACATTGGCAACTTGCCGACTGTCATGACTTATAAGATTCAAGCTTGGCAAGAGGTGGATTTTGGTCTCCATTGAGGACGTACCGGTGGCGGCCACGGAGCGTTCCGGTCAAAGACAATCTCATAATTGATTGACTGACATAGACAACCCCCTGATATTTTCTCTGGTCTGTCGCTGCTATGAGACATTTTGTTTTCTTGGAACAGCCAAATATGTCGAAAAGAGCGTACAGATTTTTCGTGGCGACCAAAGAAATAGGGGAGCTGGACATTAATGGAGGGGCAACGGGAAAGAGTACATTAGGCCGTATAAGAAAATACTAAAGATACAACTATGAGTCACGAGGTAGTTTTGTGTACACCACTTTGGTATCAAATACAGAGACCATTCTAGGAAGCGGTCTAGAAAGCGGGAAATCAATCTTCTATGCCCCCAGGACCAGTTTGTTTCGGGTCTTTCCCCGGGAATCCAATCCGGTGGATGCAGTGGTATAGATGATTTCGAAATTTGCTGCATACACGTGGTTCACCCAAACCCAGTCCTCGGGCGCCCAAACAACAGTGCTTCTTTGGTATCATGTAGATCCGCTACTTTGAAAGTTCTGGTGATTAGATACTTTTCACATTATTTTTCACCAACAGTTATTCTCAATAGCTCGCAACAACAGCAGACCAAAATGCAAGCCCAGTAAGTATAGAGCCAGTGACTGTCAGGGCAAAGGGGGTCAAGCTGATATATACAGGTGCAGCCGCAGCCATGCAGGTCAAAGCCAAACCAATGGTAGATAGTCCAAAAGTCAGAGCCACTGCAATATCTTTTACTACTTTATGTTTCTTGACCCATGCTTTGAGGTAACCTTTTTTCACTTCATTTTTGGTCCGACGGTCCTTCAGACAAAAGAAGAAAAAAGCGAATGAAATCACGAGAGACAAAACCTGTGATTTTTTTTAATCAATAAGCTAACACTGCCTCTAAGCAAAGCGGGACTAGAAGTAGAGCGACTCACAAAAAACGCGAGCAGTGAAAGGGCAATTTGCCAGTCGCGCAATTTATTTGGCTATTTATTCGAGAAGAGAGTATCGTTAGTAAGTTTGATATGTCTGTGCTCGCAATATCAATGTTGCCTCACATAAGTGAATACATTGGCACCGCCATCAAATTTATTATCATGAAGTGGATGCGCACTTACTGTTCTTGAGCCCATGTTGGAATTTATATCGATGAACTTAGAGATGTGTGAGGTTGAGATTCGAAGGCTTCAAATCTTCAAATTGCTCCGTTCAGCAGTCAATACTAGGGATTTTGGAAAGTCGCGACCGCCATCTTACATACAAATGAATGAAAAGCTTGATCAGTCTCATGGGTATCTTTAATAGGTGTTATGACCGTAGAGCGAATGATGGTAAGCTGCTCTTGCTTCATCACTCTTTTTCAAAATTTCTCGAGTGATGAGATCAACCTGCGTTGCTTCGATAGCTATTGGTCATTATTGCCATGGCCCATAGTTGACATGGAAGCCTGGGTTAATACTGCTATAGTGGTAGGCGGTCACTTGATTTTTCAAAAGATTAGCGGGGTAACATTCCAATTTGAGATTCGTTGCCTAAACCGAACGAATAAAAAGCTGAATCCGTGATGATTTAGTTTACGGTAGTAGAAAAGTATAATTACGCTGGCCTACAATAAGCCGTCATATAATACGAGTAGATACGAACGCGGCGTTGAACATCATTGGAGAAGTACTCGGCGGTGTAGAAATGCCTTAGAAACCATGTTTATGATTCCCAATAAGTCTCGTCTGGTCTATTACATTTAAAGGCTCTAGGCGCTAATCTAAAACTAGACAGCATGGCTTACCAAGGTAGGATTACTTTCCCAGATTTCACTTTTCAATCGTCACGCCACTTTTCTGTAGAGTGCACGATACTTAGATGTTTACAGTACTTTATAATGACTCATTAAGCGCTGAAATCTATTAGTAGCATTCCAAGACATAATATGGTTGAGCAGGGTTGTTTGAAGACAAATTTAGTACAGACTGGCGCTGTCTCAGCTACGGACCGAGAAAAAAAGCGTGCGTATGCAATGGGGAATATGTTTTCGAAATCAGCTGTAGCATGCTTTCTATCTGAAACTCCATAATCAAGCAATATGCAAGATCCCCGAACCCGAACCAACCGAAAGCTTCTCTCAGCCCTGCTAGTCACGTTCTGCATTGTTGTGGTGTAGGTTGGGAATGCGAATGAGGAGGTTGCTCTACGCGCTGACCCCACACCTCCACTGGATCTTGATAAGGTGCGGGGTCGTTGAAATTGCTGAAGATATGGCTGTATCGGACATGGAATTATTGTAAAAATTCATTTTTAGCGAAAAGAAAGATTGAATCGATCATTAGGAGGACATGCGAATGGACAATTGAAGGTTCTTTGTATCCAGTGCTTACAGCAGTATTCGAAATCAGATTCAAGTGTATGTTCGTATGGATTGATTCTCGAACCCCAAGTCCAAATCCACTCATTTATATTAGTATTGCCGTCGATCTTTGGAATCCTTATAATAGAAATACTTTTTGCAATCATGGAGGGGACTTTGCCGCTGTAACTTTCACGAAACAGCTTTTGCATTTATCATGGTGTTCCGGCTGCGCAGCTCGCTTATCGTTTACCCAGAAACTTGGCACGTAGGTTCGCCCTAAACTAGCCTTTAACTCCACCAAGTGCGCCACCTTTCAACAATCCAATTTTTGAGTACGTATATATCGTAAGGCATATAGTTCGTGATAGGTTAGAGGTGATGGGTCCTTTGTTAGCGCGGGGTAAATTCATAAGCCTCTCACCGACACCTCATATTCAGCTCAGCCGCAACGCCCAAATATACTAATGACGTCGGCGAATTTATCATTATATAAAGACCTTGCCTCTAGCGATTAACCTAGTCTCGAAAACTATACATTAAACTATTAGTTATCACATCAAAATGCCTACGGTATGTAATCAATGACTACAATCATAAATAGGTGAATATGGATTTCATTCAAGGGTTCGCTGACATTTTTATGCTTCTCAAGACAATCATCCACTTTTTAGATGAGACTTTCATGGAGCACCAAGATGAAGTTGTTCGGTGAATCATATACGCCATAGTATATCCTTGCAGTCATGCTAACTATTAATTCAGTATCCTCGCAGAAGCCGGGTTTGAAGAAGGGTCTTGGATAAGTACCCGCAGCTTTCCTCCGATGTGGTTGATACATGGGTAATCTTGCCTTGACTTCAAGAGAGTTCTCAGAACATGAGCTGACTTATTAGTGCCCTCGATGCCGATGCCCTTCACAAGTTAAAAGCATATGATTGGGTCAATGCTGAGGTCAGAGAGGATTAGATCTAGCTGCATTCCTCAGTGGAAACCAACCCGTTCTTCCAAGGGCTATCATCCACATCCATTCACGTAATATCAAAGAAATGTTATGAGCGAGAAGCGCATTGCATATATACTTACGTATGTACGTTGGATTGTCTTACCCCTCTCAAAATAAAACAATAGAGAGGCATAGAGACTCAATGGAAATAGACAACCTTATTTCACTACTACATTTAGCTGCATAGATAAAATAAAGCTTTCTGAGCTATGACTGGCGAGCGAAGGCGAGAGCTGCGCTGCATGCGGGAAGAGTGAGGTGAAAGAGGCAAGTTATGGCTGACGGGAGTATAGATAGAGGAGCTACAGTAGGCGATCTTGCTAAATTTCCACATCGACAAGACCAGGTCCCGATGGATACCTAGATATTCCCATGTAATATTACCATACTATAACGATGGCTCGCTGTATACAATTATTAGTCAAGATGATAGTCCTGCCAGAATTACGACGTGGTGAGCCAAAGCAGGTTGGCGCCGGAATTATCTTCCTGGAGTCAAATAGCGAGTCTGGCGGTTTATCTGATTTCGAATATTGAATCAAAGAAATTTTCTCGAATTACGAGTTCACAAAATCGAACAATGAAGTGATTTTTTGTTTGAATGTTTTTGTATTTGTATTTGTCTGTGTAAGACAATCATGGTATCAAATCTCAAATGGTAAAAAGTTGAGAAAAAGCTTTCGTAAATCGTGTCGGCTCGCAAGAATGGGAAAGAACCAGCAAAACCCATATATGCAAATGAATGTGCCAACGGTCTTGTACAAGACATCTTTTTCAGAGAATGTTCATCCTTGATCTGTGGCACGGCCACGAGATCAGGAAAAAAGAATGGGTCAAAAATGGGGGTTTGAAAGAAGTGAAAAAGAAAAAGTGGTGTGAAGTAATGAAAAATTGGAAATGCAAAGGAAGGAGACATTTATGCTTTCACACAATATCTATATCCCTTCCAGAGGTTTGTGCAGGTTCCGTCCAATCCAGAATTCCAGCTAATGAACTCGGACGCAGTGATGCCGTATTGGCTTTCGAGTTTTTCGCAGTAGTCGCCTGCTACTACTGCATGGTACTCCGTGCAAGACGAAGATGCGTATGGGTAGATAGGAATGGCTGATGCTGATGCAGATGCAGATGCGGACGCGCTAGGGGTCACTTTAGGGACAGTGGTGGTGGCGGCGGCGGCTGTGGGGATCACGGCAATAGTAGTGGGGACTGCAGCTGCGGTGGTGGTTGCCTCAGCAGTCGGGGTAGCAGCTGCGGGGGTCTCGGTGGGAGTGACAGTGGCGACGGGGGTCGTGGTGGAGACCACGTTGGGCTCTGGCACGGTGCTCGAGGTAGAAGTGGAAGTGGCAACGGCGGAGGCTGAGGCAGAAGTAGAGCTTCCAGAGCTGCTACTGCTGCCTGTCCAGCTGGAACTGGTCAAATCGCCGATGGTGTCAGCGTCACAGCTGCTAGTGCCGGAAGACCAGCCCAAGAGGCGGTTGGCGACGTCGGAGCAATAGCAGGCAGTGGCACCTCCCTGGCCGAGGTTGCCGTCCGAGGCGACGGAGCCGGAGTTGTAGACACGAGCGGTCTTGTAGTAGTCGGTGGCGGTGGAACCGCCCTCCTCGGCAAGGATCTGCTTGAGACCGTCACCCTCGGAGGTACCTTCGACACCGTCGACAATCATCTGGTGGATCTCGCTGTATGGGCAGGGGTTCTGGATGGTGCCGTCCTTGTTGCAGGAACCGGTTCCGTCGTGGCTTTGCATGAGACCGGGGTTAACGACACCGTTGTCGGTGGTTTGGACACGGACACAGCCGTTGGACTCCTGCATAACGATAGCCAGAATGAAACGAGCGTCGACACCGCTGGAGGAAGCAACTGCTTCAATGGCCTTCTTCACGTTGGCGTTCTCGTCGTCGGAGTTATCCGCCACACCGAATTGAGCACAGCTCGAGGACATGACATCCAAGTTCGACTCGAACATATCGTCAAAGGTAGAGATCCACTCGGTGATCGAGGGCCATCCATCAGACACCAAACCATCACCACCAAAAACTGCTTCATAAAGATCGGAACTGCGTTCACTGAGGGAAGGACTGGACTCTGCGGTTGCAGACTTCTTGTAGAGATAGGATGCTATCGGCGCCCCAGAAATGAGGGGGAGGCTGCCGGCAGCCAAAAGCTGTTCGAGTATGCATTAGTATATAGATCGTCAGGTAGATAGATCGGCAGATCACATACGAATGGAAGGATGAACATGTTTGCTGAAAAAGGAGTGCCCAGCACAACAAAAAAAAGAGAGAGAAGAAGACTTGCTTGCTCAATCCATCGAGGAGAGCGAGGATACAGTATATGTACCCTGTGCAGTGGAGAAGAAACTCAGAGGTCCACCGCAAGGTACCAACCTGGATGGAGAGGACCACAAAATGGGCCAATCACGGGGCGGCGGGAACCTTGCGGCGCAGGAGGTGAAACAGCCTAAAGGCCCCATTCACTGGAACGGGGTGACCTGTGAAAGGTAACGATGAACGGAGCCATCGCTAGTTTCAGGTGAGGGATCATTAAGGCGGAGACATGGTCTTGCATCGGTGCGCTATGTTACGGGTCATGATTGGTGAATGAAGTTGATCTTTCCTCACGCCCTCAGCTACGGCCACCACCAATAATACTGCGCCCTCGGTGGTTCCGTGTGATTTTTACACTTTTCCTCGTTCCTTTCATTGTATCATGTTTTTCTCGAATTTTTCGGGTTACATTTCCAGACAATTAAAGTAAATTAAGGGGAAGCTCCCTATTCATTCGAGTAATATTTCTTTCATTACATCTCGGTAAAAATTGATTAATCGAACTCCTCATCTCTCTTCTCAATCTAAACCCCGAGATACGAGTGGCTTGACTTCTTGGCTTTGAAGTTCGGTGGGGCTCCCCTTTCTCTAAGCCTCCATGTGGGCATTCCCATCCAGGGCTGGAAACCCTTGAACTCGGCCCCAGTGAATCAAGTGACATAATGTCCCCAGCGGGAAAACATTGAGCTGACGAGTCCTTTAGTGAAAGTAGTATCCGATCGGAAAGCGCCCTAAACTAGTCTCAAGGCTGATCCTTCGGACTCCGCAGATTGGTCCCAGTAAACAGTATTGTCTTCTCGGAGATCGCGCGCGTATGCGACCCGATCACAAGATTTACCTTACCCGAGGCCAAGTCTGGGCTCTGTGATTTGCCTTCACGTAGCATTGTGGCTTTTTTCTTCTTCCATGTTAGTGACGCGAGAGAATACTAAATAGGAAGGATTGTTTCTCGTGCGTTGGTCCCAGCGTCTAACTGTGGGGCCCGCGGCCCAAGCGAAGTCGCAGGAGATGTAGCACAAGGATTGATCAGATTGGTCACAGTAACTCTGCAGACCTCGGGATTCGATAATCCTTGTATGCTATGTCAAAGTCTTTGTCCAAGGATTGGTGAAAGTGTTCGGATAACCTATGTTCTCAAGTATAGGGGATCGTCGAATTGATACAGATACACCGCTTCTTTTCGATCGGCAAATGCTACCTGTATCACGTCGGGATAAATTTCACTTTCTTCTTACGGGGACTTCTGGTCCTGGCCGTGGAGTGGACGCGCGTGATGATAGGACAAACGGAAGATAGTCCCGTAAGAGGGTAAAGAGACTCGCTAGAATACACTGGATATATTGCTCTAAAACATGACTCACCCAATAATGGGGGTTGGTGGCGAAAGCTCAGTGGATTTGAAAGGATAGCGTGCCTTAAAATGGTGCCTCACTGACTAAACCTCAGAGCATGTATCAGCTATTGTCGCAGGCTCAAATTCTATACGAATTGGAAGTGCAACAATGGTGCTTTCCAAGAGGTAACAGATCGTGACAAGGAGAATTGTTCATAAGTTTTTGCTGTACCTTAGCCAGTCCGATCCAACAGTTGCAGATTTTTACCTCCTTTGTCCGAACTCTCCTACTGATCAATGCTAGCCTACCCTTTTTCCTTTCCAAAATTGATAAGCTTTGGACGAAGGGACAGATAGCTAAGCAAAACAGTATTCTGAATCGAGTAAGCGACCTATAAACACCTAGAGCCGCTATAAAAGAATGTTGTCCCTAAAGATTACGGCAAACAAATATGCATACGAAAGGACATGTACATAGATCCAAACATCCAATCAGAACATGTCACCTAATTCCTATTATGACCATAGGATCTCCGGCTGGGGCCCCGGGTCACATTCTCCGCGCTGCATCTTATGCGCCGATCATGCAACCCGCGTCGAACCTGAATGACATGTCATATTGTAAACGCTGTAGCGGTGCGCTGATGACGTCTTGTTTGGCATTACGAGGTGCAGATCGGCGCAGGAGGGATTGGCGGTTCAAAGTCCATACTTGATGGATCAGTAAATTCCACGTCTAATGAAGCGGGAGAAAAAGCCCTGTGTGTGGCTTACTAGCAACAATACTTGGCGTTCTTGAGATTCAGGGACGGGTTGGTTGCCTTCTTTCCAGAGTTCGGTCGGGTGGCCTTGTGCGTTCATGCACCTGGTATGGGGTGGCGGTTAGGAAGATCAGCAGGGTTTGGAGGTATCATTCATTACATTAGGGTTTTTGAGCTACCAAATCTTTCTATATCTAAACCACAAAATTGGTCGAATGAAGCGCACGCAGTTGGTAGGTAACCGTACATTTTCAAGTTGACAGTACTGCAGGTCTTGAATTGTTTGGTATCAATGTCAGATCCCTTTTCCTCTTTTGCGTAGTAATGCCCGTACCTGTTCAGTCCGCGTAGAAAAAGACGCCTTTGCATAGTTCAATAATAGAAAGGATAGCCATGTTCGGACCTTTGTTTCCTTGAACTGTTTTTCCTTTTGTCAGTGTTCACTAGGTAAATGGCATCATCCATCCTAGCTGTGATATTACATGTGTCCAAGTAGCGGCGTGTCGTGATGAGGCCTTGGATGTTCCATCAGCGCTTAAATCTCTGTTCTTCCATATCGCTTCGACAGCAGACATGGTAGAAGGAACATTGCTGATAGGCTTCTTGTGCTTGAGGAAAGTGAAAAATTCGAGAATCTTTACTCGCCCTTCCTCCAGAACAACACAGCTGGCGATGAAAAGTGCCCACATTGGATAAGGTATAAAACCAAGCAGGGCACCATGTGCCTTGTGAATTTGCTCAAGCGCATTGATAATCCTAGGGAGATGAACGCTTTGAATACTCTCGCTCTGATAAGGCTCATCATTAATTGCATGGCGCAGGTAGATCCAAGTCGCCTCTTCGAAAGCGGTAGAGTGTAGCTTTATTAATTGATTGTTGTCTGAGTCCTCATGATGTTGAATGCAGCTAAGCCGCTGTTGTATGGTCTCAAATGTCTGCCTGTCGCCATCAAAGTGGTAGCCTTGTATACGTCGTCTCCGGGCATGGTCACTTATGCTGGAAATAATGTCTAACAATTCAAGAGACAATCCCATACAGGGGTTCACTTTCATGCGACCATGACCAGCAAGGAAAGGGAGCCTTAAAGGCACTTCGGTTGACTCATGGAGACCGTCGGGGTATATTTCTTCCTCGATACTGGAGATTGTCGTGCTGGTACTGAAAAATGTGTTTTTCTCAATGAAAAAAGTATAGACCAACTCCAGAACCTCTTGGCTGAAAATTTCTCGCCGAGGTATAGTGGAGCAGCTATTCATGTAGTACTTCATAATCTTGAAAGCACCTTTCATGTGGTATGTCCACTCCACGACACTTCCACTGGCAATCTCCAGGAGACAATGAAACATCATGAGAAGAAGAAGACTGTCTCGCTCACATCGGGTCCGGGCTGAATATCCTGACTGGTCGCTGCAGCTTTTGGGTAATATGTCACGGAGGTATTTGAGAGACCAACATTTGTGTGTAAGGATCATCTGATCGTAACGACACACATCGCGCTCCTCACACTGATTGCGAAGGGAGTGTGCGGCCCATGCGATGGCAATATGTAGAAGGCCGTCTGATTGGAAACACATGGGAAGGAGAACCGATCGCCATGGGTTCTCGGAGTCTATTAAAGATCGTCGTATAGTACAGATATCACTAACTTCGGAAAAGTCAGCATGAAGAGCAAGTATCAAGCGACGGAAGACCAACAATAGTGAAAGAGAAAACCATCAACATCCTCTAGAGAGGGGTGCTGTGATAGATTCAAGGGAATACTGTCACTTTGGAGAAGGCTTCCGGCACTGATTGGTCGAGGGTTCATATCATCGATAGCCTCTCTTATATTGGGGTAGCCCTCATAGAGCAAATGGATATCCTCCGATGTCGTAGTAAGCCAGTACCGAGCGGCATCTAAGTTTGCAGGAACAAAATAATGAGAGGCTGTGGACTCGACGTTTTGCTTCGTGAATCGATCTTTCGTGCCGGATCTACCAAAAGCAATGCCCATTGCTTCGGCTTCGTCTTTCCATAGCAGACGAATGCCATAGTGGCACTGCTGCCCACGCTTGAGACACTCCTTGCAAGATGGTTTGTCTTCTGTGCCATAAATATTTAGCTCTTGCCTTAAGCTCCCTAGTCACACAGATTTCATTTGGCATACCCGTACATCTTCGGCGTCTCTCTGTGGCATGTTAGCAGAATGAAAATCGACGATAACAAGCGATTTGATCCAGAATACGTACTCTTACAATTCCAGCATCCTGAACGCGTTCGCCGGATGCTGGGTCTTGAAGATTCCTTCATCATTCTGTCAAGTTGTGGGTCTGTCAGTGCTTTGAACCTCAAAAAGCGAAGAGATGAAAATAAAGATTTATCGGAACTCCTCTCCCGAGATAGTCTATCGGCCTTTCTTAGGTCAGACAAAAGAGGGGGTAATTTGCCTCAATGTGGAGAGCCTTATCAACCCCAAGCTATCGGAGCGATTGTGTTCGCTGATAGGAGAGTAAGAGCGGGGAGAGTCCGGGACAGCATAGTTGCTAGATAATTGATCAGCTGTGCATCAAGAGATTGAGGGACAGGGACACTGTGCATAGCATCGTCTTACATATTTCTATTAAAGTACCAAACACACTTATGACAGTAATAGATGGGTACGATAACGAAATTGTTCGCATACTTTAAGGCTTCTAAAATCCAAATTACGGCAGTCTGAGAAGATCCCAAATGTGCCTAGGTAGAGTCGCTTGCTTCTACGTCAATCGATGCAGAAGCATGCGTAGAAGCATCAGACTGTATATACCTAAGGTAGGTTGTCTAGTAGGTTCACATGTAGGTTCCATTGAAGACGTGGGTCTGTCCCCTCTCCAGGCGGTTCCTCAGTCATCGGTAGAATTGCATTGTCCCGATCCCTCACTTCAGCTTCATACTCGAGGAACTCCCCCAATGAATCCCAAGTCACATCCATTCCTTCAGTATTATCCATGGCGTGATGGATGAAGTGAGATAACGGTTCGGGTTCGATATGACAGGAAACGAATCAATAGAGTAGAGTGGAAGGGACAGGTCTCAGATGCGAGAACGCTCGCTGCGCGGAAAGTGCTCGAGTCGATCAAGGTTGGAAGGTGTTAGTAGAAGGAGAGAAAGCTGAAGAAAGAAGAAATAACAATTCCAGGTTGAGTAACAAGTTGAGTTCACCTTCTCATAACCGTTGCTTGAAACATGCCCCAATATTTGGTGGCAGCGTTGCTGTTAATGTCCCTTTTGGGACTAGTGCCTTCCATCCCTCCACTTAGGCTTCACCTCTCGTAGATCCTCTTCTTCTCCTCGTCGCTACCCAATATTACACTACGTACCATATTGTACTGCTTCCACTTTCTCTCGCATAGGTTATGAGCCCGGAGCTTACGAGCACTCTCACCGAGTAACTCGTTGCTTCCTTTCTGACCTCGCTGTCGCTGAAGCTTCTGCACGAGTTTTGTTTACACGCTCTGCAGCTGCTTCCCCACAGCGCCCCACCCGCAACTACGTTGCACCTAGTTACCCCTTTTCAGTCGAATATTCACGTGCATCTATACGTCGGGTCTACCCGATATTGCCTCTTTCCGTGCACGTTTTTCGCCTCTTCTATTAGCTTTAACCAACAAATCTATAACTCGTCGATCCCTCTAGTTAACGTAGTATTAGCGCTTACTACCTTCGATATCGACAGTTTCCACACGTGTGGATCAAGCAGATCTATACCTAGTTAAGCTCGCCTACTCTTCCACCCCCCCCCCTTCTCAAGCTCGGCAACCCTGGCTTATATATATAATTTCCATACTTAATAAGCGTGCCACGTTAGTCCCCTCGTAAGAAGGACTTTAACGGTTTATATAAGGATCCTAAGTCGTTAGACGACGAGCTCATAGGTCAATTAGATTAACTCTCTACTAAGCCGACCCCACTAGCGTAGTAGCTATACGACTAGCTACCTAGTGCGTCTCTATACCACATAGCTTACGATATAGCTAAATAATATTACCTCACTAAGGGCGTTAAGACATATAAGCCTACTCTAATATAGACTCTATCTCTATAGTTAGCATCCCCTCCGCTATCCCCGTCTCTACTACTATCTCTATATATATAGACCGCTCCTCTAGTTAAGATATCTTTCGCCTCTAATAAGCGTAACTCTCGCCTAGATTTATCTCTCTTTAACACTTAGTGCAAGATCAAGCTCTCTAAGGAAGTGGACTAAGATCAGTAGTACATAGGCCTTAAAAATAGGCTTAACGCCGTTAACGAGCGTCTCCTATATATACTAAACGGCCGCTTATACCCTCTAAGCAAAAACATAATAGATAAGTAACTCTATATAGCTATCTACCTTATATATAGCACCCCTTATAATAAGGTCACACTAAATAAGATCTTATAATATAAGGTAGAGATCTCTAAATATATATTAGACTACCAAATACTCTTATATATTAATTCTACCTACCTTATAAAGTCGCTATCAAACTCCGCTGAATAGCATATCTATAGAGTAAAGGGTTTCTATAAGGTCTTTAACTCTCTATAAAAGCAGTACGCCATAAGTGATTTCTATATAAAGTATCACTTATTCAACAAGTAGTTAAAAGTTAGCTTTAGTAAGGGAGAGTCTAGTATAATGTTTCTAAGTAAATTCCAAGCGGCTTAGAGTCTTTATAAGTCATCCTCTAAGCGCGTGCCACTAGAGATCGTTTTTCAACTATTCTTAGTAGCAGTTTTAGCCAATCCTAATAGTGCTCGCTTCATCAAGTCGCTAATATATATAGAGATTAATTTAACCACTATAGATAACGTGTACTCGCGTCTCTAAGCCTTCTATAGCTCTAATCTCTTTAAACTTAACTATATAGCCACTACCACCACCTCTACCACCTCTAATATATTAGACATAGCTTCACGCGATCGTAGAACTCCACGAGGCGCTAAAGGTAGTCACTAAGGACGTAAAGATAGGGGTCGCGGTCATAGATAGTTAGAACCTAACGCTAAGAAGGATAAAATTCTAGAGGTAGACTATTAAGCGGTCTAGTGCTTCCACTATAGAAAATTTAGTAACCACTACCCCTTATAGTATAAGCTACTAAAAGACGCTAAGAAAGTAACTACCGCGAAGTAATAAGCTACTACCACCACTACTATCATAACTTCTATCACTAAGGAGACCCCTACTACGCTAATAACCTCTAATTTAACTACTAGATATTAGTAGATAAATATTATAGTCACCCTCTAAGAGTAGTTAGCTACTATAAGCGTAGTAGAAAATCCACTTAAGTAAATACTAGACTTAGGCACTATAGTATATATAACGCTATACTAGTCGTTATATATTAATTATACCCACTAGCGTATACCTATATAGATAGCTACTAGTAACGTCTTCTAGACTAAAGGATATAGAGATATTCTACTAGATCTAACTACTAAAGACGGATCTACTATAGGTTCTATTACCTTATATAAGGTATACTATACCCCCGCCCTTATAGCTTCTCTAATATCTATCTCTAGCTTACTAAGTCAGGGTATCTTAGTATAATTCGATATTCTATATACTATATTAATATATAAAGATTCGCTAGAACTAATAGGATATACCTAGCTAGAAGGTGCCTATTTCTAGTTAAACGTTAGCTCCTTAAATATAGTCTTATTATATATAACTATAGAGGCGCCCCTATCTCTCTCCCTATCCATAGGCGTATATTATAGCACTACAAAACTAATAGATAGAGCGACACCCATCCCTCTTAAGCTCGCCCACTAGAGAATAGTGCATATAGGTAAACGTTAAGTTAAAAACACTATTAAACACACTAATAGTATTACCTTAAAGTCTAGAACTACTATACTAGGCCACTACATGCCCTATATTAAAGGTAAGGGATATACTCTTCTATTTAGGAAGGATAAGCGTGTTAAATTAGCCCCTAGCGAAGTTCTATATATAGACGTCTAGGGTCCTATATCTATTAGAAGTATATATTATTAACGCTATTTTTTGATAATCATAGATAACGCTTCTCGCTTTACCTAGCTATATCTATTAACGTTATAAGATAAAGTTCTTGAGTGCTATAAGTAGGTCGAAGCCTTTCTCTATATATAGCTTAATATAATAGTGCATCGCGTATATAGTGATAATATATTAGAGTATATACCACTTACTAATTACCTTACTAAGTATAGGGTAGTATAGGATCTTATACCTCTATATACCCTATAGCTTAACGGCATCGCAGAGATTAAGAACTAGTAGCTTATAGAACCGCTAGTAGCGGTTATAATAGAGCACTAGTTACCTAAGCACCTCTAGGGTGAGGTTATTTAGGGTGTAAACTATACCTATAACCATCTCTAGTATAGTAAGATCGAGCGTACGCTATATAAAGCTTTATTTAGCCAAAAACCCAATATTTCCACACTTTAGGCGCTTAGCTACTAGTGCTAATATCTCCTTAATAAATCTCTCCGCCCCACTAAGCTACACCCTTATATATATAAGGCACGTCTACTTAGGTATAACGAGCGTAAAAATTACTCGCTATATAACGTAGAGACTAGATCTCTCGTCCGCTTACGATATATGGTCTTTAATAAGAACACTCTCTATAATATTCTATGGTTAGGTAACGCGATATCTTATACTTCTTACTAAGGCAGCTTATAGAATACCGCTATCGATATACCTATATTTAAGCGATATATACTACTTAAGTTCGTCGAGAGCTTACGCCCTACGCCTCCTCTATCCTTACCCCTAAGGGGTCTAGCTATTATGCTAGAACTAGTTCCACCTATCGACCCCTTCTTTACGCTACTAAAATAGCTTATAGATAGTAATCGGGAGTTCTAGGGTGATATAGGGGATACTACTATAGAGGCATAAAGTAGTGGTGAGGCGGTCGCTTATAATAACGCTTAGGATATTAGATCGACGGAGGTTATAGTCGACGAGAACACACTACTTAATAAGATCGTGCCACCACGTTGCTTAGGTAGAGCTTAGAGACCTCTAAATCGTCCACTTAACTTAGAATTCTAAGCTTACCTAATTACTATATGTATATATATACTATTAGCGCCTCTTAATATAGACCTAGTATATATACTTACTACTATAGAGCATCTTCCTATACTTTTTACCACTATAATTACCGTATTAGGACGCGGATTTAAACCTTCCACCTAGAAAGAAGCCATAAGCTATCTAGAATAGGAGAAATAGAGGGCCGCCGCCTATAGAGAGTTCTAGAACTATATCTATAATAGCACGTGGCGTATAGTGCCTAAAAAAGCATATATAAAGCTTTTGCCTATAAAATAGGTATTCAAAATCAAGTTAGATAGTATATATAAGGTATGTCTAGTGGTTAAAGGCTTTAGATAAAGAATTATAGAATTTAGAGATATTTACGCCTCTATTACTAAGTCTATAACGTTTAAGGTCTTTATCGCTATTATAGCTTACTAATAGTAGTATCTTCACCATATAGATATTATAGCTACTTTTCTACACGCTAAGCTTAAGGAGGCTCTCTATATAGAGCTTCCTAAGCCCTTTGATATTAATTACCCTAATATATATAGTCTTCTATAGAAGACTCTATATGGCCTTAAGTAATTACTAAGAGAGTGGTTTAACCTTATATAAGATATTCTACTCGCTAAGGGCTTTACTTAGGGTATATTAGACCACTACCTATTTATTAAGAATAACGTCTTTTTACTTATATATGTTAATAATCTACTAGTATTATCTCTATTAGAAGCTACTATTAAGGCCTTTAAAACTATACTACTATATTACTTTAATATCATAGATAAGGGCCTAGCCATAGAATTCCTAGGTATATAAATTCTACGTAGCCCTAACGGGAAAATACACCTTAGTTAAAGCGTATATATAGAAGCTTACCTCTACTACTTTAGGTATGATTTAATTAAGTCATATACTAAGCTATATAACGATAAGATTATATTAATTGAGTATGAATTATAAGCTACACCACTCGAGATTAGAGCTTTTTAAGAGCGTATAGGCTATCTTATCTAGCTACTCGTTAATATATATATTAATATAGCTTATATAGTAACTAAGCTTACGAGATACGCTTAGAACCCGGGTCTATAGTATAATATAGCGATATAGAAAATATAGAGATATCTCTCTAGGTCTAAGGATCTGGTTATATCCTACTCGCCTACCTCGCTATTAATAGAACACGCCGCTTTTCTATATGGTTTTATAGACTTTGACTAGGTAGGTCTATATACTAAGACCCGCCTTTCTACCTTAGGATATCTCTTTAAGCTTACTAGAGCTACTATTAGCTAGTAATTAAAGAAGTAGACGTCCATTACTTTATTATCTATAGAGGCGGAATATATAGGTCAAAGTTATACTATATAAGAGCTTATATAGCTTATTTTACTTCTTATAGAGCTTATAGAGCTCTCTGGTATGTCTAATCTTCGCTTATTTAGTAAGCTAGTTAATATCTTCGCTAATAATTAAGGTACTATAGCGCTTGCCTCTAATCTAGAGAATTATACACGCTTTAAGCACGTAGATATTAAGTTCCACTTTTAGCGGACTTAGGTTAAAGCTAGAAACTATCGCTTTATATATATACTAACTAAGGATATGCCTATAGATGGCCTTACTAAGCCGCTGCTAACTACTTTATTCCGCCGTTTCGTTAAGCTAGTAGGTCTAACGAGCTTTATAGCTTAGTTAACTCGCTTAGTTAGCTTGATTTTACCTCTATCTCTACACTTCTACACCTATTTAACTATTTCCTAGATTTTCCACTGTTTTTTGCAGCGTTCTATAGCGCTACTATGATACCCCTTTAATACCTCTTTTGCCTCACTTTTTGCTGTCCGCCATGGCTCGTTATTGCCTATTCTGGTAACTTCATGACGGCCTGGACCGCCCTTTTGTGTACTCGGTTTTTCGCACTTATTTTCCGAGCTTCTTTATATGTACGTAACTTTCGAGGAGAGGTGCCTTTGACTGGTATGTCAGGCATGGAGGGTATTAATGTCCCTTTTGGGACTAGTGCCTTCCATCCCTCCACTTAGGCTTCACCTCTCGTAGATCCTCTTCTTCTCCTCGTCGCTACCCAATATTACACTACGTACCATATTGTACTGCTTCCACTTTCTCTCGCATAGTTGCAATCCCGCAGCATCAAACTACAGGGAGGGGTGATGGAAGTCGCTACTGGAGAACGAAGTATTGTACCCCATGCAGTGTGGATCTGTGTGGAATTACAGGGGAAAACCCGAGTGGTTGCGGCCCTGGTTGTACCCGGAAGAACCAGCTATCACATTCTACTTGGTCGCCATTGGATGCACGATACCGGCATTCGAGGAGACTACAAGCTGCTCCGTGGGTTGTCGGACTGGCAGAACGACTAGTGCAGCAACTTATCCACATCTTGAGAACATTGACTGCGTTCCAGACGAACATCATCGTGGAATGGGACCTATACGTGCCGATGGCAATACAGGCTATAAAATTCACGGAAGTTGCAGTCACATGGATTCAGTCCTGCCCAGATTCTATTCGGGTTCCAACTTTCATATCACAGTAAGCTGGTTGGGCTACCCCAGCCGGGTAAAGAATTCAGATCCTTAGCCACTTCCTGATGAGGATTCGTCGAATAGTCTCCAAGCTTAACACCTGGTCTCCATTTCCACTTTTGAGCAATTTCAGGGTCCAGTATGTCTTCCATCATTTCAACAATGTACTTTCCTAGCACCGGGAGGAATTTGAATCCATGCGCGGACCCTCCAATGGCAAGCTTCAGGTTTTTGTAGGTGGGATGAGGTGTGATCAGGAAATTATAATCTGGCATATCACCATCCCTGAGGAAATGTCAGAAAAACGCTCACAAGAGTCTGTCAAGCTGGGAACTCACCAGCAGATCCGAGTTTCAATCCATTCTCGGGATGCCAGCTCAGGGACACACCCTTCCATCCATTTACGAAGACGAGCTTCGATTTCAGCAGGTATGCCATCCTGAGGATTGTCGGAGCGGTAACGCGGAAGGGAAGATCTGTTGAAGGACTTGGCATAGTTGGTGACAAAATGAATTGCACCAATCTTCATGATGCCATCTTCTTGAGGAGGGAAAAGTATTCCTTGTAGTTGTTAGTGATTGTCTCGAGCAGAAGTGACAATTTCCACCTACCTCCTTCCAAATGATCCAGGATAGGCATGCTTTTATATTTCTCGACCTCGTCAGGAGTCAACTGAATATGACCCACAGTATGACCGTGAGCCACAATCTGGCCTTGCAGATCCAAGAGACTTCCTGCTGCCGCTCCTGCGGCAAGCAAGATCTTGCCACCAAAGTATGCCTTGCCATCAGCACACTTCACTCCGATACATGTCTGTTGCTCATCGTAAAGAAGCTGCGTCGCGTGCCCCGAGCTACCCGAGATATACTTCACTCCGGCTGCCATCGCCTCTCTAGCCATTCTGACAATGGCCGCCCTTGCGTTCACCCAGGCTGCATTTGGGCTCCAATATGATTTCCATCCCTGAAAGTCACCATTCATTGCGGGCCATTGCTGGTGAATCTCTTGGGTCGAAACCAGTCGTGGTGGCTCCACTCCGTTGGCATTTGCGCTTTTGATCGATTCATCGACAAAGGCTTGGGAACGATCACTGGTCCCAATGATCCAACCACTGGGGTTGTAAAGTCCAGCTAACAAGCCATTTGGATCACGCCATATGTCTCGTGAGTCTGATGCTAGCTTGGTATACAGATGCTCGGGGTACTCTGTGCGAACTACCTTATTAATATCATTCCCAGCTGCTTCTGCTGAAGGCACGGGGAAACGATCAAGGACAATAACATCCTTGTATTCTTTCTTGGCCAAGTGATAGGCTGTGGTTGTGCCAAAGGTTCCACCTCCGACAATGATGATCGGTTCGGAGAGCTGAGAGGGAATCATAGCGAGAGAGATTATTATATTGCGAAAATGCCTGCGGGACAAATCTACGTTACTGCGGACATCTTGGGCTTATTATACTCCATTTCGTCAGCCTATTTGGAAGACCTATTAAACTTCAAATACTCACAGGTCAATGGCAAGTCGATGCGCTATATCCCGGGATAATATTGGTGGGGTATGTCAGTCTCTGCCTAATACGTACTAGCGAACATTCCAGCTTCGTAGTAGACCACTGATAAAGCTCCAATCACATCAATGAATCGTCAGAGAGATAGCTCGGCCGACCCACTTTATAGATAGCACTGGCTTACAATCCAATCATAGCATGAGCATGGAAGGAGAAGTAGGACAAGTGAGTTGGGGTAACTTCGAAACGGCGCATCGACCTGCCCTCGTTCTGGCTTTATCTTGGCATCGTCTATCAAGGTCTTCAGATTGTATGAATACACGGTATAGCTTCCTATCATAGTGACTCGTTATCAAGATGCCCGTAGTGAATATAAATATCTCGGCCCTTGCTCAAGACAAACCCCCGTCGTCATGTTTATCAGTGTATCCAACTGCACATCCTGCAAGATACATGCGCACCGACTTGCTCTGAACAATGTCGCATTCAGGAGACACGAAAAAGGATGCTCTTTTCAGCACCCAATCACCTGTTGATACAGACAGCGACGATAACATAGGGGAAGTAGTTCCGCTGCAGAACAATGCCGGGTTCCATCGTACATTCACACCCAGACAAATACACGTATGCAGTTCAACGTCGTCATATTTTCTTTTCGAACATATTGATCCCAGATCCCCATCTAACAAGTAGCAGGTCATTTCTCTTGGAGGCCAAATTGGAGCTGGTCTTTTCATTTCGACCGGTGCGAACCTACGGGATGGTGGCCCTGGCTCCCTTTTCCTCGGCTTCGCAGTTGTATGCTCATGCGTATGGGCAGTCCTTCAGACAGTCAGTGAGATGACAATCAGTTTTCCCACTTCCGGTAATTTCATCGACTACGCCGATCGCTTTGTTGATCCAGCTGTGGCCTTTGCAGCTGGCTTTTCGATGTGGATCGGCTGGACAGCTATCATCGCTTCCGAGGCGACATTCTTTTCTGTGATTGTTAACTATTGGGCAAAAGAGTCTGTTCCCGAAGCAGTCTGGTGTATGTTGCCTCTTATGCAAAGTTCCCTCCATTCTGAACACCTCTATTGAAAGTGTCTCTAACCTTGGACATCCAGTAACGATCTTCCTTATCGTGATGTTTATCATTTTCAGCTTGCCAAATGTCGTGTTTGGGTGGTTTGAGTACTTCACCTCCATAATGAAAATTCTGGTTCTGATTTTATTCATCATCGTCGGTGTCGCACTTGTATTTGGAGCAGGTCCAAATGGCACCATGCACCATGGTGATACATGGCAGAATGGAGACGCCTTTTTGAATGGATTCAAAGGGTTTGGCAATAGCATCCTATTAGCCATTCTCGCAATAGGAGGTATATATTTGTCCCATTTGTGATATTATCCCAACTTCATGCAGACACTTACGATCGATCCAGATAACACATTTACTGGTTTCCTTGCTGGGGAATCCAAGAGCCCTCGATTCTCCGTCGCTCACGCAGTGTCGCTCATCCCGATCCGGGTCTCATTTTGCTATTTGGTCTCCGTAATTTTGATCGGCATTCTGGTTTCTCCTGACAACACGAATCTGCTAGGAAGCAGTGGCGTGGCTGCATCGCCATTTGTCATTGCCATCGAGCAGGCTGGCATCAAAGGCCTCCCAGACTTGCTTAATGTAATCATTCTTTTTGCAGTAGCGGCTATTGCTGCAGAGAGCCTTTTCATCGCCTCGCGAATTCTTCAATCGATGGCTCATCAAGGGTTGATCTGGGCTTCTTTAGCAAAGGTCGACTCACGCGGACGCCCTCGAGTATCTCTGGCCATCACAGGTGCTCTCTGCATTACCCTCACATATATCAACCTGAGTGGAGAAGGTATCACTGTTTTCAACTGGCTATCCCAAATCGCTAGCACTGGGTATTTCATGGTGTGGGTTGTCATATCCATTACGTCGTTTCGCTTTCGGGCGGCTCTCAAGGCTCAAAACGATCCACTCTTCGCGCAAACATACGCTTGGAAATGCAGCATCTGGCCGTTTCCTCCCATGTGGCTTCTGACCTGTTGTTGCTTTTACATCGCATGCTCTCTATACCTTGCGTTGTACCCCATTGTAAGATTCTTCATCAACTGGTTTTGATTATTTGTGAGAGACTTACGATATATAGGGTTCAAATACGCCAACTGCATACTACTTCTTTCAATACATGTTTGGTTTGGTTTTGATTGTGTTGAGCACCGTTGCCTACAAAATCATTTATCGCACCAAGCTCCGAGACCTCCGAACAGTGGATTTGAAAACAGGAAGGAGGACTCTTGGTACAGATGAAATCCTGGAGTTGGATGAATATGAGCGGATGCCTCAATGGAGGAAGCTTATCGGTTTTATACAGTTGTGGTAGTCCAAACTGTGTAAGATGAGGAGGCGAAGCGGACGAGGTCTTTAATAGTACAAGTTTAGCCAAATATCATAAGAAATTCCTTCAAAGAGCCCCTCAATATATACAGAGGGACAAGTTCGATGTGTTGAGTGTGAGGGCCTATGAATAGATGAATCGGAAGGTATGTTCAAAATTTGTATATGACTACATGACCGTATGATTCACAGACGCTTGGTTTACTTCGAATGGTCCATAGTCTCGATCGAAGTTTGTACCAGCTTATGTGGGGTTTACAAGTGGAGCAGCGCAGCTATGTCGTGTCGGCCACTCCGAGTACTTTTGTAGCTGGATACATCGACCCATCAATCACACTTGATACGTAACAACATAGATCCCAAACTTCTAAAGTTGTTCATCATGCCCAAAATAGTAGTCAAAATTCGAATTGACTTTCAAGATGGCTGAGCAAAAGGCTGTGGCTTGATTCAGGTACAGATTTTCAGGGGGATCATCTTAGGCTATGCAATAGGCACCAACAAACAAGAAGCCCCGAGCGTTGGGTGAATACGATGTGATTGGTTAAAACTCGTTTGTGAGACTTGCGCCATCCCTTTCTTACAATTTTAACAAAGACACATTACGGAGTACAGAAGATAAATATGACCTCGGGAAGAGGCGTAGTTCAGACATGTCTCACTGGAGTATGGGCAGTTGCCTGGCCAGAATTACGAATTGAAAAACGTCAGAAATACCAAGAACTTGATTCACTTGAACTATGGAAATCTCAATATTCATTTTCATAGACTGTGAATGTGTAATGCGACAATTTTGTGCTCATTCCAACATGATCATCGTAGATATCATGACACTCCCACACATCAAGATGCTTGGATCCACTGCTGGAAACAATGAACAAAGTATCATAGACGGCATTGCTAGCATGCGCTTGGGGAGGCAGATTTTTTGTTTCGTTTCGTTTTTGTAAAGAGATTGGGCAGATCACTGGTAGGTAATATTGTCACGCAGGCTCGAAAGAAGAAAAGTCTATCAACAAAAATCGAAAAAAGGTGATGAAAGCAGCCCGCTAGGGGCGCATTTCAAAGAAATTCCATAAGGGAGTGTTGGAAAGAAGAGAAAAAAGGGCCCAGTCTGTTACTTCACCGAGACAGATCAAAGGAAAGATGGCTGTCTGAAGTGGAACGGCAGATGGGAAAGAAATGGGTAAAATGATCATCGAGACCAGGGTAGAGATGTGACATATTGAAATCTACCAGAGATTTCCCATTCCCACGCTCCGCGATCTACGCGGTTCGTAAGGGGGGTTTTTCGTTTAGTTGATATACCAGGTAGCGCCAGAGATACGACCAGCTGACAGGGAGTCGAAGGCCTCGAAGAAAGCGCGCGACAGATCGACGGAGGTGTCATCGCAGCCCATGCACTTGTCGACAACGGTACCGGTCTTGGTGACACCGCCGTAGCTGATGGTAACAGTCTTACCACAGTCGGAGTCAGTCATGATGCCGACAGGCAGGGCGAGGACCAGCTCAGTCAGACCGTCGTTGGTGGTGCCACAGGAGCTAGGGTTGCTGGCAGTGGTGGCAGTGTCGTAGTAGGTCATCTGTCCGGTGCAGGGGGAGCTCTCGGAGCAGGAGCCGCTGTAGTCGGAGGAGCTGGTGGAGGCGGAGGTAGCGACAGCAGCAGCAGTGGAGGTCGAAGTAGGCTCAGCGGAAGTGGTAGCCTCAACAACGGGAGCAGCAGAGGTAGTGGGCTCAACAACGGCAGCGGCAGAAGTAGTGGCCTCAACAACGGGAGCGGCAGAAGTAGTGGGCTCGACGACGGCGGCAGCGGCAGTGGTAGGCTGCTCGGTAGTCTCGGGAGCAGGAGCCGGAGTGACAGTAGAGCTGGTGCTGGTCGAGGTGGTGTGGGCCTGGCGGTATTCCTCGGGCTTGGATTTCTCAGTGGGAGTAGTCTCGGCAGCGGCGGAGGAGGTCACTGAGACGACAGTCGCGGTAGCGATGAACTCCTGGGGCAAGACAGTGGTGGTGACATCGACAGTAGTCCAGACAATGTCGGTGACAGTTTCCCACACAACAGCGCGCTTCTCGATGGGAGCAGCGACACCAGCCATGGCAAAGAGAGCGCCAGCAAGGGCAAGAGTCTTAGAGATCGGGGCCATTTTGGGCGAATTTGGAAGGAATGAAGATTCTTGAAAGAAGGTATAAAAAGGACTGGAGACTGCACAGCAGTTGAATCACTCAAAAGAACGAGAGTGAGTAAAGATGAATCGCAAAGGAATGGCGGGTTGAAGAAAGAGAAAGAGGAAGGAAGGAAAAAGGCTTTAATAAAACCCTCGTTATACAGTCATCAGTGGAAATCTAAACCCTCGACCCACTTTCCAACTTTCCCATGGATCGGACTCAAGCCACAATTCCCCTGGATTTTCGGACCCAATTCACTTTACCCCCAAAATTCACCCACCAGGATTTACTTCTCACAGGTACCGGATACTACGGAGCTCACATACCGGTACCTGATTGGCATTAAATTGCGCCAACAGGGGTGTGATCTGTGCCACCGTTTTTCTCTCCTGACCCTAAACCACTTACGGGTCCGGGCGGCTGAATGAGCCGATCCAGCCCAACACCAATTAAAAGGTTCCCCCACTTGGTTCCTGACTTTGAAAGATGGGGGTTCGACTCTTGGCTTTGGCTCTGGCCCTGGATTTTTACCGTCTTTAGGAGCACAAGAAAGACCAGACACAAAAAGGCCCAGCTTTGTTCTCCACTTTACGGCTCATGTCCCTGACAGGTCGTATTGGCTGTACAAACAGCGGGTCCCTACGCCATCATCCAATTGGCCGCGATGAGACACGGCGATACCTCAGTATGTACTCCGTCCTGCTGAACGATCTGACTGGGCCACGAATAACGCCCAACGCACACACTACACAACAGGGACCTGTACACTCATACGCACCTTCAGTTCCCCGTCCATTCCGCCTGAACTCGCTTCTCATCACCATCACAGATTTCAGTGGGGCCTTACAAGTGTGGCTTACGCCAAAAACCCCCTCCAAATACCCTGAAACCGCAGGACCGATCCAACCCTCCAGCCTACAGGTTGACTGATGTGTCTCCGGAGTACGGACTACGGACTAATTTACAGAGCCATTGATCAGTACTTGTACCATGCAATAGTATATCTCCAACATAACTGCAGTCGTGACTCCGACATCTTTCCGCCCTACCCACGTCAAGTAGCGGGTACACTAACAAGCCTTGTAAGCCATCCTGGCATTACAATAGGTTCCCAGATCGGTGATGTGAAACGATTCCGATCTCCATAGAATTCTAGACCGAACTGGGGTCCCTGTCTGTCAGCCAATAAATGACGTCCTGGTCGCCTTACGGCCCCGTCGGTAATGGTGACTGGTGGGCATCCACTTTGCAGTTTTTTCTCGCTTGGTTCGGTTTGGTTTTTCTGACCAGTCGCCGTTACTCCGCTCGGCCGACGATCACCCCAGAATGAGAGGCAAGACCATGGTCTGTCAACCGGCAATTACTACATTGAATAAAATTGGATGAATGTATGTACTGTAGGCTGGACTAAAAATGAGGAGTGCTTTTCTTGGCTTGGTTTGTTGCGGTGCAAGGGAGTTTGTTCTGTCCGATCGGTTGATTCAGGAAACGTAGAGTGGAGGTGTATTATACCTCACGGTCAACAGCGACTTCATTTCTCCAATCCACGTTCTTGCCATGTGCGATGTGTGATGTGATATGAAGAAGCCGAACTCGTGGCGTCAAATCGAATCCCGGTCGTTTCGGTTTCAGATGTGATTGCGAACACCTACTTTCAACCCAATGACAAAGTAACATATAAGTTTTTAGAGCTCTTATTGTATTTTCGTAGCGTGCCCGAGTCTCAGCATGGATAAAAGAACCGCGATATGTACCTAGGTATCTGTGCAAACAGGTACATTCAGTTGGAGTTCGTTCCTTGAAAACCGTTGTTGCATCAGGAACCCGTGGACCGACTCCAATTTTGTGGGTCGTTTCACGTTTATCCGTTCTATGGTTCGGGTGTGAAAGAACCCTTCGATCCATTCTTTTGTTCTTCTTTGACTTTTCAAGGAAATATGTCATCGCCGGAATTGGAATGGCTATCCGTTGAACCGGCTTGTTCGGAGCGTTTCCGAGGCCGGTCACTCTAGTGCAGACGAAGGCAAAGGACCGTTACAGACTCGAATACAGTACGTAGTGAAGAATTTGAAGCTACGGGGAATACTGGCATGTGATGAAGATAGGACGTCATTGAATGAAGAACGTGTATATGAAAGAAACAAACTAGTAACGCCAAAGAAAACCTCCAAAGACAAAAGAAAAAAAACCATCAGACTCATCATATAGGTACATAAATCACACACGGTGTGGCGTTGCATGGGGAAACAAAGAAAACAAGAACATTAAATCATGGGAAGGGAGTTTAGCCCTGGCACATGAGGCAAGCCTCCTTGTTCTCGATGCTGCACTGGAGAACAGCGTCGGAGAAGATGTCGCCCTGGGGAGCATCACCCTCCGCAGCCTCCTCAGCAGGGGCAGCCTCAGTAGCGGGGACAGCCTCGACGGGAACGGGAGCGGCAGCAACGGGCTCAGGAACAACAGTGCGGGGAGCGCTGACAGCCTCACCGGCGCTAGCACGGGGCACAGCGGAGTAAGATGAGACAGTACCACCGACACGCTTCTTGGAGCGGGCAATGTTGGTATCCTCAACCTTCAGTGCCTCCTGGTCAACGGTGAACTGGATGGGGGCGGAAGCGGCCATGGTACGCAGGTAGTACATGCCGGTCTTGAGACCCATCTTCCAGCCAGCGAAGTGCATACTGGTGATCTTGCCCATGGTAGGCTCCTTCATGTGAATGTTAAGAGACTGGGACTGATCGATAAAGGCACCACGGTCGGCGGCCATCTGCAGGATGTTACGCTGGGAGATTTCCCACACGGTCTTGTACAGAGCCTTGATGTCGGCAGGGATGTTGGGGATGTTCTGGACGGAACCACCATCGGCGATAATACGGTTCTTCATGTTGTCGGACCATAGGCCAAGGTCGACCAGGTCCTTCAGGAGCCAGGGGTTGACAACCTGGAACTCACCAGCCAGGACACGGCGAGAGTAGATGTTGGAAGTGTAGGGCTCGAAGCACTCGTTGAAGCCCAGGATCTGACTGGTACTGGCAGTGGGCATGGGGGCGACCAGCAGACTGTTGCGGACACCAGTCTCGGCGATGGTGGCCTTCAGGGAAGCCCAGTCCCAGAGATCAGTGGGGGTGCGGTCCCACATGTCGTACTGCAGGATACCCTGCGAGACAGGGGAGCCGGGGTAGGTCTCGTAGGGACCGAGCTTCTTGGCGATCTCAGCAGAGGCAGTCAGGGCACCGTGGTAGATGGTCTCGAAGATCTGGATGTTCAGCTGCTTCGCCTCAGGAGAGTCGAAGGGCAAACGCAAGGCAAGGAAAGCATCAGCCAGACCGTTAACACCAAGAGCGATGGGACGGTGACGGAAGTTGCTCTTCTTAGCCTCGGGAACGGGGTAGTAGTTGATGTCAATGATCTTGTTCAGGTTGCGAACCAGGACCTGGACGACCTCGTGCAGCTTGCCGAAGTCGTATTCGCCACGAGCGGCATCAACGAAGGTGGGCAGAGCCAGAGAAGCCAAGTTGCAGACAGCGACCTCATCGGGGGCGCTGTACTCGATGATCTCAGTGCACAGGTTGGAGCTGCGGATGGTACCCAGGTTCTTCTGGTTGCTCTTCTTGTTGCAAGCATCCTTGTAGAGCATGAAGGGGTTACCGGTCTCAGTCTGAGCCTCAAGAATGGCGTACCACAGCTTTTGGGCCTTCATGGTCTGGCGACCACGGCCCTCGCGCTCGTACTTCTCGTAAAGAGCATCGAACTCGTCACCGTAGACATCAGCGAGACCAGGGGCCTCGTTGGGGCAGAACAGAGTCCAGTCACCGTTGGACTCAACACGCTTCATGAACAGATCGGGGGTCCACAGAGCGTAGAAAAGATCACGAGCACGAACCTCCTCCTTACCGTGGTTCTTGCGCAGGTCCAAGAACTCGAAGACATCGGCGTGCCAGGGCTCGAGGTAGATGGCGAAGGCACCGGGGCGCTTGTTACCACCCTGGTCGACGTAGCGAGCGGTGTTGTTGAACACCCGGAGCATAGGAACGATACCGTTGGAGGAACCGTTAGTACCAGCAATGTAGGAACCAGTAGCACGGATACGGTGAACGTTAAGACCGATACCACCAGCGGTCTTGGAGATCATGGCACAGGTCTTCAGGGTGTCGTAGATACCCTCAATGCTGTCACTGCTCATATCGACCAGGAAGCAAGAAGCCAGCTGGGGCTGTGGGGTACCGGCGTTGAAGAGGGTGGGAGAAGCGTGGGTGAAGTACTTCTGGGACATCAAGTGGTAGGTCTCAATGGCCTTCTCGATATCCTCACCGTGGATACCCACGGAGACACGCATCAACAGGTGTTGAGGACGCTCAGCAACCTTGCCATCGACGCGCAGCAGATATGAACGCTCCAGAGTCTTGAAACCGAAGTAGTTGTAGTTGAAGTCACGGTCGTAGACAATAGCAGAGTTGAGCTCATCGGCATGCTTCATGACAATCTCATAAGTCTCTTTGGAAATCATGGGGGCGGGCTTATTGTTCTTGGGGTTGACATAGTGGTAGAGATCTGAGATGGCCATGGAGAACTGCTTCTTGGTCTGCTTGTGGAGGTTGGAAACGGCAATACGAGCGGCCAGGATGGCATAGTCGGGATGTGTGACGGTCATGTACGCCGCGGTCTCGGCAGCCTGAAAAAAAGCAATCAGTAAGAGAAATTTTCCTTTAGGGGCAGCAACAGCAGTGGGATCATACCAAGTTGTCCAGCTCAATGGTGTTCACACCCTGGTAGACACCAGAGATGACTTTTTGGGTGATAGCAGCAGCATCGACGTGCTCGGGGTCGAGGCCGTAACACAGTCTCGAAACACGGGCAGTGATCTTATCGAACTGCACGCGTTCCTTGCGTCCATCTATGAGATTTCAGTCAGTGTCCGTGTTTGACGTCGGTGGCAAGACTGGGTGTCAGTCCCATATGCAATGGGAACGATCTGCCCCGCGTCTTGAGGCCAAAAGCTTCATCTTCGGTGATTGCACGTACCTCTCTTGTAGACGAACATTTTGGCGGGATGAGTGAAAGGGGGTTGCAAAAGAAGAAGGATAAAGCACAGTGGGTATTATTGAAGATGTGCAAGCAACAGAGAATATTAGAGATTGGGGGGAGAGGAGGAGTGTTTTGGAGGGGATTAGGAGTAGAGGGGGAGATGGGAAGAAAGAAAGATGGACCAGAGGGGGAGGATATTTGATGTCGCCAGGGCAGACGCGTTTTTTCGCGCATGGCGTCTCCTAGCAGCAGCTTCTGAGTAATTATTGTGTGGGGCAAAAGAGTTTGGATTGGTAAGCTTCGTACACCGTATGTTTCAGCGGGGTTCAAGATAGGGATAGCGAGAGGTTATTCTGGCATATACTTGGTTGTAATACTGTAAAAAGATGTAGATCCCGGGCTTAAGCTGTGCTAATTCCATACAGACTTTTCACATTCCAATTAGACTACATATGATCAAGTTAGGGGGATTCTCATGGTGATCTACTTATCGGCAGTAGGATTTACCTTCTAACTTCCTGAACTTCGGTCGTGCAACTTTTAGCAGTAGTCCAACCATATGCATAGCTCTATCCGAAGTGTCTCTGGTTGAATTGGCCTCTTGACACTCGAGAAATGCCTTCAAGAGCCTATAGAAAGTTTAGTTTGTAGATTAGGAATGTAAGTTTTCATGTACCGCATTTACCACGCTAACCCGCTATAGGAAAGAAGTGGTCCATTTAGGAAACCCGAGTTATGGATCGTGCTGGTCACGTGTTTACGTGTCTGGGCTCCGTCCGATGCTCGGAAGGTTGTCGCGCATGGCATCGGCATTGCGGTGACCGAGCGGAGTCTAGCATTCCGGGCTCAGGCAACACTCCGATATCATTAGGCTACAATGCGCATCTACTGGTCCCCCGCATTGTTGATCCACAAGTTGCCGTGACAGTATGGGCATGGATACACACCGACCTTTACTATCAACCTCCTTACAGCACACGACCCTGCAGCCGAAGGCGTTTTCCGGGCAAACAACCAATGAAGGGGTAATATTTGGATTAAAACACCAAAAGCATTTGAATTTGCCTTTCTAACATGACAAGCGGTGTGGAAAGTCGATACAAAGTCACATAGACAGCAAGACATCAATGTGTTCGAAATCGCCCCTTCCCGAGAAGTATGTGGTACCTGAGAACAGATCGAACACAGCATATCCAAGCCAAATTATCTATCAATACATCCGAAAGGGTCACACCGCAGAAGCGATTAACCTGTCACTACTGTGAAGTCTCACATGAGTGCAGCAGCGCCGAAGAACACCGCAGCAGCGAAAGCGGTGCTAGAGAGGTGTTGACCGCCCGCAGCGCCAGCAGTGGAAGGCGAAGGGAAGGCCGAAGCGCTGCCGGACGCAGAGCTCGAGCCAGCCTTAGAGGTCGAAGTGCCAGTAGTCTTAGAGCCAGATGTAGAGACAGCAGTGGTGAAGCCAGAGGCGGTAGCAGTGGCGCCAGTACCGGTAGCAGTGGTACCCGTAGTGGTGGCAGTGGAGGAGATTACTGTAGATCAACATGAGTTTGGGTCCTAGATATAAACACCGGCCAATCAGATTTCTTAGGGATCCTCACCAACGCTGTGGCCGTTGCTCTTGCAGATGTTGGCAAAGAAGGTCAGGGCAGACTCGGCCTTGGAACCGCAGTTGTCGGAGAGTTTCGACTGAATAGTCTTGGAGCTGCAGATAGTCGCAAGATCATCGGGGTTGCTCGTGTTATCGCTGCGCGTGGTCAGTATCTTGTCATCGAAGGTATGCGACTACTGGTATCTTACCCAATAGTAGAAATGACACAGGCAGGAGTCTGGGTAGCGGAAACAATGTTGGCGAGGGCCACAAAGGCCAGGACGAGAGTAGACTTGAACAGCATGATGCAGGGGAATAAAGTCACAAATTGGAATGATAAGAGAGAGTCGGTTGGATGGAGATATCGCGCAGCGAATCGAAGGGTAGTAAAGACTGTGGGTAGCAAAAGAGCGACTGTAAAAATGAGTGTAAGTCGAGGACAAAGAGTGACGAAGGAGAGATAAAAGCGGATCTCGAAGCGGAAAGGAGATTGGGAATAATCAGGGTCTGAGTGACCCGTGCTGCTGCAGTTTCGTCCCGCTCTACTGGGTAGTTGATTGACGGTCCCTGTGCTGTATGGTAATGTAATTGTTCCTGAAAACAGTACTTATTTGCTGCATTATGGCAGCGAAGACACTTATTTATTACTGTAATACCAGTACTGGTGTACAACTCCTCCCCCACGGCTGAGCACCACTATACCTAGAATCGACTAGCGTCAGGGACCGAGGACCCTTGGCCCCAGTCAGCAGCGAACAGATTATAATGCATCATTTGTATACAATATGCCGGGTGCATATTGCAATGATAGTTTCAACTAATTCATATTCTTTCCTTTCCTATTGTCTTGCAATGATACAAATATCTCTGACCTGAGTGGTGTCGTCAATGTCTCACCCTCCGATCCCAGAAGGGATAAGCCAATGTCTTGAGGTCTATTTTTAAGTTCGAAGATGCTCAAGTCTTCTCTGGTAACCTTTCTTCGACTACGTCAATGGGGTCATTACTTATTTTATATCGGACGCCCACGTAGTGGATTGGAATGTGCTGATACATAGCCGGAGTATGTAGCCATGAGCTACGATCTTTTGAGTGACCCAAGACATCAATAAGAGCAACAAAAAACAATGCAAATCATGCGCCAATCTTGTAAGTCACATTAGTACCTAGGTATCACTCTATGCAGCATTATTCTATCACACCGACACAATGCTCTGCAATCTTCACTCCATCATCTGCGCAAAGACTATGACTTCTCCCACGTAGGATCATAGATACTCGAAACCATCTCCTGGATCGGTAGCCTACAATCCACAATCTCTTTCCCATTCACCAAATCATTCTCCCTGACCCTCTTATCAGCCGCCTCCTCGTCCTTTGCAATCCCCGCCTTAACATGCCTCTTAACGAGCCTAGTCCTCGCAACCTCAAAATCAACATCCACAAACCACAACTCATCCATCAATCCAGCCGCCAAATCCCACGGCCCCTTATTTAGACTTAAATAATTTCCTTCAAAGAAAATTACCCGACAAGACGCCGGGATAGCAATATCATCATCAACCGGATCCTTAATTGCATGATCAAAGCTGGGAGCGTACAGGGCCGTCGAAGATAATGTCAGCGGTTCCCGTAAAGCCTGAACAAGCTCGAGGAATTTCTCTCCGTCAAAGGTGAATGCTGCACCCCGGCGCGCGAATGCGTGGTCAGGGTCTGACATTGCGGATAGCTGGGCTCGGGTGAGGTGGTATCCGTCCATTGGCACTGAGGTAGCGATTGGCGTTGAGCTGGGGTTTTCTGAGGCATAGATCTTGTTGATTTGTTGGGTCATCATGTTGGCGAGGGCTGTCTTGCCGGAGCCTGGGATGCCACTGACGGCGATCATTAAGCGGGCATCATCGGGGGTTGAGCGGAACTTTGCTGAGAAAGTTGTTAGCGGACTGAGAATGAGATGATGAGGTTTCCATTCGGCGAGGTCTTTTCTGTGACGGATCGGATCGGACTTGCGCTAGTCTGGGGCTAACAGGGGTTGACTTGGTGACGGGCAGTCTACTTACCCCAGGTCTTCTTGACTAGGTGCTCCACCTGTGGATTCATGATGCAATGAGATTGCAAATCAAGTGTATATATCATAAATGAACGTCGAGTACGGCAATGTCTCGGTCAATGCTTGTGTGTGCTAGGCGCGCAATCTTCAGGCGGCTTCGTGTCGCGTGCTGTTGAGATGGTTGCTTGTGACGGATCACGCTTTGTAGCAATTCCTTTGAATATAACAGAGATCGTAGGGGAAGGTATTTTGAAACGAGTGGAGGACGGAAAGGCGTTAATATGTACGGAGTATGAGGTGGGTTGGTCGTCGTCGAGAATCCTACACAATCCCGCGATAACGAATTGGCGGGGCTGTCTATGACTGAGCCGGTGGGGACTGCTGTGCTCCGAGGCCTAACAGACTTACGTCACAAATCATTGGTCCACCATAGACCGCAATTAATTCGACATTTTTGTTGGGAATGGCATACTAAGAAAACAAGATCCGAAATGTGAATGCAATGTAGATCTGATATCTCACTAGTCTTTTTAAAGTGCTGATGACATCATGCACGATTTACTTCTAGGGCTGCATTATGTGGCCGTGCGCGTTTATTGGATAAGAAGAAGAACCACAATCGAGGAGCACCATCAAATAGAGATGCATGATGAAGTGGTATTCAGGTAAATGACTCGGGCCAATGCCGAGAAAAAAAGAAAAAAGAACAAACTGCCTGTGCAGCTTCGACAGGCTCAAAGCACAGTCATTTAAGTCATGGCAAGAGTCGTCATGAACCAGCGAGCTGCCAGGCATCTTCTTGCGCCCATGATAAAACAGAATCCTGTCCTGAAAAGAAGCCTCACAGAGGAATGAGCCGTTTCAAAGAAAAACACCTAGAGAAAACACCAAGGAAACACCGGAAAACGACATCATCATAATAGATACTTGTCACATGCAGTATGTAATGTACGGGTCAATTGATTAATCGGTACCTTCGTTGCCATTGGCATGAGCGTTAGTGCCGGTACTGAGGCCGCGGCCCATGTTGCGCGACAGGCCAGCACCCGCCCACCAGTCGTCCGGAATGTCCTCGCGACGGGCAAGTCGGTCCAGAATGGCCTGCATTTGCTGGAGATCCGTATCGCTAGAGGAGTCGAAAGAGAAAGAAATGGTAGGGATGGGAGGGTGGTTGCTCATCGTCGAAGAAAGACCAGTGCCCCGATAGAGTGGAAGCGGGAGACCTGACGCGCCAAAAAGGATGGGTCCGGAGGAATTGTAATTGACGGGGGTGTCCTCGTCGTCTGACGAGCTCAGGTCACAGGGGTGAAGCTGATCCGGATATGGGTCTAGGGCTGTATGAACAGGAGGCGGAGGCAGTCTTCGAAATTGGGGAGCAGAGTGTCGAGAAGAGGTGTCCGTGGTAGGAGCAGTGGCCGAAGAAAACGATGTGCTAGTGGATGGAAGATGGGAATCTGGAGTAAGTGTAGAAAGCAGAGTTTCCCATGCGGCGTTCGATTCGCGGTCGTCTGGGCTCACGCTTCGCTGCCGATCACCGAGCCCATCCATAATGGGGTCCCGATGGGGTCTTCTTCGCGCGGGCCCGACGATACCGTCCATTGACAAGAAATCGGCGGGGTTGTAGGGTGGCGGATCATGATTACGACTATCGGTACGGCGGAGAGGAGGGGGTGTGGGAAGATGAGGACCATCCGACGGACGTGGCGAGATACCGGTACGGTAGGCAACGGCAGGAGCAAAGTTTGGGGTCAGAGAAGGGCTCGCACGGCGCTCGCCAGTTTGGGGTTGGGAATCAGTGCGACTGAGGAGGTTTTGCAATAAAGCTCGATCCCGAGCGCTTCTCCACCGGGCCAAATGGTCTGAAGGAAGGCTCGTGCTCGGTAGTGGGCGCGCGGCGTTTCGGCCTAAAGCTTCACGACGACTGGTATCAAGATCTAATCCATCCTCACTAATACCCAAGTTCAGAACTGGAGAGCGTACCCCAATCTGGGGCTCACCCATACCGCGCTGGATTTCATCGAGAATTTGGGAATGAAACGAAGATAGAACGCCGGCACCACGCGCGCGAGCGCTGTGGCGCGATGGACGTCGGATCGTTGCCTGACGACGGATCGCAGATCGTGCAGAAGCAGAAGGATCTTTTTCCACGGCAGACTTGAAAGCATCTGACTCTGTCGGCTCGCGCCACAGCCTGTAATCATGTCAGTTAACACGGCGACAAGGTGGCGAGGTGGAACATGCGATAGCATCCAAGGGGAGTTAAGAGATCGACTTACGGGATACCCATTTTTAAATGTTTGAACGAACGACGGTGGATTAATAGAATGAAACTTTTGAAAACACGACTTGACGCGAC
The DNA here is from genome assembly GCA_028829675.1 of Penicillium tannophilum. Lineage (NCBI taxonomy): Eukaryota > Fungi > Ascomycota > Eurotiomycetes > Eurotiales > Aspergillaceae > Penicillium > Penicillium tannophilum. Next base: position 1,979,533 of record JAQKAK010000008.1, read on the forward strand.
CCCGGAAACAAGGCTGTAGTGGAGATTGGGGATGGATCCCGATCGGAAAGGGGAAGATTGCGATTTTCTGCCGGATGGCTGGATTGTCACGTGGGCCCATATTTTTATGTATGGTCTCCGCTTTTGATGCGGAGTTTGTGATTAAACGATTGCCATTGCGGAGGACCATGACGCCGTGAGCTCTTTTTCGCTAGGTCATGATAATTGATCTGATTTAACTACCACCATACCTCGGAGGCATGATTGAGTTAGGACTGAGTCGCGTTTCGCGTCTTCTCCAACAGACCCCGCTCACATGGAAGGCCATCCACATTGCGGGGACAAACGGCAAAGGCTCGATCAGCTCCTATCTCTCCCACCTGCTCTCAGCTGATGGCGTTCGGTGTGGCCGCTTTACCTCCCCGCACCTGATCGACCGGTGGGATTGTATCACAATCGACGAACGAGTCGTCCAGGAATCCCTCTTTCGACAGATCGAAGACCAGGTCAAACAACGAGACCAAACGTTGGGGATTGGAGCGTCCGAATTCGAACTCTTGACAGCAACAGCCTTTGAAATATTCAACCATGAGCGAGTTGAAGTCGGCGTTGTCGAGGTGGGCATGGGCGGTCGCCTAGATGCAACAAATATACTGGGCAATGTGCTGGTCTCGGTCATTGCTAAGATCGGAATGGACCACCAGGCATTTTTGGGCTCGACGATTGAGGAGATTGCCCGAGAAAAGGCCGGCATCCTTAAATCGGGAGTGCCTTGCGTCGTTGATAACACCAACGAGGCAGCTGTGCTGGGGGCCTTGTCAGCCCGCATTGAAGAGCTCGGCATCGATGCAACATTTGTCTCTCCGGACACGGCAGAGGAGCAGCTACCACCGCTTGCGCAGCTATTCCAAAAGCTGGATCTAGAGCGCCACCAGCAAGAAAACATGTGCTGTGCCGTAACAGCCTTGCACCTTGCTTTACCTGCAATCCGCCCTGGAGCAGACACCTTTTCCCTGCTCCCGCATCTCGCCAACGTGAAATGGCCTGGTCGCTTGGAAACCATCAGTCTCCAATCTTTGGTTGGCCGTGAAGAACCTGCCCTCCTCGATGGTGCCCATAACCCCCAATCGGCCGACGTACTGGGGAAGTACGTTGACCGCAAACTCCGACCCCAGTCTAAAAGCGTGACTTGGGTGGTTGCAGCTTCAAGTGGGAAAGACTTGGCTGGAGTTTTCCGCTCCATCATCCGCCCTGGAGACAATGTCGCAACGGCTGAGTTTGGGCCTGTTGATGGGATGCCTTGGGTGGCACCCACTAATGCAGTGGAGCTGGCATCGACCATTCGCACTATTCCTGAGATTGGTCAAGTGGACAGTTTTGAAGGAGATCTCATCCCGGCGATAAAATGGGCCAGCGAGGTAGCTCAGGGTGGACCACTTGTTATTGCAGGCAGCTTGTACTTAATTTCTGATGTGCACCGATTGCTTCGGAAAGCACAAAAATGATACCCTCTGTCTTTGGTTTGGGCGCTATATATCCATGGAACGGTGCGTAGGTACCCACCTAAGTAGGTGTCTATGTATATTCGTACGAATCATAGAATGACAATGCGAAGAATATTCCACTTTTAATTGATTAAATGATTTCAATAATTTATGCTTCAATCCTGGAATGGAATCAGGTTTGTAGAAGAGTGGCGTAGGGCTGATCGGCGGGCAGACGAGCACAGCCGCTGCATGATGCGGCGAGCGGCCTGTGGAGAAGGAAAGTTCAAAACAATCACCAATTTACACCACAACGCTTCGAACGCCGCTATTTGGTCTGGTCACTGTCGCTCTGGTCAGGAGGAGATTAGAGTTATTTTTATACCTGATATCGGTCCTTTTGAATGCGCATCGGCCCCAAGTCCACCTATCCTGCCCGAGAGAGCTTCCCTCCTGTGATGGTCGCTTGGTGAGACCCTCCCCAACACTTGCATAAGGACAACACCCTTCACCCCTATCACAATCGTTTGCGACCGGATTGATTCAGACAAGTTAACAATTTGAACTCTCTAGAACCTGCGGACATGAACGCTGAGACTGTTGCCCTCGGCTCTTGCCTTTTTCCTTAGCTTTCACCCCACCCCCGTCAAGCTGAAACCACATCCTGAGACCGTCGATCGGATCGAATCCTCCGTACTTGGCCCTAAAGAACTCTGGTCTACGCTGCCATGGTATCTCGCTCCGGCGAAGGGAATGAGGGGCCGCGCCCCCTCACCCCCTCCAGGACCCCCGGCACGCCGATTAAGCCACGATTGACACGAATCAGCACCAGCCCAACCAAGCGAGACGAGAAACCAAAGGAGGAGAAGGTCTTGAAGTCATCAGCTAAGGATGTGGCAGAGCTCAAGGACTACGTATGGATCCATCTAGATTCGTTCGCGCATGATAGAGCTGAATAGGTGCTGACTGAGGTTTTCTACAGCAATTGGGCGACTGCTTAGGCAAAGGAGCTTTTGGATCGGTTTACCGTGCATTGAACTGGAATACTGGGGAGACGGTTGCGGTGAAGCAAATCAAACTGACGGATCTCCCTAAGAGCGAGTTGCGTGTTATTATGGTGATCTATCTACTGCGCGTTGTGCTGGGAAATTTGCTAATACATGTCGTTTCAGCTGGAAATCGACCTCCTGAAAAACCTTGATGTGAGATTCCCCACGTTCTGACCCAGGAACTAGTGTTGACAGAATAACAGCATGCGAATATTGTCAAGTACCATGGATTCGTGAAGTCTATTGAAACTTTAAATATCATCCTCGAGTACGTACCCATAATAGGAGACTGCTAGGGAGTCGAAACATTGACGATGATTCTAGATACTGTGAGAATGGCTCACTACACTCTATTGCAAAAAACTTCGGTCGTTTTCCTGAGAACTTGGTTGGCTTGTATATGTCTCAAGTGCTGGGTGGTCTCTTGTACCTGCACGAGCAAGGTGTAATTCACCGAGATATCAAAGGTGCCAATATCTTAACTACCAAAGAGGGTCTTGTTAAACTTGCGGACTTCGGTGTGGCCAGCAGGACGACAGGCCCGAGTGAGTCGAGCGTGGTTGGAACTCCATACTGGATGGCGCCTGAAGTCATCGAGCTCTCCGGAGCAACTACGGCCTCAGATATCTGGAGTTTGGGATGTACAGTCATCGAGCTTCTAGAGGGAAAACCGCCTTATCACAACCTACAACCTATGCCGGCATTGTTCCGCATCGTCAACGATGACCATCCTCCACTTCCTCAGGGTGCTTCGCCGGTATGTTTTACTTGAGACCGAAAGTATATGTGCAAAACTAACAGTCACGCAGGCCGTGAAAGACTTTTTAATGCAATGCTTCCAGAAAGACCCCAATCTGCGTGTTTCAGCCAAGAAATTACTCAAACACCCTTGGATTGTCAATGCTCGCCGATCAGATTCTGTGGTCCCAAAGAAATCTACCGAGTACGAAGAGGCCGTTAAAAGTGTGCAGGAATGGAATGAAGCACTCCGGTCTCCGGGTGCAGGTACCTCTAGGAAGAGCAATAAGTTTGAGCATGGTGTCGGGCCCCTGTCTACACAGCGCAACTCTCTCGTGGATACATTGCCATCTCCAACTTCCATTAAAACCACTGATCGATTTCGATCCCCGGAATCCGCTGAGGATGACAACTGGGACAATGACTTTGCGACCGCGATTTCTCCTAGTGCACTGCAGCTACCTCATCTTCGGCCTCATGATAATTTTGGTGGAATGCTTTCCTCCGAGCGACTCAAGGCCTTTGCATCGCTTGACGGGACAATGTTGAGACCCGATGATAGCTTTGATGAATTCGAAGATGCATCGATGTCTGTATCGGAAAATGACCCTCTACAGACGATACGGCCGTATCCAACCAAGCCCTCGGCAGCTGAACCTTCCAAGAACCAGAGCCCTATTCGACATCAAGCAAGCAAGCCTTCGGCGTCAGCTCTTCAAAATGTCCCAATTTTGACACAGAATCCTGTGCCACCGATGAGGCGGGCACGTCCGGCTAACCTTTACAAGGAAAATTCCGTCGAGGACTATACCGATCTGATAATGGCGAATGAGGATGTTCTCGATCGGAAACTTGGTCTCATCATCGAAGACGAGGATCCTGCTTCTCCGGTACATGAAAACGGATATAACGGGTTTGATGATGACCGAAGTGGTCAACATCCTCAATTACGCAAGCAGCTTTCTGTCAAACGTGACCGATCTACAATCGAGATTCACAAATTCGCTGAAAATGAGACCGATGAGGATTTCTCCGACATCCTCGGAGCTGAACAAGTGGGCATGGATACTGCGGAAACTGATGACAGTTCGGATCGTAGCACTTTAATGCTCAACTCGAAATTGTCTAACAACTCGTGGCTCGGAGATCAAGATGACGACGACGATCCATTCGCTCAATTAGAAGAGGGATTCGATGAGATGGATCTTGAGGCTAACATCGCGCGTGACAAATATGCACGTCTCAGGAATCAAGTTGAGGGTCTGGTCGGCTCTTTGAAGACTTCTCAGGATGAAGACGTTCTTGCCGACATCTCGGAGCAGCTTCTCACTGATTTCTGTGACCTCCCCGAGACCAAGAATATCATCATCAGTGCACACGGAATGCTGCCGATTCTGGAGATCCTTGACACGTCGCGCCGACGAGACATCGTAATCTGCTTGCTCCGTGTTGTCAACGCCATAATTTACAATGACTACGAGGTCCAGGAGAACTTATGCTTCGTTGGTGGCATTCCCATTATCAATGAGTTTGCGTCCAAAAAATACCCACGGGAGATTCGTCTGGAAGCTGCTGCTTTTGTACAACAGATGTATCAAACATCTACCCTCACACTCCAAATGTTTGTTAGCGCTGGTGGCCTTAATGTCTTGGTTGAATTCTTGGAGGATGACTATGAGGATGAACGCGATCTGGTATTGATTGGCGTGAATGGAATTTGGAGCGTCTTTGAGTTACAGGTGACTATACTACGACGACGCGATTTTTATGGGCTCGAGACTGACCACTTCCTCACAGGGTTCAACTCCAAAAAATGACTTTTGCAGAATCTTGTCGCGTAACTCTGTCCTAGATCCCCTTTCACTTGTCCTCAGCCGTGTTTTGGACGAGGAAGGTGAACTCGCGGAGATCATTGAAGGCCGCATTGCCAACATCTTCTTCATCTTCTCGCAGGCCGAGAATCATGTCAAAGAGATGGTTTCAGAGCGAACGGTTTTGCATAGGGTTCTCAAGGAATTGAAACGGATGTCCCCTATCCACCAAATCACGATGTTGAAGTTCATCAAGAACCTTTCGATGCTTTCGACCACCTTGGACTCGCTTCAAAATTCCAATGCAATCGATGTTCTCACCGAGTTACTTCGGTCAACTATGAAGAGAGGCCACTTCAGAGAAGTTTCTAACCAAATTCTCAACACCATTTACAACATGTGTCGTCTGAACAAGTCTCGACAAGAGGACGCTGCTCTTAATGGTATTGTGCCGCTGCTCCAGAAGATTGTCAATACCGAAAGACCCTTGAAAGAGTTTGCTTTGCCTATTCTTTGTGATATGGCGCAGTCCGGTAAGGTCGGTCGTCGTGAGTTGTGGCGCAATAAGGGTCTCGCCTTCTATATCTCGCTACTTGCGGATCCATATTGGCAAGTGACAGCGCTAGATGCCATTTTCACGTGGTTGCAAGAAGAGACTGCCAAGGTCGAGGAGCATCTGCTAGACTCCCGTCCAGACAGGAACTTTGCCGACGCTATCGTGCGGTGCTTGACACTGACGAAGGCAAACGCATTCGAGAACATTCTCGATCCCCTACAAAAACTTCTTCGCTTGAGCCCCCCTGTGGCATCAACATTTGCTCGGCCAGATCTTTTCACAAGACTGGGGCAAAAGCTTCACCACAACAAGGCTGCCGTTCGGTTGAATATTCTGCGTATCATATCCACTATCTGTGATTCAAGTGAGCAGCAAGGTGGTCTGCTCGCTACCTATGGCCTGCTAGATGCCATTCGAGAGCTTGAGAATGACCCCGCTATTCTCGTTCGAGACATGGCAGGCAAACTCATTCAGTCCAATGAGAGGAGTGATGCCTTTGCTGTTGGCAAGCGCAGACCGGTCAGCCGCAGGAAAAGTCTTTCCACAACCCCACCCAACCCATTCTCTAGCTCCACACCTTCAACTCCTCAAGCAAACCGCACAAGCCAGTCAAGGGCATTATTTGAAGGCCGTGAAACCCCGCGCCATCCACGTAACGCCCTCAGTGGCTCTTCCCTCGCCCTACGACCTGGCAGTCGAGATGGTAGCGCGTCTGTCCTTGGCTCAGCAGCCAATGGTAATGCAGCCGCACCACGACCCCGTATTCCGCGGGGAATGTCCAACCGGCTTTCTTACATTGAAACCCTACAAGATGAGGAAGGAAAAGCACCCAGCTCCCTCAGTCGACGACCGTCAGTGATTCCTCGACGCCGCCGCACAACGGTTGCCGATTCTGAATGGACATAATTTGGTCCGTAATAGTTGATGTCTTGTACTTGTTGTTCTATGTCATTGTCAATGATTATTCTTATTTTGTATTTGATCTTAGAGAGTGGCGTCGTCAAAATGGAGACGGGGGTGGGCTCTAGGATTATTTGTTTGTCAAAACGTCTTTTTTTCTTACGCTATGATGGCACTGGATGCTGCACATAGACTTTACATACACTTTCAATCAGACGTAATTATTGATATCAAGGATCTATACATTGCCACTCAATATATCTATCAATCTTGGAATCTAGGTGCAATTAACTGCGTTAGCATATGTCATAGCTCCTTTAGAATCGTTTATACTTTCTGCGCACGAAATGCATAATTGTGATTTAAAGGTGCAGTTGCTGAAGTATTAGGTCGACAGGCATGCATCCACTCATCATTATATCTATTCACTGGATTGATTGACGGATGAAAAGCCCAAATGTGGAAAGAACTTTTTTTGGAGCCCCCATGGCTTTGCAAATCATATAATTGATGCTGTACATTTCGTGGTCAGGACTATAGCTATCACGAGGGTAGTGAAGGAACTCATGGATGACATCAGTTGATCAGAATCACGTGTGCTACGGCCCGGGATCGGGCGAGACTAGCCGATTGGCGGCGAGAACCGTCCCCAAAAAAATCTCCCTGGTCATACAATTCCAGGCAGAGGTATGGTATAACCTAGGCGCAAACCTGCAATCCACCATCAGACTCTTGTTCTAGCCACCAAGGACGGTAGATGGTCGGAATGAGCGCCGCAATTCGCTTGCCGCTGCGGACGCTGGCCAATCCCGCGCTGGTAGCCCGAGAAACATCAAAAGCCTCAAGTGTTGGCGCCTCGTCGAATCTAGTTGCGAACTCGTTGCGCCAGACTCTGTCGCCGTCCAGATCGATCACCCAGCCATGGAGCCCTCGATCATATGAACCGATCACGCGCGCAGCCTTGTCCAGACGCTGTTTCGCCACGAGAACCTCACCCCTCTTGACCGCGGAGACCAACAGCCAACAAAACAATGGACCGAAAGTCAAGCCACCCAGGTCAAGGAAGGTGATTGGATATTTGATTGCCTTGGGCGTTCTCGGTGCTGGCGCCGTGGTGTACTCTGATCAGATCAAGCATGGATACCAAGCCGCAAGACGGAGTGGTCGTGTGGTCGGTACATTGGCACTTTGTATAAATGAGTGAGTACCCCTTGGGCGAACTAGCAGGCTTTTCGGCCAGCATCTACGAAAATTGAACTTCCCCTGACATACATTCAAACTCCAGCTACCGCGTCACCTTAAAGCAAGAGTTCCCTACACCCGAAGAAAGCGATGCCAACCTCCGTGCATGCCACAAGCGATGCGCTGAGCGCACTCTACGTGTGCTTGAGAAGAATGGATCTATTTTCATTAAGCTGGGTCAACATCTTAGCAGCATGAGTTATCTCCTCCCACTCGAATGGACTACAACCTTCATCCCGCTCCAGGACAAATGTCCGGTCTCTTCTATCGAGTCAATCCAGGAGATGTTCATTCAGGATACTGGTCAGACAATCGATGAGCTGTTCAGCTCATTCGATCCGGTGCCTACTGGCGCTGCCTCGCTTGCTCAAGTTCACATTGCCACCCTGAGAGAAACCGGTCAGAAGGTCGCCGTCAAGGTCCAGCACCCGGCTCTTGCTGAGTGGGTGCCTCTGGATCTTGCGCTGAACCGGTTCACCTTTTCCATGCTTAAACGCTTCTTCCCAGACTACGATTTGGAGTGGTTATCTAGAGAGATGGAACTCTCCCTGCCAATCGAACTGGATTTCCGTATGGAAGCTCAGAATGCCACTGCAACCAGCGAATACTTCAAAAAGCACTCCGACGCTCCGTTGGTAATTCCCGAAGGTAAATCAACTCTACGTCAACAGACAAATTACCACCAGTACTAACATGTCACCAGTCATGTGGTCCCAGAAGCGCATCCTTGTCATGGAGTACATCGCCGGCGCCCGTCCCGACGACGTCGCCTTCCTTGACGCAAACAACATTGATCGTGACGAAGTCTCCGCCGCCTTCGCCCACATCTTCAACGAAATGATCTTCGGTGACGACGCTCCCCTCCACTGCGATCCGCACGGTGGTAACGTTGCCATTCGTCTCAACCCCAACCGCAGCCACCCGAACTTTGACATCATCCTGTACGACCACGGCCTGTACCGCAACATCCCCCGCGAGCTACGCCGCAACTACGCCAAGCTTTGGCTAGCTGTTATCGACGCAGATGTTCCCCGGATGCGCGAATTCGCTCACAAAGTAGCTGGCGTCACGGACGAACAGTTCCCGCTCTTCGCTAGCGCCATCACCGGCCGAGATTACTCCGTCTTGACGAAGCAAAATGTCGTCTCTTCTCGTACTGCTGAGGAGAAGAAAGAGATCTCCGGTGCACTGGGTGAGGGCATGTTGCAGCAGTTGGTTGTATTGCTGAGTCAGGTCCCTCGAGTTATCCTTCTTATCCTGAAGACCAACGACCTTAGTATGGCTTCCCTTCCTTATTTTGATAAACATATTTGATACCATTTACTAACAGCCCCATAGCTCGCAGTCTCGATGAAAACCTACATACACGTCAGGGCCCAATGCGCACATTCCTTATTCTAGCCCGCTACGCTACTCGCACCGTCTTCGAAGAACAAATGGAGACGATCCGCGATTCTGGTGGTATCTTCGCCAACTTCTTCAGCTTTCTCTCCGCCTGGATGGGATTCCTGCGTGTCGAGGTGAAGCTGTCTGTTTATGAAACCGCGTTGAGCCTGAAAAGCCGATTTGGTCTGCGAACTGCGTTGCCTTAAAACAAGGACCGGGTTCGTGATCTTGTCTGTCATTTTATTGTACATAGATATACCTTTCTGGATTTTGGGGTTCGCTTTAGGAGCACGGATGTTTCATTCTGTGCATCTAGCGATGGCGTTTTTCTTTTCATTCCCTTCTCTTTTTTCTGACCATATACAGCGGTCTGTATAGATACATGTGTCGATAGACCTAGATAGACCTATTGTATCTTTTACTGAACAAGTTATGAATTCATTGCTAGAAGGCAGCTTATAGAACAATTACAAGTAAGATAAGTTCTGTTTTCATCGTTTCATTGAAACTATCAAGGCACCATCGCTTTTGAAGAATAGAGTATCGATCGAGGATCCCAGATACCGAGGCGCCCCCACAGAAAAAAAAGAAAAAAAAAAGATTCAAACATGCAAAGAAAGTAAAAAAGAAAATCTGTACAGCAAACAAATGACGCGTATTTGTTTGAAACTTCCATCACCGAAACATTCTCAGTCTCGACGACCATTCCATCCATTCTTATTCCGGAATCCGGAACCCGGTATCGCTCGATCAAAGGATTGTGCTTGTGTTTCACAACGCTCTTAGGGTAATCATATCTCAGTCAAAATCAGAACAAGAACAAAAATGAAGGTTGGTTCCGAGGTCTATTTCAACCCTGGAATCTGATCCGGATCCCTCCGCTTTATTATTCAATTTATACGGCGGCAGCGGCGCTACCAACGGAGGCAGTCACATCAGGAATGGCAGCGCCAGTTCCGGACAGATCGGTGGTCTTGGCCTTGGGGTTCTTGGTGTAGTAGTCGGAGATGGCGGACTTGATGGCATCCTCGGCAAGCATGGAGCAGTGGACTATTCGAATATGCATATTAGCTAACGAATCCAATGACGTATGAATGGAAGGGGTGAAGGGAACATACGCTTAACGGGGGGAGGCAAAGCTCCTTCGCCACATCGGTGTTCTTAATCTTGCCAGCCTCATCAAGGGACATGCCGCGAACAAGCTCGGTAAGGTAGCTTGATGAAGCGATAGCACTACCACAGCCGAAGGTCTTGAAAACGACATCATCAATGCGACCGGTATCCTTGTTAACACGGATCTGGAGCTTCATGACATCGCCACAGGCGGGGGCACCGACGAGACCGGTACCGACATCCGCGTCGCCCTTCTTGAAAGAGCCGACATTGCGGGGGTTGTTGTAGTGATCAAGGACCTTCTCGTGGTATCCCCTTCGCTGGGAAGGAGCAGGGGCAGCGACACGACGCTGGATAGGCTGGACGGACTGCAGAGCCGAGAGGGGTGCGAGAGTACGGGGCGCCGCAGCGCCGACGCGGGGAGCGACGGTGACCAGACGCTTGAACATTGTGAGTATGTAATGTGTGTTTAAGTGTGGTTGATTCAAAGGTGGTATGTGGTGAGGTTTGGATGAAGTTGGGTAGATGGCGAAAACAGATCTGATATGGAAGAGGGAATGATGAATTCATTGCTAAATAATCTGATTCTTATTCAGCGTCGCGCTAGGCCTAATGGGGAACTCTAGAACATCCGAATCGCCGGACTTCGGAGTTGACTAAGCATTCCCCGTAAAAGGCGTTTTCTGCTCGACGAACAATATTCTATATAGCTACCCACCTGTTACTCTGAAAGTAAGTGATGAACGAGGGTTGATCCAGTGAGAATCCACCTTGGTGATATCATTTTCTAAAGGTCAGTGGCGAGCTTGACCGGACAGCCATTAACGTTGTCCGCGGTGGACTCTTGCAACAATCTTGTTTTCCGGATGGAACATGCCTCGGCCAATGGAATGCCTATGATATCAAATGGTGGGTATTCACTTTCATGGTAAAGATAAACACTCTATGATTTAATATTCGGCCAATGTTCCGTTCATTTCGCTTGACTCAATGGAATATTCCCGCAGTCTTCATTGGGATATCATCTCTGCAGCCTAACTTCAATACTGCCCGTCACCTCCGCGGAAGATCCGAGGAGGTTCGGAGATAACGTCACGGACTCGGCAAATTCAAACAAAGATAATGCAAAGCCCGAGCATGCATGAACTAGCTCGAGAACAGCGCCCGATCAACTGATCGGATTTCGGTGAAACTCATGGAGGGGTAATCTGCGGATTTTGTATACAAATAGGGAACAACTAAAACGACCCGTACTTTCTATGATCCCCTCTTCAATACTCATAATCGCTGGCATTCTAGAATAGTAGCGGATGCGGTCATATACAAACCCTAAATCTGCAGGCTCACATTGAGCGACAGTCCAAGTCTAAAGTGAGTAACAAAAGTATGTCGACTTGAAGTCGGCAGGGAGTCAACAAGCAATAAATAAATCAAGGGCTCAGCGATGAATAAAACGATTCTGATAGAACTGCATTTGCTTTGAAACCCCTAGTACTAGATCCTCAATTCCATCATAGTACCTAAGATGTAAACTCAGAGTATAACCCGTGTCACATTTTGTTCAACAAGAGAAAGTATTAAGGTCTGAAAAATTTCCACGTATTCAGCGAAAGGAAGTGGCCATGAATGCTTGGTGAACACCTCAAACACGCCCAAGGGATCAGTCAGAGCTAGAGCATGCCAAAATGCTCTTGCTACCCATGCTATATTCATAGCAGCAGCTGAGAGAGCGACCGATGATGATACGCGATCATTATTTTGCAGTAGTGTATGATTGAATAAATTTTCTTGAGAGAACGAGCAATCCAAAAAGTCTTCTTGGGTCAGAAGGGACTAGATCCAATCTATTTAATCCATAGTCCGTCGAAAATGTGTTGTTTTTGACATCTAAACTGTCAGATTGAACTTGCCTACTTTATTAGGAATAGCGCGGTTATACTGCGTGAGCACTAAAGCGGAGGGGAAGCCAAGACGCAGGTGTCGTATCCACAAATCCAATATGCGTGCTTTCGTGTCAGTTTTGGATATTCAGTTGCCGCAGCTACTGGGTACTTCGTATTCAATAAACCCGTCGGTGCGTTCTTGCCACGTGAAGCAATAAGTTATTGTCAAGCTTGCTGACCAAGTAAGGAAGGTCAGCAGAACCAACTTAAAACGCAGCTTGCCTGCCAGATATAAGAACCCAGTGAATTGGGCAAGCGATGACAATCCATGATGCGACAACAGTGGATGGATGTGAACCATCAGCTAGGCTTTTGCATCCGCAGACTCTAGAAGCCGCTTACAGACTCGGCATCGACTACCACGACAAAGGCAATATATTGGCCGCAGAAAGCCACCTATTCCGTGCATCCAAAGGCTACGAGGAAACATGCGGCCTACATGACTCCAAAACACTCGATGCGCTGGAATACCTTGGCATCACATATCGAAAGCTGGTCAAGCTCAATGAAGCTGAAGCGACACATAAGCGCGTCGTTGAGGCTCGAACTGCCATGTCAGGTCCAGACCACACAACAACTCTGGTTGCGTGGAATAGACTTGCAATGGTATATCGTGCCCAAGGAAAACTTGACGAGGCCGAGGAAATTTACCGAAGAGTATGGGAAACCTTAGACAAAACTTTGGGTTCAAATGATGAAGCAACACTGCGAGCCTCTATATCATTAGGCAATATTGCGTTCAACCGAAAGGAATTCACTCAAGCGGGCGAGATGTACGCGTCTGCGCTGAGCCGGTATGAGTCTGTACTTGGGCCCGATCATCAATCTACACAGCAGGTCGCTAGCAATCTGGCAGCCGTGCGCATTCATCAAAAAAGATACTCCGAAGCGGAGACCATACTCCTCACAATTGTGCGTCAGATTACGAAAAGTCAGGGATCGAACTCCGTGAGACTGTTACCACCCTGGCTCAATTTATCGTGTGCCTACGATGGTCAAGAAAAATACGACGAAGCACAGAACACCCTCTCCTCAGTCCTCAGCTCCTATGAGGAAGTATATGGGCCAAGCCATTCAAAAACTCTAGGTATCATACAGCGCAAGGCGATCGCACTGGCCAAACAGGAAAAGCTCACCGAGGCAATCGAGATCATTCAAAAAGCCATTGACTTATCGTCAAATGTTGATGGCTACCCGGACGATGCGCAAATTCAGTTAATGCTATCCCTGGCTCACATATTTGACCAGCAAGGCAGATTTCCTGAAGCTCAGCGAATCCACCATCAGTTGTCGGAGGCATATGAGAACAGATTTGGGGAAAATCATGACTGGACCATCAGGTCACTACAAAATGAGGCAGAGATGCTTTTCAAGCAGGAAAAGTATGTAGAGGCAGAGCTGGCCTTCCAAAATACAACAGAAAGATGTAAGAAGGCTTTCGGTGATGAGGACGAGCGCACCCTCTGGAGCCTGATGGGTCAATGCCACGCCGCTTGTGGAAGCAAAAAGGTCGCAAATGCTGAAGGTGATATTTGGCTGCTATTTTCAAAATGCGACGAGCTTCCATCACTTCAAAATGGCAGAGCAATCCTGGTTTTCCAACAGCTGAGCAAAAACTGCGTGACCAAGCGCAAATTCAAGGAGGCAGAAGCCTTGATGGCCAAAGGATATGAGATATGTCTCAAAAATTTCGACCGCGGACACCCTGTCACCATTTCTTATGGTTTGCAAGTGGACAAAGTGCGACGACAACTTTGGCAGCATGAAAAAGGTCATCCCGTCGACATCTCAATATTTCCGAACACGCAAGACCGCACGCCTGATGGAATAATTGATATCCTCGAATTCACGACTGCGCTAAGTGTGAAACCAGCAGACGAATCTGCGCTGCTTCCCTCTCGATCACTCGCTAATCTAGCTCTATCCTATGGGGAGAAATGGGAAGAAAGTCGCGATCCGCGGTATTTGGATATCGGGATCGACAAATTTGAGACGGCCATTCTAGTGGGAAATGAGGACGATGAAAAGCGGCCCTTGTGGCTTGATAACCTTGGAAGGTTCTACAGGAACAGATTCCAGGCGCGGAATGGGCTAGATGATCTTCGAAAGGCAATTGAAGCCAAAGAAAAAGCCCTTAGCCTACAGGATGAGGCTAGTCCAGACCGTCCAAAAGATCTGAGTACACTATCTGTGTGGATTATCGACCTTTATGAGCGTGATTCGGCACTGGAATTACTAGACAGGGGAATCAAATTAGGTGAAGAAGTCCTATCTTTGACGACGCCCGATGATCCGAGGCGGGCAACATACCTGAATCGTCAGGGCATGGCATTTTTGCTCCGCCATGAGCTGAATGGGACAGTTCTGGATCTTGACCGATCGTTCGAATTGGTAGAAGCAGCGATGAACTTGACTCCAAAGACTGAGTCTCAATGGAAACTACTCTGCTCTGCATATGCAGACCTTTTCAGACATCGATTCAAACTCAATGGAAAGATTGAGGATCTAGAGGAGGCAGTCAGTCGAATCCGAGATGCCATTCATGGAGAGCCTGAAGAGAATCATATCTTGTTGGAGTCATTGGCACGTCAGCTGGGACATCGATACATGACCCTAGGAAGGATCGAGGATCTTGACGAAGCTATCAGGGCAGCTGAGAGAGCAGTAAAGCTAGGGGATCAAGACCAAGAAAGCAGGTACCAAGCAGACGGTCTAATGAGATTGGGGTATCTCTTGTTGGATCGTTTTGAGGCAAAAGGACACCAAGAGGATCTTGACCGTGCCATCATGCACCTTGAGCAAGCGCGCAATACTCCGAAGACAAACTCAAATGCACAAGCAAGATGCTTAAGCGGTCTAGCTGGTGCATTCAGATCCCGCTGGAAGCGCACGGGAGATAAAGATAGCATCGAAGCAGCCATCGATCATGAGAGACTTGCACTAAAACTTATTCCAGACAAAGACGTCGGAAATTTAGACGTGATGAACAATTTGGCGAACAATCTGATTGATAGATTCAAGGATACAAAGAACCCCAGTGACATGGAAGAGGTTATCAACCTCCAGAAGATGGTATTGTCTCTCCGGCCGTCTACCCACATGCATTATCCAGGAAGCCTCAACAATCTTGCCAATGCTCTCGAGGCACGGTTCACCGCATCCAGAGATATTGAAGATTTGAACTTGTCAATTGAAACTTCCGAAAAGGCGGTCTCGTTCATGCACGCTAACGACCCGAGTCGCGCTGGTTACTCTTTCAATCTAGGTGCCAGGTATTACACCAGATACTCGGAGAAAAATGAAGAAAAAGACCTTGTTTCCTCCGTGAGTCACCATTTGAATGGTTGGCGAGTCATTAATGGACTACCGTTCGACCGGGTGCTAGCTGGCTCTCAAGCAGTCTACAGACTGAGAGATCTGGGACGATTCGACGAAGCCACAACAATAGCAATGGAAGTTGTGGATTTTCTTCCTTGGGTGACAACAAGATCACTCCAAATCACCGATCAACAATATGTTGTGCGCGAGTTTTCTGGGATTGCTGGAAATGCTTGTTCTCTGCTTCTGCGGGCAGGTCGATTGCAAGATGCTTTGGGGTATCTGGAGAAAGGACGAACGGTCATCCTGGATTTGATGATGAGTAGTCGAACGGATCTTACTGAACTTGAGTCCGTATCTTCAGAGCTTGCAGCCCGATTCCGAGAGCTGCAGGATGAAATCAATCAAACATTCAATACCAAGGGCATGAGCCCCAGTGGGACGGAAGGTCTTCTTCAAAAACGCCTTGCATCTGTATCTCAGTTCAATGAGTGCGTGGAAGTCATCCGATCGCTACCTGGACAATCACAGTTTCTCCATGGACCAGATTTTGAGACTATCAGGTCTGCGGCGAAGGGAGGATTTGTCATTATTGTCAATATCACCACCACTCGCAGTGATGCCATCATCATCTCCGACGAGGAAATAGACAGCCTGGAGCTCCCCGATTTATCACGCTCTCGGACAAATGAATGGCTGGAGAAAAATCTCACTCGAAAGGCCAAGGATCGGGCAGGTCGAAAAAGACAAAATGAAGAGTACACCAATCTCCTCCATTGGCTCTGGGTATCCGGCGTGAAGCCCATCTTTGACAGGATCAAATTACATCCCCAGTCTTCAACGGTAGCTGGTACACTACCCAGAGTTTGTTGGATAGGCAGTGGAGTGGCCAGCATGCTTCCATTCCATGCAGCCTGCGACCGCACGTCCGACTTGGTAGAGAGCACATTCTCGTATGCCATTTCTTCATACTCACCCTCTATCAAGACTCTGTTCCAAGTCAGAGCCAAATTAAACGACGGTGCACTCGGTCCCAATCCCAGCCTGCTCATGGTCGGAATGCCGACCACACGTGGTCATGCGCCGCTCTCCGGTGTTGAGGATGAGATAGAAGAGATTACAGAGGTAGTTGAGCCCTCTTTTTCTGTGAAGAGTCTTTTCCACCCGCAGCCGGCCACCGTGCTATCTCATCTGGCATCTTACGATATGGTTCACTTCGCGTGCCACGCGCTATCCGATAGTAAAAACCCGCTTAATGGCCACCTGTTACTCGAGTCTGAAGGCGCGGAACGCTCTGAATTCGAAAATTGTGGAGCGCTGACGGTTGAAACGATCGTCAAAATGGATCTGAAACGAGCTCGTATTGCGTACTTATCTGCATGTTCGACTGCAGAAAACAGGGCAACCAAGCTTCTTGATGAGGCGATTCATCTTGTTAGTGGATTCCAGGTTGCTGGATTTGCCCATGTTTTGGGTACTATGTGGCCGGCGCCGGACTTGGTTAGTCGTGACGTTGCTGTTGGTTTCTATCAGAATCTTGCTGCGCTTTTGGTAAAACCAGGTGTTGACAATGGCCGCGCTGTAGCGGAAGCGTTTCATTTAGCTGTTAAAGAGGTTCGGTCTGAATTTGAGGACCAGCCTCTCTTTTGGGCACAATTCGTACACTTTGGGGGTTGAGATTTTGAGATTGCTACGACTGAGCCATGTCTAACCATGTATAATCTCAGGCTGGGTACTTAGTCCGTAGACTAGTATTTATTCACTAGCCGAGAGGAAGATTTTCGGAAAAGAGACTACGAGATGATTGGAGGCTCTCATGATCCAGCTTATCGACACGTATATGCAGCTAAAGGAACCTTGGAACTCGAGGGCAAGAAAGGAACATACTTCTACGATTCTGATTATCTTGAACATAATTTCTTATCTCAAACAGAATCGACGGCTTAGACCATGACTTTTACATATTCTCGGGCTTAAAATGTGTGGGAATGAGAAAATGGAAAGAAAAGGCTCTTATCAATGATCATCGCTTAACTGTTCATGTCTGACGGGGATATAATGTAGATAATGCTGCTGAGTCTTTGTCATTTGATCATCCTACTTGGGTTTCCAAGTGGGCCCGGGTTTGCAGAAGTTGAAGCAAAGTACAGGGAGATCATCATGGCTCAGCAAAATTAGACTTCTCATCTCACTAACTAAATTGAAACTGAAAAATGGCCGAGCACTATCGAAGCCAATTCCTATTGGTTGAACTCTGCGTAAGCGGCTCGCCTGGACATCAACTGAGCTAGAAATTCAGCATTAAAAACCACCGAAACTCAGGGGATTTCCTGAAGTATCTCTATCTAGAATCTAGGTCGTACCCGGAATATAATCAAAGGCTCAACTACCCCGGAAATATTGAGCCCGGGCGAAAGTAATTGAGGCTACAGTTGGCGGAAGAATAGAAGCCGGGGGCAATTTGGGGCCAAGGCTAATCATGGCTTAGCGGGGCTGTGCCGGTACTCCATTTTGAATCGAAAGGATTGGGGGGGAATGTACCTCTATGATTCGGATTGACTTGGGCATAGAACCTAAGCCCGTGGCCTAAGTAAGATCTAGGGCTCAGCCAACTGCAAACCCGGGTGCAAAGAGAGTTATAAGCTTTCTGGTTCGCATGGCTCAGCGGCGGTTGCCGTATGTGTACATGAAACCAGAAAATGGGAGGGGACGCACTGCTACTATTATGATTGGTTTGGATATTGGATACAGAGCCTAGACTCGTAGCCTGAGCACAGTAGATGAACTAGCGTCGGCAGCGTGGTCAGACTGAAAGTACGGAGTAGTCAGGCACAGATGGTACTTTTGTAACCAGTCAGATTCAAGAATAGCTTAGTGCCATCACTGCTTATTTATGGGGCCGTTTATGCCGCACTTCTCACTCGCATATAAATTTTCTGCATGACAACATTGACTTCAAGTACATGGTGCCTTCCTGATATAATTATAAACATGGCCTTGAATCACAGCAGCTACCGGATCGGCTGGATATGCGCCTTGCCTATCGAAATGGCCGCAGCGAGATGCCTGTTAGATGAATCTCACCCCGATCTCGAACAACCCCGCACCGATACGAACAGCTACGCACTTGGGAGTATCAATTCACATAATGTTGTGATCGCGTGTCTTCCTTCCGGGGTATATGGTACCACCTCCGCGGCTATCGTCGCAAAACAGATGATCACGACGTTCCCTAATCTTTCTTTCGGGCTGATGGTGGGAATTGGAGGCGGCGTTCCTCCCATCTCACGATCGACGCCAGATATTCGTCTGGGAGACATTGTTGTTGGCATCCCCAGCGGTTCATTTGGAGGTGTCGTCGCATATGACTACGGCAAGACAATCGCGGACGGAGATTTCCTGCCGACAGGCTCGCTGAATCACCCTCCTTTTAGCGTTCTCACGGCAGTCAGTAACCTCCGTGCGTCACATCTTGTTGACAAGGGGCTTGTCGGAGGGATAATCGACAGTGCAGTTGCTCAGTATCCAAATTTTAAGTCACCGGGCCCTGAGTACGATATTCTTCATGACAACTGTACCAATCCAGATTTGCCTATCAATGAAGCGCCCATTGTGAAGCGTGCAGCACGCCCGTCTGATCTTCCACAAATACATTATGGAACGATCGCTTCCGGAAACCGACTTATAAAACACGGGAAAACTAGAGACCAATTGGCCGCTAAGCATGACATTCTTTGCGTCGAAATGGAAGCTGCAGGGCTGATGGATCTCGATAACTTCCCATGCTTGGCTATTCGAGGGATCTGTGATTACGCCGACGAATTTAAGGCCAAGGAGTGGCAGCCGTATGCTGCGATTGTCGCTGCAGCCTATGCAAAGGAGCTACTGGGCATCATTCCCAAAGCCCATGTCGACTTGACAGTCGCTTCGACCGTTTCGACAGAAACTTTAGTTGCCACTTGTGCTCCTCCTCTACCTTCTGAAATCTTGCACCATATTTTCCCCGTGGAAAAGAACTTTATTGGTAGCCTCATAACTGATACGTTGTCCCCACGACAAAATTTCTACTCCTTGCCGACTTCCCCGTCTACTACCCAGCTCGCTGTGATTCACCAATCAGTCCCACACACCATCAATCTTTCCGTCATCGGATACACGACCTTTCTCTCCAACAAATCTGCAAAGGGAGATCATGACTCCGAAGGCGACCATTCCATCACAGTCGACCGCTCCAGCTCATGCACGCTAAACAATTCAAATGACTGGTTCGAAGCAATGAGCTCCAAGAGAAAAACACGACAGTGGGTTGAAAAGCAAATCGAACGTTCAAATGAGCAGATATACTTAGTTGTCGGATTCCGGAGCATGTGGCATCGAGACATAGACAGCTCGTTCACATCCAGCGAGCAGAGCGATACTAATGCTCTACCCTGCATTGGTGAGGCGGTTTATGCCGTGCAGTATCGAAAGCTCAAGTTCAAATGGTACCGCAGAAAGGATATAGATGCGGCTAGTCTGCAGAAGGGGAATTGCTGGCAAAGCTTGTATACTTCTCGTGGTGATGATGATGAAGACGATGAGGCGGAGGATTATTTGGAGGTCACTTTGGGTGATGATGTTGAAGCATCTTGATGAACATACGGCCCATCTTGAGCAATGCCTACCTAGATCATATCCTTGGAAATCGTTGATCGTATATGTATAGAAAATTCTGGCAGATCAAGGTTTAGTGATGATCATCACCCGGGGCCTAATGGATATATTTTCATGTCAACACTAGAATGTGGGTCAGGATCAGCAGCATGGAGCCTCACCAAACACAACCTTGGAAATAGCATGAATAGCTAGCTCATTCAAAAGCACAATCCGGAACCTTGGAGCAGGAGTCACTTTAGTCATTGTATTTTACAATTATTTTCCGATCGAGAAGCCGCCTGGGCACCTGGGCATTCAACATGCAACACTAATTGATGACAAAACGCCGTTAGTGGAGCCATCGGGGGAATTCTTGGCATCTTCCCGCCTCCCTAACCAACCCGACAGTCTTCGAGTTTGAAAGAAGGCCTTCAACGCACATCAAAACAAGGGGGGTTTAATTGATTGATTCATGAAATTATACCTCAGCGCACCACAAGCTGCACTTTGGAGGTGATACCACAGCAGTAACCGACCTAACAAAAGGTAAATCACTTGCGGGTGGACCTTGCCATATCCGAATCCATGTTAACCCGAACCCAGCAGTGCTAGCCAAATAAATCCACATCTCCATGGCACAAAAAGGCACACCAAATTCTAAGGCCCTCGGCCGGCCTTCAGGGGTAAGTCTATCTTCGCCCGAAGCCATCAAGCCACAGAGCCTGTGGCACTGTGGCGGGGTCCCAATACGACAGAGACTAATATAGATTCAAGTCCATTAACGCACCTATTGCGGCTTTCACTATGGCTGTTCTACTTTGCACGTATTGTTTTAGCTCTATTCGTACTGCAAGGCAGGATGCTCAGGCTCAGACACCGGCTACATCGAAGCAGCGGGTATCACGGGTAGATAAGGATGCATCATGGGTTCAGCAGGCTCTTGAGGAGAGTCAGATGGATAAAGGTGGGAAGAGGTGATCTTTAAAGGGTACGACATTGATTTTTGGTTAATGAAGGTACTTTTGTATATTATTCTTATGTATGGTCAAACTGTGGCGTTGCAGACCTGGCCTTGAGCCAATCAGGATGTCCCAGGATAACTCCCTCCCTTTTTTTGGTTTCAATTTCCGCTTTCACCCAGGCACCCGACTTAGCTGAGCCATAATTATTGCCTGAGGTCCCCTCCTTGTTGTTGGTTTCGATTTAAAAACGTTGTATCGTCCTTTCATAATTCCATGTCACAGCTGAGACAGTATTTATGCATTAGCTTCTGACGTCCCCTCTATGCTTTTGATTCCAGTTTACCATGTACATTCAGACCATCCAGGATGGCCCAAGAGCATTGCATCTGCATTTCTAGTATCATCTCCTATATGCCGTCATAGACGCTAAGCCATAATTGGAGCGTTAGATCTCCCAGGCAAAGGTTCTTTAAATTTGACTTCCCGCATGGGTGTACGGATTGGCAAGTCCAATAGTGAGTTACAAGACTTTTAGAGTGGACTGTTGCTTCCGTGGATCGACATCTTGTGCCAGATTGATGACACAAGACGCATTATATACAACTTCTTTTATTTAGAGTCGTGAGACAGTTGGTCACATCATATTTACGTGGGTTTTAATCTTTTCAATAGTTGTAATAATATGTGAAATTGAATGTAATATAACAGAGTCGATAAGCGACAACAAAACAAAACTTCATCTTCGTGATTGATCAGAATTTTCAGTGTATTTGTGATCATGCCCCAGGAGTCTAAGTGTATGACAACCTGGTTCAATATTGATAAAAAATCATCATAAGAATCGTGAAGAGAAGTGTGGGAAGGCAGTCATATGTAATAGGAGCAATATGATAGACCATTCCAATACAATCATGTAGTATAGCGTGTATCAAGTCAACAGAAATAGACGTGATGATTTTCGGGTCTTCAAACGGAGGTTCGACAACGTGTTTTGCTGGGTTCCTGTTGGGGGTTAGAACTGGCGTTGAATGGTGTTGGCTTCGCATAAGTAGCCGATCAATATACAGATGTGTTGCAGCAATGTCAATTGCGGCCCTGGAATTCAAGCATCAAAATCCCAGGTCGCTTGTTGCTGGTGTCAAGTGTGTGAAAGAAGGAGGAAAAACGAAGCGAAGAAAATTATGGGTAGCAATTAGTCACGTGTTGATTATCTTATCTTAGCGTGGACCCACTTCTACACCAGTTGACGGTCAGGTTCAGGTTAGGTTGGGGAAATGATATACCTCGCTATTTTATTGTATTGGGTACTTGTGTCTATGTATTACCTGCTGGGTGCATCGAGATTATTGTAATTGGGTAGATGATAGATAATGGGACTACGATCGGAATGTTTTGAAGCTATCCAGATTTTATCTACCATCACTGGGTTCTAGGCTTATATATGCCAAGAACATCAAATAACTCGGTATTTATTTTTAGCCAGTTCACTCACTTCAATTCCAAGCGCGATGAATCTAGAGCAGTCGTTGCCTGGTGCACTTCACTGTTTTGGTGGAGATTCCTTCTTTACATACCATGGTGACTGGATGGGGCAATAGGAAGGATGAAAACAAGTTGATTAGAATGGTGCATGCCGCTACTCCACTAGTAAGTGAGCAGTATCCCCGAATAATGCGTCTTTGATGGCGCTAAACTGTGGATTGCGGGGTTTCAAAACCAATACGGCAAACCGTCGCTTCAGCCCCAACAACCGATTCGTAATGAACATCACACCACGTTGAAAACTTCGGCAATATTCGCGTCGTTGAGGTCAACTTCTCGCTAGCATTGGTGCTACTTGATGTTGCACTGTGCGAAGTTTCCCCGGCGCCATGATATATCACACCAGTTTCACCGAGCTTCGGACCGAGAGGAACCTAATTCGGACATACTTTCTGTACCCATATTTTTCCCCATGGGGAACCTGCACAGTCCTTCTACATTTAAAAGACATGTTTCCAATGCCAGAATGAAAGAAATCATCAAGCCAGATATCGGCTCTTCATCACTACCTTCGTCGTCATGGATCCTACTCTTCCAAAGGAGACCCTCGAGGCCGAGAAAAAAGCTTCAAGTCACATCGAAGTCGCCGAAGAATGTGAAATGAAGCAAAACATACACCAAGAGCCAGAAATCACAGCAAAAGAGCAATGGAGCAAGCTTTGGGCGGCCATCAAAGCCAACCGACGATTCTGCTGGTGGACTCTCTACACCATGCTTCTGACTTTCGGTTACGGCTATGACTCAGGCCTCTCGGGAACCGCCATTGCTTTTCCCGCATTTCGCCAATACTATGGACAGTATTACACCGATGGCAAAGAATGGGTTATTCCCGCTTTGTGGCAGTCCCTCTGGAACGCTGCGTCGACTATTGGCCAAGTCTTTGGCGGATACGCTGCTGGTCAATTCGCAGATGTACTTGGTCGCAAGAAGCTGTTGTTCGCTGCAGTTTTTATCTCTCTGTGCTCATCCTTCGCGTTGGTTTTCGCACCCAGCCTGCCAGTTCTTTTCGTGTCGAAGCTTCTCCTTGGTCTCGCGGTAGGACTATCAACGGTCCTTCCACCGCTTTACGTGACAGAGAATGCACCAACAAATCTGCGCAGTACGGCCTCATCCCTCACCAACGTCATTATTGTCTTTGGCTTTTTCTGTTCGTCGATGACAGGCTATGGAGCTTCTAGTATTGCCGGCAACTGGTCTTTCAGACTCGCTTTTCTTATGACCTTCGTCATTCCTGCGATCTACCTCTGCGGTCTTCCTTTCCTTCCTGAAAGCCCGGTGTGGTATATGAAGAAAGGCCGCGATGCTGACGCGCGCAAGGCCATCCTCCGGCTATATGGCCCTGATGCTGATGTTGAAAGCTACATCCACAACATCAAGCTCGAGCTAAGACAACTCGAGAACGAGGAAACCGCGGGTGGACAAACAAGCTGGAAAAGCATATTCTCCAAAGAGCACCGATCTCGCACCTTTGTCGCAGTTCTTGGTCTTCAATCCCAGAACTTCAGTGGTGGTTACTTCGCCAATACCTATCAAACCTACTACTTCGAATTGATCGGTCAAACCAATTCCTTCCAATTGACAGCAATCTCATCCACCCTCCAACTTGTCTCCAATATCTTTGCGGTATTCTTATCCGACGTAATCCCCCGTCGCAAGGGTCTGATCGGCGGTGGCACGTTTCTCATGCTTTGGTCTGTTATAATTGCCGGCGTATCAATCGCGCCGACTTCCAATACCTCGGCCAACATTGCGCTGCTCGCTTTCATGATTACATGGTCGATGCTTTATACCGCAACTGTTGGATGCTACGGGTGGGCTGTCGCCCAGGAGACAGCTGCGCAGGCTACACGTCCTAAGACCATTGCGTTTGTGCTTGTCTGTCAGCAGCTTACGGCGCTGCTACTCTCCTCTGTCTTCCCTTACTTCATCAATCCTAATGAGTTGAACTGGGGTGGTAGAGTCATGTTTTTATTCGTCGGTGCAGAGCTGTTCATCATGGCTGGACTTTACTTCTTCCAGCCCGAGACGAAGAACAGGTCATACCCGGATATTGATGCGCTCTACGCTAATAACGTTCCTCCGCGCAAATTCAAGGAATTTGTCATTGTGGATGGCCAGGCCGTAAAGAGCGCGAATACTAGCAACTTCATGGGTCGGGTTCTTCGGAGAAAACAGTTGAGTGTATAAGGCAATGTTGCATATTTAGGAATGAGAGAACATTTCGGACACATGGTCCCGCATATCATATACAGCGTGCAGGTCTGACGCTTATTGTCACGTAAATCATTCTGCAAAATCATGGTGAGACGAATGGATCTTGTCCTCAGAGCTTTCAGCCTGAGCAAGTCCCCGAAGAGCCTCCTCGGCCATTTTCTCGCGTTCCTCCTCCGTCGCATCGTACCAGTGAACGGCAACATGAGCATCATCACCAAACAAAGCACCAATTTCCTCGAGAGCTCGTCCCTTCGTTTCAGGGAAGAAAAGATAGATTACCCCAATATAGAACAGGGACGGGACAATCAGGACCAAGTAGAACTTCCAGCCAATCTTGGCTAGACCCACAGGCGCTGCTACCAGAGTAATCTCTGATGCAAGGTAGAAGAATGCAATACCCAACGCAACGCCTTGAGTTCGCAGGTGATTTGGGAATATCTCAGAGATGTAGATGTATTGCGTCGCATCCATGAAGAAACACCACCAGAAGCAATAGAAGAAGACGAAGAAGACAGCAGCGTGCAGCCCGGCTGTGTTATCTGTACCAAGATATTGGGCACAGAGCGCACACAAGAAGACCAAGCAGCCAACACAGCCAATGGAACCAATCAGCAGGAATTTCCGGCGTCCATACCGGTCGACGTAGAACGCTGTCCACGTATTCCCAATAAGGGTGAAACTGGCCCAGCACGCATAAAGCAAAAGCGGCACCGGATCCTCGAATCCAATACTCTCATAGATCAAAACACCATAATTCGTAATGATGAAAATACCCAGAAACTGATCCCCCCACATCAACGCACACGCCACGAACGCCCGTCGCCGATTGGCAGGAGTCCTCAAGATCTCAAACCACCTCGTCTGAATAGACCGATCAAGCTCGAACTGCTTCTCAATCAAAAAGAACTCCTGTCTCGCGTTAATGATATCCCGCTGTAAAC
This sequence comes from Penicillium tannophilum, assembly GCA_028829675.1. Lineage (NCBI taxonomy): Eukaryota > Fungi > Ascomycota > Eurotiomycetes > Eurotiales > Aspergillaceae > Penicillium > Penicillium tannophilum. Next base: position 2,005,346 of record JAQKAK010000008.1, read on the forward strand.
GCGTAACAACAGACAGCGCTTTCTCCCGATATCCCTGCTGCAACAACCACCTCGGCGACTCAGGAACGAACGGACTCCCGACCAGCACAATAAGCGGGAAAAGAACCTGAACAGCCAAAGGAAATCTCCAAGAAAACTGAACCGCTGAATCGCTCTCACTAATATGATAACACGCATACCCAAGCCAAGCCGCAATCGAATACCCCACCGCATACATAATCCCCGTAATAGCAACCATCGCACCCCTCGTCTCGGCAGTCGCGATCTCAGCTTGGTAAGTCGGTACAATACAAGCCAGCGTACCTGATCCAATTCCCGCAACCAGACGCGCAACGATGAACATCGCGATATCGACCGTGCCTGCGCACAATGCACCGCCAATGATCAGAACCACGAGTCCAAATTGCATGGTCCATTTTCGTCCGAAGTAGTCGCCGGCCCAGGCTTGGAATATACAACCTATGATCGCGCCGGCGGAATTCACGCCGTTTAGAGCACCGATTATGTTCGTTGTGTGATCATATCCTTGTGTGCCTTGTGGGGCTAGTTTGAAGTATTTGTAGAAGTTTGGTTGGCCGACTGTTGTGCCTATTATTGCTAGGCCGTAGGCGCTGGATATTGTGCCAATCGCCACGTATGTGACTATCCAGAAACTGTAGGTGTTTATATCGAATTTGTTGGGCATGATGGCTGAGGGGGTTTGAAACGATTGACATGGGGGAAGGTGGGGGATACGCCCAAATAGTAGGAATTACCGTCAACGAAGATCGACATGTATAATTACCTTGATTGTTGTTGTTATCCGGTGGTTGGATTACTGTTGCCGGTGGAATAGTATACTAAGCTTCGGTATTGATTTAAACTTTGGTCTGGGGTATTGGGGTTGATGCGGGGAAGACCATCAATGACTTCATTCTTTGCCTCGGTTTATTGAATTGTTCCCTCTTGTTCGGCAATATTTTATCACTAGTCGGCTGTATGCATCTTGATTTATTCGTGATGTGATAGGGTTGAAGGTCAGGCTGCAGTCAGGGGAGGAGTCAAGCATCTCAATCAAGAGCTTTCTCATCTTACTACCCATTTATCTATCCCCTCATGTCAGTACACTCTATGTTTCACCTGTCTTTTGTTTCCAAGCAGCGGAATTTTTCTTCTTTTTCAATCAGCTACTTAAAATGTATTTGTCATTTCATCTTCTCATTGCGTCTTGATTCTCATTCAGAAAGATGATCTGCACCACTACCAATATCCACAAGCCAGCTCAACAATATCAGACACAGCAGCTTCTTAGACATTTCTCCGCAGGACACTCCGATTCAAATGCTTTGAAGAGGAAGACGGAATACCAGCAAGGTGAAGCGTCAGCTCCAAGTCACCACAAAGGCTCCGCAGAACATGAGACACCCCCGCTTCACCAGCAATAGCAAGTCCATAGACATACGGCCGACCAATAAGAACCATCTTCGCTCCAAGTGCTAACGCTCTAGCAATATCAGCCCCAGTCCTCACCCCAGAATCAAAGATGACTTCCAGTCGATCCCCAACAGCATCCACAATCTCAGGAAGAACGTCAAGAGAACCGACCCCTCCATCCTGCTGACGACCTCCATGATTGGAAACCACAATACCCTGCACACCAGCTTCCACAGCCTGTTCCGCATCCCGAACACTCTGGATTCCCTTCAAAACAATCGGTCCATCCCAATTATCTTGGAGAAACTTCAAATCTTCCCACGAATGACTGGTACCCGGGAATATTATGTGCGCCCACTCCGCTGCAGCGGTACCCCTATCATCCTCCACATCCTTCCCATGCCGTTCCCGAAATTGGCGCCGAAAGACTGGATCAGAGAATCCCAGCTCGACACCAATATTATCTGGACGCAGGAAAGGATTAAATGCATTCGTGAGGTCTGACGGACGCCAGCCAAGGATGTATGTGTCGAGTGTCACCACAAGCACACTGTACCCCGTCTCCTTAGCTCTTTTCAGAAGACTGATGGTAATATCATTATTTTCATTCGATGGCCAATATAGCTGGAACCACCGTGCGCCCGTGGAATTAGCAGTCGCAACATCTTCAATGCTAGTCGATGAAGCCGAGCTAAGGATGTATGGAATCTTTTGCTTGAATGCCGCTGTGGCAGCTGCAATTTCCGCGTCGCGGTGGAAGATGTGTTGTACACCCACTGGTGCGATAGCGATGGGGTATTCGTACTCCTGGCCGAACAGGCTTGTTTTAAGATCAGGGAAGTCCGCTTTCACTAATCGACTTGGAACGATGGACCATTTGCGGAATGCCGCTCGGTTGTTGTCGTCTGTCTCGCGAATACCGGCTGAGCCCCAAACATAGCCGAAGCTTTCAGCTGGCAGGATTTCTTTGGCTGCTTCTTCCCATTCAAGAGGGTTAAAGCTGATGGGCGGTTTTATATTCTGCAGCCCGTTCGCATATACTTCATTTTCGTATGTGTGGGGCTGGAATGTCGACATTGTATGGGATTGAAGATATGTGTTTCTATATCTAGGGGGCTGGAGGTATTTTACTCTTGAATTCAAGTAGTACTTGGACAGGTCATGTCTCAGGCAGTGTTATCTAATCCCGTACTCGTCCGAGAAAGCGGGCCGAGAAACTGCCGTCGATCCCGGATTATGGCGTCAATGATACCACCTAGACGTCATAGCGTTCCTGAGTCCTGCCCTGGAAAACAAGATATCTAGGCACGGAATTTTCGAATATGGTTACAAACAGAAGTGCTCAGAATCTTCAATGTTGACCGAATTCATCTATACATTCATTAGCGAAATTGCTTCCGCCTTGCCACTTAGAACTGAATAACATTTGTGAAATTAGCAGCACGAGCCCGGCACGGTAGCTTATATTTCTTGTTCTTAATATTATCTTTGGGTACCTGAATTGGGATTTATCGTTCATCTAGCTTGATTCGTACAAGTGGCTTCTTCGGATGGAGAGTTCTCCTACCCAAGACTCGACGTTCTTTCGAGTGAGTTTGCCGTGCAAGTATTGAAGGGATGATCCATTAGACAAGACACAATTGTTCGTCTTTACTTCGAGAATTCCAGATGGACCGCCGTGGCCATACTAGATGTTGCGGCCGTCGCGCGACGAAGGGTGATCTCTTATCGCTCTCACCTTGCTTATTACCCTGTCTATTGCATACTCAACCTTCTCAATCTACTAGCTGCACAAATTTAATGTCGGTTCCCACCGCTAAGTCGCTTCCGCCATAATTGACAGGTACGATCATGTTAATGAGGTTTAGATAGTATAGGTTTATTTTCTATCTTTATTGAATCATTAGCGGTCTTATAATGATTAGCGAGAAGCTTTTATATAGTAAACCACTTAACGACTTTCCTAACTTGAGAGATATGTCTAATCTAGTACCCTAGTAGCTTAGTAATTTCGTGGGATACTATATTATAATCTAGAAAAGGTTAGCTTCTATGTAGTCAGCCTACTATAGCTAGATCTTGGTAGGATCCGCGGGTTGAATCATACTTCCGGCCGAGAAAAAGCAGGTAATTATAGTGGAGGTGCTGAATTTTCAAAGTCAATTGTCAATTGCCGTGAGACAAGACCATGCAGGTGTTTTCTTTTCCACGCTAAAGTGAGACAAGAGACCCTTACTGACAGCGGTTCGATAAAATCCGACCAGTTAAAAAGACTCCTGCGGTCCACGTGCTGCGTGAGTTTCCACTTGAAGCGTCGTTTGCCCCACGTGGGGAACCAACCTAAGCTTTATTAGATGTCAGGGTCCAGGAACCAAACCGCCATTCGTTCCAATGGCCGCAAATTGCCATACAAAATGCATTATTACCGAACGGGAGATGAATGCGAGGATCGGACAAAAGGTACATAAGGAAAAGGAACCTTCCAATTACTATTCAGTATTCTAGCTCGCTTTTTGTCGACTTTGCAGCGGTAGTCTATAATTCATCACCACGATGGGCCGCTTCGCAACCCTTTCATCTACGGCTTTAACAGCCTTCGCTCTTTTCTCCACGACTGAGGCCGCCTGCTCTTCGAAGAAGAATGACACTTGCCCCATGCAGGTGCGTTCTGCCTATGCCGGACCTGAAGGCATGGTAGTCAGCTGGAACACTTACTCCCGGCTGTCCGATCCCTTCATCCGATATGGCAAAAGCCCACATCACATGGACAAGGTGGCTGCCTCAGATGTCTCCGTCACCTATCCAACCTCGACTACGTATAACAACCATGTGTCTATCAAGGACCTTGAGCCTAACACCGTCTACTACTATGTGCCAGTGGACGGCAAAGAGCAAACTCCTTTTACATTCAAGACTAGCCGCATAGCAGGTGACAAGTCGCCCTACTCCATTGCGGTCGTTGTCGATCTGGGTTTGATTGGGCCGGATGGCCTGACAACTCATGTCGGCACCGGTGCTGCTAACCCTCTTAAGCCGGGTGACAATAATACCATCCAGTCGTTAGAGGCTCAGGGTGCCGAGACTGAGTTTTTGTGGCATCGTAAGTCTGTGTGATGACTTCTCTGTGCTCAATTTCTGACGAATATTATTTTATTTTAGCTGGTGACATTGCCTACGCCGACTACTGGTTGAAGGAGGAGATTCAGGGATTCCTCCCTAACACTACCATCGAGGGTGGAGCTAAGGTCTACGAGTCGTTGTTGAACCAGTTTTACGATGAGATGACGGCGGTTACCGGTGTCAAGCCGTATATGGTTGGTCCTGGAAACCACGAAGCGAACTGTACAAACTACCCCCTCTCCCCCCTCTAACTTTTTATCTTGAGAGTCTTCTTCCGCTACTGGAGTTGAACGAGTTGATTCAATGATGCTAACTCCACTCTACGTGTAGGCGATAACGGCGGCACCACTGATAAAGTCCACGGCATCAAATACACGTGTCGATTTGCCTGCCAGGACAAACTAATTTCACTGGTTTCATCAACCACTTCCGCATGCCAAGCACCCAATCTGGTGGCCTTGGAAACTTCTGGTACTCTTTCGACTACGGAATGGTGCACTACGTCCAGCTGGACACCGAGACCGACCTCGGTCATGGCTTCATCGGCCCCGACGAGCCCAACGGTGTCGAAGCCGAAGATGCTGGGCCATTCAGCACTCTGAAGGATGCCCAGACAAAGTGGCTCGCTAAGGATCTGGCCTCTGTGGATCGGAACAAAACACCCTAGGTCGTCGTCGGTATGTCACTGTCACCTGTTCTCTTCTTTGAATGCACACCTTTCAATGCCTAAAAGAAGAAGAGAAATGGAAGCTGATAATATTTTCTAGCTGGCCACCGCCCCTGGTACGCATCCATTGGAACCGACGCCTCCGATGTTTGCTTCGACTGCAAAGATGTCTTCGAGCCTCTTTTCCTGGAAAACAATGTTGACCTGGTCCTGTCTGGTCACGTCCACGCCTACGAGCGTAACGCCCCTACTGCCAACTTCACTGCTGACCCGAAGGAGCTTAACAACCCTTCCTCCCCCTGGTATATCATGAATGGTGCTGCAGGCCACTATGACGGCCTTGATACCCTCATCGAGCCGCGGAACAGCTACTCCCGTTTCTCGCAAGACACAGCCTATGGGTGGAGCAAGCTGACCTTCCACAACTGCACCCACCTGACGCATGAATTCGTTGCCAGTGCAAACGGCACGGTACTGGATACGGCTACGTTGTTCAAGGATCATGAATGCCATGGTCAAGCTACGAGCTGTGGCAACCGACACTAAGAGCGTGATGGATTCCTGCTTGATTCTCCTCAGAACGATATGTGATGACGGGGCCGCCTTTATATTCTCAATTTCGCTTCTCCTGTCGTATTTATACAAATTATTTATTGGTCCACTGTGTCTAAAAGCAATACGGGATAAGTTACCACTTCAAGGCTCATTTAAGAATGTCCAGAGGAATAGCATTATCACGATTGGTCAACATGTTGCCTCGGTGTCGTTCAGTCAGGCTATATACTCTTCTCAAACATACTAAACATGTATTCTATCTTGCAACCTTATAATCTTTACGGGCTAATTTTTGATAGGGAAGAGTAAGTGGTCCCGAGCTCAGAGATATAGTAATTATTTGACCTATAGGGGTTTCGTTGATGTGGATCGCCCACAAACTTGGTGTGTATAAGTTTTGCTTATCCCCCATAGGCGAAAGAAATTTCACGCGACCAAATTCTATGTCTGATATAACCCTTTCTTAACAGTGTGCCGAAATATAACGCTGGAAAGCCCTATTATCCTTACTTTTTTGATAAAAGATATCAGCGCATATTTCTCAAACCTTCATTGGAAGATGACGCAACTCACAGAATGATGACACTTTCTAGCATATGACTTAATATATGAAGACAGGTCTTTTTCTCATTCCGGAAGGTGGTCAAGCGCTGTCTTGCACACTTCGTTGGAAGCAAACACTGCAAGTTCACCGCCGCCATGTCCTATAACATTGCCAATGGCATTCTTCTGGGCGCAGGAGCCAAATTCTTTCAACACTTCTGGGCTTTTGCAAATATGATCTCCTTTCCTTAGGCATCTCATATCAACCTCCTTGAGGATAGCCGCGGTCAAACGGTCGACTGTGTGTCTCTTGTCGGAAAGTCCTATCTCCTCCAATACCTTGGATATGAGAGGGTTATAAACCTTCTTCTTGATAAAACCGTTCCAGGCTTCCGTTGTTGGCTTGCATCTTTTTTTGATGCAGACCTGTTCGTGGAAGAACTATCTGAAAAGCGCGTCTTCATAGCGTGGCATTTCAGATTCTAGCCGCAGGCAATCCGGACCAAACAAAGCCAATGGCCCCGCATGGCTCCCGACGACCAGAAAGAGGACTGATAGAATAGAGATCAAAGCTTGAGGGCGCATCTTGTGATATCTGTGTATGATTTTATAACCGTAAGCGCTCGAAAGCAAGGCGAGACTATGCAATAGCAATGTTTTGTAGGGAGAATAGCGTAGTTTAAATATCTATTTCATCTCGGTTAGGGGGCGAGGATCTAACATCAATCCACATAGATTCGCGCCAAGCTATGCTGTGAGGGGCAGCTGAAACCATCTAGGAGAAACTAGTAAGGGCGGTCACAGGCAATGTTTAATAGTGGATCAATAGTAGAGATTCTCGTACTCGTGTTATGGACTTCCCGCTCTTTTCTACTAAGCCACGAAATAAGATTGTTCACGAAGCTACAGGTTAGGGATTAGCGCAGAGCCATATCCCTAGCTGGCCGACTGAACTGCAATTTACATGATGATTATTCAAGGATGATCGGCGGGCTGCCGCCAGAAGATCCACTTGCCCTTTGATTTGCATACGTTAAGTCAACCGGCATCGGGATCGGCGAATTAAATGTGACGTGCCTGAGATCGACATTCTCATCGCGTGGAGGGCTTATTGCACTATTAAACCTTGATCGCTTGTCCAAATTACGTGAATGAGGCCATTATCAGAAGGACCCTTTTCATACTAATCGCGCGACGCTAATGCGGCACTTGCCAATTCCTCATCTAGAACGAGCGCAGACAGCTCCCTGGACTTCCAATCAAGCACGCACTCAAGTACCTACGACCACCTGGCATAGGGTACACAAGATCAAATGGGCTACGCAAGTCGGAAAGCTGAAACTTCTAATCTACTTAATAACTACCTATTTGGTGATAGACACTAGGTATGCTTCAATCCTTCCCATCTTCCGGTTCCTTTTTTCTTTTTCGGAGTACGTTCCGAGTCTCAGGTTCTTTTAAATCTGGCTATTCTAGGATCTTTCTTATACAGTATCGAATTTTCTGCAAATATCACACATGCAACCTCGGAATCCTGAGCACTTCACTTCAGTCTCTCACCATGCTCTGAGATTCAGCTACATGTTGATCCCAGTCCTCAATAGTCGTCTCCATCAACCTGTGAGGCAACTTCGGATCTAGCTCCGCTAATGAACATTTCCACGCATCCGCGACCCGTTGATCCGGTCGATAGGGAGACTCAAGCTGCCACTCTGCCTTCCCAGACGGCGCATGGGGCTTAAATCTAAATAGAAAGTGAGGGCTATGTGAGAGATGATATTGCATGTGCCTCAAACGGGGCATCAGACGAGCCGCATGACCCAGGGAAATAAGGGTTCGGTGAAAATGCTCGCGATCGAAAATCGGCCGGGAAATATTGCCTTCTTCATAGTCACAGATTATTCTCTCCCAGTCTTCGATCTCGTCGATTTCGCTTTGATCCTCGGGTGTTGGATGTACAATCCACTGTCCTATATATTGCGATTATCAGTAACATGGAGCAGATGATCTCCTGTCTGAATGCTAACTTTATTGCAAACAAAGAGGCATAACTGAACAGTCGACGGTGGATCGATGAACGCACCTGAGGGAAGTATTGGAGGTACAGTCAACTCCACCACTTCCAATGAAGGCCAGTATAAGGATCGAGAAGTCGGCAAGGGATGGCTTTCTGTATCTAAAGGGAACAGGAAATCTGGCGTGATCGATAGCTGGTCAATCTTTAATTCTCTCAGTGATAGACTCATATTCAGAATGTTCTGCGAAAGAAAGTCGGTATCCGAAAGCAGAACATTCAACCCGGTCATCATTTCCTTCCAAGGGCGCTCACTCTCATTGAGGAGATCGAATGCCCTTAGGCTACAGGGCATGGTCAAGAGACCCTCGGCCAAAGCTACCGGAATATCAGCATTTCGGCTCTCAAATGTAACACTGTCCTGTACCATGTAGGTAACCATTTACCTTGACGCCTTGCTTGAATGTATTCAATGTGATCTGGGCGGACATACTCATCGAGATCTAGTATCATCTCAGTAAGAGTAGTGCAGCGCTGAGCGATTTGCATGGCTGATCCGGCCCAAATTTGATGGACAGGGGGACCATATTTATTATCGAAGCAAAGACGGCTGATGCACGCGACATCCGGGAGAAGGGAAGCCCCATTGTCTAAGAATTGTGCACGATAGATAGGAACTGACTTCGTTCTTCCTTTCTTATAATCATAGCGGTATTCGCCTGCGATGTCCCAATCATATGTGTGAGGCTCCTGTCCGGCTTCGCGACCCAGCAGCGCCAACTCAACTGAAATGCGCAAATTGGAATCCCAATGTTTTAGTGTATTGAAGAGATCCAATATTCCGGACTGAAATGCAAGGTCGTTATCATGACGGACACTGTTCTCGAGGTTGTATCCTTTCTCCTTGCGAGTTTGCCAATCCGGCAGGTCTAGAGGAACCACAATGTGGTAGCTCAAATGTCGGACCAAGGCTCGCCGGGCCAGCCCTTTCCCGGAGGTCACATTCTGAAACTGACTCAGCGACATTGATCTCTCACAGTCATCTTTGCTGACACCATCGGCACTTATCACGTGGATTGGTTGGGAGTAAATGAAGAGCTCAAAGGCGGCCTGCCATTCACGGCATACTCGAGTGCAAGGGACTAAAGAGGCTTCGAACTCCTGTAGATGAGTCGCGATCAACTGCAATATTTCCTGGGGAAGATGCGTGCCCATTTTGGAATTAGGGGAACAGCCTTGAGTGCGCCTCGGGTAGTCAAGATGTGAACGGTTGATGGGTAAGCAAAGGAACAATTATAAATGTTCACGTGTGAGTTTGCCAAGATCAGAACGGAGTGGAGCCACCCTAGTAACTTCGGCTATCGTTGTGATTCAAACAGACACCTACTAGGCTTACAAGGGTCCGCCCCTGTGATTTAGAACGGTTGATTCGAGTCCACAGCCTTTGGTCTACAAGGCCTTCATTCTGTTGACTGAAGGCCTGCATGTCTGAGTTAATATTAGTGCCACATGTCTGCTGACGCTTAGCGGAACCAAATGAGCAGGCTGCTTTTGATGCCAGAGGTACAGGTGGTTCATTCAATCAATAGATCAGCCGACTAATACCTAGCTCATCGTACCTACCTCACTATCGAGTGGTACTTAGAAACCGAGGTAAATATTGTGCGGACGTGTCCCATGGTTTTCTAAAATGGCTTTACTAACAAAACCTAGGGCCATGCGTTAGGAAGAATTTTCCGCCAAACAGCGATTTGCTAGCTCATGCGAACTAATGATGATTCAGTCCAGAGCCTTGGTAGACTTGGACGGAAGTACTGATGTGTTACTAGACTGAGACGACCGAAGGCGAGGCGGGGGACAGGTAGTTATACGATTGGATGGAAATGAAGAGGTTCCAAAATTGAGATGCATTTATGACTAGCTGGTTCTTGGTGGGGATAGACGGTCCTTTTACCCGGCTTTTTACTTGCCCAAGTCGCAAGATCATTCTGTAAGAAATAGTACACTAGCGAACGCATTGACTCGAGATTAAGAGGATTTACAAAGAGTTATCATCAATCTAATCAAATCTGTCATCATCTGGATCTTTCCAGAAAAGTTCCAGATTTTCTGGATCCGACCCTCTCTCCACAGTCCTACCATTTGGAATACAAGGATTAACGCCTTCAAAATTCTTCAGTCCCGGCAATTTGGCATCTTTATCTTGCGCCAGTTGCTCGATTTGGGCATTGACATCTAGATCAGCTTCGTGATCCAGATAGGGATATTCCATAGGCTGTCCGTGGCCGTAAACCCGGAGAGACTCAAGAGTAGTCGGGATATGATCAATAAGATTGAAAGACTCTGAGTCAAGCTGCGTCTCGCCATCTCCTGTGCCTCGAGCTAGATAGCATAGCGTATGAGCTCCAATACTGAGATTTTTGAGCTTCGGGAAGTCTTTCAAGGAGACGCGCGTGGGTGCGGTTTCTGGAGCGGGTAGCTCCTGTAGCTCGTCTGCCCATTGCGCTTCATAATCCTCTCGGTCCTCTTCACTCATTCCATCCCCAAGACAAGGTTGATATTTCTTATCGTACAAGTCTTGTCGAGGTATCTGGCTCTCCATGTCCAGATTTAAGTCTTCTAGAATCTCGCGATGTGCCCAAAGAGACTTGAGTATCGGAGTCACGTCTAAGATAGCGATGCCACCACTATCAGGCTCTGAACGACCACCGATAGTGAACGTAAAACTTTTCAAGGCCTTGGCGGATTCTATGATGCAGCAAAGACCCCAAATGTCCGGTCGCGAATGTGTAAAGCTGATCTTGCTGTAGTTGGCGGAACGGGGCGGAGGGGGTATTCCCGCTTCATTACTCCACGTTACTAGCTTGAAAGCGACCGATTCAACAGCTGGTAGTTTGCGGATCATATTGAGCCGAACATAATATGGGTCTTCAACATACTCATTGAATTCGTTAAGCGTATCGTCTGGCTGGAAGCTAAAATCTCGTAGACTTTGGCAGTATGGCACCGACTCTGCAGACGCAGACGCTTGACAAAGGAACTTTTTAAGAAGGTTCACCCTCTCATAATCTCCGGTGGATGGGGATCGAATGTATTCCAGTAATGGATACATTGTCATGGATTCGAGATTCGGAGAGGATGCAACTAAGAGCGTAATGAGGGCATCTTTGAACTGAAGTGTTTCCATGCTTGAACAAGATCTATAATTCTAGTGAGTCAAAAAGCGTAGCACTCCGTGAGATGTTCTTGGACGGAGATCAAAGCTTACTGGAACTCGGCAGGGTTTCGTAAAAGCATGGATAAAATTGACCCGCGCTCCTGTGCATCTTAGAAGCCGGCGTGTAGAATTGCTTGCTTAATTCTGTCGATGTCCTCAGGGGAAAGCACAGAATTTTGACTTATTTTTCATTGAACTCAATCATTCCCTTCCGTACAGGTCCACAAGACGAACATAATCTCCAAGGGAGGGGTTTCGTAAGATGGTAAGTAAGGTGCCCAGGCCAGCTTGAAGTACAGCTTTATGGTCCTGCAAAGACTCCTCTCGGCCGAACTTCATTTGATGATATTTCTGACGATTTTTCACATCACACAGAGCATGTATTCCACGGCTTTGCTGAGACAATGCAATGACATCGTATACCGAAAGTTTGTTGATTACGTTGAGCAGCAATTGACCGGGAAGAGTCTGCAGTAGCAGGATTTTCCTCGTGTAGCGACATTGCGTCCAACTAAAACCCTGAGACAACATAGAGATCGGAGCATGTGGGCGTAAGTCAAAGGAAAGGTGTTGCGAAATGCTAAAACATGATGTCTCAACGCAAATTTTAAAAATCGAGTAGAAAACACGTCCTAATACGTGCTGTCTATATATGATGGAACTCTCCACTAAAAGTCCCCTCTTAGATAGGGGTCTGGTTACTCGTGGCAACCAGGATATAAAGGCTTATTAGAAGACTACACGAACGAGGGTTCATAACCTATCAGCATCACACGCTAGTCAAGAATCAAAGGAGAGAAAAAAAAGCACAAGCTACTACAGTCTTTTGCCCAGGTGTGATTAATGATAGACCTGACTCTCTTCCAAAATAGGGTAGAACCGCAGCCTTAGGTATTTTGCGTGAAACTGCTATATATGCCACCTCTGCGCCTGTCTACCTTCCATCAGCTCCACACACAATTCGGGAACCCTGGCTCTTGAGAAAAAAGCCAGATATGACTCTCATATTTTGACTTCGAACCATCCTAGCTCTTTCGATTGTAAATATCGTTATATTTCTCCAAAGCTTGCTGGACAAGCAGATCAGCCTCAAGCCCTTGAAAGCGTGCAGGATCCAGCGCGTTCAGAAGAGCTTTGTCTTCAGAGGTAGTTGAATGCATAGCATCACGAAGGATCTCTCTTGACAACAGTTTAGCCGTACCAGCTGCAGTCGTGACCCAAATCGCAGCGGTCAGCCATAGATTAGCAACATCGGGTACCCGACCAGCGAATGGTAAGTTGTCAGGTGTCACAGCAAAGATACCGTTGAATGGCTTTTCCGGTAGCCAGGGCTCCTCTACATCCCCAATTTGTCCCTGGACTTGGAACTCAGTCCCATTCTTCAAGCATGTAGAAGCTTCCGAAAGCACTTGGTCGAAAACCGAAGGCCAGGCTCCGATCGCGCTGTTTTTCGGGTCAAGCTGCAATGGAGGATGGTCATAACTGCCTAGACCGTCCCGGTTGCCGTGGTCTCTTGCGTAGACATGATGGTCTAGCCAACGAACGAACGGGTATGGGCTCCCAACTCGTGGAGGCCGAGGTTGAGTAAAGGTGTAGGGGTGTGCGACTGGGACAATGGGAATCGGAAGTTGTGTTATAGGGGCATTTCTGCCAGCGGAAATCAAGGAAGATGTCCAAACACCCGTGGCGAAAATGACTGTACTGCTTTCCGAGTCGATGTCGCCATTCTCAGTCCGAATGGCTACTATCTTTGCGGTTTGTTCGTCGTCGCTCTTGGTTTCGAAGCCTGTAACGGCGGCTTCCAAGAAATCCACCCCTCTGATTCGAGCCTGATCGAAATAATACGATGTAATCACCTTTGCGTTTGCAGTTCCATCTGATGCAAAATGCAGGGCGCTCTTCACCGAACTGGCGTCGATGAAGTCTGGGGCAAGAGAAGCAGCCACTTCTGGTGTGATAAGCTCCGCAGGTAATCCAGCAGCTTTTGCTGTTTCCTGTCGGCGACGCAATGTCTCCAGGCCTGAAGGAGTTGAGGAAAGTTCCAAGCCGCCGACAGGGTCGAAACCGCCGGGAATGGAGAGGTAGTCCAAGACAGTATCCTTCGCGAGCTGAGTCAATACAGGTGATTCATTGAGCTGGCCAACGAATCCTGGAGCATGGCCGGTAGACCCTAATTCGCTCTTCAAGCTTCTGTCAATCAAGACAATATGATGTCCACTTTTCGCCTCGGAAAGATGGAAAGCGAGTGCTGCGCCGACAATACCACCCCCAACGATAATGATCCGCTGAGGGGAGGGATTGGCATTCAAGTATGCAGTATCTAGCGTTGACAGCATTGCGAAAGTGGTACTAAACGAAACAGAGTGAAGAGAAAGATGTGGCCTCATAAGTTTCGTACGGCAGCACTCTTTAGCTCTCTGGCCCGAAATCGGCACATCGGAATATCCGTCTCCAGCCGATTGTGTGCGCTTACTGTTTCCGATAGAGTTGACTCATTGAGGCCGCAACTGCCCTCGATAGCTAGCTGCCTTGGCAGTGGGGCCCGCGAGACAATCTCAAGGAAGCAGACTTCTCTGTAGACTGTAGTCAAGGAGGTCGGTTCTCTGCGATTGACTCAGTCAGTTAGTGCCAACCCTATGAAGAGGTTTGATGCACCGCCTATACTTTACCATCGCCAATGTTGAATAACCTTGAGGCCCGAATTTTGCCAAGGCGCTTAGCAGGGAAGGGCGTATAGAGTGGAGACTCTGGAAAGACATGGAGCTGTGATAGAGGCCGTCTTGTCCTAAATATAAATGGACATGTTCTCACACGTGTTGCGTGACATAATTGCCCGATTAAAGACTTGAGATTTCTTATCAAACTCACAAAAATTACTCACGTTCTACTGGACATACTGTCACACACAGTGGTGTTGCATGAGTTTGAAACCCCCTCCATTCCTTACATAATATTCTGCCATGTTTCCTACCAGCCAAAACCTCACATTTCCAACTAAATAAGCTCAGCATATAGAACTTGCAACTGAACATTACTAAGGACATTCCTAACAACGTACCACATATGATTCATGTACAAGAATCGTGTGTTGACCGGTGTTCTATGTTTGGTTAGCGTACTGCGTATTGATAGGCGGTAAACTATACATAGTAGGCGGTCTGAGAGGCTGGTTTCAAACTCCTGCAGCACCACTATAACATCAAGTGGCCCTGGACACACCCCGGAGATTTTGATGCGCCATGCGCTTGAGCACTGAATCATTAATTTTCCCGATTCCGATTTTTCACCGACGAAAATTCACACTACTTTCAAGTCATGCTGCTATGTTGCTATGTCAAATTGCCCGTCGTCACTCCCCGCTGCGTCCGGGAATACCTCGGGGAATTATGGCCTGCACCCCGCGATTGCGGAGTAGATCTTCTCCAGCGGCGGAATGCGCTTCTCCTAGGTTCCTCCGAGCCTCCACTCTAATAGTATGATTTTTGGGGATGTATCGGGGAAATATAGAAGGGATATAAGGTAGTCCTTTTTAGAGAGAGAATAGCCGATATAAATTCTTTCAAATCCAGTTATACAATTTGCATTGGAGCTTGATCGAAATGGCTTCTCATCAAGTGGAAAAAACCTGGTGGAAAGAGGCCATTGTCTACCAAATCTACCCAGCCAGCTTCTCAGATAGCAATGGCGATGGTCTCGGTGATGTCCGCGGAATCATCAACAAGGTGCCCTACATCAAGTCTCTGGGCGTAAACACAATTTGGCTCTCACCCATCTACGCCTCGCCCCAAAAAGACATGGGATACGATGTCTCCGACTACCGCTCCATCCACGCCCCATACGGCACAGTCGAAGACGTGCAAGAACTCATCGACCTACTCCACGCAAACGACATACGACTCCTGATGGACCTGGTCGTGAACCACACAAGCGACGAACACGCCTGGTTCAAAGAATCCCGCAGCTCAAAGACCAACCCAAAGCGCGACTGGTATATCTGGCGGGACCCAATATACGACGCACGGGGTCAAAGAAAAGAGCCTAATAACTGGGCTTCTATCTTCGGTGGACCAGCCTGGCAATTCGACGAACATACAGGACAATACTACCTCGCCCTATTCCTACCCAGCCAACCAGACCTGAACTGGGAAAGTGAAGATATGCGAAAAGCAGCACACGACGATATGCGCTTCTGGCTCGATCGCGGTGTGGACGGGTTCCGCATCGACAGCATGAACTTAATGTCCAAACACCCCGATTTACCTGATGGGAAGATCATCAACGATGAGCCCTACCAAAGTGGCGCAGAGTTCTTCGCTTCAGGTCCAAGGATGCACGATTACATCCGTGAGATGAGGACGAAGGTCTTCGACAAGTACGATATCATGACAGTCGGCGAGCTGGGATTCACTAAAGACGAAAACTCTGTCCGTGAATACGTTGCCAAAGACCGACACGAACTCAACATGCTGTTTACGGGCGACATAGTCGATATGGATTTCGGTTCTGAAGCAAAATACGGACGGAACGATTTCCATCCGAGAAAGATCCGGCATCTGACAAACCTGTGGCAGAATGCTATGCCTAAATTTGATGGCTGGAACACTGTTTATCTTGATAACCATGATAGCGGTCGTTCGATTACTCGGTATGCGTCTGATGCTCCTGAGCACCGGGCTGCGTCGGCTAAGATGCTCGCGACATATTTGACTACGTTGAGTGGAACGCCATTCCTGCTTGCGGGTCAAGAAATTGGAATGGCTAATCTCGGAAAGGAGTATGGAGCTGAAGCGTATATTGATGTTGAGGGAAAGAATTATTACAACAAGGTTTTGAAGGCCAGGGGAGGTGATGTTAGTCAGATGGGAGATGTGCTTAGGGAGCTGCAACTTAAAGCGCGTGATCATGGACGACTTCCTATGCAGTGGGATAGCTCTGCGAATGCGGGTTTCACAACTGCGTCTGAGGCGTGGATGGTTGTTAATAAGGATTATGCGGAGTGGAATGTTGAGAGCCAACTTGATGTTCCTGGGAGTGTGATGGGGTATTGGAAGGAAATGATTGCGTTGAGGAAGAAAATGGCGGATCTGTTTGTCTATGGGTCTTATGTTGCGCTTTCGGAGGAAGACACTGGGGAGATGGTCATTGGATATGAGCGGGTTTCTCAGACTGGTCAGAAGGCTGTTGTGCTTCTCAACTTTTCTGATGCAGAGCAAAAGGTGTCAAAGAAATTTGTGCATCTTGCGCTTTTGGTTTCGAACCAGGATGATTCATGTGTTGAAGATGGAGAAGTTGTGCTTCAACCCTTTGGGGCTGTGGTTTTGTATAGTGCATAGATGCTTCGTCCTTCACCTATAGTGACAAATCTGACATTACTCGTTCCCTGTGCTGGAAACACCCCTCATTCCCAGAATCTAGCTCTATGGTCAATATTGGTCGTTGATGCTTGCGCACGGCCAATCTCTTGGTTTCAGACAAGAATACAATCGGTTTCAACAAGGAAATTGGTCTCGGAGCTCCTAAGGACTCTGTTCTACTTGTGGTAAACTCAAAATAGCCACTCATTCTTGACTGTCTTGCAAAGGCACCGTCAAATTCAGTAACCTTTGGCTTAATGCACTTCGAAGGACTATTCCCAGCATCAGCGGCCTTGTAGATTGCCATAATTTGTATTTAGTATTTACCTAGGGCCGTTTTCCTTTTGTAATGCTTGATGAATCTTGTTTTCTTCACGTGACAACAAGTAAGGTTGTGTAGTGTAATGGCTATCACTCCAGATTCTGATTCTGGCGATCCCGGTTCGATCCCGGGCACGACCTGTTTTGCCAGTGGAGAACTGAGCCCTCTGGCTCACTGTTTTTGCTAGATGTGCTCTCTCAGCCAGCACATCTTTTTCCACTACAAAAACCCTAGCTCAGCATGTCTACATGCTCTGGGTCTCTAGGGACATAGGCGAATGTTGATTACGACAACATATTGACCCGCTCATTTATATATGCTTTCACGGGCATTGCTTTCAGAATGTTGAGGGTAAGTATACGCACTTGAAGTCTGTTGAAGGCGAATACTTGAACGGATGAGGTATATGGAATCAAGAGTACTTGCATGGAAACGAAATCTGGGTAGTATGTACAAGTAGGATATGTAAAGCCATGCGAAATTGGTTGAAAGGATTTTGAGGAAAACGCTTCAAAATCAGGAGGATCTTGATCGCAGTCAAGAGCACAAGACCCCTCCCTAGGCATGTGCCATCTATGCCAAGTCTTCAGACTGGTAAGATATTTTGGTAATGCAAGGCGTAAAGCCTACTCGCTGAAGAATCCACCAACTGGAAGCAATAGACTGGCTTCCATTTCTATACAAATCGCAAAGGTGTAAGGGGAGAGCGTGTTGAGTAGCGGTAAGAAAGGCACACTTGTTATGTGCACGGGACTTTGAGGATGAGTTGTGGGAGTTGATTGCCTTTCTAAATCTTTGACAGGTCTTCGTCATCAAATCATGCTAGGCGCATCGGTCTCCTTTTCCATGGCTAGCTTCATTTCACCCTCATGTTGTAAGTTGTGAATAACCATCCGGAGATACTCATAGGTGAGCATAGTCGTCATGGCAGCCGGAACGGCCCGGAAAAGGTTGACGCCAATCCCGGAGTAGAATGCACGCCATCCTTCTTCCTTCAAGATAGTCTGGCACGTGCGGATCATTCCGGAATAACGGGGACTGAGAGGCATTCCATCCGAGGAAGATGCTCGGGGTCGGCCACGATCATGGGGATGTTTCAGGCCACCGCGGAAGGCGACTTCTTCGTGTGATGGAGCTGGAATGTTGCGCTGCTGAGTTTGCAGTCGAGTTCTTAGAACCTCGTGAGGGTAGGTGATGGTGCTTGCACAGACTTTGCTGAGGAACGTAGCGAACGAGATACCCACCCAGTGGGAGCTCCCTGTATCTGGATGCTCTCCGATGCCATATCCGGTGAAGCCCATTTTCAGGTACTCGTAAAGGGGAAACTGGATGGCCACATGGGTGAGGCCAAGAAGGGCGGGTGTCAAGCCAGAATAGAATGAGCGAATGCCCTCAACCTGGTACATCTTGCGAGCGGCATCCCATGTGCCTGAGTACTGCCACGGGGCTCGTGCCCCTTCGTGGTTCTGCTTGAGGCTTTGCGACATGAGCCTCGTCTTGATGACCCAGATGGGATTCGTCACAATTGTTGAACAGGCACCAGCGGTGACCGAAGCATATCCGCGGGATAACCACCAGCTGTCTAAAACGGGGGTTAGAAAGACATGCATCCAATATATGCCAAGAAACAAGACCAACCTGTTTGTTCATAAAAGTATTCGCGAGATCGGTCATAAACAGCCAGGTAGACCGCCCATGTCGGAAGATATCCCATGAGCATCGGTCCAAGTCCCTGATAAAGACCACGAATACCATCTTCTCGTATAATCACCTTCCCGGTGCCAAACATGCCTCTGTACAGTGTTTTCGTTTGCATGGCTGGCCCGCTCCGTCGGGCAAAGCCACCCTGGGCCTGCAACTTGGTCTTGATAACATCGAGGGGGCAGGTCACAATTCCTGAAGCCACACCTGCAGCGCCGCCACAAAAGGGAGCGACCCAGAAATTTGGGATACGGGTGGACAAAATCTCCAAGCGCTTGATGAGCTCGGAGTTTGACGATGTACCGGAGACAGGCACGTGGGAAGCGGGCGAGGCAGCACTATCTCCCGAGGAGCTGTGCGACTGTTCGGAGGAATTGCTGGCAGCTCCGGAGCTGCTTCTGTCATCGGGGCGCATCGTAGAAGATTGACAGGCGCTCACACTTGTCTATCCGTCTTGATCACCGAGGGATCCCGGACTCGAGCATATCGGTGCTCGATCCGGAACCCAAAATTCCGTTTGAACTCGTTATAAAATGGAGGGTAAGGAATCGATCAGAGTGTTGAAAGATGATGTGATTAAGAATGGGGAGGGTTCGACCGAGGAGAGTTTTCTGGAGCCGATGGTTACCGAGCGGTTCTGAATGCGATACCCTATGATGTCTGATGTCGGAGCACGGACTCGACCGGGGCGGGGTTATAATTTCTCCTTTGGCAAGCAAGTTGCCAGAGAGATCGAGCGTTTAAAAATCACCAACACCTTGTCCAAAAAGACCGAAAGGTGAGAAAGTGAAAGAATGAGGGTGAGAGAGATAGGGTTCGAGATTATGACATGGGGAATTGAGTGGTGCGAGGTGGAGTCACTGATTGGCATTCCTCTCCGCGGTAACCTCAGGCACACGTGCATCTAAATCACATGACTGAATGTCACCTGATATATTTTAATGCCTCAGGTGTTAAGGACTGCCATTTACAGACTAGCGCCTCCAGCTTCCGTTTTGCACAACCTCCATCGGGTCATCTCGTGTTCAACCGGACCGCCCTTTCCAACCTTCCCTAATTCCCCAGAGCCTCTGAATACCCGGTATTCAAGATGTCTGCCCCTTCGATCACCAACTACATCGTCAAGCGCCCATGGCTCAAGCGCTGGATGACCCCTCTGGCCAATTGGTACACTGATGCCGCCGGCTACAGGAAGCTCGGACTGAAGTAATTATCGCCCCCTCTACGCCAATACCTTTCTACCTCGAGCGATTGGACGACCGGGACATCCGCATCATACACAGTCCTACGGATGGCTGCAGCCCGCCGATGGCAGTGTCAATGGCCTCCTGTCGCAATTGCAACGTCCCGGTCATCCGGAGATCGCTCGCGGAGACTTTTCGTCCACCACGGTTGCTAACCCGCCCCCTAGGTTCGACGATCTCATCCCCGAGGAGAGCGAGGTTGTCCAGAAGGCCATCAAGCGTTTGCCTTCCAAGGAGGCCTACGACCGTGTCTTCCGCATTCGCCGCGCATTCCAGGTTCGTTCCAGACCCCCCTTCCCCAGCATTCGACTATCAAAACGCTAATGAGTATCGCAATCGCAGTGCTCCATTTCCCACACTCTCCTTCCCCCCAACGAGCAGATCAAGCCCCACGAGGTAGGTTCTCCCTGTCCGAATTTCACGGTCCCCGCAATCCGACCCCATATTGGCCAATCCCGTTGCAAGGATTTGTCACATATGATCCAAGACCCTGAAGACGCATCGAACCCCCTCAACCAAGTAAATACTGATCACCTGGACTATTTAGGATGTTGAGTACCTCAGCCCCATCATCCGCGAGATCGAGAAGGAGAACAAGGAGCGTGATGACCTCGACAACCTCGTCGTCCGCAAGTAAATGCACCCAGCCATCACTTGTGCCTGTCCTGCGACTCTATGACGAAAAACCGGTGAAATTATAGTGCTATGGGGCTGTTTTCGTTTGATAGACCTTCAATTTTTGCGATGGATACGGACCAGCCGTAGATGGTGGTTCCTGGATAATCCTATGTGTGTACTGATATTGTACAAATCGATCTTCTTTGTTCTGCCTTAATGCTCAGAATCCGCTGCAATCTTTACCATGCGCTGATGCGCTTTTCCAGTAGCGGAATGGCTTTATGCCCAGCCAGAGTGTCTGCGCTCTCGCATCTGTCCACAGGCCGTGCGCCTATAGTGTCAACCATAGACATGCGTTCGAGCAATGTCCTGAATTCAACCTAGGATCCATTGTCAGGAGAGAAAAGAAGTGATAACTATTTGCAGGTATCTCATTCTATTGTCACAGTCCAATTCCCAGAATAAGCATTCACGCCACTTCCGATGAACTTCCAAGGATCAAGGATATCACGCCACTTGACAGGCTCGTATTACGGCCCATTTCTACAAACGCTTATGAACTTGAAGTCAGATTGGGGCTAAAATCCTCCATGCATGGATTAGGAGCCTATTATAACCTTGGCATAACCTAGTGTGGTATAGCCCCCATCCTCCAACGCTTACTGGATCATCCATGTATGTACCCCTTTCGGAAGGAATAAAGGAACCACTAGATGTATGGCATGGGGATCAGGGGCAATGCTGACTGTTTTTGACTAAGATGCTATATCCAATCCTTCACCAACCCAAAGAGGCATCTGTTTCATGCTAAAGATATACTCGGTGGCCAAATGTATCCACGACTGCCACATCCAACAGTAGAATCTACGTTTACGGATGAGATACTGGAGACGCTGAAACTAACATCATGATGGATGTGAGGTGCTACAGTCTATCGATGCAATTCGGCGAGGTTAAATAGCGAGAAGATTCCCCGATAATTCGAATATCATCAACACAAGCAACTCAAACAATCCAATCCACTATCCAATCCACTCAACCAACAACCGATCCACCGATCAACCAACTTCATCAAAATGCAGTTCATCACCGTCTTCATTGCTACACTGGCCGCTGTTGCCTCTGCCTCTCCCTCCGCCCGGGCTGCTGAGAAGCGCTCCTGCGTCGCCAGTACGTCTCTACCACACTTCGAGACTGTTACGCATTCGCTAACATGATATTGATTTTAGACTACGAAGTTGCCTGCACCTCTGGTGGCGACCCTTGCTGCGATGGCTGGCAGTGCGTTGGTTCCACTGAGTGGAACGCCGGTGTCTGCATCCCCAACTACTAAGGGTGTCAAGAAGGATTTGAATTTGTGCGGGCATAAATAGAAATCCATGATATTACCTATCTTCTGTCTTCATCATTATTTGCCTTGTGCTTTATATCCAGTAGACAGATGTTTGTATATTCAAACATTATAAAGTACCCCAGTATATAGTCCGTAATCGACGACTTCATTCACCCAGTCAGAACGGCGACATCAACATTCTCGATACGCCACATATACCACATGAAAAGGCTTCTATAAGGCGAAAACTTTGCAGCCAATTCTAGCATATCCTTTTCCGACATATACTTAAACTTACCACCACCCTTGCCTTTCAACTTACTTACATCTCGCCCCACAAACGCCGCGCAACCCCGTCTGCAATATGTTAGTGTATACCCCAAAGGCTTGGTCCAAGGAAACTTACTGCACACCCAAATCCCCAGTCGAGAAGACATCAGTACGCTTCAGCGCAAAAGTCGCAAACATCTCCACAGACCACTTCCCCAATCCACGAACAGCTATCAACATCTCAACAAGCTCCTCATCACTAGCCTTAGCTAGTTTCTGGGCACTAAGCTCTCCATTCGCGAACTTCTCCGCCAATCCCTGTATATACTCCGCCTTACGCTGGGATAGTCCCGCGGTCCGCAGCGTGGGTATATCACACTTCGCGACTTCCTCCGGTAAAGGGAAACGGGAGCGTGATCCATCCTCGTTAGGTTCGATATGGAACAGTGCCAGGAATTTATTGCGGATGGATTTCGCTGCGGCGCCGGAGACTTGTTGTCCGATTATACTGCTTGTCAGGCTGTTGAATGGGTCGACTTTCTCGGCAAGTCCTTCTGGTGAGAAGAGTGGGCATGGATGTTGCTCGATAACGGGTTTCAGGCGTGGATCTGTGGCGATTAGATGCGCTACTGCTTGGTCGAGTAGTGTGCCTGTTGTAGCTGCTGGACGTGGGAGTCCTGTCTTTGAAGGCGAGGCATCTTCTGCGTGGGGTGGGTATGCGGCTACTGAGGAGCCGTGGGGTGTGAGAAGGGTCGCGTTTGTTCGGTGAGGGTTGACGGGACGGTCGAGAGGGGGTGGTGTGTGAAGTCTGTTATTTGCGGCGGTATTAGTAGCTGGGTTTTGTGTCGAGTTGTCGAGTGCTGGTGGTTCCGGGGACCAATATGAGCTTCCTGAGTTTGTGGGTGTCTTGGCGGTTGCTTTTGGAGCTGCTTTCTTCGTTGGAGAGGTCTTGCGGGGCTTTCTGACCGCGTTGTTCTGCACCCTTGTCATTTTGGGTGCGGAGCTTTGCGCTGGTGCTTTGATGGTTGGGATGGAGCCCAATCGGGCGGACCTCCTTAGTGACATGCTTGATATTGCAATTTCTGTACTATTTAAGGTGAAGTTGTATGTTCCTGCGTAGAGAAGGGCGGAATGAGGGTGAGGAGGACGTCGAGGACCCCGTCCCCGGATTCCAGGCTCCCGGCTGACGCATGCCAAGCAAAAGAGCCCCCATTGCAGCCTAGAGCCCCTTCGCGCATATTTTGAGATAGAAATACTAAATTAGGTCAAATAGTGGGTTGTTTTACTTGCTCTTGAGTATGTTACCCCGAAACTTTAAGTCTTAATTGGCTGTGGATGTTTTAAATAGTATACTGCAACCATGAAACTCATGATCGCAATGAATTTTGCCGCTAATATATATCAACCTCAGTCGCAAACATAATCTCATAGTACATATCAATCATGAATCCTTTTGTTCAACTCCTGCAACGGACGTGATACATCACCCAAAAGATTGACAAGTGCACGAAAATCTGGATTTTGTTCGCCGGTGATGCTCTCGAATCTTGAAAGCGCGGTCTCAGTACTCTTCTTCAAATGTTCGATCATTTCCCATGTTTCTTGAAGTGCACCAGTACGTCGATACAAATCAAGAATCTGTTCCTTAACATTGACAGCCAGCGGGCCTCCACTCGCTTGTCGGAAAATTCCCATTATGATCTTCTCGGCTGTTGAATCACGATGACAGCAGATAGTAAGTGGATATGACAACTTCCCCTCATCCAGATCCTCACAATATCCCTTCTGTGATGTATACTCTTCATCCTGCAGATTCTGGTAATCATCTCGTACTTGATACCAACGACCGAGAGACGTGCTAAGTTGAATTAGCTCTTCAATCGGCCAGCTTGCAGTTGTTGAGAAAAAGGTCATCATCCGAATAATCATTTCAAACATGGCTCCGGTTTTCCCATCAACCATCGCCATATACCCATTTGTGGATGGACATCTCCCTTTCACCTTCCAGTCGATATCCCAGCTCTGACCCATTGCGAGCTTCTTCAGCCCCTCCAGGAATATCTTTATCAACTGCTGGTCTGGGTCCGGATGGACGGCAAGCCGGGATGCGGCTCTGGCTACCATGTAGGTAGCGCTGTTGATGCATTGAGCTGAGCCGAATACCCGGTGCGTTGTAGCATACCCTCTTCGTAGGCCGGATGCATCCTGGATATCATCGAGTATTAGGGTTGAGTTGTGGAGGTCGTCAATGACGCCTTTGATGGTATCTAACTCGTGGTCGGCAAGTTTAAACCATACATTCAAGGCGTCAATGACCTTCGAGCGCATCTTCTTGGACGGGAGGGACTCGATGTAGTGCACTGGACCCATCAACGCAGAATCGTCAAGGATCGTACTCGAAGTGGTTGTGCCGCTGAAATGTTGGGAGCTGGTATCTTCAAACTTGACCGGAATCGTACTTATTGTGGTCTTTCTCCCCTTCAGTGGGGCATGAACGTTGTATCTTTCGGAAGCAGCGCACCAAGCATGATGACCACCAAGAAGAAGTTCAAGCATGGCAAGATATTTGCGCATATGAGGCGAGACAATTTGGGGGCCCTGAAAAAATTGGCTCGATAAGAGCTGATACTTAGCCTCATCATCCAGGATTGCGATCTTCAACTTTTCTCTGGCTTCCTGCTCGGATCTGCCCTCTTTTTCCATTATAACTTGGATCAAGTTCTCTACTCTGCCACCACCATTTTTTTCGACCTCCCAGCTGAAGTAGTCGTTTGTGTTGGCGATGATTCTCTCGGAAACTTCCAAAATGTGCTTTATCCCTTTCCTCTCAGCTCCTGATAACAATATCCCAAGAGAGAATTCAAGGACGCCGAGAATGACTCTTTATTTGGATTAGAAGGTATATTTTCTTCTGATATCATTACGCCCCACACATACCTTGTTCCCTTCTTCACAAGCTGCTGAGAAAGGCACTCTTCAACATCGGGTGATTGATCTTTTTTCGTTTCGTGGTTCATTGGGTGTGTCCAGTTGTCCAAAACCCTCTTGACCAGAACCTTCCACTCAACTCCGTATTTGGCAGTAAACCCGGCAGCCATTTTCACTGCCGCGCGCTGTTCTTTTGAATCGCGTTGTAACTTGTGAGTGTGATGTCCCTGAGCGGTACGCAGAATCAAAACCAGTATGCGCTGAAGCTCCTCTGCTTGTTGTATTTCACCATGATCAACCATGTCTTTCCCTCATATCAGCCTTCTCTAAACTGTACAACAAAAAGGTGACGCGAAACACATACCATCATATATGGTAGCTAGTTCCAGTCCCATAGTGACTGTGTCCAACCTCTCGGGTAGACATTCGGGAATTAAGACGCTGGTTGCGTAGCCGATAGATGAATTTAACTTGCAGGGCAGACCTGGCTTCCATTGGCCCATTGCCGATGTGATTTCATAATTAGCCAGTTTCGCTGCTTCGACTGTTTGCGCATTCAACTTGTGGACACGACTAGGGAACGTGGTGAAAACATCGCATTCTTGGAGCTGAGCATCGTCTAGGGGCTCGGAGTGTAAGAAAGCATCAGCGTCAGCTTCGGTAGATAGAACTGAAGAACTCGGTTTGCGAGTTAAGGCATTGCGAAGTTTTGTTCTCAGTTGCATAGTGATTCAATAATCTCTCTCCCGGGGAGTATAAGTGTTGTTGAATATTCAGGCTTTGAATTTCAGTTGAAGAACTGGATGATAGTATTGGACTTGCTTCCTGGGGGCTCCCGGGGCTATTTTATCATTTCCATGAGGGTTTCTATTTGCTTTTTTGTCGCTGTCCTGTCTATGGTCCACCCATATTTGGCCTCAGAGCTCGCCGCTCCCTTTCAAGTCGATAGCCTCGACTTGAAGACTTTTTTGGATGAAGGTTTCACAGCAACAATGAAATACACTATGTTCGGTTGCACGACAGAAGGAACTCAAGATCGTATTGAAGTATAATAAGGCGCAGGCTAGTAAGAATTGGCTAAATGAATCATGTGTACAGAGTAATCGATCATGTGGTTACACTAAGTTCTCACTAGTTGCTCCTTAAAAAAGAAAAGCCTATTTCCGATAACTCGGCCTTATATCCCATAATAGAAAAAAAGAAAAGGAGTCTCTTCACAAATATTGCTTGTTCTTTTTTATGGGGTAAAGATAACATGAAAAGGGGTAAAAGGAGTTCAAGCAAGTGGGTTCATTCAGGCGCCTGAAAGCGCGTGGGACATTACCTATTGAACTAGAATTACCAAGCTGGAGAGAAGAAGACGTAAAGGGGTGGTAGCTCTCCTATAATGGATGGTCCCCTATTCAACCATATTCATGCTTCGCTGGTCCAGCCTATCACCACGTTGTACCACATTGAAGACCCTTGCAGGTCGCTTTGTCACTCCATAGGAAGCTTTGTCAGCGAACGACAAAGTGCTTTTCGATATCAGATTGATTATCTAAGAAAAAGCATCATGCAAATTTTTGATGATGCTTTTGAAGGTTAACTGGCTGCCAACATCGACATAGAAAGCTTTGTCAAGAGACACTCTAGTCATTCGATCACAGCCTGGTCTCTCTCGAATATGGCAATTCTTTCATAATCGAGAGACGCACTCTCTTTCATGTATCCATGGCTCTAATCAAATCATCAGGTTCCTTAGGTCACCAGAAAGCCAGCCTTGCTCAACCATTAGGGTTTCAGTGAGTGTCATATCTATTTTCCCTTTGGTCTAACGAACTTTGATACTTGAAGATGCTATTACGACATACACCGACAACCTTCTTCTATATCCATTTCCAAATCGGCGCCAAAGTGGGACATGGTAGTAGTCCGCACGCCAATCAAACCACCCATTTCAAACGACCGTTATCACCCGAGCCAAGTATAAAGAATTCAAATCCCACCTCTTGGACAAATAGAGCCCGCGCCATAATTGGCTGGAGCTGGTATTTTTGAATCCATGGACAGCAGTACCCAAATTGTATGCAGGTAAGTCATGCAATTGGGTCGAATCTACTCCGCTCCGCATTTGTTCCAAGGAACCATTTCTAGGAACGCACGAGATTCATTCAGATCCACGGATTCTTACATAAATAGCCCTATTGAGAGCAATTGGCTGGAATCTTCTCGAGTCGAACCTAAACTACAAAGAGTCCGGTGTTTAGACTAGGGTGGCTGGAGAGCCAGTAAATGTAAATGCCGAGTCCCAATTAGTGGGCTTGCGTCACCGTTCCGAATGCCGAATCAATCTGGAACTTGGAATCACCGTACTTTGCGCACATCACAACGGAACACCCGAGAAAAAAACCGAGCTGAAAGTGGGGTAAAAAAGTCAATATTTACTAAAGATTTGATCCGCCAGAAGCAATTGAGAAAAGCAATTGAGAATTTGGCTGGGTAAATCCTCGATATTTACCAAAGTTCGGAACAAAATAGTAATACCGGTTCGGTGCGACCGAGGCCATAAATAAGTACGGAGCAGTTACTATCAAGACAGGAGGGTTCGTGTACAAGATAAAAAGGAATCGGATCACCTGCCCCGTTACGGAGTCACTAGACCAAAACCAGCTTAAAGACGTCTCCATTCTTAATTTGCCCAACCCCAGAAGAACATGCTCAATTCTTGAGTACTCATGGGCCGAGGAATGCCCCAGCCTCCCCCTTGACAATGCTGGGGCTTGGCTGCGTGTACTAGCCGGTGCCACGCATTCCACGAACAAGAAAAGAATACGCTGACAGGGAAATCTTGGTAATGGAATGTGAACAGAATCCAATCGCCACGATAGCCGACAGCTTTGACAACGACGCGAGCTACGAGTAGTCTAGTCCTTAGGGCCGCGCGGTATCCATAATTTGTGGCGTTCGCGGGTTTTTTAAAGAACTTTTGCCCCCGGACTGAGGATGCTCAGCGAGCTTGGGCCAAGGTAAACAAGTAAACAGGGAAGTTAGTTAACCCGCTAACAGTGCAGGACAACGCGGCCAGGGTTAATTATAAGTGAAAATTTCTTCGATATCAGTCCAAGTTTGGACAAGCGATGCTTGAAAGTGGAGTTGGCTAATGGTTGTCAAGTGGAGCGATTATCTCTTTTCCAGCAGGGAAATGGGTCTGTTCTGCGATCTGAAACAAACGTTACATGTACTTACCGGCCTCCATTACCGCTGCATGACCGTAATTTTGAAAGGCCCGATGTTACCATCTCCCATTTTGGGTTTCAACCACTCTATCCATTGGGTCATGACAGGTGTTTATTTTTAATTTATGATTTACTTGGCGGGGTCCTTAAGGATGCTTCT
Source organism: Penicillium tannophilum (assembly GCA_028829675.1). Taxonomy (NCBI): domain Eukaryota; kingdom Fungi; phylum Ascomycota; class Eurotiomycetes; order Eurotiales; family Aspergillaceae; genus Penicillium; species Penicillium tannophilum. The sequence goes on from JAQKAK010000008.1 coordinate 2,034,023, forward strand.
ATATGATCTATTTGTATCAGATGGACTGAAGAATCCTTCAATTGGCAACGGTCGCAGAAAGATGGATCCCGAGTCCATGAAGCTCTAGACGGGCGATCGTCGCTGTAGCCAGCAACAGAAGCTCCGTGCGGATCTGGACTCAGTCAATGGCCAGAACCGATGCTTCATTTCGGCATTGTCAACGTAGAGTACGTACGACCAGTTTCATCCTGTACATACACAGCCAGGTACTGACCAGGAACAGTGTCAATTTGATCAAGGTCCATTTTTTAGAGTCCTATTCGACGAAAAAAAATATTAATCGCCTCCTGTTAGGTACCGGCGATCCTAATATACCATTCACAATACAGCTCCAGCACAGGCAGGGGATCTTTTGTTGCTCAGGGGATTAAAATCGGCTGGCTATTTTCTCCGCGATTATTAAAACGTGATCACGGCCTATGATTTTCCCCCAAACAACGGATATGCCTCAGATAAAATATGATATAACGGAAAGCAGCCAAAAATGGTGTTGATCCAGGGTGAATCATTCCAGCGTGCCAATCAGAGGCCTTACATACCAAGCCCCGTCGACGATAACGGGGGCGTGGCGGGTCTGTCAAGGCTTGTATCCTGCAAATTTAGATCAACCATCCACGCGCAATATTAATCTCATATAATTGAGCGATAGGCCGGATAGGGCGAGAAAGCGACCGAAATAATTATACATCGTAAGGAGTAGAGTCATTAACGAATCACTTTTGCCACAAAGGCTTGGATCAAATTGGATGCAAATCTTCTTATGTAGATCAGGGGGCCTGTAAGCTAAAGTACCTGGATGACGACAGCTTTATGATTTAGATATGGATGGGGCCATTTCACTAGACCTTTTTAGGAGCTCAGGGTGGATTTATAGTAAATTAGACTGTATTTAAACCAGCAGGTACTAATGGGGACTTCTGAACACCACCACGTTCATGAACAAATAGATAGGGACGACTAGATTTACATTCTGCTTGTAGTACAAGCCTATCACCAGTGAATGATTTTGAATTCTATGCCTATATGCACGCTGTACGGAAGGTTGCTTTTAGATTTCTCTGGTTATCTTGCTTTCGTAATGAGTGGTAATATTGGTTGTACAGCTTTGATGTACTAAGCAGAAGTGGCAATCTCCTGCACTAAAGCACGTCCTTTTGTACGAATCATCAGTAGCTCCCAAGGCACCAACATAGCAGTCAACATACCTATCGGGTATACCCACCGATCATCTTCGAACCAGGGATTATCTTGACCAATTCATAATGCTCCCAGTCAAAATTTGCATCTCATTGTTTGCAGAGCCATGGATAACTCAAATACACGTGTGGGAAAATAATGAGTCTCGTGGATCCACTAGATGGAGAAAGGGGGGCATTGACGAATCGGTGATTGGTGAGGTAGTACGGAAACAGCGCTAAAACAGCGGGTCATCGAAAAAGCAGGATTGGTGCGCCGGATGCGGTATTGTGTTGTACTATACCTTGATGTAGGGGGTATTGTATTTATACTCTGTATCCGTACATAACAAATCTCCACTTCCAACTTGCGCCTCCTTTCTCTTTCCCCCAAACTTCTTATTCTTCTTTCTCCCCCAACCCGTCCACTCGTTCTTTCCCTTGTTAACCCCCAATCGCCTCTCCTTCGTTCCGAGGCCTTTTCTTTCACTCGTTCTCCTGTTTTATTAATTTCTTGCATCCTCTCTGGTATGTTTACATCTCTCTGCTATACCCCTGAGGTTGTGAACCCCCATCACTAACACGGTCGCGTTTGTAGAGTTCATCGCCATGTCTTTCGCCAAGTACATTGTCCCTGCGCTCGCTGTCGCCCAGGGTGCTATCGCTGCCTGTGAGTGAAGTCTTCGGGAGGATTGCATTGCGACGTTCATACTGATAAATGATGATAGCCTGCGGTGACACCACCATCTCCAGCCAGTCCGATGCCGACACCCTCGCCGCCGACTGCACCACAGTCAAGGGTGATGTGACCATCTCCTCTTCCTACTCCCAGGGCCTTGACCTCGGTAGCATTGAGAAGATCACCGGTACCCTGACTTGCTCCGACGCTCCCAACATCACCAGCATCACTGCTGGCTCCCTCGCCTCCATCGGCGGCAACTTCACCCTGGATGGCCTCACCACCCTCAGCTCCCTGAGCATGGCTGAGTTGACCTCCATTGGCAGCATTGCTTGGCAGGCACTCCCCGCCTTGTACTCTCTGGACTTCACCACCGGTGTCTCCACCGTCGGCGATCTCAACATCTTGAACACCGCTTTGACCACCCTGGACGGTATCTCTCTGGACACCGTTGGCCAGTTCCAGATTGAGGACAACACTGGCTTGAAGACTTGCAACATCAGCTCTCTCAAGAACGCCACTGGCCTGATCAGCTTCGCCGGTAACCTTGACACCCTCGAGGTTGACCTTTCCAGCCTTGAGGGCGGTACCTCCATGACTTTCCGTAACATCAGCAGCATCAACATCCCCTCCCTGGAGAAGTTGACCGGTCAGCTTGGATTCTGGGGCACTGATTTCGATACTTTCTCTGCCCCCAAGCTCACCACCTCCGGTGACCTTGTCTTCACTGACAACTCCAAGCTGAACAACATCAGCGCTCCCGTCCTGAAGACCGTCGACGGTGGTTTCACCGTTACCCGCAACGACGAGCTCCAGGTTATTGACTTGCCCGACCTCGAGACCGTTGCTGGTGCCATTGACTTCACCGGAAACTTCTACGAGTAAGTTTAATCAGACAATGACTACTAAAAATCCAATGTGCTAATTCGTGACTTTACAGGGTTGAGTTCGGTTCCCTTGAGCGTGTTGCCGGTGCTTTCTACCTCGAGTCCTCCAACGGTACCTTCAGCTGTTCCAAGCTCAAGGCTGCCTACAAGGCCACCTCCATTGTCAAGGGTAACTGGAAGTGTGACGCCACTGGCTACAACACTACCACCTCCAGCGACAGTGGCAGCTCCACCAGCTCTGGCTCCAGCTCTTCCAGCACCAGCTCCGGCGCTGCCATTGCCAACTCTGTTGCCGCCCCCGTCGCCGGTGTCGCTGCCCTGTTCTACGCTCTCGCTCAGCTCATCTAAGCGCAGCACTATGGAATGATGGAGATATCTTTTTTGGAGAGATTGTAGATGCAGAAGTTACAAGCAACGGTTTCGTTTTCGCCTTACATTGTTTTTCTCATGATAATAATTCCGTCTTGATGAGGAAAATTCGCAATTTGGATTCTGTCCTCGCATGACACCACCTCGCGCCGTTCACTGGAATGGAGTTTACCCTTTTATTACCCTTGCGCTGTTTGATTGTCTCATTATGTCTTATACTAGATCGCAGTCCGTCTAATGTATTCGGTTGCTTTCTGTAACCTTTCTTTAAACTGCCCAGGTGATTGTAGACATGCCACCCTTAAAGTATGTAGTATAATCTTGAGGCCCTGGATTTTCACCCCTAAGCCACTGAACAATTCGTCACCCTGGATTTTTGACTCATGTGTATCCCTTTCATACCCGCCCTTGTGTTTCCAAGGCTTACTAGAACCGTGATGAACTATGTCCCTGCTGGTCAGCTCGCATTCCAACTGTTGAGTCACCGGTTTGGTTTAATACCAGATATCTCTGTAAACACTGTACAACAATCATGACTACAACTATTTCTACATGTCGCCTGGGCAGTTTAGGAATGACAGCAATGAATGTGTTGCAACTTTAATGTTAAGTTCTGAGGTCATCTACTGTTCTGCATGGCTGTGTCTCCCGACGTATATATATCTTCGTCTCCGCAACTTCCATAGTTCCAGTTCCTTAAATGAGTAACTTAGGTCATTCTGCGTTAAACACTACACTCATTCTAGTTAAACTGAATATACATGTTTCAAATTTTCTACTTTTTCAGACAGAAATTACTTTCCCAACTCAATCCCCAGCTCAGCAGGCGGTTCTACATGTTCCTACAGCGGGCGCAGAGTATCATGACATAATGATCCGAACACAATCCACAACACCCGTGGTCTGCACCGGGCAGGACCGAATACCAGGAAATGCACTCACCGATGCCAGATTAGATTCTTCTCAGGTACACGACCTGATTTCGAGAGATCCAATATGACCTACCGCCAAGTCCAAAGTACCTACATCTACGAAACATGGATTCCATTAAGCGAACCTGAACACGAAATCAACATAAATGCGCAGTACGCATGCAGATGCAATGCGCCTTCAAATCCATGGATGTCGTTTCACGATAGAAAAAGTCCCGAAGAAATACATTTAACCAAAATGTAAACTCACATCTGCACTAGACAACCAGGCCATCGCAACTCCGATTTTGAATCCCGACAACGATGATCACCAACTCAGATCATTTCTACCTCGGCATATGTAGACAAAAGTCCAATGGATCCAGACAAGTGATAAGCACTACATCATCAGTCTACACCGCATCATTGGGAAAACTAGCATCAAGGAACTTGAAGGAAGTATGCCCGATGCTAGTACTAGCTACATGAACTCGAACCTAGCACAGAACCAAGTGGTCCACAGCATACTAGATACGAAACATACAAGCGGGCCCCAGTAAAACTTTGATAGATTATCCGACCATAAAATCATACGATTGCGATCATGGATCTACGAACCTTGGATGTATGTAGACTCAAGAGGGGAAAGTAAGAGGCAGATAGACCGAACCAGTAGTGTCATGACATCAAGACTAAAAGAAGCGAGTATAAAATCTCCGCGGACCGAGCCAGAACCCCTCACGACATCTCGTTCCCGTCCATGTGCGTTTGTCATGCAATGTGGAGTGGATGTGTCGAATCCACAGCGGGACTGGACGCCGTTCGGGCATCCGATTCGAGGCTCAGATTTGGACTCCAGATGGGCTTGCTGACGGATAGCGGTTGAATACCTCCAGCACAAATAAATAGTCCAGATGGGCTTGCTGACGGATAGCGGTTGAAAATTGAGAGGCTGTCAGAATCAATTTGGGAATCACTAGTATTCCGTACTAGCGAATGATGGGGCTCAAAGGTGAGTTTTGTGGTGGCTCGCGGAAGATTCCTTTCCTTTTTTTTTTTTTTTTTTTTCTAAAACTCCGAGAATGTGGCTGGGGCTGTACTAGATTAATTTTAATTCGACTTGTTTCTAGAATTAATAAGTAGGATAGATTGATCGTGTGCTAAGTGTCGGCTCGTTGTAGTGTTAGTGTCGGTGGCTGGGAAAACCACGGAGAAACATTAAGACATTTGTACCGAACTGAAAAATCAGTTCATGCAAAGAACCTAGGTGTTCATCATTGTAAAGACCTTATCTTGCATGCAAAGAAGCAGGAACGGACAAAAATCAAGGAACTGGCTCTATTCTGTTGGACGTGTGGAGCGGGATCCATATAGGCGTGGTGCATTGATCGCGATCCCATTCCCCGCCTCCTTCTCGCTCTCGCAACCACCTTGTAGCCCACATACGTGGCATTAGACCGTGGCTGCACGACTAAAGGTTTTCTGTCGGTGGTCGTATTTGGTAATGAATGACAGGTCGAGGCTGGGAGTTATCCGTTCTGTTATGGTGGATCTGTCCACATGGCTGAGTTTCCGCGGAACCACCTCGCTGGGTAGTATTTTCTAGCTTGATCCATAATTGTGCTGGTAGTTTCTCGAGCGAATGATTGTCCTTGCGATTGACCTTCCAGAGATGATCATGATCGACTCCAGCCACTGCGACGGGTCTCTTGGCCCGCGGGGACCATAATAGACTTTGGCTTTGACGGCTTTGACCCAAGCCCCCGATAGAACCGAGCAATGCCGATGGGGAAAATCAACTCCACTTCCCAAGCGCTCTGCTATTTAGTCCTGATGATCTGAAGAAAGTGAATCGGGCTTTGCTCGGTGCCAAGGTGGAGAGATCGCGGGATTTGGCATCTAGATGGGCGATATGGTAAATGGGTCTGAGAATGAGCAAAATCTCGCGAGCTATGGGTCAAATGAGGGGACGAAAAGTCTTTCTCGCAGTAGCTCGTAACCTGGCCCACAACAGGTCCACGACCAGGTTCATCCAAGTACGAGGGGAGCCACCACATGTAGAAACAAAAGGACAAGTATGAGCTGGCCTTCTCGTGGAGGGGAGATGTACGTGATAAAAGCCAAAGCTGGATAAAATATCCGATAATTGGTAATAGGCGACAAGGGATACACTCTCCTCCGGCTAGATCACATATTGTATTAAGACTATTGCATATAGGAACAAGGGTACCTGAATAATCCAACGCACTCGACTCCACGGGAAGTACTTCCGCCTTGCATTGGAGGCAATTTGATATCCAGGAAATGGGGATTCTTGAGTCCCTGAGCGTACATCGATCGCGGATGCAGACCAGGAACCCAAGGTTTGCCTACTGTAGGCCTACTGTAGGAACAAGTTCGATCGAGGGAGAACTCCACGGGCTAGGGGATGCATCTCGGGGAAGCGAAATGCGATACATGTCAGATGCGGCAAATTTGAGTTTTGAGACAAGAATAGGGACCAGGCGCTAGCTGTACATATGGTACCTGTCGTCCTTGCAGCTCCCCGGCTACACCACAGGTACAGGTGGCCATTCGGGGAATATCCACGAAAAAAGATTTCGGATCATCCGCCGGGCCTGTGTTACAGCATGTTCTGTTTCTTTTTTCAGAAGCAATGCATTGTACTTTGTTGTCCTTTAGATTTAATGATCCGCAATCGATGACGTTCCAAATCATGATCCTTGCCCTTGCTGCATTGGGGGCAATTGATATTATGTACGAGATACAAATTATTTAGAGATCATCATATCATTGATAGTGGCTAATTAAGATTCGCGTTCTCATCACATTGAAAGTGTAATAGCTTTAGCTGAGGTAATTGGGTTTTCTGAACGAAGCTTCCATCCCTTTGTAGACCCATGCGTCTTATCAAACTAGCACGAGTAAACCATACGTGGTTGCCACTGGACTGGGAGGCGTGGCTCCCCCTTCAGCCGGGCGAATGGAGATCGCATGCACGGTTGCATATGAATTCGTGGTGGAGGCAAAGGGCAAATCCCGAAAAAAAAACAAAAGCACAAGGAACAGGCAGATCGATCTTCAACTGAAGAAACCGATCGTACGTTGACCACGTAATGATCGTTCACCTATAGCGTGGTCAATGAGGGGAAAGTCGTAAAGTGGGCTCTAGTACAGTAGCTTGCTGTAGTGGAAGTATCTACAGTGGCGGGATATGTAAAAAGGAATTAATCTTGCAGGTGTGAGATGCATGAACCGGTACTTTTGCACCCGCTGAGTCGATCTAGCCCCATGTGGGGTGGAGATCGAAAGACGAGCAGCCCAGAATGAGATCTCAAATGGACAACAAAGTGGTTCTTTCATGCACCAGGAACACAATGGATTTCACCTGCCGGTAGAATGCTCCATGTCATCAACAATTGAAACCTGACATGTCGCGGGCGGGTCTCGGATGTGTCAACTAACAGCCACTATTGGAAATAACTTGGCATGAGGAGGGCAGCTGAGCCAATTGATTGGCCTATCGGACTCAGAAAGAGTGTGGAGGTGGAAACCTTGAACAGGGTTAATCCTTGTAAAGGAGCCGCAGCGGATGAACCCGTCGCTGTGTAATAATAGCAAACGGTTAAGAGAAACCGCCCAACTCCAATGATCGTATGATCATGATGCCAAGTTCACAAACCTTTTCGTCAGAGGTCAGAAACGGAATTCTTCAGATCAGAAACCAGGCATCAAGCTCTGATCTCTGATCATAGAACATTGAACTCAAACTATGAATCAACCAACCGATAGGCTTGTCAGATTATCGGAAGCAGATACCGGGGGCAAGCCACCTGCAAGTCACTGAAAACGGTAAGAAGGGAGAGGCAAAGTTCCGAAGATCCTTGGAATTAATGGGTCCGGGGAGGTTCCGGAAGACCAGAGTTCGATCTCGAATGGTTCGTGCCTGGAAGTCATTCCATTTCAGTGAACTTGCAGCCGCAGCTGCGTGCCAACTGCACACTTGTGCTAGGCGCAGGCGCGGGACCCAGTTTCAAGGTCCGTCTGCAGGTATTGAAAATTGGCTTGATATGGGCCGTGTTCAAAGGTTGGAAACGGGAGGCGAAAGGGGAAATAAGACGAGGAAATGAATTTGAATTAGCAAAGAGCCGTCTATATTGATATTATATGAATGATTTTCCCCCCGTGACCAGATTTAAAATGATGATTGCCCATGTCCTTCTTCGAGTTTTCCATTTTATTCCAGGGACCGAAACTGGGAAGAACGTGGGGTGCTTAGTGTCTCAAATGGAGCCTGGACCCAAAGCGGGAGAAATATGACAGCTCTGATCTACTAAAGCCCCCGAGACCCACATCCACGGTTTAGCGAACTTAACAGCACGGGAGAGACGTATGAGAGCCATTCACTTCTATTCATACTAAGGATCACCCGTGGGGCAAATTTTAGTAAAGGAACGTGCAACTGTTAGGGCTTGACCCCATCGAGGCTATTACCTTGCGCTCTGACTCGCCTAGAGGCTAACGACGCCAACGTCCGTGTGTTGACTTTTCAATTCCAAATCAAACTACGAGCTCTGATTCGACGACTGACAGTAAACGTATCCTGGTCTCTGGGACTTGGGCTGTCCCAACTCGGCGGTTTTCCTCGAGCGATCTTTCGTTTTTGGCCTGTTCCCACTTCCCCTGGGATCATGATTCGCCTGCCCTAGCAATTGATTCCTAATTACGGGGATAATTGTCATTGTCTGCAAAGCTCTAGACAATGACACCATCTGATCTGTAGATCCAATGCTTTTGTAATTCCTAGTCCCTGATTATCGTACGTATTTCATATGAAGATTATAGACTATCGCCTATAGAACCATGGTTTTAATTAATTGCCCCTTAGTCTAATTACGAGCCTCCTCGCATGTCACACCATGGAACTTCCATGGTCCTTGCTTGATTCTATTTCCCTAGGGTGGCTCTAATTAGTGGTTCGAAGGGGATCTGGGAGATGAGTTTGCCCCTTGATCTCCCACGGGTAGGTTCTCCTGAATATCGACGCAATCGATCGAAGATTAGAAAGTAAATTTGGCATAACATCTTACAATGGGCGTTTCATGATGCATCCAAATCTAAGCGGGGGTTCGTAAAGAAAAATTGATCTGGAATATGCAAGTAAAAAAAGGATGTGGAGACACCGTTCGGGGAATGATTTCCAGATTTCCCGCCATTTCTCGTTGGTCAGATGCATTCTGTGGATCTTCGTATATCTGTTTATCCAGTGTTTACTTTTTCCTGTGCAAGCGGTTTTTGGAATCCCATCCACATGGACTCCGGAGAGTTTTTTGTTGTTTTCAACCGTTCCCAGGCTAACCACGCACGGAGAACGCTTAGATAATGTCATTAATTGGCGACTATTGATGTAAGGGCCAACGCCGCACTGCCCCTAAAGCCTTCCCCGTGTCGATCTCGATACCACCAGGCCGGTGACAAATCAAGGGCCATGGATCATCGTAGTGAACCTTCCTCTCGGGGCGGGATCGCGACATGGTGATTCGTCCATCACTCAAATTGGGTCTGCGATGGTCGTCCGTGCAGGATGTGACAGATACTCGACATCTCACCCTTCCCCTCTATAATTCTGTGACGCTTCTTCCGAAGCGGGTCTTCTTGATGGTCCAGAGCCCACCCGGGATGCGAACCTCGCTTCCCCGTGGGTCTACAACCGACGCCATGCACTCTGCACAGTATCTGTCTGTATGACATCCCGGGTTCCGCGCTTGGGGTCTCTCGATGATCGGCCCTGATCGTTCATCGTTCCCCCTCTCTGGGTCCGAATGAGTACGAATCCCGCGTCTCAGGGTTTATCGATGTGAGATACACTTGAGGCAAAAGTACTTGCCCCCCTCGTCATTGTCGACATATAAACCATGCACCCAGCCCCGTATCCCTGGTTGAATTGTCTCACTCATTGTCTTCGCCTCGTGTGGATCTCGATCCTTTCGCTTCATTGTCTTTGCCACTTTGTTTATCTCCACGTTTACTGTGCACATACCATTGCTATTGTGCTTTGCCGCCACCTGCCCTCTCCGACCCTGTGAATATCTCGTGTTTTTGGAAACGATTAGTGCCTAGTATATACGAATCCTTGCGACTTTACTCGACTATATCGACCTTCGCTTCTGCACATATCACTATCTCCACGCTTATCAACGACTCACCATGATGTATGAAGAAATGGGTTCTATGACTGACGACATTCAGCGACGCTGCTCGCTCCCGTGAGTACTAATGGGCTCTATGAATCTATATCTCATTCTAATTGGGATATCAGCTCTCTCAAATCAACCACTTCTATGAGTGGCTCTGACCTGGGCGAGGACCGCCGCCTTCCTCCCCTCCCTCGTGTGGACCCATTGCCCCGCGGGCCATTCCACTTGAACCCATTCCATAACAAGGAGAACTTCCCTCCCACTACCCCGGGCCCACAAGACTCGTTCCAGTTCAAGTCGCCCTGGTCAGGCAGCGAGCACATCGCTGCTCCTCCCTCGCCAGCCAACTCTGCCGAAAGCTCCTGGCAAGAGTCATTCACGGCCCAGAAGGCCGCCTCGACCGAGTGGCCCAATGATCTCTCTCAGACCGAGATCATGGCTCTCATTGCCCCCAAGAACATCAACCGCAAGCAGCCTCTCCAGCAGCTCTGCGGCCGTAAGCGCAAGGGTAGCGCTGACTCCACCGACCCTGATGACCAGCGGGAGAAGCACCGCATCGCTGAGGGCAACCGCCGAAAGAACCTCAGCCAGCTTCACCGCGAGCTTGACAGCCGCATCCACGACTTCTTCCTGGAGCGTGCCGGCTGGAACCCATCTAAGAGCCTGACCCAGTCCAAGGAGCACATCGTCCAGGGTGCCGTCTACCTCATCGACTTCATGCTGGCTATCATCGTCCACCTGATCCGCCAGGAACAGGTCACTCCCCAGCTATCAGAGAAGCTGCAGCCCCAAGTTCGCTGCATGCAACTTCAACAGCTGGTCACCTCTCTTCAGCAGCAGAACCAGACTACCCAACAGCAGCTGCGCGCCGCCAAGGCCGAGAACGATCTCCTCGCAGACCGTAACCGTGCCCTCGAGTTCCAGCTCAAGTCCTACGAGGCTATGTTCCGCTCCCCAAAGGCCGAGAGCACTAGCCCCCGGTCACTCGTCGATGTCCCCGAGCACAAGCGCCAGAAGAAGGGCGGACTCCCAGGCCTCCGCGTCTTCTGTGACGAGATCGGTCAAATCGCTCCCGCTCCAGAGACACCTACTTTCTACCATGACGGCATGCACAGTGCCACTTCTCAAACATTCGGCACTTCATACCTCACTTCAACACCACCCGTCACTGGTCCTTCATCTCCTGCCTTTCCCCTTTCGCAATCCTCCTCTTTCAACTTCCCCTCTTCGCGACGCCACTCTCTGATCCCGTCGCCATAAGAATGTGCAGAGCTATGACGATGCATGCTTCCACTGACTCCTGATGTTGATGATTCCCCCTTTGTTCCCGCCCAGATATTCTTCCCCCTTGCAGACAGCGGTGCCATCGCTCCCCTGCGTCATTTTGGGTTCGAGGACAGTTTTGCCCGCTGCATTGTGCCCCTTAGCGTGTTCGCACTCACTGTAACATTATATTCGTCTCTTTGAGACGAGAGGTTCCCGCTCGGTGTTTATATTTTTTCTTTCTTCTGTCTATTTTCGTTGGTTCGCTCTTCCTTTTTTTCAAAATTCAAAAATGGGTGGCCTATATTTATTTCTTTTGTCTATTTTTTTTGTCGGCGCTGACATGATGGTACATATGATTGGGTTGGATATTTTGATTTTTTTCTTTTGTTATTGTTAATTAATTTTCTTTGTTCATACAGTCAAGTCAATATATGACGATACCTATAATCATTATTTCAAACGTAAAAGAGGTCCATCGTATTTGTCTACTTTCTGTTGATGCCTTTAGATCTTGATATAGCCTGTCGCCTGTCTCATGTCGCGAGGTACAACATCCATAGGTGCGTTCCAGTATAACGTGGCATTGTTCTGTAATACAGATGCCGTCAACAACTGTATGATATTGGATCTGAAGATGATGTCTCTCTTTCCTATCGTATCAGAGCTTGAAATTGTTCGAATCTAGAGGCTTTTTTGCTCTGGACAAAGCTCCCCATGATAAATAGTCCTGGAGCGATATTAAATATTTGACCCCTGGACCAAATCTGTTTGATTAAATACTTAAGTGAAAATGAATTGGTCTGCCCATGAACTTCGATATTGATGGTCTTATACTGATTTTGCTTCTGCATAATGCTTTGTGCATGGTGGAGTCTCGGCCATTGAGTGGGGTTGAAGGCAGCAATATACTGTGGACCAGAAAGCCTTTTTGAGATTAAATTACGAGTTTACAACATTATACAATGATACGCGATGTTATTCTCGGTTAATGCTGAAGTTCGTGCATATATACAGCAACAGCATTGAAACACTTGTGTTTGAAATCCATATAATCTTCTAACCAGCATCTTAGTAAGTGCCAAGAATCGAGTCCCCAGTGTTTATTCAACGGCGATTGCGGAGACAAAGACCCTCCACATGTCTTAGATGTTCTATTGTCATCAATAAAGTCGTCATTGAAAGTCTTACTATCAATAGTGTCAAATTTGACTTGTGCTTATCAATTAGCGTCCTTACAAAACATCCCTGCAATTCGACGTAACATTAGGGGGCTATAACGCCACACCCGGGGCGAGACCCAGCACGTAAGTGACACGCAATGTTGGGATGGACGATGATGAAGCCTCAGGGGTAGGAGTGTTGAATATACTTGTGAGTTGACTTTTAATGCTCACAAATTATACTAGAGACTCGTTGGAAGTTCTATCTGTTATAGGAGAATTAACTCTCCCCGTCGATCTCCACGATTGCTATTAATAAAACCCAGGGTCTTTCCCGAAACCGAAAAAAACGGAAAAAAAAAATTGAAACAAAAAATTAGAGGATGGGTTCCCTCAGTGAAGACACAGATAAGAGTAGAGATGGACTCATAGCACTAATATATGTCGATTAGCAAAAATAAAATTATGACATTGTAGATCGACGTGGAGAGTGAAGTGTCTCGAAAGGGCTGATTCTACCCGTCCGCCGCTTGGCAATTCCCCCCGGCGATCCCGTCCTCCTCATTTTCCTCCTCCCTATCTGTCAACATCATCAACGACAACCTCACCAACTTCTACCTCACTACGGCCTTCTGCGCGTCCTCTGAGGCCTCACTCGTTCGGCAAGGGGTATTCGACGGGCCTCGAACCAGGGGATCGACGCCGCTCCGGCTCCTGAAAGTCCAGAATCTCAAAACACACATCTTCACTTTTCTTAATCCCCAAAATGTTGTTGCCAAAGGGTGGAGTTAACTGGAAGTCCGCGAGATCGCGGTTACCGCCATGGAGGGCGGTCCTCGTTCTCCTGACACGCACTCGGTTCTTGATCTCGATCGCCGTGACCGGTCTGATTCTCCTGCTTTGGCGTGGCGTCAGCAAGTCCGCGTCGGAGATGCAAAAGTATGCAGAATCCACTTCCTTGCCGGGTGATCTGGTTTCCATGTAACTGACGACGTTTGGTTTAGTTTCTACTGCTATGGCTCGAGCAAGTCGCCGATGGAGATGTCCATCAACGAGATGGTCGAGTGGAACGCTCACGCCCAGACTCCTGTCCTCTTCAACCACCACGCCCCCTACGAAGTGAACAACACCTCCATCGCTGAGGTGGACCTGAACCCTATCTCCTCGACCGTGCAGGCCGTTTCTAACCGTGAGCGCGTGCTCATCCTGACCCCTCTCCGCGACGCCGCCCCCTACCTCGAGAAATACTTCGATCTCCTGTACAAGTTGACCTACCCCCACGAACTGATCGACCTGGCTTTCCTGGTTGGCGACACCAAGGATGACACCTTGGCCAACCTGGCGTCTGAACTCGATCGTATCCAGAACCACGCCGATGAAAAAATCCGCTTCCGCAGTGCGACCGTCGTCCGCAAGGACTTTGGCGCTGATGTTGAGATGAGCGTTGAGGAGCGACACGGTTTCGCTGCTCAGGGTCCTCGCCGCAAGGCCATTGGTCGTGCTCGCAACTACCTGCTCTACTCCGCACTCAAGGCTGATCACTCCTGGGTTTACTGGCGCGATGTGGATATTGTGGACTGCCCCGAGCGCATCCTCGAAGACTTCATGGCTCACGACAAAGATATTCTGGTCCCGAGTAGGTTGCCTGGGCTATTTCTGGTTTGATGTTCCGATGAGCTAACTCGGATTGTAGACATTTGGTTCCACCGCTACCGTGATGGCCGTGATGTTGAGGGTCGCTGTATGTCAACTCCCCTATTTAGCCTATTTGTTCATTTAGCTGACTCGTTACAGTTGACTACAACTCTTGGATCGAATCTGACAAGGGTCGCCGCTTGCGCGCAACCCTGGACCCGGACACCGTTCTGGCTGAAGGTTACAAGGAATACGATACCGGCCGCACCTACATGGTCAGCATGGGTGACTGGCGAAAGGACAAGGACGAGGAGGTTGAGCTTGATGGAATTGGTGGCGTGAACATTCTCGTCAAGGCCGATGTCCACCGCTCAGGTACGTTGATATCCGCCTCAGCTTACCAACCTATCGATTCTAACTTCTGCAGGTATCAACTTCCCCGCATATGCATTCGAGAACCAGGCCGAGACCGAAGGTTTCGCCAAGATGGCTAAGCGTGCCGGCTACCAGGTCGTCGGTCTGCCCAACTACGTCGTCTGGCACATCGATACCGATGAGAAGCCCGGTAACCTTGGAGATCGCAAGGCGTACTAAGTTGTGATACCCGCCTTTTGATAGCCGAACGGCTACGTGGGCTACAGAGTTGATCTTTGAACCCGGTCCGTCTCCGATCCAAACCCTCCATTTTGCTCGACCGTACAGACACAACATCCCGTCATGTCAGCGTCGATCAACCTATACCACTGTGATACATGTTCGCTTCTTTTCTTCTCTCTTGTTTTCTTTTCACATTGGAGGGATGTTTCGAGTGACGGAGGCCTAATGATTTCCATAATCCACTATCTTCGTGCCGCGTTCTAGGGAGTGTGTGTATTTGTTACCTTGGCGCTACGGGGGAAAACGTTGTTTGGCAGAAATGCAGGTCTATAGAATTCTCCGGTTCTTGTGACCCTTGATATACTGAATTTGTGTTATGCGAGGTGATCCTTCTCTTCTTTCGGGGGAAATGTCTATGTCCTGGCTGATAGATGTCGCCTTTCGTTTTTCTTTTTCTTGTTGCAAACTAAATCCATAGGGACCGGAATGAAAACCGGACCGTTCTTTTCATGTTGTTTTCTATGCATTGATCATGTGAGCAGGTCACTTTTAATTATGTTTTCTGGTCTCACATCCTGTCTCTGAGAACTTATGGAGCACATCTAGTAAAAAAGTCCTGTTTACCTGGACACAGGTATCTGTTCATTGTTGTCTATCAGTATTGGTGTTCGTGTATATAGTGAGTATGATATGAAAGATCTCGCAGGCTTATCAACTTGATCTCTATGTATCCTTAGCATCAATATCAGTTGCCGCGACGGGCTACTTCATAGGATAAGAATATCTGCTAGTGCCTCTCACTTTCTATGTCTATGTAGCTCGAGGCTCCATACATACAATCCAGATTGATGACAGCTGCTCAGCCTCGCTTATCTAGTCTCGTATCCCATCAGCACTAACCATAATTGTGTCTGCAGGTCTATGATGACCAAGAACAAATAACCAATCAAAAGGATGAATGTGCACCTTCTCCCGATTTTCAGTTTCATAACATTACAGCATCGGTCATGCACACAGCCACTTTGCTGAGCCATGATATGTAGGACACGGACCTAGCCTAACCAATCAGGATGTTTTAAAAGGACTCATTCCCTATTTCTGGTTCCAAAATGTCTCTCGGATCTACAACAAGCCCAGTTGCTGAGCCATGATGTGTTGGCCACTGCTCTGGCCTTAAACCAATCAGTATGTTTTCAGAGAAGCCTCCCCCCATATTTGGTTACAAATCTTGCATCTGAACGGAGCTTGAACGGAGTTGAGCCATGATGGAAGGCGTTCATTCCCGGCTCTTCGTGCTTTAGTTACAACCCGGGTGTAATAAGCAGGCCATATATCTAAACCAATCAGGATTACCAAGGGGTGCTGCCTCCCCATCTTGAGTTCCATTTTTTCCCATTTTGCCCATTTTTGCCAACCTCCAGCTAAATTATCTAACATGCTGAGCCATGATGAGAGATTCGAATGATCTCCCAGTTCCTTGATCCCACCTATTTCTGTTCAGCTCGCCCGGGTAAATATCTAGCAGTTATAGACTAGGCCCCCATTGTGTCCATCATGTCTAGAGCACCAGCAGGGCCTGGAGCCAATCAGGATACTTCAAGGAGATCCCTTCCCTATTTCTGGTTTCAGAATGTGTCCTTGACTATGACGTGGGAGGCGGCTGAGCCATGATGTGTACAACAGCGTTCTATCCTTCAACCAATCAGGATGTTTCGAGAAAGATCCTTCCCTTTATTTGGTTTCAACGTCTCGAGTCCATTGAGGGGCTAAGTTGGAAGCTGAGCCATGATGTGAATCTTGGATCTCCCTATTCTTAGTTTCGACTTTTGCATATTCGGGCACCATATCCAAACCAATTAGGATGACGAAGAGGTGCCGCCCCACCATCTTTAGTTTCATTCTTTCCCTCCAGCATTTCCCTCCAGCCTTTCCCTCCGGAGAAATATTCACACGCTGAGCCAGGTCGAGAGGTTCGGATCTTCTCTCAAATTCCTATTCCAAATATCATTTCCGCCCAGCTCGCCTGGGCAAACATCTGGTAGAAACAAGCTAGGCCCTCCATGTGTCCATAGTGTCTAGAGCACCAGCATGACTTCTAACCAATCAAGATGTTTCAAGAGAATCCCTTCCCTATCTTTGGTCCCATTTAAACCCCCTTCGGGAGTGTTTAGCGGGGCGCTGAGCCATGATGTTTATCTAGTCTTAAACCAATCAGGATGTTGGAAGAGAATTCATTACTGAGCTTGAATTTACCTTATCGAGTCACAGAAACCTTAGAGCACAAGCATGGCCTTAAGCCAATCAAGATGTTTCAGGAGAATCCCTTCCCTATTTCTGGTTCCATTTAAATCCTCCTAGGGAGCGTTTAGCGGGGCGCTGAGCCGTGATGTTTATCTGGTCTTGAACCAATCAGGATGTTGGAAGACATTCATCACTAAGCTTTTATGCACCTTATCGAGTCACAGAAACCTTCGAAGAAGCTAAGCCACGATGACTGCGGTAATTCCCGCCACTCCCTTCTAGTGTTGACTTGTGAGAGCTGAGCCATATATCCAAACCAATCAGGATGACGAAGAGGTATTGCCTCCCTAACGGAATTGGTCAAAGTGAAATTCCAATCTGGGGTGAACGGGTATGCTGAGCCATGATGAGAGGTCTAGATCATTCCCTCTATTTACCACACATCTTTCGCCCAGCTCGCCTGGGCGAACATCTAGTAGAACGGGCTAGGCCCTCCATGTGTCCATAGTGCCAAGAGCACCAGCATGGCCTTAAGCCAATCATGGTGTTTCAAGAAGACCCCTTCCCTATATTCGGTTTCATTTGAATACTCCGAAATAGGTCCGAGCGGAGCGCTGAGCCATGATGTGTATTTGGTCTTAAACCAATCGGGATGGTGGAAGAGTGTTCATCACTGAGCCTTTATGTACCGTATCGAGTCACAGAAACCTTAGAAGAAGCTGAGCCACGATGACTGCGATAGCTCCCGCCACTTCCTTCTAGTGTTGAATTGTGAGAGCTAGGCCATATATCCAAACCAATCAGGATTATGAAGAGGCATTGCATCCCCGTATCTGGTTCCAGATACTGGTCGGGTGAAATAATTCATTCTGGGGGAACGGGTATGCTGAGCCATGATGAGAAGTCTAGATCTTGCCCTCTATTCCGACCCATTCTTCGCCCAGGCGAGCTGGGCGAATACCTAGTAGTTACAGGCTACGCCCTTGATTATTTCTAAGATACGGACATTGCTTCACACCAATGAAGATGGCGGAAGGGTATTGACTCCCTATCTTTGGTTTCATTTGACACACCCGCAGATGGGCGTGCGGGGAGCTGAGCCATGATGAGAGCCTTTGATCTCCTCCCAGGCTTTAGTCTTGACTTCTTGTATGTGACAGCCCCGCTGAGTCATGAAAGAGCCTCAAAACTGCCCCCTACATTATTGATCCGGCTTTATTTCCGCCGGGCACGTGGGTGACAGAGCTCTGTGTTATACTTAGGCTACAGGCTATGGCCCTATATTCACACCAATCAGAATCATAAGGGTACGTCCCCTCCCTTTTTTTAGTTTCTAGTTTCAAGTGCGCTCACCGCTACCTGAGCCATGAGCAGCTTTGGCCCTCTATTGACCTACCGGATTCTGGTCTTCCGCCAGAATGAGACATGATGGTAGCCTTGATTGACTTTTTCACCGGGTTGAATATCTAGTAGGTAGCAGAGCCGTAGATTATACTTAAAAGCATTGACCTAGATCTTGACCAACATTGATATTTGGAAGACGACTATAAGTGTCAAGTACAATTTTTACAAGGCAGATGTCTTGGCTGAGACGATGCCCAACTGAGAGGCCTAAACATATTCGGACCAATAAGAACTCATTGAGATGGTGCCCAGACGTTCTCTGGTTTAATCTTGTACTCCACGGACTTCCCCTACTAGTTGTGCTGAGCCATGAGGCTCATATGATCGGACCAATAGGAACCCATTTTGATGCTGCCCGGCCCTTTTTTAGTTTCACTTTTTCATAGGGAAAATGACGACATGACGCAGCTGAGCCATGAGGCTCACTAGCGACTGGATGGCGGAGATAATGTCCAGGTGAAAGGTGCTTAGACAGGTTCGCACCAATGAGAATTCAATTTGATGATGCCCGGCCAATTTTAATTTCATTTGAAGTCACCCCACACGCATTCTCCTCATTGCTGAGCCAGTCATGAAAATCACGCTTCACCAGCGAATAAGGGCCGATATGATGCCCAGGCGAGGGGCCTACACATATTTCAGACTAATAAGAATCCCTCGAATGGTGGTTGGCCGTTATTTACTTTCATTTCTTGCTGTGAGAGGGTGATGAGGCTGAGGCTAAGCCATGGGGTTCACCAGCGACTAGGTGGCCATGATGCTTTTTGGCATGCTGAACCGAGTGTCAATAGTAGGCGGGAGCTGGCTTAAATTGATTACGCTGCAAAATATAAATTTGTTCAATAAATCAAGTTTACTGCCAGCCTTAGCTTTGCATCGGATATGTACGATGACTTATTGTGTAGCGATATCTGGAATTTTATGTAGGCCGCTTGGTGCTGTTACTTCGAGGATTAACGATCATACTGTGAGAATTACTATAAGAGTAGAAATGTGTGACTTTGCTGCTCTTATTATAGACGCGAGTGTAATGCAGTTCAGTTTATAATAATACTCAGATCACAGCTGCGTACGCACGGCAGACTTGAACTATACGAAACAATTAGTAACGCATCCCGAAGCAGAACTTAAAGAACAGTTCAACATACAGGGATAACCTGGGCCTTCTCCATATCCCACACACCAGAGCGAGCGTAGATATCATTCTCCAGAATAGCGCGGACGGCGGCCTCGTTCTCGGCCACGGCGAGCAACATGCTGCCCTTGAAGGAGGGAACCTCACCCTCGGCGGGGTGGGACTCAAGCATGGCACCTGTTGGAGAAAGAAATGAGCCGAGAGTCCATTTTCGGATTTAAGCTCGTCGATTGGAATAGGTTGGGGCCACATCCAAGAGAAAGAGCCTATCTCATTCTGGCGTATGGAAATGACTGATAACGGAAGACTTACCACCGCTGACAACGGAACCAGCTTCAACCAGAGGCTTGACGCCCGCTAGATGGTCACTGGGATCGATCGTTAGCTCATGCTCGGGATCTCAGAGGGGTAACTTGGTAGCTTACGGGCGAACGGCCAGGCGCTTCTCCTGGGCGCCGGGGAAATCCGGCAGGATGCAGAGGAACTCGTGCTTGGCGGGTGCGGAAGACATGGTGCGTAGATGAAGCGAACTGGAAATGAAGGAATTGGCAGGTCTGTAGAGGGGAGACAACGGGATTGATTTGGACGGAGCGCGGAGGAATAGCCGAACGTGGGGGGAAGCGGGGACTCGCTGAATGGCGTGGGTGAGAGTATACATGGCGTGTGGGGATGAATTGAAGGGGAAACAGTATCTAAGGGGCCAGACCAATTATAATAGTCAACCGGATAAGATTAATTCTGGAAGATTTTAGGACATTTTCCGGAAGATCCGTTTAGTATACGACGGGGTCCGGACTTGTCATCTGCACTTTGCATACACCACTTCGATGCCAACCAGTATTCAAATTTAGTTTGCAGCTTATCTCGAAACTAAACCATTCTAATAGTTGTTCTAAGAAGACAATTTTATCGAATGTTAGATCTGCGGTGACCCTCGTTTGACTACAGTGATTGCTTAGGTGATCCAAGCCAATCACGCGCTTATCGAACCTCATCCAGCTCCACACCTTAACAACTACGTACAACCAACTCGCCATGCCAACAGATGGTACCACCCCCGCTAAAGGCGGGGGCATGATGTCGCTTTATGCAAATCTGTTGGGGCCATCCGCTGATTCTGCCCCGGGAACTATTTCTCGCGCGCCTGTTGTATTCAAACAAGGCGATGACGCGCAAGATGAGTCCTCTGCAAAGAAGCAGCAACTGAATGCTGGTACTTTTTGAATTTCTTTGATGATGCACCAAGACAAAGATTACTCACCTTCGTTACCATTGGACAGCTTCTCTTCGATTCCAACCCACCAAGCGGCCACAGCTTTCAGCGCAAAAGGCCAAACCAAAACCCGCGTTACCCAAGGCACCGCAACCTAGTGCAGGCCAGCCCTCTATCTCTGGTGCGGCACCTATCAAACCAACATTGGCCGACTGGGCTGCAGAGGAAGACGACTATGGATATGTGGGTGAAAAGCGACAGCGCGGCGGAAGGAAGAAGCGCAAGAAGAATCATGAACCGCACGAGATTCCACAAAATTGGGACGACATCTATGACCCGTCGCGACCGAATAACTACGAAGAGTACCGACATAGTGACGAGAAGATCCTCGAGGTTCGCGAATGGAAAGACCGTCTTTATGCGCACCGGATGAGACGCTCGCCGAGCAAAGACTCGGATAGCGATGACTATGACCGGCCCATGAACCGTATGAACCATTTCACCCAGACCAATACCGCAAAAAACGACGAAGCTGACGGTGTATATTTAGGTCAATTCGCACCACCGATGAGCTTTGCTCCCCCACCGAATCTCAACGATGTGCCCCCACCACCTCCGGCATCTGGCTCCGACCTGTCCGGCGAGGATGCTTTCACTCAACGTGCACGGTTGAGCCAGCGCGAGAATACCGATGTAGACATGCCCGACTATGCCCAGTCAATACCACCGCCACCTCCACCACCAGAAGAACCGCCCGCTCCCCCTTCGGACACTACCGGCGACGAAGCATACAAGCGCCGACTTCAGCAAACAAACCAGCCTCCATCAGGGCAAATCCCACCACCCCCTTCACGCCTCGATGCTTTCCAACCCAGTTCCGCGACTATCTCCCGCGCACCTGTCCGCTACACCCTCCCTCCCCCTCCAGCAGATATCCCTGCATCCGAAGCAGAGCTGGAGGAGGTATTCGCCAAGGAACAGCCCGCAGACGCACAAGGCGAAGCAGAAGCCGAACCCGCCGAGGATGCGCCGCGTTCCCTCCGTCCTGGTCAGAAGGGCTTTGCAGAACGTCTACTCTCAAAATATGGCTGGACCAAGGGATCTGGACTTGGTGCTACGGGATCAGGTATCGCGAAGCCATTGCAGGTCAAGGTTGAGAAGCGGAAGAAGCGGCCCGATGCTGAAGGAGGAGGCTTTGTCACTCCTGGAGGACGGGGAACGATCATTGGTGGTAAGAAAAAGGGTGGGGAGGATACTGGCAAATTTGGACCTATGAGTGAGGTTATCATTCTCCGAGGAATGCTAGATGGCATGGACCTTGAAGCCGAGTTGCAAAGTGGGGAGTTGATGCAAGAGATTGGTGAAGAATGTAATGAAAAGGTATGTTTCACCCGATGTTCTCTATACCTCCACTTTAATACTGACTGCTTTTAGTATGGGAGTGTGGAACGAGTGTACATTGCTCGTGATGCAGGCATGCCAGTTCCCGTGTTTGTCAAATTCACCAGTCCTTTGTCTGCTCTGCGGGTAAGTTTGATCCTTTGAACCCACTTGAATGCCCTATCATGCTAAACAGACGACTGTTTTTAGGCGGTAAACGCTCTTGAAGGACGAATTTTCAATGGCAACGCAATCACAGCTCGATTCTACAATACAGAAAAATTTGAGGAGGGAATCTATGTGGACTAATGTATTTATGAGCCTACCTGCAGGTACAATGATATTCCTCATAATGCAACTATTCCATGCCCAGATAAAATGCTATAAATCCTGTCATAGACACCTCAAAACCAACGAATGCTCCTCGCTATGCAGATATAATACAAACAACGCTATGATGCAACCTCATTTTAATAACAAAGAAAGTCAGAAAGTGAGCTGATCAAACAACTCCAACTCATATGCTTCCCATACACGCTCATGCAGCTCATTCCGACTCACCGGAACAGGAATCTTGGACTTTGGCATTCTACTTTGCGACTGCTGCAAAATAACATCCCAAGACCCTGCATAGCCCAATATAGACGAATCCGGGAAATCATCGCCCTCTGTATCGGACTCACATCCATCTCGTCCAAACTCCATCTCTGAGCAAAGTGACGAGGTTAGAAGGCCCTCAATACCCTCTAATCAATTTCTTCTTCTAATTCGTCGTGAGCCTCATACCAGCTATTCGCCAACCCACCATTCAAATCAGAATGAGATCCTGTAGCAAGCATATCAGTACCTCCAATCCACATATGCATATACCCATCGTTTGATGTTTGACTGTGGCGCTCTAAATCAATCTCATCAACATCAAAGTCTGCATCCTCATCCATGTCAGCGTTGGCGATTACGGGCAACGGTTTATCTGCAATCTTCCGTTGCATCTGCTGCCACTTCCGCTCGCCTTCGCAGTTGTAACACTCGCCTGAAAGAGGGATATCAAGAATTGGTTGGTAATGCGGTAGACAGTCGTATCCTGTTGCTGTGGCGTACAAGCAGGGGATTGTGGATGTTTGGGATTGGTCTTGGTGTTGGCAGAGGGCGTGGTACCATACTATAGCGTGACACATTTTGGGAATTGGGTTAGTGATTGGAGATGGAAGAGACGAAGGGTTTTAGTGGATTTAAATGTTGAGTTATGAGTGCTTGAGTCGTGATTTCCTGTTTGTTGGTGGGTTGAGAGGCTTTTTAGATGTTTGATTCATGAACGAGGTCAAGGGCTTTTTGCTATTTTTATGCCCTGTGCCTTGATTTTAGTAGGATATTTCCGGCTAGTTATGTCCGGGTGTGAGTAACGAATTGGTTGCATGGATTCTCTTTCATTGGCTTAGGATTTGTTTGAGCAGTATTTGGATGTAGATCCATACTGGGGCTCTCTTTTCTGTGAGTGGAGCAGGCCAGGATTGGCTTTCACTTACGTTGAATGCGCCTTTATGCACTTTTTGTGTCTCATGGCTGAAAGCAAAAAGACTCGAGACATTTGAACAAGGACTCGAAATAGTACATGTATTACTACTACGTAGTACAATCCCGTGTACCTTACTAGACCGAACCCCATGGGGCATCTCATACCAAGTTACACATTATCCTACAATTGTTTACAATGAGATGAAACACTCATAAAACCCTTGGAACTGATCTGCAAACGCCATCCATTTGCTCAAGAAACGCCACGCTGGTGATCGGTCGAGAAAAGCAGAATGCTCCCTGCGCCGAGGTAAGGATGTAATGCAAGCGAGATATTAGTATGTCTCGCCATATTGCTGTAGAAACGACAAATCAAATGGTAACCGCAAAATAAAAAGCGCCGTTAGTCGTTAGACTCGCTATGCGCAACCCCATCGATTTCCTACATCGGCGGGTTTTCCTTCACCACTTGGCGGACTCGTCGTTCATATGCAGGGCGATCCTTCTTGAATAGGTTGTAGGCATCGGCTTGCGCGGGCGATTCGGGGTTGGGATCATTCAGCAGATCCTGAATACCGAGCAGAATTTGGCGGATTGTGATCGCGGGACGCCAGGCTTCCTCCTCGTTCAAAATGGAAAGGCAGACTGTGCCGGAAGGGTAGACGTTCGGGTGGAAAAGCGGCGGAGTGAATTTGCCTGCAGATGAACTTGTTAGTCGAATTCGGAGGAGCGTTGCGGCCATAATGGGCCATTATGTAGGTGGCAATACGTACACTTGGGAGGCTTGGTAGGATATTCTAGACGCAGCGAAAAAAAAGTCAGATCAGTATACGGACCAGAGAGGGATGCGCAATATAACTCACCATCAGGAAAAATCACGTCCAGCTTGTATACTCCACCTTCCCAGAGGGTGTCCTTCTTTCCGGGTACGGCGCATTCCCAGCGCTTAAGGTCTAACGTTCCCTGCGCCGTCCGCTGGGGCTTTGCGACGAACCCAAAGGGGTGGTCACGGCGCCATTGCTTGCTAGAGGATCGCCAAATTTGTCAGCAAACACGTAGAAACCAGGTTGCTTTGCGCCAGGATAGCCTGAAGATATCACATACCGCTCTTCTTGAAGACGATTTTGGCAAAGCGACATAATGTTCAGTGGGGATCAGCGGCGGAGTGAGATGAAAAGCCAGAGATGGTGAGATCGTTAGATATAGCTCGGTCAAGGAGGTACGAGAGCGGAAGAGGAGAAGAAAGGTGGTGGCGGGTTAAATAAAGCTATTTGCGCCGTGCAGCTCAAGATGCGATCTCCAATCGCCCCGCCGATGGGATTAGGTAAGCTGTTTGTATTGCCATCATGCATGGACGCATAGATGCTTTGCCAATATATGTTGGCATGAAAGTTGTCATTTAGATGCGGAGAATGTTCCTTTGAGAGGCTATGGTTTATAATGAACAGATGTCTAATTACCTTTCATCCTAGATCCATAGTCATGCTTATTATTCATCCGAAGTCTAGAGTCATAGTATTCATGATCTAGCACACTCACCGGGTGAGTAATAGTCCCCACATAGATGAAAGATCATTATGCAGCAACCCTAATACCAACAGATGATTTTTGCAAGAGACGACACTTTCTAGATCCAAGTGTATAGTAAACAGTAAAATATGAATCTAGAAGAAATGCCAAGTAATTGCGCCGGTGTCAGTGGCTGGTGTTATCTTATCGGTGACTCAAAGACTGGCCGACATCGCCCCTCGCCGGAAACGAAAAAAAATCGCCAATTGCCGGTTCAAAGTCCCCAGAATTCGGGATTAGTCAATCTTTCCTTCCTTCCTCCCATTGACTCCAATTGATCTCCCACTCAACAAGAGTATCAACTGCCCGTCATGTGTGGAATCTTCGCGTGTCACCAGTGCGTTAATCACTTCAAATTTCATCCCACTTTCCTTACCCCCACTATGGCTTTTTATTCCCGGCACGCGATGGTGGGTTGAGTCATTGCTAACTTGAGTCTGAATAGTCACCCCGATGTGCAAAAGTTCAAGCCCCAGGCTTTGCGCATGGCCAAGGCGTAAGTTACTATTCTTCTTTGCATTTGTTCTTCAATTGAGGGCTTGTCACTAATTGCGAATCCTCATAGTGTGCGCCACCGTGGTCCCGATTGGAGTGAGTCACCGGATGGATTGGAGCTCGAAAACCATACATATTGGGAGTTAGGATATTGACTGGATATTTTCTTGACAGGTGGAAACTTCTGCGCTCAGAGCACTAGTGAGTCAATCGTTGTTGAATGATTATCGTGGTGGTTTGAATGTTGGCGCTAATGGCTGCTCTCTAGTCCTTGCTCACGAGCGTTTGAGTATCGTCGGTGTCGGTATGTCGCAATCATCTTCAGATCAAAGATCAGCCTTTGTTCCATCAGTCCATTTTCTCATGTTCTCCCAGACTCCGGTGCCCAGCCCCTCGTCAACGATGATGAGACCCTCGCCCTCGCCGTCAACGGTGAGATTTACAACCACCGCATCTTGCGGAAAGCCCCTGAAGACCAAGTACAACTTCAAGACTCACTCCGACTGTGAGGTCATCATTCCTTTGGTATGTGACAATGGAAACCGTTAGTTATGCAAGGATCATGTCTGATAACCAACTTTCAGTACATGGAGCACGGTCTCGATGCCCCCAAGCACCTCGACGGCATGTTCTCCTGGGTTCTCTGGGACAAGAAGCTTGACCGTGTCGTTGCTGCCCGTGACCCCATTGGTATCACCAGCTTCTACCTCGGCCGCTCTTCCTCCACCCCCGGTGCTGTCTACTTCGCCTCTGAGCTTAAGTGTCTGCACCCGGTTTGCGATAACATCATCGCTTTCCCTCCCGGTCACATCTATGACTCCAGCACCGACAAGTTGACTCGCTACTTCGAGCCCAAGTGGTGGGACCCCACCAACGTCCCCTCCGCCCCCACTGACCTGATGGCTATCCGCCACTCTCTGGAGAAGTCTGTTCGCAAGCGCCTGATGGCCGAGGTCCCTTACGGTGTCCTGCTGTCCGGTGGTCTTGACTCCAGTCTAGTTGCTGCTATTGCCCAGCGTGAGACTCTCCGCATGCAGGACGCTGCCCGCGCCGCCGCCAAGTCCGAGACTGCCGGCTCCGATTTGGTCGGTATTGATGACGAGAACGACCTGTCCACTGTCACCACTTTCCAGCAGTTGCACTCCTTCTCCATCGGTTTGCCCGGTGCTCCTGACACTGAGGCTGCCCTGGAGGTCGCCAAGTTCCTCGGCACCAAGCACCACGCCTTCACTTTCACCATCGACGACGGCCTGAACGCCCTTGCTGATGTTATCTACCACCTCGAGACCTACGATGTGACCACCATCCGTGCCTCTACCCCCATGTACTTGCTGTCCCGCAAGATCAAGGCTATGGGTGTTAAGATGGTTCTGAGTGGTGAGGGTAGTGACGAGATCTTCGGTGGCTACCTCTACTTCCACGCTGCTCCCAACCGCGAGGAGTTCCACAAGGAGACTGTCCGTCGTGTCAAGAACTTGCACTTGGCTGACTGCTTGCGTGCCAACAAGTCCACCTCTGCCTGGGGTCTTGAGGCCCGTGTGCCCTTCCTCGACAAGGAGTTCCTGGAGACCTGCATGGCCACGGACCCCAAGGACAAGATGATCACCGAGGGCCACATTGAGAAGTACATCCTGCGCAAGGCCTTTGACACCACCGACGAGCCCGATAACACTCCCTACCTTCCCGATAAGATCCTGTGGCGCCAGAAGGAGCAGTTCTCTGACGGTGTCGGATACGGGTGGATTGATGGCCTGAAGGATACCGCCGAGAAGATGGTTACCGACGAGATGATGAAGAACCCCAAGCCCGAGTGGGGTACCGATATTCCCGACACTAAGGAGGCGTATGTTGCCCCGCACGCTCTCACAATATTCAAATTAACTGACATGGTTTTTTATAGTTACTGGTACCGCACTATGTTCGATGAGCAGTTCCCGCCCTACTGTGCGGGTACCGTTGAGCGGTGGACCCCTACTTGGTCGAAGCAGACTGACCCCTCCGGCCGGTAAGTAGAAGCCGTGGAGAAATGATGTGATCTGATTGCATACTAACCTGCGTCTTAGGGCAATTGGCACCCACAACCAGAAGTACAAGCACGTTGCGTAAGAGAGTTTTTGCTCTTATAAAAAGTGAAGATTTCGAACAAACGATTATTTAGATATTCCAAATAGAAATGGATGTATATACCCTCAGGGCCTTCCCGTTTCCCCGTAAAATGAGTACAAAGTAAAGTTCAATGATCGGAGCTCTGCCGTTACATAAGCACCAGCACGGCGGATTCGCCCGGCAACCGAGCACCAACCAATCAATCACGGGACACTCAGCGGGTGCCCCTTCTCCCCCAACACATCACAACCCGCCAAACTCCCTTTCTTCTTCCTCATCCCCCGAGTAACTTCTCTCGTCACACACATTCATCATGTCTGCTCCCGCTGCTTTCTCTGACATCGCCAAGGCGGCCAATGATGTACGATGCTTAATGGAACTGAAATATTCACTCCCGCAAAGAATGGATAGCTGATACCACCTCCAATAGCTCCTGAACAAGGACTTCTACCACGCCAGCCCGGGTTCGTTTGGCCTACTTCCATCCGCGAAAAAACGTTCACTAACAAGCTTCTAGCCAACCTTGAGGTTAAGTCCAAGGCCCCCAACGGTGTCACCTTCACCGTTAAGGGCAAGTCCGCCCACGAGGGTTCCATCGCTGGCCAGGTGAGTTTTTCCCGGCCTTCTCTTACCCGCGGAGAAGGCCCAATTCCTGGAAAAAGCAACAACAGATTGCTAACATCGATTTCCACTATAGCTCGAGGCCAAGTACGTCGATGCGCCTACTGGTAAAGCCCCCACTCGTCGCAAACCACCTGAATCCGGCGTGCGCGAGGGTCGGCCCATGACGTTTTTCATATCTTCATCGGGCCACCTCGCGTCACGCCGAATCTTTTTCTTTCTTTTAACAAATCCTGCAAATGCCAAGCACACAATCAAGCTAATGATTCGTCCCTGCCCAGGCCTCACCCTCACCCAGGCTTGGACCACCGCCAACGCCCTCGACACCAAGCTCGAGCTGGACAACAACATCGCCAAGGGCCTCAAGGCTGAGATCCTGACCCAGTACCAGCCCGCTAAGCAGTCCAAGGGTGCCAAGCTCAACCTTTACTTCAAGCAGCCCAACTTGCACGCCCGTGCTTTCTTCGACCTGCTGAACGGCCCCACTGCCAACCTCGACGCCGTTCTCGGCCACGAGGGCTTCCTCGTCGGTGCTGAGGGTGGCTACGACGTCAACAAGGCTGCCATCACCAAGTACTCCGCTGCCGTCGGTTACAGCGTTCCCCAGTACTCCGCTGCCATCACTGCCAGCAACAACCTGTCCCTCTTCTCCGCCAGCTACTACCACCGCGTCAACGCTCAGGTCGAGGCCGGTGCCAAGGCTTCCTGGGACTCCAACTCCGGCAACGCTGTCGGTCTTGAGGTTGCCAGCAAGTACCGCCTGGACCCCTCTTCCTTCGCCAAGGTACGTTTCTATTGATACTGATATTAACCATGCAATGTCAAACTCACCATTTTCCTTTCTTGCTACAGGCCAAGATCAACGACCGTGGTGTTGCCGCTCTGGCTTACAACGTCCTCCTCCGCCCCGGTGTCACCCTCGGCCTCGGTGCCTCTTTCGATACCCAGAACCTGAACCAGGCTGCCCACAAGGTTGGCGCCAGCTTCACCTTCGAGGCTTAAGTGTTCTACCCTAACCCAACCTGAGAGTATCATGCTACCAGGCAAGTTTTTAATTATTTGTTTCTGTTGATCATGCTCCCAAAAGGCCATGTGGTGGAGGAACAAAGGTTTGAGAACTATTGGCTTTTCCCCCAGATAATCTGTGTGCAATAGTTTAGTGCTGTTCACACGTTGTATATCAAATTTAAATTCCTTTTGTTTGATGGATTCTCGATCTTATCTCGACTGTAGATTGTACATGTAAGATGAAAGTACTGCCTACCAACATAGACAGTAGCTATAAAATGGTCTCTAGAAAGTATCTGCGTCATACAACCAGTGTATACGCATACATCAGAATTGCAATTAAGAACTCCTGCCCTCCTTCCTCCGCACCCCATCACTAGGCGCAGAAGTCGGCGGCAACGGATTCGTGAAGAAGCCCCCAACAGCAATCAGAAACCCAAAGATCCCACAAACAATGAAGAACTCACTAGCCTGGAAGTTCCCACTAGCCATAACAGCCCCATTCTGCTTAAAAGCCTCATGTCTCGCCTTCCTCCTCCGCTCAACCCGCCTCTTATCCTCAGCACTCTGCGTCTTAAAATGCGCCCGCGCATTAAAATGACCCAAAGGATTCCTATAGATAAACCCCATCGGATCCTCAGGATCATCCTCTTTCTTCCTCGTCTCCCCAAATTCATCCGTAGAACCAGCTTTATACCCGCCCTCGCCGCCCGTCCGCCCCGTAGCTCCGTACCCACCCTGCTCGTAGAAACTGGGCGGTGGACCGTGGAATGTTCCGCGTCGTTTACTTAGACCGCTGGCAGGTCTTGAGCCGGCATAACTTCCGCCTTTGTTTGGGTGTGCGGTGTGGCTGCTGTGGCTTCCGTGTGGAACGCCGTGTCCATGGTGGTGTTGTGCGTGGAAGCCATGATCGCGGTCGTAGATTGCGCGTTTGGAGGCGTGGCCTAGGATGTTGTAGGCTGCTGAGATGCGGGCGAAGCGTTGGCCTGCTTCCGGGTCTTTGCGGTTACGGTCTGGGTGGTGTTTCAATGAGAGGGCGTAGAATTTTCTAGGGTTATTAGTGGTTGTCCTGCTCAGTGCTTGGAATGGCTTACTTTTTGATCTCGGCTGCTGAGGCGCTTATGGGGAGACCGAGGGTTTCGTAGTGGTTTTGTTCTTGGGCGTAGGTTTGCCTTGTTGAGGTGAAGGTGCGGATGTTTATTCTTTGAGTGAGTTTGTGGGGTGCTTGTGGTTGTGGGCGGTTGGTCGTGTGCGTGAATAAGAAGCAGCTGTGGCGCGTGCGGAGATGAGGAGAAGCACGGCTTGAGTTGTGGGGGGTGGATAGGAGGAGAATGGCTGGCCGAGGAGGAGGCATTGCTGCTTATATGCTGTGTTGAGGTTGGTCACATCGATGTTACGGAAATGAGCGGGGGAGTTGGGGGAGGTTAGGTGAGGAGGAAAGAAGGTTGAGGTGAGAAAGCCGGGTGGCGTCATCGGGGATCAGGGGCTGATCTCAAGCACCACCAGCTAGTGACCACCTTTGTTACATAGGCTCATTCTAAATATACTCGAGGACCGTGTCTAAGAATGTGAACTAGTTTAATGCTTCTATCATCTCATTTTCTCTCTGTTTAAAAAGGTTGTGTGAATTTGCGGATTTCTTGCAGCTGAGCTGATGATCAGATTAGATAACAGAGACCATTTAGCTGTACACATCATGTTCCCCTCCCCCCACTTGTCCAGCTGCCCCTCATGCTCGGAAAGACAGCTAAATTTACTAGCCCTGAGCATTTTATGGATAGTAATAGCGACGGCTTCAGCATAATCTGAATAGAACCTATACTGTCTCAATGGCATATCGAAGCTGATTTCAAGACGATGTTTGTCCGATCAAGTGTGATCTCACGTGCGGAACCCCTGAGTAGAAGGTTAAAAGTGGGGAGAAAGGCCACATATATACTACCTGTACAGATCCATGGTCCCTTTCTGCTAATTGATAAGAAGGACTCGGCCTTTGCTCTCGAAAACTCCAGGCGGGTTTGAAAGCATGTACAGAACACACAGATGCCATTATTATATCCGGAGTAACCATGCAGGAAGGCAATGGGATCGTAGATAGTACATTGAGCGCTCAGAACATGAAACTAACTTCGTATATATTCAAGCCTCCTTTGCCACAATGAATCGGTGAATTCCTGTTGGCATTGAACACCCTGGTCAACAAATGGTTTAACTTCTACGTAGCAACGACTATCTAGGCTAAGTCTCATATTTATGACGTGATAGGAAAGATAGGAGCATAAATTTTCAAGCAACTGCTTTGTTCAGGGCTTTGATATGGTCTGACCAACATGGTTGCAACTTAGCTTGGGTATGCCGTCGACGACAGGGCCGATCATGCATAATTGTCCACTTGAATATTGAAAGTATTCGATATGGACCTGAGACTTTGTAAAAATCTACGACAACGATGACTGCGAGGATACAGACTTTTCTAGGTCAAATAACGAAGATAGGAAGATTCTAAGCGTACGTCGACTGGCGTCGTAAAATCCAGATGAACTGCCCAGGACAAAACTAGAAGTGTCTTCATGTTGTCTAATAAAGATTGACTATCTATCAATAATCATTGCAGAAACACAGATACCTGAAAATGAAGTAGAGAGTTCATGTTCCTGAAAAATCAGATCTATAACATCTACCGAATTGGATGTTCCACTTTGATTTGCGCACACGAGCATCGGAAAAATCGATACAACGAAAAGAAAACATATAGATCAATACATAATACACTTATAATATGGCTAATGATTTTAAAATGAGCAAAAAGAAACCAAACCTTCTATGGAACGTTTTCTCCAATCAATTTCCTTTGTTTGGAAACCCGCCACTTCTTATACAAGCGTATCTTATCGTAGCAAATTCTTTCCCCGAATTCCGAATTCCCCTCTCTTCCTCCACTTCACCACACTCCTCTATACAACACCATGGCAGCTCAGGCGACTGAGAAGCTGGAAGAGCTTGCCCGTGAGTTTTAATAATCGCCAAAATCGAAGCCGCGGAACTAACGACAATCTAGTGAACGGCCAGAACGGCGCTCCGGCCGACGTCCCCGCAGCCGGCCAGGCCGCCGAAGCGGAGGACGATTCTGACGACGACCAGGAAGAAGGCGCCCCAGAGGCTGGCGCTGCTGGAGGTAAGTTTCTTAGCGCTATTTTTAATATAAAGCACATTCATCTCATACCCCGCCTTTGACAATGGCTGGGAAATGACCATTACTAATAATGCTCTTTCACAGCCGCCAAAAAGAAGAAGAAGCGCAAGTCTAAGAAGAAGAAGAAGGGCGGTGCCAAGGTCCAGAGTGAACCTCCCCGCGTACCTGTCGCCAACCTTTTTCCCAACGGCCAATACCCCGAGGGTGAGATTGTCGAATACCTGAACGACAATGCCTACCGCACTACCAACGAAGAGAAGCGCTACCTCGATCGCATGAACAACGATTTCCTCCAGGAGTACCGCCAGGGTGCTGAGATTCACCGTCAAGTTCGTCAATATGCGCAAAAGAACATCAGACCTGGCCAGACCCTTACGGAGATCGCGGAGGGTATTGAAGACTCTGTCCGTGCCTTGACCGGTCACTCAGGTCTCGAGGAGGGCGATAACCTCAAGGGTGGTATGGGTTTCCCTTGTGGTCTGAGTATCAACCACTGCGCTGCCCACTATACCCCCAACGCCGGCAACAAGATGGTCCTTCAGCAGGGCGATGTCATGAAGGTTGATTTTGGCGCTCATCTCAATGGTCGCATTGTGGACAGTGCCTTCACCATGACCTTTGACCCTGTATATGACCCACTTCTGGAAGCTGTCAAGGACGCTACCAACACTGGTATTCGGGTAAGTCCATGCGCCTAGAAGTCCTTTGTATGGTGCTGACTCAGTTTATAGGAAGCTGGTATTGATGTCCGCATGAGTGATATTGGTGCTGCCATTCAGGAAGCCATGGAGAGCTACGAAGTTGAGCTCAACGGTACTATGTACCCGGTCAAGTGTATCCGCAACTTGAACGGACACAACATCGAGCAGCACGTCATCCACGGAGGCAAGAGCGTGCCCATTGTGAAGGGCACCGATCAGACTAAGATGGAGGAGGGTGAGACATTCGCTATTGAGACTTTCGGCAGTACCGGAAAGGGTTACGTCCGCGAAGAGGTATGTCAAAACTACTGAATTGAGTTGCACCGATACTGACTTTAACAGATGGAATGCTCCCACTATGCTCTCGCACAGGATGCTCCTAACGTTCCTCTCCGCCTCTCGTCGGCCAAGAACCTCTTGAATGTGATCAACAAGAACTTCGGCACCCTGCCCTTCTGTCGTCGTTATTTGGACCGATTGGGCCAGGATAAATATCTCCTTGGGGTATGTTTAGCACTGGATTGTGATGTATACAGTCGAACTAACAGACTATTCAGTTGAACAATCTGGTCGCCTCTGGAATTGTGCAGGATTACCCCCCTCTCTGCGATATCAAGGGCTCCTACACTGCCCAATTTGAACATGTGAGTGCTCTAACAGCACCTAGATGAACTTCAACTGACTCTTATCACAGACTATCTTGCTCCGACCAAACGTCAAGGAGGTCATCAGTCGTGGAGACGACTACTGATTTGCTAGTTATATTATAAGCAATACTCCCAAAATAGTAAACGAAGTGAAGAATCGTAAAAAGCTCCAGCAAATAATATGCAATGTAGATCATATCATGCCAAGCCTCATCAAGTAATGGACCATCCAGGTCTCCCGTGTCGCCCCACGTGGAATGGAGCCACTTCCGCCTTTTTTAAACCCGCATTTCTTTCCATGTCGACACTTCTCGACTCACACAACCTTCAACATGTCTTCGATTGTTGAAACCACGCCTCACCTCCGGGTGTCAGCGAAGAAGTCCCAGCTCCAAACCGACACCGCCTCGCCACGAATTTCACCACCGAACGACTCCGCGGTAGAGGACAAGTTCTTCTGGACTTACACTGAAGAACCCCACCGGTCAAGACGACAGGCAATTATCAAAGCCCATCCAGAGGTATGTGAACCGTCCATCTCGTGTTGTGGTGCAGGACCGCTAGTTTGCTGGTACCTGGATTCGGGAACCCGGGCCACGGTTGAAGTTGAAGCTACGTTGTCCGCCAGGGCACGGCACTGGATCTCCTGGAATTACCTGCTAACCTCTATATTCGACTAGGTGACCAAGCTCTGTGGTCCTGAGCCTCTTACAAAATATGTCGTTCTCGGCGTTGTCTCCCTGCAAATCACCTGCGCATACCTCCTCCGCAATACCTCCATGCTCGACTGGAAGTTTTTGGCTACAGCCTACGTGATCGGGGCGACATCAAACCAGAACCTGTTCCTCGCCATCCATGAGATCTCCCATAACCTGGCTTTCCGGTCCCCGATGGCCAACCGCATGCTAGCCATCTTTGCGAACCTCCCTATCGGATTACCATACAGTGCAGCATTCAGGGTAAGTGCCCCTCCATGACCAATTGCCGGTCATAGGCAACAACAAACACCAGAGAACCAATATAACTAACATCTATCAATCAATAGCCCTACCACCTTACCCACCACAAATCCCTCGGCGTCACAGGTCTCGACACTGACCTCCCAACCGCATTCGAAGCCTTCGTCCTGAACTCAGTTCTGGGCAAGACCTTCTTCTGCACATTCCAAATCCTCTTCTACGCCGTCCGCCCAATGTTCATCTACAGCCCCCCATTCACCTACATCCACCTCATCAACCTAGTCATTCAACTCTCGTTCGACTACTTCCTCGCCTGGGTTAGCGGCTCCTGGACACCAGTCTTCTACTTCCTTGCCTCAGCCTTCCTGGCCGGATCCCTACACCCATGTGCAGGACACTTCATTGCCGAGCACTACTTCTTCTCACAAGTCAAGACCGGCGGAACAGAGTCACTGGCCGAGTTGAAGACTAAGCCTGCAACAAAGACGACTAAGCCTCACCCGCTTGATGAACTTGCCCCTCCGGAGACGTACTCGTACTACGGCCCGCTGAACATCCTTACCTACAACGTAGGATTGCACAACGAGCACCATGATTTCCCGGCTATTCCTTGGACGAGGTTGTACAAGTTGAAGGAGATTGCATCGGAGTTTTATGATCCGCTCCCATGTCACCGAAGCTGGGTCTGGGTCATTTGGACTTTCATTCTTGATGAGAATGTTGGTCTTTGGTGTCGTGTCAAGCGGGCCCAGGGTGGCCGTGTTGTTGGGGGTGGTGGTGGAGAGAAAAAGGTTGGCACTGGACGAGGTGGTGAGGGAATCTCTGCTGCGTCTGCGGGTCCGGACGGTGAAGAGGGTGATGGATGGAAGGAGAGTGAGATTCAGTGCTAGATTTCGGGTTTTCTTTTTCTGTTCGTATACTTCATGGGTTCGGTGTTATTGATTACTAGGAGTTAATATCATGAATGGTATTGGTCAATGCAATTGTCAAGGATTTATTTTTAGAAAATCTGGCTGGTTCGTATATCTATATACCTATCTAGGACATAGATCCCGTACATTCAATAGGTTCAACATGGATATCATTGCTAGAAAGAAGAAGGTAGTCTAGATTCAGGTATAAACTCTTGTCTGCATGTAATCCTAGCTATTCTATTGGACATCTACTTGCATATTCGAGATCTAGAAGTAACATCTGCTCCTAAGAATAAGCTTTAATTGCAAGAACATGAATTCCATCTTGCAGATCGACACAAGGTTTATCTCACAAAGGCGAAGAGTCAAG
The DNA here is from genome assembly GCA_028829675.1 of Penicillium tannophilum. Taxonomy (NCBI): domain Eukaryota; kingdom Fungi; phylum Ascomycota; class Eurotiomycetes; order Eurotiales; family Aspergillaceae; genus Penicillium; species Penicillium tannophilum. Next base: position 2,070,391 of record JAQKAK010000008.1, read on the forward strand.
ACACTCAGTCCGTTCATCATAACGTGATATTAGACAACAGGAAAGATAAGGAAGCAAGAAGAAGGGGAAAGAACGGGATACACGGGCTGATTTTCATCCAAACCCGGAAGTCAAGACAGGGTGTAGAATAAATGAAATATGAATACTCGAGGGGGATAGAGAAGCGAAGTCGACACAAGAAAAATGCTGATGCTGAAATCAAAGGGACGGGCTCTTCAAGAGACACTCCAAAAGGTCAAAAAGAAAAAGGGTAGATGAGAGAAACTCGGGAGAATCGGGGCATCGAGTCGTGATAGGCATAAGCACGACAGAGCAAGCCTAGAAGAAGAAATAGGCAATCAAGAAGCTGATCAGGCACAATGCAGCGACGATCTGGAGCGGCACACCAGTAGCGCCCTGGGTGTGTGTCTGTTGCATTGCTGTTGGGACGTCCTTCTCGCCGCCGGTCTTGCGCTGCCGCAAGCCCTGGTCTGCGAGTCGGTCCTTCAGTCTTTGGATTTGCGCATTCGCATCGGAAAGCTGGGCCTTCAGATCCTCGCTTGAGGGAAGAGAGTTAACAACGGCGGCCTTGGAACTGGTGAAGGTATTATCGGTCGGTGGAGATTCGGACTTGGGCTTTTCAGAGAATGCGGGGGCGGGAATGGGAGGTCCTTGCTCGGTGCTCATCTTCTGGGGGGCAGGGGTCTCGAAGTTTGCACCACCGGGAGAGGGGTAGGACGGAGGCTCATCGTCAACATGCTAGTATAGGTTGTTAGCTTATGCGCCAATCATAAGAGCAGTTTAGGACATACTTCGCTCTTCACATCCGAGTCTGGGCCCAGCCAAACGACGCGAATCTTGCGCTCTACTACGGCGGACTTGGAAGCCTTCTCGAACTGTAACAGATGTCAGCAAAGAGTACAGGTGTTCGAGTGATTTGCGGAAACGAACAATTGACGTCACATTCGCGAACTCCATGTCCTTGGTAACTGCGACGGACTGAACCAGAAACTTGTCCTTGCACTTGGCATCGGTAGCGGGCTCCTCCTTCATAGCTTGCAGAAGGACTAAGTCGGATGAATTAGCTCGAGTCCATTATATCGAGGCCGCAGAGAGATTCGAACCTTGAACATCGACCTGTTTACCAGGCTCCACCCGGCCGGAGTTGGGGCGCACACAGTAGCTATACACAGTCAGATCTCGAACATAAATACCAAAAGACGAAGGTCGCGGCCGATGATAGTAGGCACATACTGCTTGGGGGCGGTCGTCTTAACCTAGCGCACACAAAAGAGTCCGGTTAGATAAGTCCACGCCTAACATTGCCCGAGGGGGTGAAAGCGCGCATACCTTGAACACTAAAGGCTCGGCGGTGGTATTACCCAGACGGAGAACCTGGCATACTTCTTGGTTGAATGGACCTGTTTACATCAAAATTAACACTGCGATCAATCTGATTGTCCTTCGATCTGCGGACTCGATCGACTGGGGAACTCACGCTTAAAGGAAAGCTCCTGGGGATCGATCTCGACAGACATGGTGGCTTGGCGGTGGAGAGCGCAGAGTATGTGGGATTTTGAAGGGGTCTGTAGCTTGGAATCCCACAAAGAGGGTGCGCTTGGAACGGAGAACTGCGTGGGGAGGTTATCTGGGCAGGGAGCTGGGGCCTCAGGAGTTGATGATTGTCTAATTCGGGATGCGCTGACTAATGGATCAGGTGATGGGTTATGACATCAACATGCAATGTTCTAGATGCTCGTCAGATATGGAAAATAAACTTGGTTATAGAGGCTTTGGCAAGAGTGGAATACTGCCTCGGTAGGAGGGATCAATGGAGATTCATGATTCCTCGGGATGCTATGACGGCGTAAATGCATGTGATGTAGTGGGGTTTTCCAATTAAAGTAGAAACTATTAGAACTATCAGATCCATATCCACTCTTGAATGCTTTGCTACTTCAATCACAATCTGCCTTTACATAAAGTACTAATTGAGTAAAGCAATCAAATAATTTTGAAGCTCGTACGTTTTGAATCAGGAAATGGAATTGATGATAAAAAATGAAGTCTCATTTCGAGATTTAAATTTTCAACATGAACGTAGACAACAACATGGCAATCATAAACATGAGCATAACAGGCAGTATCGACAAGACTGTTGACAAGACTTCTTCTGATTTTTTTTTGTTGTCCGCCAATGTATGGCTGATCTTCTTTTGTTTTTGTTTTGTTTTGTTTTGCTGCCGGTAACGAGCTCGAGTGTGTTCAAAGACGCCGAGGAATTTGATTGGAAGCAGACTGTAGGGTGAATCTGGCAAGAGGACTTGTAGTCTAAACATTCAGTTCATACACACATAATAATTGGAAAGGACCGTTTCAAACATACCTTGAGACCCGACAAGGCAGGTCGAGAGGGGCTGCCAATCAGTGTGATCAGCGGCATGAATTGAAGTTGTGGGGTGTTGATGCCCCAAGTCCAGTCTGATTTTGTCCTGACACTCAACTTTAGATTTTGTTGTTGACTGACGCCTGTTCAGAGAGGACTCGAGCAACAAGATGTTTTGGCCGGTGCTTCTTCACCGCATGCCGTCGTTTTTACCTGTGGCTTGTGCCTCCACACCACAATGAGAAGTTTGTTCGGTCAAGCGGTCGAGACCTGGGGGAAAGTGGAGGGGGGGGGGGGGAAGTCAACGTCGTTGCTGTAACCCACTCCACACTGATTGTTTCCTGACACTAAACTTGAGGATTTGGAGTTGAGTGGCACCTGTTCAGAGAGGAGAGGTGAAAGGACCGTGGCAAGAAGGAAGAAGCCATTTGACGAGCTCGAGGATTGAGCAGTGGTAGTGCAATTGAATTGAAGCCTCGAGAGGGAAGAGTGATTTCTCAGCAGACTCGATTGTTGGCAGTATATTGCGAAGGCATTGTTGCAGTAAGGGCCCACTGGATCTCATCTGGAAGTAGTGGATCTTACATAGTCAAAAAGTTAATGCACAGTCACAGGGATAGGGATTGATCATTTGGGGGGTACCTGAATCTTGTCAAGGCGATTCGGCGCCGTTTGTTGATGTTATTGTGGCTTTGGGCCAGGCCAACCTCACGAGCAAGACTGTGCTGAGCCAGACCAATTCCAGGCCAAAGGACCAAGCACTAGATTGCCAGATTGAAAGCAGTGATGATGAGCCCAACCAAAGAATGCCCTGTAGACATGATTGTTGTGGCCATGTGAATAACAATGGGTATTCTCAAATCTGTGAGGGGGGATCAGCACAAAGAGGAAATCAAAGAAATGAAGAGGAGGAAATGTAAACATACATGTTGGGAAACTTTGAAAGATTAAGATCAACAGAGACTTCTGTATGCATCATGCCTGAGTTCATGGACGTATCATAGATTAACAAAGTCCCAAGAGGAAGAAGGAAAATGAAAAAGAAAGTTCAAGTGAAGTTTAGAAATTGGACATAGAGCAGGGGAGTTCGAAGTTCCAAGAAGTGGGAGAAAGATCAAAGAATGAAGAAGGATGTTCATAGTGGACTTTGAAATTTGGGAGATTAAAGAGTGATGGGAAGGAAGAAGCAAATGGGAGGGAAGAAGAAAGTTAGGGGTATTTATACCCTTGGGGTAAGGGAGTGAGAGTGTCCCAAGATGACATTTTACGCTCCAGAATCACACTTGATATTCAGGATCGACCAATAACAAGAATTCCATAACAAACACATCACGAATTAATACCACAAGCAGCACTCTGATGGTCTCTTATGCCCGCGTGATTGGTCGATCCTCAGCCCATTCAGAATCAACCACCATAACAGTCGGAAGATCACTATGCCATCTAGATATTACCTATCATACACCCAGGAACCGTACACAAGACTATAATTACGCTTCAGGTTTCCTTCATATAGTATCAGAGCAGCATGTTTCTTCGAAACGCAACAGTATGTCGCTTTTGACCCTAAAAAACCAGCACCGGTCGTCCAAATAATGGATTGAATCTCTTTCGTTCCGTTCAAGATATCAATCCCAGGTTCCGCAAGACATCCCCGAACGGAGATCAGATTACCGGCCTTGCAACGCCTCGCAAAGCCTGATTCTTGGGTAAGACTTCCTCTAAGAAAATATACATTGGAGCACTCGCTTACTTAGCAGGATGAAGATGCATGGAGCTGTTCCCCTCTTGATTTGCAGCACGGACCCACCAATCGACCCATGGACGTTGGTGGCCGGTCAGTAATATGTCTAGTATGAGGACCAGTGCCTTCACAATCTTGACCTTAGAGCCTACTAAAACATTCATATCCAACTTCACCAGGTTTCAAAAGCGTCTGATCGGTTTGCGCTAACTACAGTCTAGGCATTCAACAGCGAAATCGACCCTTGGAGATCAGGAAGCAGATACACCAGAATGTCGTTTGTTATGCTCGGATTAAGTCCAATGTGGGTAAAACCAGCTATTCGAGTCTGGTGCGACTCAGTGTATCGAATTACACAAAGATGAGGTGGTTGATATAACCGTTTGGTCCCAAATCGCCAACTGGAGTGGGCCCGCACTTATCGCTCGCCGCCTTCACGATAACGTCACCCGCAAGCTCAACTGCTCCCACCTTCACCGATTACCTGTCCCTATCGCCTTAACACCCACCATCCGTTCGGCTTCATCGTACTGCATACCGCACTTGAATTTCCACGCCTGTGATCACCACCGAAACCCTTTCGCCCTCATATACTCCCGCCACCAATCATGGCTTCGGACCTCGAGCAGCTCATTGACATGGGCTTCGACAAAGAACGCGTAGAGCTAGCTATTTCCAAGACCGGTGGTCGTAAGTCTTCATCGATCGAAAATATCCGCTATAACCTAGCTAACACATCGGACAGTGCATGGCGCTCTAGAATGGCTAGAGACAAATCAGGACAAATCACTGGAGGAGATTAAGGCGGCAGGATCACAGGGAGCAGAGGAGGAAGGCCCCCCGCTGCAACCAGGCGAGGAGGCACGTAGTTTGGTCTGCAACGACTGCGGCAAGAAGTTCCGAAGCCATGCGCAGGCCGAGTTCCACGCATCCAAGTCTGAGCATGTGGACTTTTCTGAGTCGACCGAGGAGATCGCGCCATTGACTGAGGAGCAGAAGAAGCAGCGACTGGATGAGTTGAGAGAGCGACTGGCAGAGAAACGGTCAGCACAAACACAGCAGGATAAGGCAGACCAAAAGCGAAATGAAGTACATGCCCCGTTGTTGACTTATGTGAGCCAGTCTCTGACTATATTTCCCAGGAAATCCGGAGAAAGAGTACCAAAGAAAGTCAGGACGCAAAGGAGGACTTGAAGCGGAAACAAGCATTGAAAGATGCGGCTGCAAACAAGAGAGAGAAGGCTGAGGAGCTTGAAGCTAAAAAGCGCATCAGGGCTAAGATCGCGGCGGACAAGGAGGAACGACGATTGAAGGCTGAGCGTGAGCGTGCTGAGCGTGCGGGTGTGGCACCGCCTCCCCAGCCTGCTGCTGCCCCAGTGCCTACAGCGTCCGGTCCGACTACGTCGAAGCCTGCATCTGCTTATACCGAGACTCGTCTGCGCTTCCAGACCCCCAGTGGAAACATTATGAAGACACTTCCTGTCAACACCACTTTGTTCGAGGTCGTTGCGGCCTTGAAAACGGAGGATGGCATTGAAGTTCAGAGCTTCACCCAGAACTTCCCTCGGAAGGTTTTCAATGCCGAGTTCTTTGGGGAGACATTGAAGGAACTAGGACTTACACCAAGTGCGAGCTTGGTTATCCAATAATTAAGCTCCAGGCCCACTGAGGACCTTGAGCACTTTGCTAAGTATGAGAAACGACATGGCTTCTTACGTACACAACATTGTGTAAATGAGCAAGCGGTTGATTTATTCTTGGGTTCAATGAGTACCGTACTGTAACAGCTGGCTATAGTCATTAATTATTTGTAAATCTAGCGTGGCCGTAAAACCAGTGCTGCTGCCTTGGTGCTAGTGCACTAGGTAACACTGGTCGGTGCGAGGCTGTTATCACCACGTGACAGCGTGAGGCCCGCGTGATGGTGAGACGCGTTTTACACGTCCCCTCCACGTCAAACAACAACACATCACATCGCCAAATCATGCCAGCGTAAGATACCCTCCAGCGATGACCTTACGCACATATGAGCACCCGCGTATCCAAAGACTGATCTTGTTCCCTTCAGTGTTGGCGACCAGCATCGCGGCGGACCCGTAACTATCGGGATGCCAAACAATCCAGGTGCCTCCACGGCAAACCCATTCGAAGAGCCCGAGCGACGGATAAGCGAATATACAGCATCGGAAATCGCTACACTACAATCACGTCTTGATAGGCAATTAGGGCCGGAGTACATCTCGGCACGACCCGGTGCTGGAGGGCAGAAAGTGCACTATCTCTCGGCAGATAAATGCATTAATCTTGCCAATGAGGTGTTTGGGTTCAATGGCTGGTCCAGCTCCATTCAGAAAATCGACATTGACTTTGTGCGCTGCAATTCATCCGATTGTGTTTCAACGGCACAGCTAACATTTCCCTAAACTAGATCGAGGAAAACCAAAACACAGGCAAAATCACACTTGGCTTATCAGTGATTGTCCGGGTGATATTGAGAGATGGCACATTTCACGAGGTAACGAGAAGTGGGCTTCTTTGTGTGTTGCAAATGATTAACGCTTTCAGGATATTGGCTACGGTCACATCGAGAACTGCAAGGGCAAAGCGGCAGCATTCGAGAAAGCTAAGAAAGAAGGGACAACCGATGCATTGAAGCGTACATTGAGGACTTTCGGTAATGTTCTGGGCAACTGTGTCTATGATAAGGACTACCTTTCCAAGGTTACCAAAATCAAAGTCACTTCGGTAAGACATTGTCGCTACTTTGGCTTTATTGGAAGATTGGCTCATCTTTATGCAGAATAAATGGGACGTCAATGATCTACATCGTCACCGTGACTTTGCGCCTGTCAAAAAGGAACCAGTTCAACCAAAGAGGGTCGCTGAAGATGATGATTTGCCTCCGCCGCCCACCGTCGCAGCCACAAGAAGTGGTGCCCCAAGCAATGCGATTTTTGAAGGCGATGGCGAATTCGGAAGTACGCATGGATTCAAAATAGTCTGTTAAGACTTTAAGGCTAATTGTCATAGGTGATTTGTTCGATGAAGCCGATTTCGTGGTGTCTGCCTCGAATGGCAACCCTGACGAAATATCACTAGATCCAGAGCCACCACGCCAACAACAACCACCCACGCCTATGAATCGCCCGATTCCACCACGAGGGCCACCTACAGGGCGATTTGATCAAAATGCAGTAACACCTTCAAAGCCAGAAAGGTGGAATGGAGGAAACCCAGCTATGAGGCAGTCGATGCCACCGATGGCCCGACCGAATCCAGCAGCCATGCCAGACCAGAGACGTCCGATGCCTGGACCTGGCCAGGTCAATAATGTGCAAAACGCAAGGCCCGGAGCTCCGCCTAAACCACAGCCCGGCCCTGGACCCCAAATGCAAAACAATAACGCGCAAGTGCCAATCAAGCCAGAACCTGGCCCTGGTTTCAATAATGACTCGAACCTGCCACCCGCTTCTCAGTCGGTTGGATTCTACTCTGCTAGAGTGGCAGATACTTTGCGTGATAATCCTAACGCGGTTCCTCTTCCAGGAACTCAATTTGATCCGCACGCAGAAAGCCCGTCTATTCGCAAAACTGCCGGTGTTGACCACACCAAGAGTGTCCCCATCACCAGGCCCATGCTGGGGACCGCCTCGCCAGCAGCAAATAACTCGCGGGACTATATCAATCCTGCAACTGATTTGCAGCGCAAGGTCGGTGCCCCAGGTGGACCACCTGTTGCCGTCGGTAGCCCTCTGTCTCGAGGCCCGTCAACATCTACATTTCGCCCCTTAACCCGCCCCAACGTCGATGCTAGGAACAACCCCGCAGCCATGAATCGAGGAAGTGTACCTCCTCAAAACAATACGAATGGCAAACGTCCCCCTCTGAATGATGTTACCAACGCTACCACATCTCCTGGCACGAATGCTGTCCCCGTTCCAGCGGGCCAGAATGAACCCAAGCGACCACGAGTGTCTGATGTCGCTCCTGAACAGCAACAAGCACCTCAAGCCCCAAAATAATTCTGCTTTGTTCGTTTTCAAAGTTCAAAGGTCAAGCATCAAGCTACGTTAGCGGGTATCAATATTTTTCTGGGGGTTCTTGATCTTTGTCTATGGCGTTGGTTACATGTCTACCAAGCTGGCAATAGGAGGGGCGTTTTTCTTTCCGGGAAGCAGATTGAATGGTATAGCTACGGACAGGGGCTTATGCCATCTCCCCTTTCATGAGGTCCGGGTGGAGTTGTGGTGAGACTAGATAGAACACATATCAGACAGACTTAAGATATTCAGTCACCAATGTATTCCAAATTTCGGATTCATCGTTATCTCCACGCTCGATAGGGAACACAGCCTCCTCCGCATCGACCCCGTCTTTCCTTGGGCTTTGATTGACTACGTGTTGGTGCCCCGCACTTGGAGGTGGGTCAACGGTGTCAGCCTTGAGGGTTGCGGTACGGCGCGTTCCACAGACTATTAAAAAATGGACTTTGAGGGCCAATGACCATCATCCGCATCATATATTGGATAAGATGGATATCCTCCAGAAATAGGAACCTGATGCTCCTCCACTTCAAATGTAGCAACAAAGCAGCCCCTGCCAATGGCGTCTCGTCTCTTGCCGCTCGCTGCGCCTCGAATCCATTATGCGGCTGAGCCTTGCCGTTTCGTCATCGTTTTCACTCTGCCTAGCATGATTTTGTATTTATCATCCCTTTCCATCATTAATATTGATCATATCGTCTTCGCAAAATTATTGCATAGCCGACATCGAGTCGAAATTTTCGAATATAACGAAGCGACAGCGATTCTGCTTGAATATACATACACAACTGAACCCAAGCTCTCTACTCCCAGACCCTAGCCATGTCAGACCCTGGGGAGTACACCGTGGGCTGGATCTGTGCGCTGTACCTGGAATACATCGTCGCTCGGACAGTCCTCGACGAAGAGTACGAGAGTCCGAGACTAGTGTCGCCAAATGATACCAATGTCTATACGTTAGGCAGGATTGGCAAACATAAAGTTGCCATGACCTTCTTGCCCGACGCTGAATTCGGAACAGCTTCCGCAGCCATTGTAGCGGCAAACATGCTGAACACTTTTCACAACATCAAAATCGGCCTCATGGTTGGCATCGCCGGAGGTCTACCAAGTAGAAGCCATGATATTCGTCTGGGCGATGTTGTGGTCAATGCTCTTCATGATGGCAAGGGCGGTTTTATCCAGCACGACTTTAAAATGTCGTTCATAGGCCGTATCTTTCAGCAAACGCGGTCCATGAACCACCTACATCCTATGCTTTTCACTGCGATCACGAGACTTCAAGCAAAGTATGAAAGGAACGCGAATCAACTAGAGGCACTCACTAATCGCATTCTGGACGAGAACGTTCCGCTACGCTATAGGTATAGAAGACCACCACCGACCACGGATAGGCTGTTCAAAGCTGAAGTGATTCATGACCTGGAATGCTGTGACGAATCATGTATAAAAGATCCATCGAAATTAGTACCCCGAGGTGAACGGGACGGCTTGGAACCTAAAATTGCTATTCACTATGGTCAGGTTGCTTCTGCTGACCAGTCCGTGAAAGATGCTTTTATTCGAGACGGGCTGGCAGCACATGCCGATATTCTCTGTTTTGGGAGGGAAGCTCCCGAGCTGATGAGTTTCCTACCCTGTTTGGTGATTCAAGGCATCTGCGATTACTCGGACTCACACAAAAACAAAACATGGCAGGGGTATGCTGCAATGACCGCTGCAGCGTATGCCAAGGACCTCCTGTGCCATATGACAACTCATCAAGTTGAAAAAGAAGGAAGAGCTCTAGAGATCCACAGACCACCAACCGAACAAGTGGGCAAGACCACAGACCGCATTGATGACAAGTCCTCGATGCTGGAAGAGCCCCAGGATTACATTGGCCGACCAAAGATACGACACCCGCGGCGGATCGAAGAACTCCTCGAGAGTGCGGCGGCATTTAAAGAAAAATTGTACGAAATGAACATAGAGAATGATGATACGGCGCGGTTGTTGAATATGATCATCACAGCAGAACAACCTTTCTCACTTTTTGAGCTGGATGCAAACCTGGGACTCCAAGAGAACACGAGAAAAGAGTGGATGATCCATAATCCCATGATGGCCACATGGAATATATCTCATCGGCATGTGCAGAAATCTCGGCACTTGTCACAGTCTGCATGGCGCTTATTGCAACTAGCAAGCATCTTGGATGCATTGGGACCCCGCAGAAAGATTCTTAGCACATTTGGGCTGTACTTACTACGAGGCTTGAATGACCCGCCGCCAACACACCGGAATAGAAGTTTACAGAAAGTTGCTAGCGCACAAAAGGATCCTAAGGAAGCGCTGAGTATAGGGACCCTTCATTCACTGATTGCCATGAAGAGTTTAATACACAAATACTTAAAGCAGGGCCGAATGAATCGTGCTGAAAAGCTTCAGGTGCAGATTCTGACGACGTATAGAGAGGCCCTGGGAGAGGAGCATCCCAGCGCGCTACGCAGTATGAGCTTACTGGTGGCAATATACCAAGCTCGAGGTCGATGGGGTGATGCCGAGTCTTTGAGCGTCCAAATACTGATGATTCTTATGCGGTTGCTTGGCATAAAACATCTATACACGCTCAGTAGCATGAGTAACCTAGCAATTGCGCGCCTGTATCAAGGGCAATTGAAAGATGCCGAGGTACTAGCCGTACAAGTGCTGGACACTTTGATGGCTTCTTTCGGAGAAGATCACCCCTACACGCTACGCAGCCTGGGAAATCTCGCGTCAATCTACCGAAATATGGGCCGGATTGAACAAGCTGAGGCACTACATCTGATGCAAAATCGGCTTGAGAACACCAACGCGCTACGCCACAATCATGGAGCTCTTCTTGATTCTGCCTCTTTAAGTTCGTGTTACTCTGGAGCCTCCTCTGATAATGTTTCTGCATCCTCTATGATTTCAGCATATAGGGCAGGTTGGAACGTTCTGGGTAAAGCGGAAATGAGGAAAGCGGCCATGTACTGTAAGTTGCTCATCTATTTTGTTGGCCTTTGTGAAAGCAGCTAATTGAAGCGGAAAGTTCATGTTTCACGGTGGATTTCTTGGTTACGAAGAACTATGAGACCAAAAATAAAACCGGGTTATCGTCGAATTGAGTGGAAATGTGTAAGTTATCTGCTCAACCCCGCACCTCCCTGCTTGACCCTATAGCACTACTCGAGTGCCATGAGAGCGACATCACTACTATCTGGAGGCTTTGATATTAATACTGACATGTGACAGGATTGTGGGGCAGATCTGTACGCTGATTTCCAGTGCAGTGATACGGAAGATCTCGATAAGTTAGCTTTCTCATTGCAGAACCCTGGACAGGAAAGCACCGGAGATACGTCGAACATTCCACGTGTCTCAGAAGATACCCCAATTTATAATGACCAAAACCTCCCACCAACAAGCAGCAAAGGGAAAGAGAGATCCTCGGACAGCTCGACAACGAAAAAAACGCTTGATGTTGCACGTTACAGTAAAACCCTTCAACCTAGTGACGGGCAAGCAAGATTTTTAGCCCTCTGTGTCAACACGGGCACAATCTATAAGACCTTGGCAGAGATTGAGACGTCTAACGTGAAATCAGATGCAGCTGCGTTCAGTATGCTCAAGGATGAGTACCTTAAGATACGAGGAATGCGTTCACGTTTCAGATTCCTGGTTGAGCCAATAGACATTGAGTTTATCCAAGTAAGTCGTTTATCAGTTCATGGCTGAAAGGTATCATGATCAGTTACTGATAGCTGCTTAGTTCACACTTTGGAACCTTCGAGGTGGCTATATCTCTGTATGTGATCGGCCGAACTGTGTTCCCCCAGACAACTGCGATGAATATGAGTTTTCGAGACTCCCTCAGCCGCGAAGGCCAATGCCACCCGATCTCTTCATCCATTATCTCGGGCATGGACCAGGAGACTTGAACCCCTCACGGATGGACTGGCTCCCTAATTTGCCAAAGCGGAAGGACAAAAGGGTGATTGACTGTGGTGAAGCGTGCTTGGGATGGGGTATGCACATTATTGAAGGACCGAATCGTGTGATGATATTCTGGATTATGATGGTTACAATTCTTGCGAGCATTTTGACTAGTGTGTTGTGGTCGGCTATTCGGGGGGATGTGCAGGGAGGTACAGGAATGGGGACCCTCATTGTGGCTCTCCCATCGGCGATCCTGACTGCGTTTTTGTTTCGGTTAGAGGGGATATAATACTATGCTGAGTCTGTAAGGCTGTTTGGTATCACCACTTAAAAGTTGGTGACTGGTGCTGGGAAGGAGATCAGAATAATCGACGAAATATTGAGTGACTTTGTGGTACATTTCGTAATACTCTGAAATCCTATCATAGTTGATTGACTATTCACAAGCCCTGAATTTTAGTCAAATAAGTGAACGTTTCCCTGATGCCTTGATATTGGGTCCCAGAAATAAAAACGCAAGGGCGAGGACAGAAGCAGATTTTGCCAATCACTGCATCCCACCCAAATGTATTCGAGGAATTGAACCCCGCTGACCTCGGAAGTCCATGGGACTTGATCCTCTGCCGAGACAAAGAAGTCACTCTCAATCAAAGCTCAAAGAACGCCCCAAAGGCTATTTGAACATGGAGATCTGGCCCAGCCTCAGGCGAGTAGAGATTGTGTTTGTCAAACAAAGAGAAGTGGAAACCTATCGGCACTTTCCCTGAAATTTTGAATAAAGATCGAGCAAACTGCCCAACTCATAACTTTTACTTCAACCACCTTCACGAATTTCTTCTCTTCTGCTGGAGCTAATTTCATTTAAAGCCATACCATACCACTAAGCATCTCAAAATGCCTTATCCAGCCCAATGGGCTGCTATCGATAAAGTAGTTCAGGCCCGTTTCCCAGAGCCATCCTACGCCCCTCAAGTCGCACAGGCTTATCATGACAAAGCCCAAATCCTAGCCGCCTCGCCGTACAAAGATCACGGCTGGAATGTTGTGCGGCGCCTCAAGTGCCTCAGTGTAATCGAGGAAGAGCTCGAGTCCCGAGATGACCCTCAACTGAGCAATGTTCAGGCGATTATCTCGGCCTATAAGCGAGATGGAGATGAAAGACTCCGTTGGACATCTGGACCTGTGTCGTATTGGGTCCAAGGGAACCCTGTGGGTGACGTTCCGAGGTATTTCAACTGGGATGAGTGTCTGGAGCTCCAGCAACAGGCGGTAGAACATGGTGGTCTTTGGATTGAGGGTGTAAGGAACAATTCCTTTCATACCTGTTGGCGGTACTTCTACTGACTATGACAGACCGATTTTGCGGGTCCGATACCTCTTCGTACTTTCTCTGCAAATCCACCATTCCCGGGACAGGTATGTCTTGCGCTTTTGCTTATAATCTGTTGATGAATATCTAACATCGTGTACAGTTCTCCCTCGCATTCAAGCCCCCTGGTATCCGGAACGACCGGTTTTATGGATTGGATTTTGGTACTGAACTCCGAGCGGATGACATTAAGGCGCTATTGAGCTCTCCAGTCGGTGTGCCTATGCCCCGGTTCCTGCTGAGCGAGAATGATACCACCTTGCTGGTCTCTCCCGATGTCATGCAAGAGATTGAAAACCTGTCAAAGGCAGATTTCTCTTGCGGGTACAGCGTTATTCATTGTGGGGAGGGGGTACTTAAGGCTTATCGTGCTGTGGTCCTTGAGGTTTGTCTGGCTAAGCCAGATGTTGCTCCTACGGACTGGGCCTGGAATACCACCCGTTGTGCTGTTTGCCAGGATCTGGGTGCAAATGAGGTTCGGATGTCGTACATCATGAATAACCAGTCGGCGAGGGATGAGTTGGTTGCGTGGGAACTCGAGGATGATACTGGCGAGCAAGCAGTCTTGGATCGGTTCTTAGTGTGAAAGACAGGTTCATGAGTCCTGGCTTTGCGTTCTCCTGTAAGCCAATGAAATCAATTTGGGAAATTATTGTTGCTTAAAACCCATTCACAACCCCCGTAGGCCTTGCATCGTTTGAGACTCACAAGATAGTGCTTCAAACCATGAGACAGTTTTCAATTTAGTCGCGATTCGTTGAAATTATACAGCCAATCATGTGTCGAATTTGAGGTTAATGTTCCCTATCAGAGTGCTTCGCGTAATGACTGCGCAAATTTATGGCAGGGTTCCCCTCCCGGTCCCTCAGCTGACGGTGGATGACTAGCGTCGAATCAATCGTTTGATACCACGGATTTGGTCCATCCCACTATTCACCGGTTGAGTGACCCCCTTTTTTTCATTCCACCTTATATAGGCCTACACCAAACCAGCCCAAGACTAAAGGCCGATTAGAATACAAAAGTTGATAGACGATTGAGCAAAATGGAGGCGAGCTGGGTGCCTGTCAAGCGAAGCAGTGCGTTCTACTTACCTTTCACTAACCCAAGGGGGCATGCAACCCGAAAGAAGTGCGGAATATACTGAATAACTTTGATCACTAGGAGTTGAATTCGAAGATGATGAGCCGACAGATGGATACAATGGATTTGATGACAGTGAACAAGAAGAATGGGGAAGCGAAGATGAGAGCGAAGACGACAGCGAAGACGACAGCGAAAAATTAAATGTTGAACAGAACATTGAAGAGCATGAGTATACCATCCCCGGTGACACGGCACGAGCGGTAAAGATTCGGCTCTTTCTGGCCGATGACGGAATGGGCGAGTTCAAGTGGATGAAAAATTTTGTCGCCAAATGCACTTGCGATGGCGTCGTCGTCGCGACCGCTCTATCCCGATATATTCACCGAAGGCGCATGCACTCTGAATTCTGGGGGAACATGGAAGAGCTCAGCCAGGAGACGTGTCAAGTGGCTTTTGATGTCTTTGATCGATATGGGACAGTCAAGCTGAAGTATATGGAGCATCCGGTGCAAAGAGGAAATGGTGTATGGGGAACCGAGCTTGATGATGGCCCTCTTTTTCTTATTGAAAGTCTTCATATTAAAGCACTGGAACTACGTCGAAAAGGGCTGGGACAGAAACTAGTGTCTTTACTATTGGAAAAGGCCAGAAAGTTCTGCCTAGACGGTAAGCCAGACGGCAAACACGCAGCTATTTTCTATGGTTCCAATGAGGCCTTTGAGCGAGCATGGACTCTACATGCTATAGTCAGTCCTGGGTTTTTAACAGCTGATATGGAATCGCGGTTAGTGGGCAAGTCAGCAGAAGAACGCTTGATGATACGGGTTCAAACTGATTCCTCTGTTATTGGCTTTTGGCGATCATGCGGTTTTCGCCGAATCGGCGCATCCCACTGTTTTGCATTTTCGTTCGATCTCCACCATCAGTCTCACGCCCTTGCGGCAGGTGCCGATTTTGACCCGCGCAGAAGTTATGCTGAAGACCTTGAGGATGAAGAACTCGGGATTATCTACGAGGCAAATCGTCATATTGATGTCAATAAACTGAAAATGGGAAGACTTCGTGACACCCTGCCGCTGCATCATGCAGCTCTCACACTGACGGACGAAGAACTGAGAGCTTTCTTCGTCACCCAAGATGGCAAGCTTGACTGGGATCGAATGAGCAGCTCTGAAGCCACCCTTCTGCATCTGACGGCTTGTGAACTCAAGCCCTTGAGTACACAGTGGCTGCTCGAGAATGTTCCCCACGCCGACTCCTGGAAGGCAGCACGCGATATTGACGGGTACACCCCGCTCGAAGCATTGCAGGAGAAATTAGAGAAAATGCGAACCCGGAAGAAATATGGCTTTGGCAGGATCCTGGACGTGTCAGATCAGTTTGAAGGAAATCCCGACACCGCAGTGTCCTGTCTCACTTTGCTGTTGGGACAAGACGCTTTGGAGCTGAATAAAGCATGCCTCCGATACGGGTGTATATGCGGAGAATGCGTGGAAGGATTTCTATCCGCCCGAATGAGGCACTCTCTGATATGTCAGGGCGAGATAAATTTCGACCTCATGCAGGACGAAATTGATGATGGCAACTCTTGGATAGATTTCGACGACTGGAGACTCGAGAACCTTGATCCCGGTGTGCGAAGAAACCTAGAGACCAACAAGTCACTGAGGCAGGGCTTTGTCAATATGTACCAAATAGCTGCGGCGTGTCTTGAGTCAAAAAAAGCTCCCACCGCAGAAAACCTTCAGCAGTGCTGTAACAATCGGCGCGAGTGGCCGCCTTATACTAAGAACTTCCTGCGCCGCGCTGGGACGCAGATGGGTTGTCGGGCAGTGCTTCGGTGTATGTTCGACCATGCTAAGGATCAGGACGAAAAAGCAGGTGATGGAGAGTGTCAACTCTCATCGGGGAAAGAATGGTCAGACCTACCCACATGCAGAAACGATCATGAGTTTGATTTTGTTGCCAGGGCTTGTGGTTACGGCGGGGATGATTTCTTCCCCAATCATGCTGGCTGGTGAAATAAATCCCATTCTCCAAGGCAGGTTAACTGTTCATAGTTGGGCCGTCAGCTTTTTCTGACCAAGATTGACCCCATTTTACATCCCATGGCGTGGTTCTTTGAAGTCTCAAGCATCGAGTTGCCGCTTTCCACCTTCGAAACTCTGGTAGGCTACCTTTGATCAGTGATTTTGCTTTGAAATTCTTTTTGTGGTCTTTCTGAAGTCTTCTGTCCTGTGGCTAATTTGATCAATATTTGCTTTGGGATTTTCTTTGTCGTAGTCTATTCTTGGTCCATGTAGCTATCTTGATCGATATCTATGCTCTTTCAATAAGAGTTGTCTTTCTTCTCCCTCTTCCTTTCATCCAAGTTCCATCGTAGATCTTTTACTGGACTCGATGGACGTTAGCATTCATCTTATATATAAAGACGACAGATTGCCGTGAGAAATTACCGCAAAGCTTTCTTATTCGAAACCAAATACATAAACATTTAAAGTATATACTTCCTCGGAAATGGCGACAAGCTGGACACCAGAGAAACTTACCCATCTCGAGGGACTTACACCGGCCGAGATTCACGCAGAATTGGATGCAACCCTCTTCTGGCCCCCAGGTGCTATTCCCGCTTATCCTTTTCATGAAGAGTTCTGCGATTTTCGGGAGCACCTTCTTGCCAACCCACGATCACTTCGCGCGAGGTACCCAAAGGTCGCCGCGGCGGTCAGGACGTGGGTGAGACTGCCACACACCAAGGATCTGTTCATGACCTCCCTTCGCATGCATCCATGCAATATGACACTTCGCAACATGTTAGCTCCTGCTGGACCTCAATTGGCCGTGCCAGTATTAGCCAGGCCATGGGCGGTACCAGGCGGTCTTGTCGCGGGTGCCCGAGATGCAACAACGGCCAGCCCCAACGTCCCAGACATGCTTTCTGATGCAGTTTCTGTTGGATGCCATGATTGTATCAAGGCGTTGGACGACATAATGGTTTTGCCACTAGATTCTGCTACTATCAGGTATATGCCTTATACTGAATGTGGAGTTAGTCTTCTTATGATTGCACAGCTGGCCTTTGTTGGGCATAACATCTCAGAAGATGAATGCAATAACGTGATAGACATCCTTAGGCGGACAAATGGTCTGGGGTCGCAGCTGTGGAATCGTGCTTGGTACACACATTTTGGTTTACCTACTGCCGGGCCGCTAGTGCCGCCCGTAAGTGCGTTGAATATCCTTCAGGACGCGGTTATGAGTCTTCCATCAAAGTCAATTGAAATGTTATCGGAATGGCACGAAGACGGCTCCGTAATCGCTCCTGACCCTCTGATGGCTGGGTACATGGGCCCTTCGCTTCTTTATGAGTGTTGTAAACGGGCCACGATCCGCATTGCCGAATGGCTCAAGCGCCATGCAACAGCTCTCGGCCATGGATATGTCGTCCACTTTGTTATTGGTCGTATGGCACTGGGTAAAGGTCCCTGGCACGCAATCGTAAGAAATCCAGCAGGTATACAGCTTTTCGACTGGTTCGTTAGTCAGGGTGCTCCTGGAGCGCCTTTTGCTGCGGATGCTCCTCCATGGGTGCGAAGCAACATGACAGATGAGAGCCCGATGTTTGACGCAATAAGTCTTGATCGTCCAGTATTAGTCGAGAAATTTGCCAACTATCATCCTCCGATAGTGTGGCTCAACTATCCCCTCCGTCCATCTGAATTTTTATGGGCCCTTGTCAAGACCAGTGTCGAATCCGCCACCAGCTTGTATCATGTCGTCGGGATTCAAGAGTTCCAAACACATTGCATAGGTGCCCGGGGTAGTCTCGAGTTAGCAATTACGCGCTTGGCACATTATTACGTTCTCGGTTGGTACGAATGGAATTATCAATTTCAAAGGGAGTTGGCAAGACTCGGCTTCATAACCCGAGCTGATGCGAGGGCACTTTATGCCGACTTGCGTCGCGTTACTAGTTTGAAAATGACAGCCGTTCTTCACTATATGCCTCGGACTTGGTTTGGTACAGCCGGAGAGAAGTTTGTCAAAGCCCGTTGCGCGATTGTTGGGGCTTACTTTCTCCTGCGTCACATTCGACCTGAGACTAGGTTCCATGTCACGAGGTGGAGTGGTAGATCTCAGGATATTGTGGAGTAACATCTTTCGAATTATTTATAGCTTTGCAATCGATTGGTTTCTATACAGTAGGGACGCTATATCCTTCCTTGTAGGAAACACAGAGAGACCGGTTTAAACATATCCATGTAAGATGCCAAGACGTGAATAGCTGCAATTGACATGGTCTGTCCACGGGCCTCAATTCAAGCGCCCAGGTCACATGATAATGAGGCTAAGGATGAGTAGTTTGTCTTCTGAGAGTTTGGATATTAGCTCTGCCCAAAGACACATTCAAGTGTCCCGAGAACACACAATGACTTCCATATCGTTCGGCAATAAAAACTCAGGTTACCAGGTGGGAATTAATTATGGAGAGATCCAACTGCCCCCAGGTAAGTTTCACCAGGCATATTGCCCCGCCAGGACTAATCGCCGCTTCTTGGCCCCAGAGCGACCGGAGACTCCACCGACCCCTGTCTCGACCGTCCCGTTCCGTCGCGACCCAGATTTCATTGATCGTGGAACTCTACTCGATCAAATCCAAGAGAAAGGCTCAACGCAAGGTGCTCGGATAGCACTTGTCGGCCTAGGTGGTGTGGGGTAAGTTCATAGAACAATATGCGCACATGTTACTAATTCTCATATAAGGAAATCGCAACTTGCAATAGAATATTGCCATCGAGTTCCAGATCGATCGCCCGACACGTGGGTTTTCTGGATTTATGCGAGCAATGCAACTCGCTTTGAGCAGAGTTGCCGAGAAATCGCCGATCGCGCCAAGATACGAGGCCGGCAGGATCCCAGTGTCAATATCTTCAAGCTCCTCCGTGATTGGCTCAATGATGCAAAGACTGGAAATTGGGTTCTCGTCCTGGATAATCTCGATGACGATGATTTTCTCCACGTACCTGCAAGAAAGTCTAGCCTGGCGAATTATGATAGTAGCGGCCCTGGACCATCTATCTGGTCCTATTTCTGCCAGAGCGCAATGGGCTGCATTGCGGTGACAAGTCGAAGTAGAGAGGTGGCTTCAAAAATCGTGGAAGACTATGATATAATTCCGGTCGAACCGATGAAGGAAGCTCACGCAACTTCGCTCTTTGAAAGGAAGGTCGACGGACAATATGATCGCTCCGCCATCATTCAACTAGTTGAAGCTCTAGAGTTTATGCCGCTCGCGATCGTCCAGGCGGCGGCCTTTATCAAACAAAGAGCACCACGAGAGTCAGTCACAAATTATCTGGAAAGGTTTCAGAAGAGCGATCGCCAAAAAATGAAACTTCTTGATTATGAAGGAGGTCAACTTCGCAGAGACCCAGAAGCAAAGAATTCTATCCTTCTAACCTGGCAGATATCGTTTGAGCACATTCGAGAAAAAAGGCCTTCAGCAGCAGATCTTCTATCTCTTATGAGCTTCTTTGACAGACAAGGGATCTCTGAAAGTCTTCTGCAAGAAGGCAAAGCTGCAGAAACGGGGGACAGAAGTAACACAAGTGACACAGAGGATGATGAAAGCGTATCCAGCGAGATTGACAAATTTGAGAACGATATATTATTGCTGAAAGACTACTCGTTGATATCCGTGACCTCAGACCAAGCGGTCTTCGAGATGCATCGACTAGTCCAGCTAGGAATGCAGGAATGGCTTCAAGCTCAAGGCATTCTAGAGCACTGGAAGGAAATTTCTATCCGAAGGCTCGATGAGAATTTCCCTAGAGGAAATTTTAAGAATCGGAAGCAGTGTCAATTGCTATTTCCCCATGTGCAGTCCACACTGACGCGGCAACCTATTGGAAAAACCTTAATGGAAGAGTGGGCATCACTGCTTCACAGAGCCGCATCATTTGCATTGACGAGAGAAAATTTCGTCGATGGTATAAAGATGGCAAAGAAGGCAATGATAGCAAGGAAAGATTTATTTGGGCCGGAAAATGAGAAAACATTGAGCAGTTCAAATTTACTTGGCTTGATGTATATTGACGGAGGGGAATGGAAGAAAGCCGAAGAGCTCCACCTACAAGTGATGAAGACCCGCATGCAGGTGCTTGGGCCAAAAAATTCAGATACTTTGACCAGCATGGATAATCTGGCAGCAACCTACTGGAATCAGGGGCGATGGAAGGAGGCCGAAGAGCTTGGGGTGCAGGTGTTGGAGACTCGCAAGCAGGTGTTTGGGCCAAAGCACCTGGACACTCTGACTAGCATGAATAATCTGGCATCAACCTACTGGATTCAGGGACGATGGCAGGAGGCCGAAAAGCTTGAGGTGCAGGTATTGGATACTCGCAAGCAAGTGCTTGGGCCAAAGGATCCAGGTACTTTGGCCAGCATGAACAATCTGGCAACAACCTATTGGGATCAGGGGCGATGGAAGGAGGCCGAAGAGCTTGGGGTGCAGGTGTTGGAGACTCGCAAGCTAGTGCTTGGGCTAGAGCATCCAGACACTCTAAGCAGTATGGGTAATTTGGCATCAACCTACCAGCAACAGGGACGATTGCAGGAGGCTGAAGAGCTTGAGGTGAAGGTGTTGCAGACTCGCAAGCAGGTGCTCGGGATAAAGCATCCAGAAACTCTGACCAGCATGAGTGATCTAGCAGCAACCTTTCAGTTTCAGGGACGATGGCAGGAGGCCGAAGAGCTTGGGGTGCAGGCATTGGACACTCGCAAGCAGGTTCTTGGGCCAAAGCACCCAAACACTCTGACTAGCATGAATAATCTGGCATCAGTCTACTGGGATCAGGGGCGATGGAAGGAGGCCGAAGAGCTTGGGGTGCAGGCGTTGGAGACTCGCAAGCAGGTGCTTGGGCCAGAGGATCCAGGTACTTTGGCCAGCATGAACAATCTGGCATCAACCTACCAGGGTCAGGGACGATGGAAGGAGGCCGAAGAGCTTGGGGTGCAGGTGTTGCAGACTCGCAAGAAGGTGCTCGGGACAAAGCATCCAGACGCTTTGACCAGCTTGCATAATCTGGCAGCAACCTACTGGAATCAGGGGCGATGGAAGGAGGCCAAAGAGCTTGGGGTGCAGGCATTGGACACTCGCAAGCAGGTTCTTGGGCTAGAGCATCCAGACACTCTAAGCAGTATGGGTAATTTGGCAGTCATCCTGAGATCTTTAGGCGATAATGAAACTGCCATGCAAATGATGGCTAAGTGTGCTGAAGGTCGTGGCCAGCGATTAGGCCCTAACCATCCAGACACTTTGAAAGCTATATCCACTTTGGAAAAATGGCATGGTACAGCTGGTGATGAAACTTCAGCGTTCAAGCCTGCTAGACCGCAGATTGAAACACCACCAGAGGAAAAGACCCACGTCACATCTACGAAGTCTGCAACTCAAGTGTCTTCTATTGCGAACTCTGACTAAGTGACAAATTCCCATTTCCTTGTTTACCCTGGCCGTGGGCATTTTTTTTGTCGCACGAGAAGTTGATGGGTGCGTGGTGGTGGTTCAGGTATCTGTGATACTGTAACAGCACATGTACAGACACATTAATCACATTCAGACTTGTGCTGAGCCAAATGGACGACGCATGAGGCTTATTTTTACATAGAGGGTTGGCCATGTATACGGATTAGCTTGTCATATGATCAAGGGTTTAAAGAGCTTGTGTATATTGTTTGGCACGGAAGGCGATAGCGGTCGCCACTGTATCAATAAATTTTGATGCGCTGTCCGTTTAATTCCATCAAACACAAGCATAAACAACCTTTCCCTTGTGATGCATGAGCAATATGCGAAACCTTTGCCAGGGCAGCGCGATCCCTGGATTTGGATTACTAAATGCATAGATTCTGCCTCAGCCCTTCACCGTGCCAACGAGCCAATATCATGCTGACACGCAGCTTCCTGGTTTTCTAATCTTTGACAGGTCAACGGGGCAGTGCAGCACTGCCCAACTTGTAGTTCTCAACTGTACATAGCTCGTAAATACTATAATAAGACTGGGCTTCTTGGCTCTATATTGCGACCCTATGTGAATATTGGGAAATTTCTGTCACGATGGATGCTCATGGGCTAAGTTCAAAGAAAGACACTCCTCGGGCGGAATCCGACTCCCAGGTGACCGGCGATACGTCTTCCAACACGTCTTCAAGCAAGGCTTCCAACAGGTCTTTTCAAGCCGACTTACAAGGGGTTGGATCCTGGGTGCAAAAAACTGAGTCCCGGTTTACTCATCAAAAGGCCTCAGTGGTATCATCACGTGTCGATTCGGAACATTCGCCACATATTACATTGCAGCCATTTAATAGTGTAAGACACCTTTGAAATGGATTCAGTGGTGAATGCTGGCCCTAATTTCTCTTTTCATTCTAGAGAAGTGAGCTTGAAAACCCGTCGTTTTCAAATTCAACGGGAGGCTCAGCCACCGACTCTCAATTCCACTGCAGATGGTCGGGGTGTGCGTTCCAGCCCCCTTTCAAAGACCGCGCCACCCTGAAGTGGCATATTGAATCTCATAAACGAGAGGCGACGGATTCTCCAAAGCTTCATTGTTCATATGCAGGATGTGATAAATCCTTCATGTAGAAATTTAACTTGGACGCCCATTCCAGAGTGCACGATGAAGCAAATGAGCGCGAACCTCACCGGAGAGATGACAATAAGCCAAATGCAGATGTTCCACAAGGTGATGAAGAGAGCTTCTCTAAGCAAATGGCAACAGCTCATTCTCCAGCTGAGTGGGAACACAACGTGTTTCAGGGTGACCTCGATGAGCCTATTCAAGATAACAAGGAAAGACCAACTACGACTGGTGGCGAAGCAATCCATGGTGAACCAACTAGCTCAGGCTTAAAGGACCATTACATGCAGCGCTTGCATGAGTCAAGATCAAGATCTGAGACTCATAATCCTTCTTCAAGTGAAACACACTCGGGTATGCACTTGCAGGATAGCTCTATCGGACGCTTGATGGAGACAAATTTTACCTTGCTCCCAAAAAGCAGCCCTCATACAACCCAGATTGTTAAAAAGCAGAAGAGAAATCTGGACCATCTATTGAACCCGACTGCTTATTACGAAAAGCTGAATAGGCTGGAGCTTGATACTGCAGCCATATGTGGCTTGGATAGTGGACCCCCAGATGCACATAGCCAGAGAGATTTTCGAGATGGCTTCCGAAAGGTCCATTCAGCTTTGAAACATCTACAGACTGAAGAATTCTGTGGACATATGATGTCCATTTTGATCGAAGACCCAGGTCAGCCAAATGTTGCAAGGACGATTCACGTATGTCCACAGGACCTAGATACTACCGGAACTTCTCATTCTACTCTGGTGGATGAGATACTGCAAGAAATATGTGGAGATAAAAGATCGCTTGATAAATCCCTACAAAGCCAAGAGAATTCACGATATTGTTTCTTAGCCACAACTCTCCTTGTCGGTGTTGTGTCTTTCTCTGGCTCTCACGTTTGTTCTTTTGATGTCAATCTCTGGAGCGGGTCTGTGAGTGAGATCCCTGTGGGCTTTGGGTTTTCTTTCCGCCGCCGAGATTTAGCATGCTTGAAGGATTTTGTCGGCGGGCCTGCTTGGGTTCTAGGAAGGTCAAGAGCCAAGAGTGAGGAGGTTGAAATGAAAGTATCTTTGACGGTTCAGGATCTTCAAGAGCTTTGGGGCCCAGTTTGGCTCGTTGGGGGAACACGCGAGAACGGTTCGATCATTCGCACAGAGCGTGGCTTTGTGGTTCCCCTTCCCCGTCCTCAGCAATCAGACGTAACCGGGCGAGAAGTGGAGTGTCACTGGACTACGACATGTCCACAATATGCGGACGCACTAGATCCGTTGATGTTGAGCAATACATCACGCATGCTGATCGGGACTACTTTTGGACTTACCATCAACCCAGAATGTCATAATCAGATCGGCGACATTCAAGACTATTTTTCCAATCAGCTTCAGCTTCCTGGTGCTTGCAATCACTATTATGTCACAGAGGGCTATGACGTACAGTTGGTTGGAGGTCAATATGTGACTGGTGGTATTGTGGGGAAACGCAAACGAATTCCAGCAACAACCTTGAAGGCTGCTCTCATATCCGAAATTCAGGACCCAGAGCTCGACGTTACCCCTCTTTTGAAGTTGAACATAGGGCTAGAAATCAGTCCATGTACTGGAAATGCGCGGCGCTCAAGCCTTTGGCACGCTCTCTATCTTTCCCAAAAGCCACAGAGACCTCAACTTACAGATTGCAATCATGACTTCGGCAGTGTTGAATGCATTGAGCAATGCTGGAAACAGAGCTGCTCAACCCGCTCTCTACCTAGCGTTCGTTGCTTTGATTGCGGAGTTGCCACTACAACAACGGCACCGCTCGCAGCTATAAATTCCAAAAGTGACATATGCAACAACGTTGTCGCCAGGTCAAGAATCGTGAGCGCCATAATGGCACTGCAACATACCGGCCTTGACCCTGAAGGGAACCTTCAAGCATACTGGCCTTTTGTCAAAAACCGAATGACTAGGCGCATTCAGCCCACCCGGTTCAGCAAGTGGTTCAATATCATCGCCGACACCCGGGATGGTGCTACATTTGCAGTAGCTAGCCATCATTGCTTGGAGTTCCAAGGCGACCGTTCATTAGCATGTTCCCCAAACGGTTATCGAGATCCCTTGCAGAAAACATGCCTGTCTATTCGTCTTGCGCAACAGTCTGTCACCGTGACAGAAGGAGGATTCAGACAGCACCTGGGCCTCTTGACACCTCCCCCCGAATCTGGTCTTGCTAAATTGTCGCCTGGTGCTTCATTCTTTGTGGCAGGGACGCATCTGTATGTGAAGGAGATATGGAATGGTCAGCGCGATGCCATTATTGCCTGCACAAATCCGAAATTTTCCAAATTTGTGAAATGGGCAGGGCTCCCAGAGTTCCTTGAACATTTGAATCCGGAAGTGGGGAAGCCTGTCGACGTTGTTATCTATAAGAGATAATATATCTTCCACAAACAGCTGAGAACACACCTCCTTTACAGTAATGTTCTAAATCGGATTTGCCTCATATTCCCAGAAGACACGGACACTGCTTCAGCTTCAGGCCCCCGGAATTAATAATTGGCCAAACGCTGCAGACCTGGGCGCATAGCATCGCCACAGTGTGATCCGCTGACACGTCAACACAAGCGGGGTCGAGATCGCGATTATGCTCCTCAATACCTAACATAGAATCGTAAAGCCTGTTGTACGAGAACACAACGTACCTTTTCTTTTTCGCCTTTCACCAGAATTGCCAAGTTTACGACTCGAACAACAGCACGATGGATGGACTAAGCGCTGCAGCGAGCGTGATCGGAGTTGTTTCACTGGCAGTGCAACTCGCAGATGGGGCTCACACACTGTTGAAGTTTCTCAAGAACATATCCGATGCACCAGCCGAGATATATCGCTTACAAGATCTTCTCACTCAAATCGATGCGATGATGATCAGCATTCAGAATGCGTTTCAATACCAGCGCCAGCTTCATGGTGATGGAGCTCCGGTCGCAAGCGATACCACAGGGCACTCCTCATCTGCCAGAAAAAAGTCCAGTCTTTTTGCAAGATACTCGGTAAGGCAGAGAACAGTCAGCATAGTCGCAATGCAATAATATTTCGAAAGTGGGCGCACTTTAAGCTAGCGCTTAAGAAGGAGGATATTGTTGATTTAGAGCAGCAGCTTGGACATACTCTTCAAGTTCTTCATATTTCGCTGACTATTAACTTGATGTAAGAGTTACAGATCTGCAAAATACGAAATGAAAAATGAACACATTTTCTCTATCTAGGACGATGAATGCTCAAAATACGACGGTTCTTCTCGATTGGCTTCAAACAAGCACATGCCGACCCCAGCTTGCAGTTTCCGCCTCGTCGATCTCCACAACCTCAAACGATGGCAGAGATGTCTTGGTGGTAAAACCAATATTTACTAAAGATTATCAGCATGGCCAGGCTGCTTCGTCCAATCAATTTGTTCATATAAGAGCATCTACCAACAAGATTCTTACTTCCTGGTTGGGGACGTATACAGCTCATACAGTCAGAACACGATTGAAAAAGCCGAGTCAGGATGGAAGATATGTGCATGAGCAAGATAAAACCGAAAAACACTATTTCATTGCTCCTCCTTTCTGACATGGTCTGTCCACATACTCTTTGGAAAATCATGCCTTTCCTCCTCTCGGATGTTCGTTACGTTGGAGCGCATTATGCCAGCCGCTACACATCGTAAATTTCGCAATATTCTCCGAAATGATGATGTTGCTGGCTTATCCCAGATGCTTAGCACCAATGAGCTATCTCTCAACATGGTAACTCTCACTGGACTGACACCATTTGGGGTACAATAAGCTTTAGAACTGTGTTTAGGCACAGATACTTGGTGTCAGGGGGGCCTTGGGATTCCTGGGTACATTTGCCGTCCATGGTGTTCGTTGCATCGTTGTACTTTTAACCATGCCAGGTTTGAGAGAAAGCAGGCTAAGAAAGAGACGAAAAGAAATATGAAATTGAGGATGAAGTCTGTCGACTTCCATTTGCCAGGGGCGTGGGTTGAGTGACCACGTTATTCTTGGATGAGGTCTACAGTACTACAATTCAATCGTGAATGAAAACAGACTGAATGCACGAAAGAAATCGGAATGATTAGCCAGCCTACTCAAAAAGTATTGAGTCGTTGTCCCTATCGATGGGACGTGCTGCCCAACTGACTGTCACGCTACGAGCCATTATTTGACTAAAAAAGGCCAATAAATGACAAGGAAAATAAGGAAATGGTCTTTCCAGTTGCCGGCTTCAGATAGCCAGAGTACAATGGGAGCCCTGAAGAGCTTCTGACTCCTAGTGCAAGAATCCAGGAGCATCACGCAAATCCCACATGTATCGCCTTAGACCTGCCTTGCAACCTCTACCAACAAGACTTCTAAAACCCTGCGCTCTAACGGGAATAGTAACTTATTGATGTCACTTGCGAGATTCCGTATGGAATGCCGTAATTGTTCCTCCAATTTCTATGGAGGAAAACCACGTGCAGTAGGTCTGCTTGCCTTGCCTTGCTTTAATCATGCTGACACGCAATGGTATTTTCTCAGAGACCTCTATCTAGAGTCAGGCTAGGTCACAGGGCAAACTAGCGTCTTGCAGAAAAGAACGCCTACATACCGGAATAGATAGTACATCTATCTCCACTATCGAATTCAATCAAAGCATCCACATTGGCTCGTTATGATAGAGTCGAAAAATAATTTTCGTCTGAGAAAGATCAAGAACTGGAACTCTCTCGCTAAAGGAGCAAGTAGGGTTTGGCAAATTTTGAAGGAATCACAACTCTTCGAGGACATTCTTTTCCACGCCGTCTCATGTCGTCGAGGGGACCTCATGGCAAAGACCAAGGCATCAGGAATTCAATGGAAGACCTTGACTGTTTTACTTGCCATGCAGTTCATTATACATTATTCCGTATCAGCGGCCATCCCGAAAGGGTGGAGTGAAAACCCAGTTTCACGTAGAGTACTTTCTTTTGGTACCCTAAGCTTTGTAATAATAGAAATCCCATAAAATCGATGGAGCAGCATTACATAAGTCAGCTTCTGCACATTGCAGGCTCGATTGAAATCCTCCGAGTTCGGAGTTGGGGAGAGATTCATGCAGCATGCATGTGACTGTAGCGAGAGTATTAGGGGCAACGTACTTTGTCTTGCACAATCACAATACTAGGACAAATCGAGACGTGCGATCGAGACCAGTCGATCGAGAGACGTTGGAATAGTGTTATTCCGGCAAAATGTTTACACAGGAGATTCCACTTTCAACCATGCACCATCCCGCCCCTGAGACCCCTGAAACCCAATTGTCGAGGATTCTTGGCCTGAAAGTTAGGGCCGGTGCTACGTCACGGGCCGAGCTCCGGGAACTGTAAACAGTGGACCCATGGTTCAGATCCGTCTCCCTGGACAATTATATTGGAATAGTTAGTTACCTCGCGAAGAAAGTAAACAAGAAATCGAAGGATCGCGAGATCGAATCCCGGCGAACCTGTCAATTCAATTTCTTTTCGCAGCTTTCGATGCTCTGGATGTCCACGAGCTTTTGAGACCACTTTCGCGCCATTTTCGGTGTGTAAAATTGCTGGTTGGAGACGGAAGAGGCATGCGTAGATGGGGTTTGGATTTGAGCGATTTTGAGCTGCGTGCGACCACAGGATTTGCGCCAAAGGTACGATGATGAGTGATGAAATGTGATCTATCTATTCTGACACAAGTACTGTCAGCAAAAGGACACCGTTTGATCGGCTAGATGTTCGAGAATTTAGCTCTGGAGGTGGAGACTCGGCATTTGGTAAATCTAGAGCTTGAACATGTGGTTCCGTCGGGGAAGTCCTGGTCGCGTTCCGTGAGCCCTAAGTGTCAAAAGCACCATCCAGATTAGTATGCTAATTAAACGTTCAGGAATAGGGGAAATAGAAATTGAAAATTTGAAATATACTCTCCGTGCGCAAAATATTCATTTAAATTGGTTTGGAATCTTAAAGCCATTTGCATTGACCTGTCGCAGCCTGGTGTTGGCCGGTCGCGCAACCTCCGTGGGAATAGCTTCACAACCAAATCACATCGCCAACTTCGTTTTCGGTCTACAAAATCCCCCGGTTAACGGATAAATTCCCGAGAAAAAGGCCAGAGGTTGAATCAAAGCTGCACGAATCCACAAGTAAATTTTAGTATGGTGGGGCGACTCCACTGTGGTGATCCACCTACCTGAAATATTCATGGGGTTCGGTCAAAGAACGATTTGGGGGGAGATATTCTAACCAAGGGTGAGTGGCGTAGTGGTCTGGCCTCGGTCGTCCATTGCTGCATTCAAGCGAGTCCGCGGTTGTAGCTCCTAGAGTTACGGAAGCAACGCACCTGCCTCTCGGGAGAGGGTGGGAAAAAGCACGAGCCGATCCTCTGCCAGCGAACCTTCCTAAACCCTTCGGGGTTTGTAGCCTTGGGCGGCAACGCCCGGGGTGAGTTTTTGCTGATCTATGAAAAACCTCGTGTCAGGGCATTCATTCCACCGTTGTTGTAACCAACCAATGTCATGATTTTGGGGTGAGACGGTAGACTGAAACCTTCCGAATCATTTTTGTAGTGTAGTCGAGCGAATAATGCTGGGTGTAATCGCGGAGTTGCACTGAAGATGCCTTTCATGGCGACCAGCGGTCGGGTCGGGCTTTGGCCTTTGTCTGTACTGTCCCTTGAGGTGTCATGCAAAAGGCCGCGTGGATGCAGCTTCATCTTACCGGCAACGTCTTTGAATGGATGATGACGATCGCGATCGTGGAATAGAAGCTCAGTTTTCATTCATGCCGGTCGGGTATCGAGGCTAGTAGTCTCAACAACGAAGCATTGCCCCTTAACGTGCCACGCAGAGGGTCTTTTGAAACTGGAAGTTGCATCTCATGCGGATATTCAGCAGTCAGGACATCATTCAAAACGCAAAAGATTGGTTTCATGGTAGCATGGCTGTTCTTTTTGCTCCACGGGCGATCAAGGCACTGGGACAAATCATCAAAATCTCGAATGGCTCTCGAAGATTCGTTCAGGGGATAACGGGGGCATGGCCACCAGGGAGGGGAGACTAGTATAGATGAATTTGAAAGTCAGATACCGGAGCTGTCTCAAGCAGAGGTTAGCATGCTGGCGTGTTCTGTGAACCACTAGAAATCCCAGGGTCGGCGCCCTGGAAGGGAGCGGAGGACGGGCCTTGGAAAACGCTCAACCTCTTCCAGCCTGAGCTTCGGAGGCCATGGTTATGGGATGGAAGAAAAATGGCATTGGGCATACCTTGCCGACCGGAGAAAGGATTGGACAGAACAGGGTGTGTAAGGACATGATGATAAACATGGTTCTCATCGATTTCTACCGGAGTCGTGTTCTCATTCATGTCAAATTCGTATGGCTTCAGTCGGATGATCACTCAGTGATCGGAAGGGCGGTATTTCCTTTGCTATATCGCTATGTCGGAGCTGAGGAGAGTGCATAGCCCGTTGTTCATCGGACGGTGAAGTAGGCTGGGGTTTGCTGTTCACTTCCATCACATTCCGTGGGAAAATGGGGCCAAAAATGGACCCGAATTGCGATCACTCCTCTCCAGGCACCCGTTCGTCAAAGCGCGGCTCTGAACCATGGCGCAGAGCAAGCCTTGGCCCCACACTGAGATTTACGAAAATCCCATGGGATTGTCGAGTCCGAGTCGTCATGCATGCACACGATTTGGCGGATAGAATGACTCAAAGGATGTATCTGTACGATCCGGCTTTTCGAGGCCACATTCGATAGAGAAGGTCCGCCTTGCCCTACAATCTCGAGATGGGATCGATCACTTCGCAGAGTCATGATGCATGGGTGGATCCCAATTAAAATGAGAAAGCCAACACACATGCCATTCACCGCCACTGTGAGACGCGATCTCGATGGAAAGGTACGGAGAGAAAAGGGGAAGAAAAGCGACAGAGGAAAAGAATAAGATTAAAAAAAAGGAGAAGTTAAAAAG
The DNA here is from genome assembly GCA_028829675.1 of Penicillium tannophilum. Taxonomy (NCBI): domain Eukaryota; kingdom Fungi; phylum Ascomycota; class Eurotiomycetes; order Eurotiales; family Aspergillaceae; genus Penicillium; species Penicillium tannophilum. The sequence continues at coordinate 2,101,570 of JAQKAK010000008.1, forward strand.
GAAAATGAAAATAAAAGAAAAGTCTCGATCGGATTCACTTTGGCTAGTGACTTGCTTGCAGTAGTCTGTTCCTGATGAAACAGAGGCGCAGACCCGTTCAGAGCGTTAGAGCGTCAGAACGAATCAATTTTTCTCAGTGGATCCAACTAGAAAACTCACAAACCGGCAGTGGACTTGATGCTGTGGTGATCCCCAGATGTGATATGCGAGCGGAGAGGGACGCGTGATCCACAATTTATCAAACATGCATAACGGAAGAGCGAGACAGGAACCCGTGGACGCCAGTCTCTATAGCATTCCAAGGTTGCGGGTCCAGCGGCTTTCATTTAATTCCTTTATCTTGCAGACCAAGTCTCACGGGTATATAGTACAATCGATCCCGGTGATGATCGTGAGAAACAGCCGCGTTGTGGCGTATGCCGGATCCATCCCCGGGGCCGCAGAACGATGCAGACTAATTTGCAGACAATGTCTGATTGGTTCAGCTTCCGAATCTATCTTTTTACTATTTATTTTTCAATCTTTTCCATGTTCTAGAGCTCCGTTTGCATTTTGAGTTTTATCTTCCGATGATCCGCGGATGTGAACCTGATTTGATCCAACCAATAAGCACTTGAGAGGTCCAGCCTACAGGTACGTACATGACACCTGTCCAGAATCTTTAGCTGTACTTTTGTTTAAAACATACATTTCCCGGTCCCTGGTTCGGGTTCGGGTTATGGGTCTCAAAACCTCGTGGGAAGACCCGTGGACTGCTTCCCCGTTGTTAATTCCGTACTGACATGTATCAGATAAGTATAAAAAAGCATTAAAGTTCCAGCAGAGGAGTGGTAGGTAGATCGCGGTCTGCTTCGGCCTTAACCCTATCTCTTCCGGAAAATCGAGATTGATCTATTGCATTAGTTGGGCGATGAGCGTTTCCCAAAGTCTTAACAATCCCTTTCTTTAACAGAGAGTGCGAGCGTACAGCCACCTGGGCACAACTCTATTATCTATCGTAATACGTGTTATTCTGAGGCTACTTGTTCGCGGCGATATTTAGTGGAAAGGCAATCATGAGAAAACTTGTGGCTGCGTTAGTCTCCGTTTCGATGCATCATACACCTCATTATTTGCTTTTTTCGCTTAAAGCATCATCATATCCACCCAGCATGCAGTGGGTAGGCAGTGACTGCAGTACAGGGGTGTACCTCCAATCACGCGTCGAGAGACTGGAGGAGACTGAATGAGACTAAATGTGACTGAATGAGACTAAATGAGACTAAATGAGACTGGATGAGACTGGAAGAGAATAAACGCCACTATGGCAGATCAGTCCCCTGGCCGCCATCTCCCCACCTACCCAACCAATCTTTTTCATTTGACCCAAAATGACATACCTGATTCGAGTTGTACCCGAAAATCTAATTGCATATCCCGCATGGACTGGACAGCCCTCCACGCGTAGACCTTTGTGTGCGTTTAAAATGTTGGATTTATGATGCAAAACGGTGAAGCGTTGGCAGGCTTGACAAGGCAACTCCAGGAGGTTGAGTCCCGCCATATAAGATCCATGTCCCCCTTTTTCTGTTCAACCATTTTCCAGCATACTATTTCTACCATCTGCTCTCTACCATCTGTGGGATTTCTATATCGAAAATGCCCGTCAACGAAGTGATTAACACCGCCACCATCGGCGCCGCGACCGCCGTCGTGGGTTTCCTGACCAAAAGCCCTCTCCCGGAGCCAACCCCACCGGCGGAAGAGCAACCTGTTGAAAATGGAGGAAATGGTTTGCCAGTTCGTATTGGAGGTCTTGATCATATATTGGTGTTCGTTGCTAATCAATGCTTCATTGCTGATCTAGGAACCTCTCCTTATCCCATCCAAGAACACGAACGTGACTCAAGAAGTAAGAGAACGCACTCCGTACTCTTACAATGACAATAGTGAGAAACCTCGCGCTCCTTTCTACTCAGAAAAGTACACTCATCGGCCCTAGACTAGAGACAAAAACAGCGCCCGCGAGCTGTGAAGTTTTAGAGGCTTCATGTCAGCGACATATAAAAAGGTGTACTAAAAGTTCTGTTCTTCGGAATGAGGAATTGTTTTGTTTGCGGTATAGGTACAATAACGTTTCGGATTGTGATTGTTGGAGTTGAAAGGCAGGATAGGACAGTAATAATTTAAGGCAACAGATCACTGTCCATTCCTTCCCACACATTGGTTGAGTAGAATGCTCCATATCCTGCTCGTATATAACTTGTTCTTTTCATTCCACGGACTGATAATCAGCTATGTCATACTCCGCTTGCTTGCAGGTGCATGCTATGATCTTGCTCCGTTTGGATGAATACTCGGTGCTGCCTAGAAGTGACCATATATGATCAGGCGATGTGGTCTCTAAGTCCTTGAAAACTTGGAGTGAGATTGGCTGCCATAGAGCAGGGGTGAAGGATGATCGGATCCGCTTTCCCGAATAAACAGCATACCGCCCAGTGACTCCTAACAGGTACGTGAGCTTGGTCAGAGCTCAAGCCCTATGACTCTTTCGGTATTGACCTGTCAAGTCTAACGTCATTGATTCAACATACCGGGACCACTGTTCCCATATCAAGGAGTCTCAGAAAGGATTACGGAAGATAGAGGCTAATTTGGCGATCCTGGCTGTTCCTTGATGGCTTTCACCCGGCATTTTCGGAGTTAAAGATACCCAGATCCCTATTTTACGATTATTCAGGTTCTGGGGGGTCCTAGCAAAAAGGGGAAAGCTTCGCGTGCCATGAGAGTAGCAAGACAAACAACAGTGGCTTCTAGGCCACGATTACGATTGGTCCCGACGAGGCTCTAAGTTCATTTAGGAAGTGGTACAAGACAAATGTACATAAGGGGATATATATAGTTGCGATAGCCTACATATCACTTTAGTGAGGTGCCAGGGTAAATGATGTACACATACTCACTGTATCTGCATCCTTCACTAAGTTTCATCATAGGCTATATACAACGTGGGAATGAAAGCTCCCCGCTCTCCACATAGTCTACCCCATGTCGCCGTTGGCGAGGAAAGGAAAAATGAGAAGCAGGTGTGCAAGAACACACAGCTAATGATACTTCGAATATGTAGTAGTTGAACAGTTGAGCTAATTTTTGCCTTTAAAAGAAAAACCGGCAATCTATTTATACAGCATGTGATCCAAGTTCATTCGAACTGACTTGGTTTTTCATACAGTAAAGGCACTTCGGGATTTAATTCCGATAGTGCGAGATAAGTTCCTGATCTACACCAGCCTCATACGGTATCACAGCAAGATAGTGGGAAATCCTCAGCAACGAGATTCAGCTGCCTCTCAAAGGCACTCTGGGGTCTGACCCGTAGTCCCATTATTAAACGGGAAACAAATATGTGCCCGGGTGAGAGAAATTTCTAACGGGCGCACATGCTAAGATTCCTAAATCATTGAACGAGGAGTATGTTTGCTTGTCATCTTTGCTGGCCATATACCTTGTTTGCCAGGAGATAAAATTCCGTTAGGATCGAGCTTGTTCTGCGCATCAAGGTCAGTATCCTGAACTCTAGTATTCTGGGTCTGAGGGAAATACTTTGATATCTTCAACGAACCGTCGGTAGGCATGATTGTTAAAATTGTAATTATCTTGAACTCGATCTTTTAAGCCGTTAGTGTGACCTCAAGGCTCCATGGGAGTGGGGGTGAGGTCCAATTTTATTGATACATACCCATGTTGTCCAAATGCGCTCGGTAATTCGTCAAATCGTAGGCTTTTGCATGCTCCTCTAAAGCAGACCAGAGGTTCCGCGCCCTCACAATATCACCTTTGTTGTCACTATCATAATAGATCATGTGCGTAATGAGTATATGCTTTTTGAAGATGTGTCCTCCTGTGAAGGGATCAAATCCATGATCTTCACATATTTTCTCCGCTTCTTGAACCCATCGAAGGATAAATTTTCCATCGTGCGGCAAGATTGGGACAAAGTCCATGTGCGCTGCATGACCCCCATCCGGCGGCAACGTGAAATTGACCATGCTCATCGTGTCGATACGACTCATGCCAACAACCTCGGGTCGTGTGAACTTTGCAAGTAGCTTGTTATCAAGTGGCTCGTCTGTATTACCGACATGAAGTTTATATTCGAGCTTGGCTGATGGGCAGCGCTGCGCAAATACCTCTTTTGTTCGGTCCAAGCGGGCCAATACCATATTCTTTGTGCCATAGAAATCGAACATGATCATCCAGTGGCCCAGATTAAAGTCTCGCTTAATCTTTTCCACAATATCCGGTGGAATTGCACCAGTTCCTGTATAGTAGTTTGACTTTTTCGTAATGATCGACACGTTTCCGAGGATATTGCCAACGAGGGGGTCGTTTTGGATGATATCTTCTTGCCGTAACTGTGCAAAGGTATCCACTAATTTGTCCAGGTCGTGGTGCTCTTGCCCGTGAGCAGAGACAGACATGTACGCCTGGGGTCGTGGATACAAGCCAATTCCCATTTTTGTTACGATCCCCAGGTTACTCTGGAGGAACAGGCCATCAATCTGAGGACCGAAGCTGCTTTGGCAAGCGTGAGCTATGGCAGAATTATTTGCTGCCCATTGGCCAGTTCGTAGAAGGTCACCGTTTGGAAGAATAACCTCAAGTCCACAGATATGATGGTGATGCTGCCCCACAGGGTTGTAACCAAAGCCGCGGTCGAGTGTCTGTCCGAAATTTCAGTAATTTGCAATTTTCATATTCCGGGCGGTCGGTGTTCCTTCAACATGCTGATGGAGGTATACGAAAAAAGGAGAAGAAAAAAAGAATTGTCAAAAAACTCACATTGCCGACAACACTGCCCCAGGAGATGAAGGGGACGCTGGGCCGCACAGAAGGACTGTGATCAGAACAGTGCTGTGCCAGATCATGGAAGCTCACACCTGGCTCAACAACGGCATAAGCCATTTTCTCGTTAACTTCCAAGATACGAGACATGCGGTACAGCGCCAGTACTACAGACCCGAGAATCACTGGGGCTGGCCCTCCATATCCGAGATTTTTGCCTTTCGAAGTAGTCCAGAGAGGGATCACGTAACGATTCGCCAATCGGACAATCTTTTGAATATCTTCGACAGTTGCGGGGCTACGCAGACGTAACTTGAGGTTCAGTGTCGAGACCAATATGGAAATCAAAAATGTGGTCTTATTCCCAATGAACATACCAAATTGCCGCAGACGGGACATGCTCTTCATTGATGCTGAAAGGATCCACGAAATTCAGCAAACTTGCACCTGTGTGCACATGGTCTGGCCCAACAATGGATCGAAGTTGAAAAATAACATGATCAAAAGTTTCTTTTGAGAGGCCAGGTGGAAGCACTTCCCGCGGAGGCACACGTCCAGCGAGAAATGTTGATTCATGGGCCTGTTGCAGGGCGTCATCGTTATAAAACTTCATGTCTGCGATCTAGCTTGACTTTGATTGAATCTGAACTTGATGAGGAAGCATCTGCAAATAAAAGCCAGCGAAAAAAGATATATATATATTACGAAAACCGAGTTACCCCACATCGGTAGACAGATTGACAATAGGCCCGAACAAATCGTTTGACTCACCCCACATCCGTAGACAGATCGACAATAAACCGTTTGTCTTACCCCGCATATGTGTCACAGCAACCAGCCGTCCGCCAACATGCCGGGTTGTAACAAAATCTTTATGAGAATGTGAACCTCCACCATTTTGATTACATTCCACATTTGCTTGCATATCTTGTCATACGGGGGTCTGGAGGCAAGTTTGTACGTTCAGGTTTACCCCATCATAGATCCTCTTCGCCACGTAGGAGACCATCACATTTAAAATATACACTCTTCGGCAGAAACCCCACATCCCATTCTATGTATTTGGTGGATTACCCCCGAAGCAAGGTGAAATCGAGGTTGGATTTTATACAGCAATCAGATGCGGGTGAAGTAGGCTCTTGTTGTTAAGATAACATTGCCCGCCGAGAGTAGAGATGACTCCGTTCAGCCAAAGGGAGCATATATTTGGCTGATTCTTTATTCATGTGATGTCATTCGCCATTATTTTGTTATTACCCATTTGTGTTAGACCCGTCGGTGTGGCCTTACGATGGGTGAGGCGTTGTAGCACCTGACAAACTGCACTCAATAATAGTTTTCTACCGTTTGTGGGGTCTGTGGATAAGCTAAAGTCATGTATGATCTTTTGGATTGACTGCATACTTATATCGTCGGGGTTGAGTCAGATACCCCGTTTAGTGGAGGTGGTAATTTTACCTGGCGATTGAACAGGTGTGTACATACATATTTGTGTGGATATTCAATCAGCAATCCGGATCTGTTAATACCTTCATCCTAGATAGCCAATCTGCGACCATTTCTCCTACCAAGGATCAAATAATTGGCAATAATCTGACAAACACGTACGTTCAGGTCGGCAATGTCGAGGCGTTAAAAGTCGCAAAAATTGCTCTTTCTTATTATGGGGGTTCAACTCGCGACCAACTGATAAGATCATTGAGCGGTGAACTCGTGCCAGCCTATCGTCTGCCCAGTTAGAGCCGAGATGTTGTACTGGCCTTGAGAACAGCAGGAGGCTAATGATGTATCGATCTGTCCACTTTAAAAATACCATGCTCTCCAAAAATTGCAGGGAAAAGTGCGTGGAGTCCGTTGGCAACAGATTTAAGAGCGAGAAGGACACCATAAATTGCTACATAGAGGCGCTAGAAAGAGTCGCAATCACATACTATGAACTGGAAGGTAGCCTGGGCAGAGTTGTCAGTTCATACCACCCGCAAATCTGATAAGCACATTTTTGAGACTATTGCCCCCTTTGTGAAGCCCCGAGCATAGTGTCTATTTTGGCAGGCGAAGTAACATGTACGCAATGTATCCACGTTAATGTAGCTGTGCGCTCCAAAAGCGCTTGCGTTGGCAGTAAATCCTTCAGCGCCGTGGTCATCACGCCGGCGAGAATGTTAAGCCGAGACTTTGGAACCAAAATTCATATACCTTGCCCAGCTACGGAAAGTGGAGAACGTATACTAACCTCAACTCGTACAAAAGATAAGTATAGTAATTAGCGCCTATGTCGATCTGAGAGGTGGTTTTTAACTTCTTCGCTACGACTGAGCACTGGCCGGTTCAGCGACTACCCATTCCCCCACGGGATGGTTGGCTACTAGGTGCGATAGGCAGATAGTCTTGTATTACTAAAATTCTGGAACAATATAGGAGAAGAATGTGAGTTTGTTGAGTGATATTGACCAATTAGTAATAGGGAAATGAAATTATCCCAAACCCCTAGCTTCTTCTGTCACCGTTGAAAATATCGCCGTGCAGCATAGGCATGGACCAGGACACCCAAGAACCCAATATTCACATCGATCATCTGTCTGTTCATCCTTTCTTGTGGCAGCTTGTGCTTCTTCTTTTCTCCTCTGACCCTCGTCCGGCGTGTGACGTTGGCATAAGTAAGTAACGCTCGCCATTATCGTGGAATTGCTGTGGAAGTCTCGTTTATGGCGACTGGAGATCGGGTTATGCTTTAGCCTTTATCCATATTTTCACTTAGTCTATCACGTAGAAGGCTACAAGAGACGTAGCTTAGTCTTACCGGCAGTGTATCTTCATGAAGATGATAGCCACAATCCTAGAATTAGAGTGCAGCTTTTGGGTATCGGGATCAGTAGTCTAATCACCGCATGTATTGCCCCTTAACGCGCCTCGCAAAGCGTCTTTGCGGGCCAGAAACCGTATCACGAGTGAGACCGTAAGAGCTTAACATCACTGGGAACGCAAGCCCCGTTCTGCAGTGTCACGGGTTGACCCAGGTGCTTTGTGAGCAGAATTATCGGCGGGTATGAGGGTGGATGTCGGAGCTGTCCTAGGGCCAACTCAGCATGCTGGTCAGTGTTCTGTGACGCGCTGGCAACCCCGTGGTCGGCGTCTTGGAAGGGAGTAGAAGTGCGGTCATGCAAAAAGTCAATCCCTTCCAGTCTAAACCTCCAGGGCCATGATCATGAGAACAAATATTGCACAGGGCATACCGTGCCGACCGGAGAAAAAGGAAGGCAGAAAGACAGGCAGGACAGGGCATGTAAGGGCATGTTTGTCGTGAAGTTGGCCGCAACCGCGCTGCTGACCGTGTCAAACTCCTATGGATTTAATCAGATCACCACTCAGTCGTCGGGAGAAGCGGTATTGAACCAGCTCACATGCGTTCAAACTGTCCTCGATCCCTCGATCCACATGGATAGAGAAGACCATTCCGCGATGAATGACGGCCATAGGCCACAAGAATCCAGCAATACTTGAATGAGAGCCCGTCTGAAAGAGTAGGACAGGTCTGGTAATGGCTTTGCTGTAAGCTTTGAGGTTGGGAAGTGGTCTACCAGGACTTGGACTGGGTTTTTCCACGCACTTCCACGAAGATTCCTCGCAGAATGTGGTCTTGGAATCAAGGGATGAATGTCGGGTCGGGATGGTCTTTCTCAACGCAGTTGAAAACAGCGAAATCATTGGGCCTATTACGCGCTAGTAACTTGTTGTGAATGGAGGCGGAGTCATGGTGCGGATACCCTCCACTCGAGGCACTCCGTCGACAGGGCAACTGATCTCTCCAAGGCTACAGTGTTGCATTTGACTCGGGTCTCAAGTTCAGAGGTGGCCGACGGAACTGCCTATTTGGAATTGTATATTCGGGTAGCCTCATTATCTTTAGATCTATTTGGAAGTCAAAGGGAAGGCATCCTCTCTGATAAGCTTCACCAAGGGAACTGTCTGATCCACACGTTAATTTAGATAAGATTGAATTAGTAGAAGCTTACGGCTGCCTATCTCAACGGAACTCGGTACTGTGGTGATATCTCCGTGAATGTACCGCCACATAACCACCGAACGAGCGGGTAACCCTTCAAAGGAAAGGAGCCGATGCCAAGTCCGCGGTAGATCCATCTGGGCGCTCCTGAAACGAACCGTGTGGGTAATCTCTCTCGTCATAGCCATCGGGGTTCGGCCGTGTACCTTTTGGTGGCGTTCAACCAATTTCGTCAGGCCCCCTATTGGATGAAGACTGGCCACGGGCAGGAAGAGTATTATTATCGGCTTTCTGGCCTTGGCTGATGCTGTTGGATCAGCTATTCCTGTGATACGCTATCCTGGGGCCCACATGGGTACATGCAACGTGAGAGTACTTCGTACATGGCGCGGATTCTACTGAAACGTACAAGAATGGAAGGAAAGGAAAAGTGATTAGAAAGAGAAGTTCTTGTTTCGGTTATCATACTATCATTTTTTGACTGACGGAGCTCGCACCGTGGGAGCCGACACCCATTATAAGCGTAGAGATACGTGCAAGACAAAGTCGGTGCACGCTTTTTTTGATTATTCCCAGTTAGTATTTTATGGTCCGGGAGCTCCGCTGGCTTGGCCCCACAATGATAAACAGAAGAATACAGAAACCGATATGGATCCTTTTCAAAAGACACCGTGTATTATATGTATTTTGATAGCGCTGCCAAAGAAACAGTTATAAAACGCTCGAGTCCCCGCCTCAAGTAGAATTGAACATTTTTGCTTAACCCACTCTTCAACCACTGCAGTTCTTGAGATTTATGAGACTCATGCCTAAGATGTTGAAGGCAGCAATGTGCATCATCATAGTCTTGGTGCTCATTGCTCTTGGTATCTACCGGTACACCAGGAAGCCACCTCGACGAACGGATGATAAAGTCATTGACAAGGTTTGTCTTAGGCCTCTTAATCTCATTCATTGACCTCATTTTGCTGATCATCTTTCTCTTCCCGCTCTAGAAACCCGTCCACCCGAGTGGACTTAGGAAGCGTTCTCCATACCGATTTCAGCACGATTATGAGATAAATTGATGCCCTCACTCATCAAGTAATGGGCACTCACCGGCTGCAGACTGTGATCTAAACTCCCTCTGCCAAGGCTGTGGAGCCTGAGGAGCAGTGATCGCTGTAGGCAACAAACAAATATTGGCGGTAGAGAGGGAGTTCCATCGCTTCGGGTACATGTGTCTCATTTAGTCTTGAAAAGCAGTGTATGGAAATATTTTTTGAGAAGAATGGTATAATGTAGTGATAGATTGCAGATAAGCCAAGGCTTTGAAGTGGAGATTTTTACATCTCCATACTGTATGCGTAGTGAGCGGCAAGTCTTTTTTCCCTCCAGGATCTCCTATAAGCTAAAATGCAGATCAGGGTTTCTCCACCTTTCCCTGTGAAGGACTAGTGTAGATTTTCCAGATTTTGGAAAAAAAAAGAGGAGTTTATTCTGAACAATAACATTGGAGGACTAAATCGCTATTGGCTACACTCAACCGTGTGTAACTTCCGGTCCCCGTTCGAGGCTTGGTCAACGGGGGTGGCGACTCTCCTTTTATGTCCTAATTCAGTAAATAGAAAATAGAACGTTCGAAGTGCAGATCGCGAGCCCTACAGTAGCACTGGCTCTTTGCCACTCCACGTGGATTGTCCCTCGAGGACCCACAGTGTACCACGCTCACAGGCAAAAAAGCGCAATTACAAATTATGGGTCAGCCTATCACTGGCTCATTACAGAAATAAAGTATCTCAATCTCCTTTTTTTACGCCTCTGCAGTAGGTCCGGGCCGCCAATAGCTATTTATTTTTACGCAAAGTTCCGGGTCTCTTGATTTGGCAATCCTGGCGAGATATGCCTCTCGGTTTCGCTCCCAACAATCCCACCAGCGCTTTCTAATAATTAGCCCCACTGGCCCTCTTTGCAAAAAAAAAAAAAAAAAAAAAAAGGGCCCCATTGGTCAATGGACTGATTAGCGGAGCATTCAGTACGCCTCGTCGTTCTCAGCCATGTTTTGGTTTACATCCTGGCAGTGAGGGAGAAAGAAAGTGGAGCGAAGTGTGATCTTGGAACCGACATACTGGTTCGTGGGTGGGATGAGATGAATCAATTCGTCAAGTGAACAGATAACCGAGCAGATCATTAGTGACTTGATCTCTGTTACCTGCGTTAAGTATGAGGCTTGGGTTGCTCTACGTCGGTTATCAGTGGCCCAAGAGCTCTTTTGTAGTGGAGAGAACATTCGGCGGATGATAACGACGATTCCAAACCAAAATGACGACAAAGGGATTCATGAGCTCCATACTGCCGACGTAAGAATAAGAGTACTACAACACCATTGGCTAGTCAACTTTGCAGGTCTCAGGCCGGGCCATTTCTTTCCCCCTTACGGGCGGACCTGGTAAAACGAGTGGCTTGCATGAGTCCATGCAGCCTCGTGCCATCTGGAGCCCCGGAAATTAGCTGTCGGAGAAGTCTCAATCTTATGGTTCTCTAAAAGCCCAAAATTACCTCGCGCGTTCATAGCTTTAGCCGGCGATCCAAGCGCAGGGGCATACATAGAAAGTTTGAATAAAGCCTAGTGCCTCCCCAGCCGAATAGGGTAATAGATCCATGGTAAAACATGAGGCTTGTTATTCGGACACAATATTTTCCAGTTGGACATAACACCTTCCATATTGGGCAAACATGGTAATGGTATTACAGACTAGTACTTCCTTAGTCACATGACTTATTTCCAATACTCACAAAATTAAATAGTATTGAATACTTTTATTAGCTAAGTTTGGTAAGTTTAAATCATAATTGCATTTCCAATTAATGGGCTTAATATGAGAACCAAAATCATACCCTGTGCGTGTGTGTGTGTGTGAATGTGTAAATTCTTTATTTTGATGATAATATAGTCATGTGACTATAAAAATAATTAGCCGAAATACAAATACCAACTTTTCCCAATATGGAAAGTGTTATGTCCAACTAGAAAATTGTTATGTCCGAATAACAAGCCTCTAAAACATCCCCAAGGAATCGGAAAGCTGACGAATACCGACATCCGCGGATGTTCTCCTCTCTCTATCTCCGTGCCTGCAGCCTACAGGGGGTTTAGTGCGCCGCGGGGTGGTATTAGCGCATATTAATGGCTTTTATTCTATTTGATTCAATTTAGCTTTTTCTTGATTGCTTTTGACACTAATTTAGTAGTACGATCAGGATGGGCTCGATTGCTGAGGAACACGCGTGGTGTGGCGTGATTGCAAGCTAATTGCAAGCACCTGGATCTGTTAATCATCTCCCCCCGGTCTTAGCAAGGCACCTAGGCTACGGCAATAATGCGTCCCAACATTCGATTCTCGATCTTTGATTTCTCTCATATTCTAGTTTTCATTCTGTTTTATTGATCTCATCACATGGGAAGGACGCACATAGGTGATCTGCGGGTGGAGCCTGATTGATCCGACCGATAAAAAGATGGCACATTCGGTAAACTAGGAGCACATACCTGATACCTGTAGAAAATACAATGTGGCTCTTCATTCCATTTTCGTGGGTCTCCCAGACACTGGTTCCTGGAACATGCCAATATGCCTCGTGGGAAAAGCGCTACCTGTTGACTTTCCCGCATCGTGTACGTTCAAATTGTGCTCGAATCACGTGGATAGTCGAAAGGATTCCCGTGCTGGATGATGACCTTCAGCCACAAGAAGCCGGCAATATTCGAAACGAGAGCTCGTCAGAGGTGACAAGGCAAACCAGTGTGAGGACCGTAGGCATTTTTCTGGTATTCACGAAGGGCAATGACCCACTGCGGGTAGAAAGCAAAAAGCGGCGTTCAGAACTCAAAAACTTTAGAACCCTTCTTTTCACCCGGGTTCTCATGTTCGCTTGTATACGCTAGTACGCAATGACTTGGCTGTGAAAGGGAGGCGGAGTCACTGCTGCTGATACGCCCCACTCGCGGCCAGTGCATCCCCAGCCAACTAATCTTTCCATGGCAATGATTTTGGATCTTTCCTGATCATGTACATTGATTGAAAGCCGATCTTCCGGAGTCTTCAATGGGGCTGCCTATTTGGAAGTATGCACGCATCTGTGTCTCGAGTATGCTGATGCTTCCATAATTTTCGTCGGAGCTGTTGCTGGAGAATGGAAGTCAAAGCTAAGGCACCATCTCAGATAAGCTTCAGTTAGTGAATGGAGTTCTCCATGGGCTTGACGAATGTTGGGTTAATGAGAAGCTTGAGGCTCAATAGAACTCGGGATTTGGATCCTAATGGTGTGATTGCTCCGAAAGTTAATATCCCACTGCATTTACCACTACCGAATTAACGGGCGGACGATGCGATGTATCCATCACCGAATAGGGAATTCAGAAGAAAAAATGAATAAAACAAAGGCAAAGGGGAAAGATAAAGAAAAAATGGAGTCGGTGAACGGAGCAGATGCTGTGGTGCGAAATTGAACCGTACTTTTGAAGACACAAAGCACTGTCGCTGTCTCCACTTTTGGGACTTAGGTCTCTTGATTGCCTCTCGAATTTCGCGGCAGATCGTCTTGCGTTAGTACTTTTTCATACAACCTCAGCTTGGGTGTCAAAGCCCGGTAAACAATAGAATACGGGATTTTCTCCCCATGATGTAATAAAACACATTACTTTCAAGACACCACAATTACGGGTATTTAAAATGAATTTTGATGGCGCGGGGCCGCGACGGGCCGGAAATGGGCCGGAAATCTTTAGTTTGATACGACACATCATATGGGCCCAGGGGAGAGGTCGAACGAACGTGCATCCATAGTGTCGGGTGTGGTGGATGGCGAGTATGCACCAGCATGAACTCTATGCACAAAGGTCTTTTTTCTTCTTTTTCTAATAATTCTTGCAGATGTGTTCTTCAACGCCAGTCAATGCAGGAAGTGACCGAGTCTCAGGGCTTGGAAAAGGTAATTTCCAGTCGGAACACTTTGAATGTGAACAGCTCTATCTATTCTCACAATTCCTATACAGGCTGTAGAGATTTAATACTGTAATAATGGGCATGACCTCCGTCCACAGCTGGACTCCCTGGGACACCCTTTTAGTGAAACTTATGGGGAGAAATATGCAGGTCGATGGAGGAGAACGAAGTACAACGAAGTACAACGAAGTACAACGAAGTACAACGAAGTACAACGAAGTACAACGAAGTACAACGAAGTACAATGAAGTACAACGAAGTACAACGAAGTAAATTGAAGTCAAATGGAGGGAGGAAAATGCACTCCGTTCCTCAAGTAAAATAAAACTAAATGCATTTCATTGACTTCCAAGATTTTCCAATCAGCTTCTGACAGATAAGCCATGGAAGGGCTCCGGGGATCGAAGTATCCTTTTTTGGGAGCTGTGCTGCACAAGTCTCCGACTCTCCGGCAGGTCCAGAGCTACGGGTCACGGCCGATCGAGATCTTCTAGACGTGTACGTTTATGATTGTTCTCGGCCGGACACTTGTCCCCGGACCAGGGGCACAAGAACACAAAAGTGTGTTCCTGGGAGGACACAATTATCCCAAAGAAGAAAAATCCAGGTAGAATCATTTTTTATTAACGTATGCTGTTTCTTGATCGCATAGAAGGAAATTCTATAAGTCTCAACTCCCCCCGATTTCTTGGGATAGACTCTCATCCACGCAAGAAAATATTTCCAACCCTTACCGCTGCCTATATTTGTGAACTCGTGCCTAGGGTATTGAAGGCAGCCATGGACACCGCAGCGGTCGGCTTGGTGCTTATTGCTTCTGCCATCTACTTGTACATTACAAACCCTCTTCCTCCTCATCTTCCTCCACCTCCTCCTCCTCCTCCGACACACTATGTACTCATCCCAGAGGTTTGTACTAGACTTACTAATATTCCATGTTGACTTCTTTTGCTGATCGTGGTGCCCTTCCCACCCTAGGAACCCTCCCCCGATATAAGCATAAGTGGACTTAGAAGACGCCGTCCGTACCGTTTTCAGCCTGACTTCTGACTTTGATGTAAGTCCATGACCTAATTTATCTAGATTTATTCACTCATCGGTCGCAGTCTATGGTTAAAAATACTGTGCGAAGGATGTGAAGCCCGAGGAGCAGGGATCGACGTAGGCAACACACTAAAAACGGCGGTAGAAGGGGATGTTCATTGGCTCAGGCACATGTGTATCATTTGGTTCTGAAGCCCAGTGTCTAGGATCGTGATTTTTGAGTGATGTATGATGTATAGTGTATTAGAAATTGGGGAGAAACGAACCCTGTTTTTTTATCTTCGTAGTCCCGAGGTCTGAGAGGGTGAAGAGCACGACATGATCATATGTGGACTGCTCGTATCAGTGCAGTGTGTGTCACATTTTATTATTTATTTAATTTAGTTCTGGTCTCCAGCGATATGCAATAATGATCGGCCTTTTCCCATTTCCCCCCACTCCATGACTCTCGACTACAGCAAGTCACCATGGGGCTCCTTCGTACGCCATGGGCATGCTCGGTCCCCGCTGGACCCAGGACGATTAAAACCTTCTTTTGTTTACCCCGTTATACAGAAGACCTCGGGAGGCAGGTCCGGAGCCCTACAAGAGCCCTTTGCTCCACGTCGTCATTCCCCGGGGCCCACTATTTCATATCGAGAAGGAGTTATCACTTTACGGGCTACTCAAGGACAAGCGGGGACAGATAGCCGTTATGAAGTAGCCTATTTCAGGCTTAGCATTGATGGCTTACGCTCTAAGTTTAAGAACCAAGGTCAAATCCCTGTTTCTTCACCACTCCGCCATCTGGTTATCCGCAAGTATTTATTGATGACGCATCATTCAATTCATTGATCGAATCCCCTGACTAGATGTCGCTCGGCCCCCTTCGCTACCATGTAACAGCTCCACTAGCGCTTCCCAAAATCACCCAGCCCCAGAGAAGGTTTGATGTCGAGTGGGGCATATCATGATGAAAGGTTACTAATTTTGCTGAATGGATCCCGCAGAAATCCCTTAGAGGCCCACTAATGCAGGAGACCTGGGAGGAAACCTTCGTTGTCCCTTTTGGGAAAAAGGCCCCGCCGGACAAGGTCCGCTCAGTGAAGCTTTTGAACGTGTTGTCTGATGCGGCGGTTTCTATGGCATATCTAAGAGAAAACAAAGTGGAGCTAAATTGGTGATCTTGGAACCGACATAGCGGTTCTTGGGTAGGAAGAGAAAGTCTAATGTGATTACCATGAATCGACCTATCCAAACGCGGATATTACGTGCATCTGAAGCATCCCTCCAGTTGGTCACCAGTTGTCCGAAAGTGCTTTTGCAAGTTTAGAGGAGGATCGACAACAGTCGCCAATAGGAAGGACCACAAGAAATTGTAGGTTCTGCCGACCACGTACGGATAAGGGAAACATGAATGCCATTGGTCACCGCTTTCTGCAGGTCAAGTGTTAGACGTTTCATCTCCTTTCCCTTACTTCTCTGTGGCGGCGAAAGTAATAAACGAACGTTCGGGCTTGCATAAACCAAGCAGCCTCGTGCCCTCTGCCCAGGTGGCAGGTCCCGAAATCACCAAAAATCAATTACTATCTCCTACTTTCCAGGATCCTGCAGCGCATCACTTCGCCGCAGGTACATATAAGCGAAGCCGAGGTTCTGATGCGCAGGGGTACATGAAAATTTCAATTAGGGCTGATCCACACTCCACCCCCAGCGAATTAGACAAGAGCTACATATTAACACACCTCCATCAAATGAGCAAGATGACGAACCCCCGGGGTTTTCGCGGGTATTTCCCTTCCCTCTGAACTTTACAGGGGGCCTTAGCGATAGCGTAGGGTGGCTTTTCGCGCATAATACCCGTGGGTCTAATGCGTTGGCAAGGGCCGCCCCAGTCATATCCAGAGCCCCTTAACCTACGTATTGTCCCTTTTTTTCCCTGGTCAGTGGCCTGAGCGGGATGATCCAGTAAGCCTTACACTGTAGCCGTGCGGCCCCATTCCAAGTATCGCCTCAGAGAGGCTAAAGACAGAGGCATATCGAACGCTGGCGCTAGTCAATATTCTTCATTGGATCTATACACTCACAAATGAATCTAAGCACATACAAAAGGACGTTCGAGATGAACTGGGATGACCTGCAGGTGTGAAACACAGGTTCCATGCGGCCACAGCGGCGCTAAAGGATCCGCGTTTCTCCAAAACGGAAAACGGTCCTGCAAAGCACCAAAAAGGATCCAACGCAGACTAAGGACATCCACTGCATCACTCGGTCGCCACTTTCCCATTCTATGACACAAGATAATCATTGGATTTGTCGATCTAATTTCCACCGTCCGCGCGGCATCCAGAAGCGCAATTTCCGGAAGCTGATTTGTGTTAGTCAGGGCAAAGTGGATGTGGGAGCCTACGATATGGGCACGAGCCGGCCGGATGATCTTCATTTCACGCTAATCATCGATCTACGCCATCACAAAAGTGGAGCATGATACGAGGGAAACACCCATGAATAAGACAGCAGCTCTTGGAATATTTTGATTTTTTCTAAGAATAATTTTCACCACTCCTTTTCTTTAATGATGATCACATCAAATCGAAACTCAAAAACTGCTGGATAATAGATACAGGTAACATGCCCCCACTTCGTATGCGCTACTGGTCGCGCTACATCATACATATGCTCATTTCCGCTTCGGCTGATACGGAGCCGGTCCCAGAAATCTCACCTTAGAAACGGGTTCCTCCTTCTTCGGCGGGGTGACGACCCTAGGGGCATTGACTGAAGCACTAGGGCGTGGCTGATATGGCGCAGGGCCAAGCGTGGGGACAGGCTTGGCCGGTGGGAGGGCTCCCCGGGGAACATTTGCGGAGGCGCCGGGGCCGAGTCGGAATGGCGAGAACACAATCGGGGCAGCGGGCTTCGTGGCCGCGTTGGCAGGGTTCAATTGATGAAGTGTCACGGGCTCATACGACAGTCCTCCTGTAGGCTTGTCATAGACCTTAGGCTGAGGCCCAATTACCTTTGGCTTTGCAAAGATTGAAGCCCCCATGCTTCCCGATGAAGATCTCGGCGCAGCGAACTGAGAGGAACTCTGCGGGGCTGCAGGAATTTTGAAAGTCGGGGCCGGTCCTTGGTAAACCGCCCGAGCAGAAGACCCGGAAACTTTCAGTGTCTCGAACCCTTGGACTCCATCAGTGCCGACGGATTTTCGCGGGGATTGATTCATCTCAGCTGCATCGTAAAATCTCTCCTTGGACTCTTCTGAGGAGGATGTGTGCGGAGGAGACCGATACTCTGAGAAGTTCTTCCCAGGAGGAGTAACAGGCTCGGTCGCTGTGGCACCATTCAACAGATGAGAGGCAACGCTGGGCGCGGGAGGTGCAACATTAGGCAGAGGAAAGGCAATGTTGGTCAGAGGAGAGCCAGCATTGGTCTCTGCAGAGTTTGAAGAACTATCCTCGACGAATTTTTTGTCGGACTTATGCTTAGGGCCAGATGATAGTCTCACTATCCTCAGCAGTGTACTCAAACGAGGGCAGTTCCTGTCGGCAAATCCAAACATCACGGCAAGTTCTCTCTGCAATTCTTCGTCTTCATCAATCTGCAATTCACTCAATTGCTCTGCAGAGATCAAATTCTGGGCGGTCGTCGTAATAGTCTCAGCTTTTTGCGATCGGCCAACAGGGCTGGGACTTGGTGGTTCAACATTTGGAACAATGGTCTCTTTCGGAAAGTCAATCCCTGACAACTCTTCAATGCTAGGGCTTGAGAATGTGATCAAGGGAGCTTCTGCTGTGGAGCCAAAGTCGAGGAGAAGTCCAGCCGCGCTCTCACTCTTTTTCTTTCCCTTATCGTCGCCTTGCAGAATGGCCTTCACAGGGATTTTAATTGGAACCATGGGAGATGCCACTTCTATCTTCTTCAGTGGACTGACTTCCCTCGCAAGGGCCTCCACTTTCTTGGCCAACTTCTCCACGCGCCTTGGACGTGGAGCAAGGATCTTCCTCGCTGGAACACGAGAAGAGGGTGTCGGAGTCGCCACCTGGGGAGCAGTAATTGTAGCCACATCTGCATTGTTGCCATTCAGAGCAGGTGTTGTGATGGGTGCAGTCGTCGCGGGTACAGTCGTCGCGGGTGGCTGTCGAGAGGGGTTCAATGGAGAAGGCATCTTCGGAGCTGCGGTGCCAGATGCCGCCAACGGTGACCGGGCTTGCGCCATGAATTCCTGCGGGGATGCGATTTTTATGGGGGACCTACACATAAGATTAGCGGTTGAAAACACAAGCAACGATTGATGACTTACACAGGCGTTGGCTTTGTTGCCCTCATGAGCGGGTTGCTGGTACCTTTGGATGTGTTAGGTTCTTGTCTAGTGGGACTGTATTCTATTTTGAATTTACCGCGAGTGGGTGGCCCCCTCTTGACATTCAAGGAAGGAGCGGGCTTCCTGCTTTTGGAAACACCAGCTCCACGTGGAGCAGAAGAGACATTATTAACATCCAGAGCAGGATCCAATCTAGAGGGCATGGATGTGAATTGAGCTCTGGGGCCAGTTGGCCTAGAGATAATCTTATCATTAGCGAGAGGAACCAAATAGAGTAGCAAGTCCTATACTAACACTGATGATGAGTGCATGCCACGGCCTCTTCCGCCATTACCACCTCTTCCACGGCCACGGTACAGCGAGGCAGATGAGTGATCAGTGGAAGGTGGATTTGAGAAATTGGAGAAGTTAATTGACGGTGCCGGCTGGGACGCGCCAAATTGAAACATGGTGTTTGGAGGACGAGGACGCGGACGAACATTCTCAATGAGTTGCGCACGGTGGCTCTGCCCATGCATCATTCCTCCAAGTTGTGCATTAATGCTGCCTTCATCATTAATAGTTGTGTGGAAGTCTAAGGATAATGTCAGCCCGAAGTCTGATAGAGGATGTCCTGGTATCAACTACTCTGCCATCTGTCCAAAAAAACCTTATTGGCTTTAGCCAATTCGAAGGCTTTGGTTCCCGGGATGTTCGACTGGCGACCAGCGTCGAGTTCCTCCAATCCAATCTGGGAGAAGTTGGAGTCATTGTCGGCAGTCGTGATGAGCTCTCGACGTGCGTTACCGAGGTCCGCCTGAAGAGGCATAGTTAGCAATGCATGTGTAGGAAGCCATGAATGTTGAAGATTGCCATACCATTTGAACCGCCTTGAGGCGCTCGATCCTTTCTTCGTCCAAGTCCATTTTGAAATGAGATATGATGGACAGTAGGGACGGTAATCAGGGACAGTGAGGAGGGTTGAGAAGGGAGATGCTTTCACGGCTGATGCAAAGCACTAACGTGAAAAGGCTTCAGATAGAGAAAGCACTCTGACCGCTTTTCCACCTTTTTGAGAGTTGTCTTGCTGAAAGAGTTGAAAGAGGTGAACTCTGATAGAAGAGAGGACAGAGACTCAGGCAATGGAGAGGACGAACTTGTGGGATGCAGATTGTGCGCAAAAGAGCCAAAGGGGATGGCAAGAAACGGAGTGGAGGATGAGGAAGATGTGGGAGGGACGTGATCAAAAGAAAACAAAGGAGATCATAACAATCACTTTGGAGGAGATGAGGAACAAGGCTCGGCGAGATAACGGCGAGCAATTAAGTTATTTGAGCAATGGGTCGTTTGCTGTGATCAGCAAACAACCGTATCACAAGGGATTGAGGGATAACAGAGCTTGGTCAGGATGAGGTCGTTGTTGGGTAAAGAAGAAGATAAGACTCGCCGCGGCGATGAGGCCATTTGAGTATGGGGTAAAATGGCGAGAAACGGTATAAAACGGCATTATTGCGCAAACGGACAACCTTTGTTTCAATGAGCAATTTTCCAATTCGCGACTCGGTAGCTCTTAGCATTGTCATGTTGTTTCCAATAGGTATGATAGTGTAATCATTGGAATAGATTCAATTCATCTCGGAAGACGTTATATTGGGAGCTTTCATGCAAAATAATGGTTTGTTGTCAATCCTGTGGTATATGTACATTCTTATTTATGTACAGTGTATTGTTATTGAACGAAAGGCAGCTAAAACTTATGGGTTAGAACAGAACACCCTCCCTAGGAAGCGGCACAAGAGTGGCCTTCGCCGTCATCTAATACAAGTTAGTAGTGGACTAGAGATAGGGACGTGGATGAAGGACATACTCCGAATGAGTTTGGCACCAGCTTGTACCACACTCACACCCATGACAATAAGTCCAAAGGCAACACAAAGATAGGCAGGGATTTTTCCCGGCGGCTAGCGCTACTGAGTTTGATGTAGCAGAGGGGAGGGAAAATGTACGCCAGGGAGGCCGCACTAGTTGCTCCAATCAGTTCAAAGACACTGCCGAGATCACACGTTATCAATGCCAGAATCATGGATGTCACGACCAACGCAGTGGTGAAAATCAAGTGTCGGTGGGGGTTGAATGGCTCATCCGGGAAGTAGTAGGTCGTCATGACGGATCGGCAGACGAAAGCCTCCAGGGGCAAGGTAGTCAACATATTCAATCCAAAGCAGCTGAAAGATGTTAGCAGGGATAAACAGAATCAGGCAAGCAGAGAATCTTACAATCGAGCAATATTGACCAAGATGTTGTCAGATGGAAAGTTGTTCAATACATTGCCCTGCGTCTTCGAACCGAAGGAGAGGAATCCCGCTATGCCCATGGCGAGACACATGACCAAAGACACTCCTGTCGAATAATGAGTGACGGTAGCAAACCGGTCGAGCGTGGGTCTCTTTAAGGATCCGTAGATCAGAAGACTGTTGTGGTCTAGCAGGGTAGTTAGTATCAGGATGGCCCTCGGAATCGAATTGACATACGGCAAACAAATGCTGATTCATATTAGCGACTATACGAAAACACATTCAAGAGAGAAACGTACCAAAGGATATAACACCAACCGCCTGAAAGAATCCCGAGTTGACAATCAAATGACTCTTGATTTCGCCCCTTGATTCCGCTGGGACACGAAAGCCTTGCGTTATGACGGTCACCACAATGATGATCATACTGACGAAAGCCAGAGCAGATGCTTTAGCCAGCTATTGACCATTAGTTTCTGGGCTGTTTGGGTATAAGCAATATGAGCTCACCTTGGCAATGTCCCTGTACAGAGACAACGGATATGAGATGCACAGTACAAACAGAACAATCACCGCTCTTCGATCCGTCAGTAGCCATAGGAACGACATTTCACGCAGCGATGGGAACAAGGCGCCCATGACATGCGGAATCGTATCACCGACAATGATACAAAACGCAACCATACCACCGAAAGCAAAAGCCCATTGCGCAATTGAGATTGCCACAAGTCCGCTCTTTCCAAAGCAGTACTGCATAGTAGCTTGAAACGAGTCCGCTCCACTCAGCTTTGAGTTGATCACGATCAGGCGAATGGTCCAATCCACCGTGAGTGTCAATGCCGCTAATAGTAGAATTCCAGTTGTCATGCCGGCTTGACGGAGAGCGTAAGGCTGGCCAATGATTCCTGCCCCGATAATGCTGTTTGCCATATTCATGAATGCCATCTTCATTCCGCTCCGTGGACGCGCGTTCTCTAGGTGGTCCTCGGGAAAGAAGTCATCCGAGGTAGCAAGGGTCACACTCGGTGCCTCGATGTCGGTCAGAAGAGGCACAGACTGTCCTCCGTGTCGCATTCCAGGTGTTCCTCGGTTCCCAAGCTCGTAATCCTCCTCATCTAACCATAGGGCGTCGTCAGGGCTGTGGGCGCGTCCGTTCTCTCCGTGTACCTCTTCATTCCCTTGGTAGCTTCCCCCCTCGGATTCCTCGTCCAGGTCGAATCGAACTCGGTTCAATGTGCGCGGTGTGCGTCGTTGTCCATCGGGCGCCGGCTGCGATATTGAAGAATGGCGCTTTAGGTGAGGTCTTGTGTTGGGTGCAGACCCTAGGGGCGAAGTGGCACCATGGTGGACTATGAGGTCGTCAGGCTCCTCGTTGGACGGAGACATTAGGGACTGAGCTTCGAGCTCTTCTGGGTCATTTCGACCACTGAGAGGGTCATTGTGTCCCTCATCCCCGGGCATTGTTGCACCGTGAAAGTCGCAGGAACGTGAGAGTTCCCTTTGAGGCCAGCTAATGGTGGGCTGCACGTGATGCTTATCGATAAGAGGTCCACCCGAGATAACGGCCGTTTCGCGTCACGACCCGCCGATCGATGCACAAAGGTGGTGCGAGTCTTGGTCGAACTGTGGGGAACCGGATTTTTAGCAGAAGTTAATTCGTGGACCTGATCCAGTCCATACTTGCTTAATTCAAATTCCAGGGCCGCTTTCTGAAAACAAATCACCTGGTTGATCGAGAATTTTGTCTTCCAGCTTTTCGACACCATTAACTTGAACTACCGCATGAATCCGAATCATTTTCACTACTGTCACATAGATTCTTTCCTGTACCCTATCTATTCTTTGGTTCAAAATACCGAAATGCCCTGTAAGAGAGGCACGAGGTACCTAGCTACGCAACTTACCAGAATTATCCATACGATTGACAATTGGCAGGTTGGTGCCCCTCATTATTCGTGCGCCGCTCAAATGCAGGGCTGACCTTGGGCATCCATGAAGCCAGCTATAGTCCTATCCGTGAATCTCAAGACTGGCTCCGACATATAATTATTCCACAAATTTATACGTTATCCGAATCACCACAGTGACTTATATAAAGCGATATTCATTGTACGATGGCCAATGCGCTCTCAGCCTGGGATGGTAAAGAGATGCAGAAGCGCACCGACTGGATCTACGGGCTGAATGATGCGCAATTGGCTGATTGATAGTGCACTCAAAAGCTTCAAGGGTAACTCCCCCGTGTGCCAGTGACCTGATTACCGAACTTTTAACACTCGATCTGCCCCTCGGATTCATTGACCAAACGAAGTTCCCCCTACCGAACCTCCACGCTGAACTGAGAAAGCTCTCCAGAGAACTGCACCTTGGCCGAGGATTCTTTATAATTCGCGGACTCCGGATAGACGATTACTCACGAGAAGATAACATGATAATCTATGCTGGAGTCTCTGCCCACATCGCGGACGTACGCGGACGTCAACAGGACACCCGCTCTAGCGCTGGGAAATCCTTGATCGTCTCGCACACCAAAGATCTCAGCCGAACGAAGGATGCCGCAAACATTGGAGCACCGTCAAACACAGCCGACAAGCAGGTTTTCCACACAGATGGAGGGGACATCATCTCCTTATTATGCCTGAATCCTTCCGCCCAGGGCGGGGAAAGCTATATGGCCAGTTCCTGGCATATCTGCAATATTTTGGCCCAGCAGCGTCCGGGCCTGATCCATACTCTTTCCCAAGACTGGCCGTTTGACGGGTATTTACTGGATTCTAACGTTCTTTGGCAAAGGATCATCTTCTAATAGCTTCCCTAGGTTCGGTAATGTTGAGCGCCCGTACTCGCAGCGACCTCTGCTATTCCACCAGTCCGCAACCCAAACATAACCAGAGTGCGTGATGATGCAGTACGCCCGTCGCTACTTTACTGGTTTCCAAGCCCAACCTCGCCCCCCTGAGATTCCACCGGTCAGCCAAGCGCAGGCTGAAGCCCTGGACGCGTTGCAATTATTGGAAAGAATCCCAGCCGGAACCGTAGTCTCTCTCAGGTGAAGTAGTCAAAGATCGCAGAGCGTTTCGGAATACTGACAATATTTTGGTACTATTATTAATAATTTACGCGTGTCTCGGAAAAGGGATTGAAAAATAATCTCTGTGTTGAAGTCTTCAAACTTTTGGATCCACCATGTATGTACCAGGCCTGATGCCTCAGATATACATATGAAACCAGCGACAACACGAAGACCTAACAATTTCCAAGGTACTTCAGGATGCAAATGAATATGATGTGACA
The DNA here is from genome assembly GCA_028829675.1 of Penicillium tannophilum. Taxonomy (NCBI): domain Eukaryota; kingdom Fungi; phylum Ascomycota; class Eurotiomycetes; order Eurotiales; family Aspergillaceae; genus Penicillium; species Penicillium tannophilum. Next base: position 2,126,296 of record JAQKAK010000008.1, read on the forward strand.
ATCGACCGACTTATCCAAACAAACACCTTCCAAGACCCAAAGTTTACTGGCCTCTGAATTTGAGCTCATTTAAGGCAATATTGTAACACTAGTGACGGGAATCATGTGCTTTCCAACTGTGGCCTCAGGTCTACCTTGTTTGTAGAGTTCTAGAGGCTCTGTCCCTTCACCACCTGCGTACCTTCCCAAAAATTCATCTGGTGCTCAAGTTGTGCTTCAAATCTTCTTGAGTTCCGAGGACCCTGGCATGCATTCAAGGATCAATAAATTGTGACAAGCTCTGTCTCGACAGATTTCGATGAAATGCCTGCGTCATGAGGCACACTGTTGACCTGGGTCAATGTCTTCTTCATGCTACCAAATCGCAACTACAAATGCTCTTTGCAGCGACTGCAAGCTTGGGTCACAAGACGAATTTTTCATGTGAAGCAGATCCGTCCCCTCCTCATTGGCCACATCCGGCGTCAACATGGATCAGAGAAGCCCCGGAGCTCGAACTGCGCTTTTTCGTCCGTTTCGGTCCGGGCCTGGAGCCCACCGGGTGCTCATTGATATCCATATTAGAGAAGATGTTGTGTCGTTCAACGGTAGGGCAGTCATGTTCGTTGCCCAGGTTATGTTGCTTGACTGACGTCTGTTTGACAGGTCTGGCTGGACCTCGGGTTCAGCATAGCACCTAAAAGTCATGGTATTACCATAAATACCGACCGTCCTGGCGAACGTTTCCTTGTGCTTGGGCTTTGCAGAGAGATTACTGGACCATCTAGTACAAAGAGGCGATCCCTACCTGCCGTCCTACAAAATCCTCCAGATACTCAACCTCCACCAGAAGTACCGATCGTGTCTTTGGCCGCCATTGAGATATATTTGGAGTGTGGCTACTTGTTTCACCCAGATGAGCGGCCCGAGGAACTGTCGGTCACGGTTGATACAGAAACGGAGCCCCGGTACTCAGCACACTTCTTCGCATCTTGTCTCGACTCACCCACAAATTTGACGTTGGACTTATCCGGTGGCTTTACTGGCTTCGCTGAGAGAGACTGTATACCCAGAGGAGATATCGTTGACCAATCATCTCGAAATTTTCTCGCACTGGTGGATTTTGGCCTTCAGGAGTTGCTGTCGTCTGCCGCTACTAAATGCTCTGACATCAAAGTCATCGAGAACAGTCTCCAAGCCCTCCCCAAGCTGGCTCCAGTCATTTTCAATCCAGGATATCGTGAAGTACGACCCGAGAGTTCAAGGCTCGTGTATTCTGACTAACGGAGACAGGCAATGAACGAACGAGCCATATCATGTTCCATTATCGTCAAAGCTGTCAACTCAATGTTGGCCAACACCTCGAACCCAATCCTGCAAAAAGAAGTCTCCAATATACCCATTGATCGGAAACAGTGGATAGGGAAAACCCTGTGGCGCATGGGTCAAGTCCACCTCCTCCAGTTGAAAGCTCCAAAGACATTAGGATCCTTTGTTTCTCATCGCTCATCGATCAACGAAATCCAGCCCATTGGCGACCCTGCCGTTACGGCTTCCTCTGCGGGTGACGTCTTTGACGGGGAAGATATCCTTGATCTTGATGATGACTGGGACTTAGATACTGGAAACGAATTTGACTTTGACGATCCCCCGCAAATAATGCACACCGACTTCGATGAATCAGATGGTCCACTCCTTGGAAGTAGCGGTGAGTCCAGCTTTCGGGATCTATACGAATCCACTCAAACAACAATCGACAGTCTTCCGCTCTCTCAGGCTGTCTCCCCTCCACAAATGGATAGCGACATGCTACTATTTGATTGCGAGCTTGGATAGACGGATATCGCTCCACACGGGGCGAACAGACATGATAGATTTATTTCTCTATTTTTGCGTACACCAGTGACATGTGGAGTTGTATACATATAGCTTTGAAAGAATCAAGCATGTAATTTGAGCGCTTTGCATTGTCCCCGAGTGCTTAACTATCATGTTCCACATTCAGGGCTTAGGCTCTTGGTGTACCAGTCTGGTCCATATGCATGGTTGTCGCCCGGATCACAATTTGAAGGGATCAACATGTGCGCATACAGATATGTTAGCATATCATATGCAGTGCTGCGTATGGAGCATTGAAGAAGCAAGAATGTAGGGCTGACCCATGGTGATGGTGGTGTGGCTTGAAGCTAGCAGTGTGGGGGAAAATCCGGGGAGATCTGGATGGTGGAGCCAGTTGTGAGTCTTGTGACCGCTAGATTCGTCTGGAATGAAAGCAGATTAGGATATTGCTCGAGTCCTCTATTTTTAGTCATCTTACCCGACGGTCAATTTCTTCCACATTGTTGAACATGCATCAAGTCTTCGCTCTGTACTGTACAGATTTCCTGGCACGGGTATCCAATCATCTTCATCGGCCCATGCCATGATTTCAAGGACGATCATTGTTGGTTGCCTGGAGCATTGCCTAACTACAACCAGGAAACTTCTTTCCCTGCGACCAAGGACATAACCTGTTGGTTCCGACCGCCCCGTTCCCGTAACGCTTGGACCATAGCTAAAGGCGTATGGCAAGACATGTGCAGGCTTTCACCGATGCTGTAGGCTACACCGGATGAATTGCCACGTAGAGGGGCCAATTTGAAACAATGCTTGTCCCCAGCACATCTGTACATACCTAGAAAGACTCATATTGACCCAACACAATCTTCGTTATCTAGGGGGCTAAAAAATAATCTCTGAGGAATCCCGCCAAGTCCAGGATTGACACAGCCCGACCCTTACAGCTACGTAGCCACAGAAATGCCCAGGAAAGATTGCGCCACTCTACTGGGTCTGCTGATCATTGATATGAATTCCGAAGCATCCGCATTCGATTCACCGGCTCCGACCGTGGTAAGACCGGGGGGAAAGCAGATTAACAATCAGAGATCGCCCCAGTTCCCCTACGCCGTAGATCGAGGCACACGTCTCACCGCTCTCCTAATCATGGGATGAATCCCCTCAACAATCTGAGACGAGGCAGATCCATTTTTAAAGTGGAGCCATGATTTACTTTCCAAACTTCTCGAAATGCTTACGCGTGTGTGCAGAGTTGGGTTTCCGGCGGGGAAGAAGCCACTCAGGTTCGAGTGATTGGAATCATGCGTCGGGTCCCCTGTACGCGGGCCATTGCCTATAGGCGAATTAGTACCCCATAATGCAGAGGGGACGGGACAACGCCCAGTAATGGATCTACGGACAAGCAATTCACCGGGGGAAATGATCATCCGAGGGGGTGATGCCATTTTGGAAGTACTGGGATGTACAGTGTACAGGTCAGCTGGACACATTCTGGTGGGGACGGGGAGTACGGGGTACACTCCAGACCCGATCGCTAAGTACCGGGTACAATGATCAGTCAAGCGCCGTAGATCTCCGACCACCAATTGTGGTGAATTCGGGTGGTATCCCCCGTAGAAACTTTTTTTCCCCTCAGTTGAATCGTTTCTGTTCTATCAAAGAGACAAATTTCCTTGTTTTATCTTTTAGAAGAATTACTACGTTATCTCTCACCCCTGAAAGTAGTGAACGTCAAGACTTGGGGGGACTAATTATTGGAACGTGGATCCCACTATCGATAACGGGTCCAGACCGCCAAGAAAGTGGATTCATAGCTCTCCCCAACGATTCCCGTGAGCTGTCCAGGGTTATTCTATAAAGGGCGCTGCTGTTGTTCCTCTTCCAAACTTCCCGTTCATAAACTCTCTTTCTCCGTCATACGTACCTGACTTTGGTCCTTATCTCCTGGACTTCCGCTTTCCAACCTTTCCAATCTCTCACACCTTATATCTACCTACCTTCCCACCCAACCTAGCTTGATATACTATCAGCCTTTCACATCACAATGGCCGCTCCTCGTTCTACTTCCCTGCGTGCTCTGCGCCAGATCTCCAACCAGCACTCTGCCCCCATCGCCCGTCGTGGCCTTCACATCACCGGCGTTCAGTCCGCTCAGCTGGCCGGCGCTGCCGACAAGGAGCGTCTCCCCTCCAACCATGACGTCCTCCAGTCCCGTGCATTGAGCATTGCCATGCGCCGCATCAACAGCAACGCTTTCTCTGAGTATGTCTTACATCCCATTCAATCTATCTCCCACATCCCAGAATCCATGAACTAACATACTCCAGATCATCCCGCCAGTTCAACACATCCCGCGCCAACAAAGCTATCGGCGATGCCTCCACCGTCGACTTCGTCTACATGCCCACCATGGCCGATCTCGAAGCAGCTCCACTCCAGTTCTCTTCGCCCCGTGTCCCGGTCCTTCCCGACCTGTCTTCCCACCACGCATCTCAGTCTCCTTCCGCCACACCCATGAAGCCTCAGATCTACACCGTCGCCGGTTCCGGTGCTGATGTCGCAGCCAGCGCTATGAGCGAGGTCGTCGATAACCACGCCGTGGATTTGGATCCTTTCTCCCTCACCGAGGCTGTCGGCCGCTCAAGAACTGGCGAGGCGATGCAGCGTCAGGCTAACGGTTCTGGTGCTAGCCAGCCTGGTGTCGTTAAGGAGCTGTGGTCTGGGTTCTTGGATGATGTCCTTGGCCCCAAACAGTCTTCTCTCAGGAACTAGGTTCCGGTTGTTAACTTCTTGAAGTCTGATGGCTGATGAAACGAATTTTCTTGGTGCTTGCCTCAAGTTTGTTCTATTCTTATTTTCTATTTCTTTTTGTTCCGAGATGAATATCCGGATTGTTTGAGAACTAGCGTTGCGATTGTAATATTGATATTGTTGTCTTTGGGGAAGTGCTCTCCTTGACTGTTTCTGAGAATCTATCTATCTTTCTTTTGTGATCCAATTCATACATATCAATTGAAGTGAATTGAACTCAATTGAATCAATTGGTTTACAAATGACTCATAAACGACGTAGTTAACCCTAACTAAGTCCGATGCTTTACTGTAGTTAGTCCGATTCAATTTTCGTTTTACCGAGGTCTACCCACCTGATCGACATCCATGATCTACACATACCCGGACTAAACACTCCGCTCCGACAATCCAACAACCAACAATTGAGTCACACACTTGTAATCCCGACAAACCCGAGGTCATGAGACCGGGTAGAAAAATTCAATGTCGTCGGATCTTTAGTTCACTTTTGTTGAGCTTTACCCCATACCGCGGAGGAACTCGGTTAAGGGAGTATTGCGTGACAGGCTCCACACGCGATACATTTTTCCGCCCTGACTACTGACTACACTACGGACCAACGTACTTTTTTTAAGTTTCCGAGATTAGATCTCTGCGCTTCGTCACCTTTGGCCTTTATCCGGGGGTGTTTTTACCCACTGTTCCCGAGGTGTGGGTTTTACGGGGACTACTGTGCTCCGGTGTTGTTCTTCTATTCTGTTCCGCTCCGGTTTTCCGGGGTATCGGCTATGGAACGTTCCTCGGGATTGAACTTATGAGGAAGGCTTCTAGTGCTCCTTGATTCCTGAGACGAGAATTGTTGTGGATCGTCGAATTCGTGGGATTGAGGTTGTGTTTTCTCAATTTGACTATCTAGACAACGGCCCAGACATGATACATGAAGAAACACCGAATGCGTCGTTTTGTACCAAATATTAATCTATTCTGTGGCTGGAGACTGTTTACTGTGCCATTGATCATCGTGAACGACACATGAAGTCATCGCCACAAAGTAACTGCCTTTTCGTCTTTCCGGGGTAATTCTCCGGTCTCCCCCGAGACGATCATGAGGGTTAGGGCTTCAGTGTGTTTTCAACCTTAAGCCATTTATAGACTAGTTCTCGATTGTTGACGTGAGCCTTCTAGTGGACCCTGCATACTAGTACATCCTAGTCAGGGTTCTATGTAGACGCAATGTAATATGCGGGCCGTTTGTACTACCACGCTAGGAAAGACACCGGGAAATGGGCGATGGCCACTCAAGAGGTCATTTTCAAAAAGACAATTTTCACATGCCAATACTTCGACCTTAGAAATCCAATCGGATCTTAAGTCACGGGCGATGGAATGCACGCTTTCTCGCCAGTTGCCGATCAATTGTGGTAGGACGAACCCCAGAAGCCTCGGTCATGGAGAGCTCAAACAACTTCATTAATTTTTAAATTCTATTCTTAAGCCACCTTCTAGGTGCAGGAGACTGTTCACAAGAAGATCGCTTGAAAGACTTGCCTGCATAATTGATCAGAGACTGCAATTGAGTGCTGGTCATTCAAGTCTGGAGGGCCACATGTGGCGATGACCGTGTTATGTAGCACCGCGTAGGCAAGGACTTGGCGTTGACGCAGAGCTACATGTAACTTCGACAACAGATCTAGACCGTTGAGACTGACTCAAATGCATGACCAGTCAGGTCGATCCGCCAAGCCAACATGCGCTCCGTGCGCTCAAGAACACCAGTTCACTTTACCCCTATCCTAAAGATTCTATACCATCCTGGGCCATCCATCTTGACTGAAAGTGAATATCCTCCGTAGTTTAATTTGACTGTCCAACCTCAAAGGTTCCTTGTTTTCTAGTCTCTCACAAAACCAGGAACCCCATTTTTCATTGACCACTCAACGCAGGAAACTTGGACTAGCGCTTGGCTAGCTTCTTGGGGATAGGTCGATCACAACCTGGAACAGCATAAAGGTGGACCCTTAACTCCCTTAGTTTAGCTGGTCTTGTCAGGGGAGGATTTGCATCAGTGGTTCAGTGGTTGTTGTGGACCCGCCACCTTCTCTTTGCCCCCTCACTGCTGTTTTCTCCAACCTCTTGCTCCTTGTGTTTTATCGTCATTCTTTATGCCTTTTTAATTGCCTCTGTTCTGCTGTTTGCTTTTCTTTCGTTACAATTGGCTTCTTTGAATATACGCTCGCTCTTGTTAAATACTTCATCTCGGCTTTTTTTCGACTCCTGACCCTGACGAACCCTGCTGATTAGGTCTCCACCACTCCACAACCCTGAGACCCCCAGGTCACTACCAATTGAAAAGTGCTCGGATTGAAGACTTCTTACTTTCGCTTTCTTTCAACAAATGACGATTCGGTTTATTCGTTACTAGATCCCTTTGTTGGATCATGCGTCTCTCATCATGCCTCGTTGTTACGGGCTTGTCAATGGGCGTGAACGCCTTTTATCCATTTGAGATCAAGATTGACTCAACATCAAGTATCTCAACCTTGGAGAAAGTGCAACGTCGTTTCATGCCCTGGACCCTGCTGCCGGACGATTCCGAGGAAGAAAATGCAAACGCCAAGCCATTGACCCTTGGCATCAAAAAGCTCCCCGTTCGACGTGACAATAGCTACACCATTGTCGAAGCCAATACCCCGACTCTACCCACCAGTGCCCCACTGGATCAAGATGGTAATGACTACTCCTATTTCGCAATGGTGGAAGTTGGGTCGCAGAAGGAACAAATGTGGTTGGTCCTAGATACTGGATCCCCTAGCAGCTGGGTATTCAGTTCCGACTGCACATCATCAGTCTGTACAAGCCACAATGTTTTCGACACAGACAACTCAACCAGCTACTACTCTAACAGCTCGACAATCACAGTCGGGTACGGAAGTGGTACTATTAAGGGAGACCTGGGCCAAGATACCTTGTCCATTGCCGACATGGATGTCACCCTTACATTTGGACAAGCCACTTCGGCGTCATCGGCTTTCGCAAGCTATCCTATAGACGGAATTCTTGGTCTGGGCCGATCAGGCACTGCGGGGTGGACGATCCCCTCTTTCATGGATGCTGTCGCTCAGGATGGCTGTCTCACATCCAACATTGTTGGATTCCACCTTTCGCGCGCTGCAGACGATGCGAAAACCGGCGAGGTGAACTTCGGTCAGCTTGATACTACCAAGTTCATCGGCAATATTAGCTATACTACCACCGATTCGGATATCTGGTCCATTCCCCTTGACGACGCCTATGTGAACGGTGTGGCTTGCAGCTTTTCGGGCAAGTCCGCCACCATCGACACAGGAACCACGTACCTCCTTATTCCACCGGACGATGCGGCAACACTCTTTGCTATGGTTCCCTCATCCAAGAAGTCGGGTGACAACTACATTATCCCATGTGACTCGACCGCGACCATTGAGCTCGAATTTTCCGGTATCAAATACTCCATCTCACCTAAGGATTATGTTGGGGCCTCTAGTACAAACGGCTGTGTGTCAACTATTGTGGGTTACCAATCCTCAGGATCCGACCAGTGGCTCGTTGGCGACGTCTTCTTGAAGAATGTCTATTCGGTATTCGACTTCGACAATGGCCAGGTCGGCTTTGGAACATTGAGTAACTCAACTGTCTCTGGAAATGGAACTTCCACCGCTTCGACCGTCACTACAACTGCAGAATCGGCCGCCACCGCAACTGGAACCGCTAGTACCGCGGCTGCGACATCGACAACGACATCTGTCGCAGCAATGAACTCGGGATCCCGCTTTTCGTCCACATTTGTCCCTTCGCTATTGGTCATTATTGCCGCCATCCTTCTCTAAAAGTGCAACTCATTCTCCTTAATCCCAAACACTGGATTACGACAACCACAACCCCAACGCTTGTATTATTCACCTACATCGGCCTTAAGTGCATTTTTCCACCCATTCCAAGGCGTCATTCTGTTCATACATGGGCCCCATGCATATCTTTCCAGGTCCATCTGCTCATACTTTGCGGATCTTATCTTTACCTCGTCGATATCCCCTTCGCACATACTATTCGTTCTTAATGTGGGCGATCCATTCATTCGCTTTTGCACCTAAAGATGCATTCTACTTTCATTTTTTCTGGGACATTGAACATTATTTAGCCCAACACTCTTTATCATCAATGTACAATAGAACACAATTTGACGATGGAAACTCCATCATTCCGAATCCTCATCATTGTTTTTCTCTCTTGTCATTTACTTAGCTGGGATATAAGTATGCGATTTTGGACTTGACGCTATCTCGACGCCAGTGAATGCCTTGAAATTAATAGGCAAAACTTCTACCATTTCAGTCCTCATCTCAACACAATTCCCGAAAACTTTCCACCCATCTGGAAATAGGATATTTATGAATGTCTGGACAATTCTGTTGATAGAGAGGGTCGGGTTCTGCAAGATTAACACTAGCAGAACCTTTCCATCACTGACCCTAGGGCAAGAGAAGATTGTTACTTCGTGCTATTTGACATTGGACTGGTCAAATGGGCTTCGCTTGAGGTCAAGTGACCCCTTTTGATTTAAAAACACCCCATTTATACTTTTCTTTGAGGCCATTGTTCGTGCGTCATCAATGTTCCATATAAGGTAAACCTTATATGGAACATTGATGACGCACGAACTGTCGGCTTGACTTCAACCACGCCGACGTCAACCACGCTTCAACGACTTCCACGCTTCATCGCTTCAACGACTTCCACGCTTCAACGACTTCCACACTTCAACGACTTCCACGCTTCAACGACTTCCACGCTTCAACGACTTCCACGCTTCAACGACTTCCACACTTCAACGACTTCCACGCTTCCACACTTCAACGACTTCAACAATTCAACGACTTCAACAATTCAACGACTTCAACACTTCAACGACTTCAACAATTCAACGACTTCAACACTTCAACGACTTCAACACTTCAACGACTTTAACCACACCAACTTCCACGCTTCAACGAGTTTAACGCTTTAACGACTTCCACGCTTTAATGACTTCCACGCTTTAACGACTTTAACGCTTTAACGACTTTAACGACTTTAATACTTTAATGACTTTAACACTTTAACGACTTCAACACTTCAATAACTTCAACACTTCAATAACTTCAACACTTTAACGACTTCAACGCTTCAACGACTTTAACCACACCAACTTCCACGCTTTAACGACTTCCACGCTTTAACGACTTCCACGCTTTAACAACTTTAACGACTTTAACACTTTAATAACTTTAACGACTTCAACGACGACCATGGCTTATACCGGCGACTTACACCAATAACTTACACCAACAACTTACACCAACAACTTACACCAACAACTTACACCAACAACTTACACCAACAACTTACATTAACGACTTACACCAACAACTTACATTAACGACTTACACCAACGACTTAACCTATAACTGTGCATCTAGAACTTTACCTGTACCTTTACTTAGGACTTAAATCTAGGACTCAATCTAGAAATGAACGATGGACCTAATGATGACCTATAAACGACGACCCACGAACGATGACTCACGAACGACGGCCTTATAAACGGATTTTAGAATAAACTCGCGATCGTACTCAAAACCGTACTCATCAATGTACTTAAAGATAATCTCACGAACTATGGACTTGTGTGTGATGGCCTTACGAAAACTCCTTACGAATAGATGCTGACCGTATTAATTCACTTATCCGGTGTCTCAACAACATTCACACTAGAAAAAAACCGGCTCTTGATCACACTTTCGAAGCACTGGGTCCGATGATTAAGAATCACATGTGCAGTACTAGATCGCGATAGAATGCATAATTAAAAGTCGTGACATTATTATCTCTTCATAGAAGCTGCCAAATATTCGTTATCAGAGTCAAGACATCAGTTCTCGAGTCCTAGGCTAGAATAGCAGTGAGAGTGTGAGCTCACTATGCAACGTATACATATATTTGAAAGAAACGCCTTAACTGTGGCTCGAGAGGTATGGGTTACATATGTAGGGTTTCTCCAGGCCTTAATGAATGTCCAATGAAGATCAGCGAAGTAGCGAAGAGCGATATTCCATAGTCTAGCTTCTCGCGTTTACACACAAGATAACTAACATAAACTGAGAATAACGTAGTCTGTCAACCATACCTGATAGGGCTTAGTGGATATCATAAAGCCATAATTCAGACACCTTGATGCTCAGGCGTACTCCAAATTCCTTCAATGGGCACCCCTGCAACTTCTACACCAGCCACACCCCAGATCTACCGATCTACACAAATTCGGCGTCTCTCGCCGACTCGGCACTTATTAGTCAAAAGTCCCGAGTTTCCCCGTACTGTTGCCGGCCCGGGTTCTCAGCCGAACGCTAAACCCGATCGGGTCACTCCCTCGGACCAACAGCGTCATGGCGCATAGTAATCCCTTTTTCCTCATCCCACGAATACCCAGAACAACCTGTACGCGATGTTCAGTCTCGCAGGAAAAAGAGGCGCAATTGCGCAGTCAAAATGCTTGACAGCTCGCACTCTCCCAGCACGCGCTGTTGCTGTCGCACAGCCGTCTAATGCCAATCGAGACTTTCACTCAACGCCGACAAATGCCGCGTTCAGGCCGACGTGGATGCCTATGCGCGTTAAGACCCCGTGGATTGACGCGTTGACGGCAAGTCGGGAGGCTGCGCGTAATGCTAAGGCGGGCGGTGAGGCGCCGCCAGTTGTTAAGCCGGATTTGACACCGAAGAAGATGTCCGATGGCCGCTATAGTGCTGTATGCATGGTTCATTTCTGATGTTTGGAGTTCTGAAACTGACCGGTTTTCATCAGATTCTGCCTTTGGCTCAGGACAAATGGCTTTTGGATACGTATCTCAATGCCTCTGGGCATATTCGGTGCGTTCACCTGTGACTTTTCAGAATCACCGAGCTAATCGGTCTCTAGGCTTGGTTCACTTCTGATGGACCTTGATGCGCTGGCTGGAGTTATTGCGTACCGCCACACTGGAGACGGTGTTACCACTGTCACTGCTGCCGTGGATCGTATCACCATTGAGAACCCATTGATGGAGATCTGTGATCTCGAGCTTAGTGGCCAGGTCTCCTACGCTACAGGCCGATCAAGTATGGAGGTTTCTTGTCAGGTTGTCAAGGTCCGACCGGAAGGACAGGAGCCTAAGCCTGAAGATGTCTTGATCACTTGTGCCTTCACCATGGTCTCATTAGACCCTGTGACGAAGAAGTATGTCTATTATCCTTCCAGCAAGTCCGAGTTCAATGCTAACAAACACCCACAGGCCTGCCAGTGTTGCCCCTCTGCTGGTTGAGACTGAGGAAGAGAAGCGTCTCTTCCAAAAGGGCGCAGAGAACTCTAAAGCCAAGAAGGCCCTAAGAACACGCAGTCTGCTCGAGAAAGCACCTGATGACGAGGAGAGTAACCTCATCCACTCCATGTGGACCAAGGAGATGTCCTACCTGAGTATGTACCTCATCCAAACATTCACCCACCAAGTAACTAACAAATCAGACCCTGAAACCCCAATCACCCGCCCCGAAAACTCAGTCTACATGAGCGATACCGTCCTCAAATCAGCTATGATCATGCAACCCCAAGACAGAAACAGACACAACTTCATGATCTTCGGTGGTTTCCTCTTGAAACAATCCTTCGAGCTAGCGTTCTGCTGCGCTGCCTCATTCGCTCACGCCCGGCCCAACTTCTTAGCGCTGGACCCCAGTACCTTTGAGAACCCCGTCCCAGTTGGAAGTGTGCTGTACCTCCGTGCGACAGTTGCATACACTGAGCCCGAAGAGCGTGAGGGTGATAGCAGTAAGTACACCAAGGTGCAGGTGCGTGTTGACACAAAGGTGCGGGATGTGGAGCACGGTACCAGGAAGTCGACTGGTATGTTCAACTATACCTTCTTGGTTGAGAAGGATATCAATGTTATGCCGAAGAGCTATGGGGAGTTCATGCTTTGGACTGATGCCAGGAGGAGGGCGCTTAATGCTGCGGCTATTGATCCGGCGCATAAGACTAGTGCTTTGCGGAGTATCAAGGATAGTGTTACTGAGTAAATGTCTTTGTTCAATCATGTGATATTTATGGGTATTATTATGTACATAAATATGATAGCAAAAGCTGCGATAATTGGCATCCAGGCCATCCGGGCGTCGATTATACATGGTTCTTTCCCCCCTTTTTAGAGGGTGTAAGGGAACATATGCTCACGTTTAGGGCTACCCTAATTGCTTAGGTACACTTCCATATTTGAACCCAAAACCAAAACTCAACTTTCATCACCCCAACTACGCTGGCCCATTAACAATTATGAGACTATCCCCACCAGCACCAGAGCTCTGCACAATGGCCATCAAAGTCCCACTAGTAGAATTCTCCATCTAGTCTAGCATTCAAGCTTCCTCCCTCAAACCGCAATCCCCTCCACACCAGCCAATCCAGAAACTCAAGATTCTCTTGTGTCTTTCATATCTAAGCTTAGCTCTAGTTCCTCAGCACGCTGTGTGTTCCATTTGGTCTAGAGACAGTGCTAGATGAGGACATCATGTCAAACTTGTTGGCCCGATTGAAAGTTCAAACCTAGCACTCAGGAAGGAGAGGAGCAGAAATTGCAAGAATCAATACCTTCAGAAACTTGTTTATTATGCTTGAATTACCTAGACCATATCATTTGAACTACCCTATTTTGACTGTTTCCCTTAACTAATTTGTGCTTCCTAAACGATTGCATTTAAAGTTTACCTTTAAATGCAATCGTTTAGGAAGCACAAAACCCAAGAAGCGCTAAGCTAAAAAGCATAAAACCTAGGAATTGCCAAGCTAAGAAAGTATAAGACCTAGGAAGTGCCAACCCGAGAAGCACAAAATCTAGGAATTGCTAACCCGAGAAGTATAAAACCTAGTAAGTGCTAATCTAGGAAGCATAAAACCTAGGAAGTGCTAACCCGAGAAGCACAAAACCTAGGAATTGCTAAGCTAAGAAAGCACAAAACCTAGGAAGTGCTAACCTAAGAAGCATAAAATCTAGTAAGTGCTAATCTAGGAAGCACAAAACCTAGGAATTGCTAAGCTAAGAAAGCACAAAACCTAGGAAGTGCTAACCTAAGAAGCATAAAATCTAGTAAGTGCTAATCTAGGAAGCACAAAACCCAAGAAGCGCCAAGCTACAAAGCATAAAACCTAGGAATTGCCAAGCTAAGAAAGTATAAGACCTAGGAAGTGCCAACCCGAGAAGCATAAATCCTAGGAATTACCAAGCTAAGAAAGCACAAAACCTAGAAAGTGCCAACCCAAGAAGCATAAATCTAGGAATTGCTAACCTGAGAAGCACAAAATCTAGTAAGTGCTAATCTAGGAAGCACAAAACCCAAGAAGCGCTAAGCTAAAAAGCATAAAACCTAGGAATTGCCAAGCTAAGAAAGCACAAGACCTAGGAAGTGCTAACCCGAGAAGCACAAAACCTAGGAATTGCCAAGCTAAGAAAGCACAAAACCTAGGAAGTGCCAACCCGAGAAGCACAAAACCTAGTAAGTGCTAATCTAGGAAGCACAAAGTCTGAGAAGTGCCAAAGAAGCACGGAACTCAAAAAGTGTTAATTTAGGAAGCGAACTCTGAGAAGCACGAAACCTAGAAAGTGCTTATCTAGGAAGCAATACCTAAGAAGCAAGACCTAAGAATTATTCTTCTAGACAGCGTAAGCCTAGGTAAGAATCTGCAATGTAACTGATCTGGAAGCACACATAGCCTAGGTAACCTTATAAGATCATTCTCAGAAGAACGGAACCTATCCTAGAATAAACAGCCCTCTTATAACCTTCCAAGGTTGGAAAGCCAGTAAACTACACATCCCGATAATCAACAGAAATATATGAGCCTTGGAAGTGGAACATCCATTCCGGTCTAATTCCTCACACGTATATACACTCCAAATATATATAAGAAGGTCAAAAGGAATCCAAAGATTCCAAAGAATAACTCCACCAATGAACAAAGGTTTACTCCGCCATGGAGAATGATGAAAATTTCCACCCAGGTAATGCACCAGTATACACATAATGGCTGTACCTAAATCCAAACCAAAACCAAGGAAAACTCCTACCAACTTTCCTTGCCCAGGAAAAATCGCCGAAAATGAAATGAAAGAGATCGTGTCACGTTAATATGCAGCCTTCATAAACTTTTGAAAGCACTTTTGTATTTTCATGTTGATGCTTTGGTGTGATAGTGCTGAAAGTGGAAACAATGCGAGGTGTTGATCGTCGTAAAAGACGAATCACGCAAGAGAGGGGAGAGAGGTATTTCTCGCATGATGGCCAATGCAAAAACCAATAGTCCGAGGTTTTCACTGCTCGGTAAGAACCTCATCAATAGTACTTCCAGCCAAAGACCCATTTGTTTTATCCCTAGGCTCAGGCGGAATCTCATCTTTCATACAAGCATTTTCCAAGATATTCGTCCACTTGCCACTCGTACCGGCGTGACTATGCTTCAAATGCTGACGGAAATGATCCGCACGGAAGAATTTCTTCGCATTGTTGCACTCGCCGAATTTATGTACGGTGGTTAGATGGTCGAATCGGGCATCCCAGTCTGGGCGGGGGAAGTTCGGGAATTCCTCGCCGCAGTAGCCGCATGTATCGTGTGATGGACCGGCGTTTGTTTGGTGAGATGGTGCTGCTGAGCCGTGGAAAGCGGCTTGGAAGCTTGAGAGGGCGGCGCAAGACCATGAGTGGCGGCGGAGATGAAGGGAATTTTGGTGGCGTTCTGCTTCGTTTTTGTTTTTGAAGCGGTTGTTGCAGTATTGGCATGAGTATTGTTTTTCCATTTCGTGGGCTCTGTTTGGGGTTAGTGTCTTGTATTCTTTTGGGTGTTAAAAGATGGGGTTTGCTTACCGGAGATCTTCTGGATTGCCGAATTTCTTCGGTTTCTTCGGGCAGCAATCGCAGATGAAGAGTCCACTGATTTTTGAGGTTGTGGGTTTTGGTGTGTTTAAGGCTGTTGTTGGCATTGGCACTTTGCCTGTGGAATCTGTGGCGGGTGGTTCGAGAGTATTTGAACCCATTACAGCCCTCGGCATTGGTTGAACAAGTTGAACCGGAGAACTAGGGTTCAAAATCGACTTTTCATGGAATGTATCGAGATCCGAGCTGGGCGAGAGTCCCCCAGGAGATAGTCGGTCATATGGAGATAGGCTTGTCATGCTACTACCTCCAATAGAGATAGTCGATGAGTAAGATCCAGAAGTTCTGATACTCAAGGACGAAGCCGCAGACAGAGTTCGTTGACTTGGGGCATAACTGCTGTTAACCGTCAAGTTATTCGTGAATGGCTGTCCACTAGTCCTCCGTTGCGACAAATCTCCGTTACTGGTAGCAACATGTAAGGTATGCCGATCATCGGTAAGCGGTTCTCGGGGAGGAGAAGAAGCTCTTCGCTTCATACCCTGCCTTGAACCATCGGGATATGGCGGGGTGGGCTCTCGAAGAATGAATTGCCTTGGGGGCATGGGCGGCATAGGCGGCATGGGCTCTTCCAGGTATGGCCTTGGAAGGACTGGGTCATCTGATCCAAAATCTCCTTCGATATCAGAGAACACACCCTGGTCGTAACTTCCGCGGTTTGATCGACTCGGTAGACTGATACTATCTTCCCGTGAAGGAGTGGTTTTATGATGACGTCTTCGACCCACGTCGCGCATGTAGTCGTAGTCTAGTGCTGATGAAGGTGCGGTGCTTTCCACGCTTGGACTGCGACCTCCGTCGATGTATTCTCTCCAGCCAATGCTAGATCTCGGGGATACCCCTCCGGATGTAGGACTATAGGACCATTTCACATCGAGCGTAGAAACCTCTGACGGACCTGGCGAGGGAAGATTGCTAGCTGACCGAGACGGGACTGTAAGTGATGAAATTGAACCACGGTGATCAGATCCATGACTGATTGAGCCTCGAGGTGATAATGAATTTCCAATCTTTGACAATAAATGTTGGTCGTATGCATTGGATGAATCCTTGACGCTTCTTAAAGAGAAATCCCGCTCTCCTTTCAATCTATCAATTAGTTAGCGCATTGCTCAGAAATCGAGATTGAACGCATCAAGTCAAAAATCTCAACTTGCAGCAATTCTCCTGCACATTTACTCACATGGCACCTGAAGGAGAAGTGACGGACATGGAATTGGGAAATCCATCATTTGTAGGTGGAGGCGGCTCTATCTTAATATGGGCCTCCGGACTGCGTGACAATGGGAAGCCGCTTTGTCTTCCTTCTAGCTCATCCACCGCCATAGGATCACTTCGTGGAGTCGTATCAGTTCGTCGATGTCCTCCAAACAAGCTTGAATTCGGATTTATCGGCGGAAGCGCAGTAGAAGTTCTTCCGGAGTTCGCATGGAGCCAGCCAGCATCATAACCATTTTCCAAATCCCGAATCCTCGGTGGGGGAGGTAGTGGAGGGGGCGCAGTATCCATGACAGGTCGAGAAGGTATAGGTAACGGGCCGTGTGATGAGTATCGCGAATCGGGCATCGCGTGTGGGGGTCTCTCGAGCGAATTGTAGTGGTGTTC
The DNA here is from genome assembly GCA_028829675.1 of Penicillium tannophilum. Taxonomy (NCBI): domain Eukaryota; kingdom Fungi; phylum Ascomycota; class Eurotiomycetes; order Eurotiales; family Aspergillaceae; genus Penicillium; species Penicillium tannophilum. The sequence goes on from JAQKAK010000008.1 coordinate 2,143,541, forward strand.
CTTGTAATCATAAGAGCTCGGCGTAGATGTATGTCTCGGGTCCATTCTAGAACTAGAATGTTAAGGTGATAACAACCGACGCGATCTCACATGAACGAGCTAAAAGACCGGGGTGGCGTCACGCGGGAGAGAGATCCTCTCTCCCTTTTTTTATGACAGTAAAAAATAAGTCAAGCTCCACTGTGTTATCGGAAGGTTAAGCGGATTGAATCAAGATCCGGTGTCGCAGCAATAACCCAATCCAGTTGAGCGCAAACGTCGGTCGTGAAACCAGCTCGGATTCCTAAGCGGACCGTTGACTAGCTTCACCCCGATTTTAGAATGTCCAGCTTGTAAAGTAAACGCGAAAGCGAATGAATTTTAGGTGGCGACTGGGGCTAGTAGTCGCGAGATGTCATGCGACTTGTACTAGTTGGAGTCGGACTGGTGGAACCAGGCGAGCGCGGGTGAGCTGATATTGCGCAGGGAATAGTAGGGCTGAGGAAAGAATGTCCTTACCTGGAGGCGAATCGCCTCATGGAATATGAAACGTCCGCTGCAGTAGTGACACGCACAGCCCTGTGGAAAAAGCCGTCCCATAGACACCAATCAATGGCAAGTTGCGGGACTGGTACCACACATGCTCCTCTCTGGATCCTTGGAAAGTGTAAAATAAAATAAAGAAATTGGTGATAAAACCAGAACGTGAAAGCGAGAAAGTTATTGCGACTAGCAAGGTAAACGAGTCGCGAGTATAAAGCAGCTTTAATGGGGCCCCGCCACTAGCTGAACAATATTCGGCTGAACACACAAACGCAAAGGAATGGGTACGAAAGGCTGAAAATCTCCCCAGTAGAACACAGGCACTAGTCCACACAAGGGTAATAAGGGTAATGCAAAAGGATTTGCGGGAAATCGGGCAGTAGAAAGTCGGGGCGGCGGTGCAGGGAATAGGTGATTGGATGAAAGGATTGAAGGGGGGGGAAGGTTAAGATCGAATGAGAGGCAATTGTGGTGATCTCATCGAAGCTGAGCCTGGAGCCAGGGGGGTTTAGAGGGAGAGAGATTCTGGAACCTACAAAAACCCGGCAAAAAAGCGCAAAAACATAGAACCATGAATTAATGGGTCTTTTAGGCCGGACTTAACCTGCAGTTCGGGGGGTCTGACGTGTTAAAGAGGCAAAATGGGGTCTGGTACGGGTATATGTATGTACATGGTAAGCATCTTACATACCAATACCGACATGGCCAAGACCAGTAAAGAGGGGCCCCATTTGGAATTACATGTATCGTCAGATCTAGATTACAAACGTGTGAGGACCACGTTGGAATCAAAAGTGTAAGGCTGGGGCATTTTACATTCCTTGCGACTACGCGGAGGTGTCCGGCTTCCCGTAATTTAGTGGTTTCTGCAGCCCTAGCTGCTTCATCCGTGGTTCGCTCTCCCGGAACCTAGGGAATAGGTTTTCCAGAAACTGTCATGACAATGGAGGTTCTAGGCTTAGTCCCAATAATTCGACAAATAGGACGTCTATCTACATTTACACTTTTCCATCCCGTAAGGCAGTGGCACCACAAGGCTTCATCGTGAATAAAAAAAAAAGAATAAAAAAAAAAGAGAAAAATAAGTCCAAAAAAACCAAACACCTACCAAAGCAGTGAGCTTCAGCGCTTAAGTGGAGTATGTGCCTTGGAACATCTCGTATACACTGGACGCCTCACGATGATCCGATGCCGTCTGGAGGATCAACAATCTATCGTTCACGCGACTACCTGGGTATACTCCTCACCGGGGGGTGTCACCGGTAATGCGCCTTCTCATCAAGGTACGTACCAAATACGACTTCTCTAACCAGGTTGAAGGGTGTTGCATACTGAAGGAACCATGGTTGGTGACCACGTTGCTGACCTTCATAAGGCCGGAGAACGGCGGGCATAACGGGAACCTCCACAAGGCACAATGATTGGTAGGGTATTGAGTACAGTAATAAATCCTTACGAGCCAGTGACAATATGCACCGGAGAGTCTTGGGAAAGTCTTGGCAGAGGCTTATATCTGCCGTGTCGTTAGGAGAAGAATTCTCGGTTGAGATGGTCGTACTTGAATACGATGACGAAGACACAAAGAATGGGTTAGAGGTGGAACGTTGACACTTTTTAGGGGAGGATGCCATTCTAGCGCCAATAATGTTCAACAAGTGGACGGGAGCATTCAAAGAAGAACATTCTTTTTCATTGCCTCCACAAGAAGGGTCAATCCTGAGTCGTTGTTGCGGATCCACTGATTTCCTAGCGCGACCCACTTGGGGCCCAGTCATGCATGCACTGCCACACTGATGGTCCGCTGTCATTTGGATCGCAAGGGTGGTAATTTTCACCAGGAAATCTTGGGTGGTGATCCTGGCTAAATGCATAAACGTGAAAGTAAAAAAAACTCAAGACCAGGGCGATCAGAAGACCTAAAGATCAGATCAGATTGCGAACGATGTTGACAGCTGCTGAGTCATGCTGTGCTCCACACCAGCTTAAAGATTTGGAGTTTCCAAGGTACCCTAATCTGTAAAGAAAAAAAAACCGCATGAAACTACGGGTCTACAGTAGTGAAACATTTGAGCAGAAATTCGGGTCAAGTCTACCAATCTTGGAGTGATTTCCTAGTTCAGTCAATCGACGCGAGTTCCAGGTAAACGAACCCCTGAGAAGCTACCAAAATTCGAGGCGGTTTACCTCGGCCTATAAGAGGGGTAGCCCTACAAGGACACGAACTTCAATAGTGCAATAAATGGGACTGAATTATTGGGTCGTCTGACGTACCCTCAAGACATTGACTCAGGCGCTTTTGCCTCGGGGCCCTCGGGTACGGTTACATGGCAAAGCTGATCTGGTTGACGCGGTCAATGGTAGCGAAGGCAAAGTCTTGGCTAGTTAACGCTCTAGCTGACAGTGTGGCTGCGACTACCGGGCAGTTCCATCTCCAGGTGGGAACTAGTCACAGGGGTTCCCGCAATAATCCCCGATCGTCGCACTTAAGACCGGGTTTGGCGTCTCCGTACCATACGTACGTACGAACTGACGCTACACCAATCCAGTATACTTTGTGGCAACCGGGAAAAGCCAATCTACACGCCATGAGTGGTTTCTGCACATTCGATTTAGGCAGTGATTGTCGGGTCCAGCAGGAAACGTCAGAACAGCATCAGCGCAGGCGAGCTTCCAGCTGGTCCTGGTAGGGCGTCAGCCTAAGCCCTAGAAGGCTGCAGCTCAGTGGCGAAGGCGCGTGTGTGCGTCAGGGCGCCTCTTTTTCTCATTGGGGTAAGAGATGCGACACCCGCGTCAGCCTCACCCTATAGTTGCGTTGCAGTTCCTATACATCGTGACCTAGTTCCTGCGCCCATTCTTATTCGCGGGAAGTCGCATTTTGGTTCAGAAGTCCACCCCTTGCAGCCTGCAGAGCGAATCGGTGTGCAAGTTTGGGGTTTGTCAAGGTGCCCCACTCACGCGGCGTGGACCGCTCGGCTAGACCTTGTCTGCTATGTGAACACACACCGAGATTTCATGAACCTCCGTCGGCCCATTACACAGGACTGCGTGGTGGCGGATTTGGCCAAGGCCGGGGACTTAGGGATCAGTTTGCATATCCATGGAGTGCGGTCACCTGTCGGGGCACTATGCGACGTTGGTTGAGCCAATGGTATAGCGGGAGTGACACCCCTGTTCCCCTGTATTCGCGGCATTGATTGTGTCCCGCAAGGCGTAACCAATCCCGTGGAATGCGGAGGTAATGGCGGGTGGATAAATCCAGTGCACTGGGTCAACCCACATCTCTCGAATCACCCGTGTCGGGACTTGATAAACCCCTGTCAGGATTGGTTGATTCCTACCGGACATAGACATCTCATCTTAGTACGGTCCCAACTAATTTGTAGTGAGATTGTCAGTACCGAGGGAGTGGATATTGTCCAAAGACCTTTATGTCTTGACTATTCCAGGCTGAGTGCGTGGGGAAGACACCAGAAACCCTCTGTAATAAAAGATGCCTTATGCCTGAGGCAGCAACATCACCTGGTGCCGTCTACCCTTACCCTACAGTACCCCTTTGGGCTGGCAGGCTTCTTTCTACTAGCCAAAGTGAGTTATTCTGGGCGGGAATAGGAGAAGAAAGGTTCCCCTGATGGCTTGAACCACGTGGTCCACGACCCTATTGATGCATAATTAAGCTTCTTCCGCCGTATCCCGGACAAGGCAGCTTTCGAAAGAACAATTGTCATTCTTGCTTCCAACACTCTATGCCAAGTCTAAGACATTCCTTTCTGGGCACTCCAGTATCTGAAATCACATATCATTTGTTATTGACAAATATGTATTGGAGGGTTTCCCGCTGCAATAAAGTTTATTCACCTTAGGCGTTAATTAGTAGCGGGACTTTCGCTACTAATGACTGTTTATTGGTACCTCATTTTGATTTCGCTTTACCGTTTCTTTTTTGCGAACCACCATCCGGCGCTTGGTCCGCGTATCGTATATCTGTTAGCTAAATGTGTGGGGACTAACTTCACTACTTTGTGCAATGGCCAAGGTCTGATCCGACGCTATCTATATTACTTATTCGTTCCTTACACAGCAAGGCAGTGCATTTACACCGCAAGATGTCTTAGGAAAAGCCGAAGATCGGACACCATTAAGCTTTGTTTCCAGTGATGTTCAGGTGATGTTTTCACACGAATGGAACCTATATGATGTAACAGAAAGCTCGTGTATCAAATATAGATGGATCATCAGGAGGTGAAGAAAATTCGAAGTATGGCCGTGCCCCAGAAGAGGCCAGTGCGCTTTAAACACCAGTACCCCGGCGCTATACAGATCCAGATCCATGGCCGCCCTGAAGTGGAGATTAAGCGTTGAAGGAGCCGGTTCGTATCCCATTCCGAAACAGGGCTAAAGTAAAAATCCAATAACTGTAAATTTGCATGACAGGGCGTGCTGCAATGACGCGGTACCTGCTCTCGGGCTTGCTAAAGCTCGTGCAATGTTTCAATCAGTAAATTAAACACGAGACGGGCACGAGGCGTTCGCATTCTTTGATGCGACTCAACGGAACAATGACCCCGTTGCAGTGCATAACAACCTGTGAGATGGCGTTTTGACGCCCCATGGACATAAGCATGCATGAACCTCGAAATACGAGTCATGAAGTTGTGATCTAATAATAATTCGTAATCAGTTTTATTAAAGATTCTTGATTTTATAGATCAAAAATCTCAGACCTCGGAATATACCCTGTAGTCTGTATGTATAAGGCCGAGTAAAGACCGAGTAAGAGCGACGATCAGCAGACCCCACTGATCAGCCACCAATTTCTATTGATCCATGTGTCAAGCCACTCAAACCGATGCGTTCAGCACAGGACTTTCAAAATCGATTCTGCTTCATCTGGATGGCCACTTGCGTCAGTGGAGGCGGCAAGTCATTATCCATGCTCTACACTCCTCATATCACACTCAGCCAGCCATGCGGTTCGAACCAGGAGCAGGGAGCTCCGTGAGGCTCGATCTCCGCCACAGCGCCGTCAGAATCAAGGAGCAGGCATCATAATCCTGTTCCAGCCTTGCCTAGCGGCTCAAAGGACCAAATTCTCCGACGAGCCTCCTGACTGAGACCTGTCTCATTGGTGATACAAAGGCAGCCAACGCATAATAGGCAACACTTGCGGCTCTTGCTGACCTTTCAATGAACTAGATTCCCATCCAGGAAAGATAGCACAGCTGACAGGATTTCCAGGATGTCAGCCTAATCTCAACAGGGCTGGCTGCACTCTGGTACACGTTGCGCCAGTCATGATGTAGATCAAATCCAATGAAAAGTTACTCTGTATTGCCCACCGTGCACATAGCTTTTGAGCCTTGTATGAGCGTCCTAAAACAAAGTGATACAGAATCGGTGATGTGTGACCCTCTAGCCTGGCCAATAGCCAATAACATTGCATTGCCAAAACTATTGAGTGCCTGACTGGCGAGCTTAGGGCTGCATACTGCAGACACCAAAACAAGCCCGTGGCTGACGGGGTTCACATTCCCTCCATTCGTACGATAACTGCTCTACCTACGACGCTCGCAAAGCCCGAGCAGACGATCTACTCGCACTCAAACCCCGATTATCTACAGTAGTCTCGCGCCAAGGCAAGCAAACTATAATGAGTCAACTGGATCGCGAGCTCGAATCTTGAACACTGGTGGAGCAAGCACTGTTCGTCGGCTTTGCTCTGCTCCACTTTACCGTCTGAACGGAGTCCCTACTGTACCCCTTGGCAAGCCCTTGATTCTCCCCCACGAGGGTTTTTCGTCAACTGCCCCACATTAGAGACGCGCGCTGTCAGGGTTGCGCTCTCAATGCAATGGTGTTTCATCCTTAAAAAGATCAGCAATATCCAGACGCCAATGACGCTGGGCTTGACCGGGACGGTGATTAATTGCCTCTCCTGGGTGGAGGACTTTCCAAGGTTGGTGAAGCAGAAGGAGGCTGTGCAAAAGTGGGTCTCCTTCCTGGGTCTCCCGATTGGCCCCACTCAGTGCGACGTCTGTATGCGTATTACTGGTTTGAGACCGTCATTACAGTCTGGCACTCTGAGCAAATTTCGTTTGTATCTGAGAAAAAGCGCCATATGTATTTGCGGTGTAAATAATACTGGGATATTTCAGCATGTCTTTTACAAAGCTTCTCTTCAATTAGCACATGAGCAACCTCATTGAAATCCCACACCTATGGAATGTCAACAAGCTACAACATAACCGCTCAACCGAGCCCTCTCATTGGCAGGCTCCAATATCCTAGTGGGGGTGGGGCAGTGCATTCGCCTTGCAGGGGAAGCTCCCAGCTAGCAGTGGAGTCACATTCTAGTGAATCGACTCAAAAGGCGAAAACATCTGGCACTGATATCATAGTTCCCCTTTCGCGCCAACGCTATAATAAACTTCCGCCCTTATGGACCCCTTTTCCCGCTAGGGGTATTTGTGATCGCCTTGCATGTATCTATGACAGTTTCAAGTTTAGGCGGATCTTGATTGATAGTTCCGCAGGAGTGGATGCGAAATCGGAGTCGGGATTCGCGGTAAGCTGCGTCTGGTAATTGGGAGTGGCTGCACTGCGTCACTCGACCGCTTTTTTTGCATTGGGCTTATTGTCTGTGCCACGAATTCTTCTCTCATTTGAGGATCATAAGATCATGCATGTCATTCTTTTGGGCTGCTTACTTGGTCGTGTCGATTGGGATTATGTTTAAGTGGTTTCTAAGTTGATTGCTTAATCGATGCTTAGTCCTGAAGTATATCGTGCCAAGATGTGACCATTACGTGTCCTACTCGGTTGGAGATACTCTGTAAGACGATGGATATTAATCCTTGTGATATTGTGGCATTTACTATACGTACTATTGAGTTCATTAACCAATTGAAAGTGGGTTAAGTTGGTGACGGTTGGGAGCCCTAGGCTCGGACCCCAAATGTGTATAGTTCGACCTAAAGGGTGGGGTTGTTGAGGGGTCGACGAGGCATTGCTAGGCACCTGTATATTGAGACGACACAGAGTTGCGCATGACGTTTATTCCAAGATTCAAGGTTATAGTTAATCTATATTTGGGGGTCTAGGCAGACTCTGTTGATGTCTTAGCCGGTACATCATGCACGCTACACGTTGTCGTCAGTAGGAAGGCTGCCACGTGAAAAGACCAATCATATATGGGGGGTAGTAACGGCGGCCCGTGTTAGAAAGTCTAGAAGCTCAAGGCATTGGCCTCGGAAGCCTAGCTTAGCGTGGTTTTTTCAAGATCAGGCTGTGCTAGCCTCGAGCCACAGTAAGATCCAACCTGGCAGACCAGGCGTCCCGCTCAACCCCTCCACGTAAGCATCTCTCATAATCCTAAACTCTAGAGAACAGGGCGTTCGATCTACCGAAAAGCGGGAAATTATGTGACAGCCCACTAGGGCTGATGGGGGTCACATTCTAGAAGAGGGGTTTTCACGAGCTCCGCCTCAAACGGGAATGCTTTAGTGCTTATTCTACCCTTTATTCCACACATCACCCATGCACATGCACACATGCAGTTCTTACCGACGGAGTTCACGGAGCCTTAGTCCCCGACTAGGTTAAACGTTAGATCCATTCTTTTCAAGGAAATAAGCCTGTTCGACCCGAGCTAAGGTAGCAGGGGTGTGCTGCTGGCAGTTCATAGGCAACGGCTTTGTGGAAGGCCTTGCATTAGATGGATATTTGCTGCAGATGTACACTGAAAAGGGGAATTGGGCATCCCCCGCGGTTGATGCCGAAGGTTAAAAGAGATCCATCCTGCAGGATTTTGAACCCAGTACCTTCTTGCAAATTGGACTGTGCGCCATTCAATATGCGCGTTCGTGAAGGGCGCGTGCTCGGTCTGCGAGATTCTGTGGGCGGCCTGGCTTCGTGGCATCGTACTAATATTCACTAGCTGCTTTGTCCCGCTAGGCTGACGAGTATTCAGGGGGAACGGCATTGTGTGAACAATTTCTTGGTGATCAAGGCAGAATTCATTTGGCAAGTGAGGGGCTTCGGGCTTTGACACTCCGTTTAAAGAGCGAATCCTGCAGAGGGCGGCTGTTATCAAGAACGCCTTGCCCAGGAAAGAGGATCCCGGGCCAACACTCCTTGTTTAGCTTGGTGCATGTGAAGGATGAAGTTCGCATGTGTATTCGGAACACTCAGTCTGGACACCATGTAGTTATACTCTCTAACTGGTACCATGGAATCTCATAACACGAATTGCGCTTATAAAAGTCTGTATCTTGTGATAGAAGACTAAAGCTCACGAGACGGGACCGATGGAAACAAGGACGGGTTCTTCATCCTTTCCTGGTTTTTCTTGGCCCTTTCGATGCCACGCAACCGGTCGATGCGCATTTGATAGAAAGTTCTATATTTGATGAGCAACAGATATTCAATAGAGTCCCAGAGAATCATACTTATGTAACGCAAAGATCCGGGGCCCATTGTCCGTCTTCGTATCAGTGCCAGTTTTAATCGATTCAATCTATTGAGAAACAGAGTTAGCACATGCCTACCAGCGTCAATACTGTATTCACCACACACCTTTTCATCTCTTTCTTTTTCATCATTGGCTTTTGAGTCCGAATCCACTTTATCTTTATCTTTTGAATTATCCTTTTCTTTGTCTTTCTCGTCCTTGCTAGACTCTTTGGCTTTCTCTTTCTTTCGTTTTTGTTTCTCTTCATACTCTTGTTTGACCTTTTCAATTTCTTTAGCCATTGCCTCTTCTTTTTGGCGTTTTGCGTCGGCCTCTGTGTCAACAATGGGGGAGCAGAAGTGGCGGTCTTGCAGGTGTGCGGGGCACACGTAGAAGAAATCCTGAGCGACAGTCAGTTGCCATGATCCGAATAGAGAGCTGAGTCCCAATAAGAAGCAGGTGCCCTGGATTTGGAGAGAATGAATAGAATGGGCCAGTTCTACCTTATTGTCCGGCGTGATCAACACGCTCGTTGATGGCTTGTAGCAGATTAAGCATGATTTGGCAGATGTGTCTGCGACTCGCCGCAGGTGGTAAACGTTGGTTAAAGACATGGCATTAATGCCACACAGTAGTTGTTTCGAGCTGAAGCTTCTTCGGGGACTTTAATTACTTCTGGCTGAGCAAGTATAAGCAGGTACTTGGGTTGAAATGAAGTTGCAAGTTGTTGTGGAGGTAGTCATGTGACCCGCATGAAGCCGCGGATATACCAGGCTTCAACTCCAGACAGACCAGTATTCAATGAACTTCTGCGGGGAGGTTTTAAATTTCACATTTACTTGAAGTTCGGTAATGTAGTTGAGAGTCTGATACAATGAAATTGTCCATTAGAAAAATTAAACAAAACGCCCAACCATGCATTTGTCCACTAGGAACCAACTCCTGTAGGAGTGCAGAACATAACTTGAGCGACCAGTCTATGACGACAATCGCTACTAATACACATAAGATTGATTGGAAGCTCCTTAGCTCCAATAAATACCATCGTAGATCATGACTCTTCCGCGTCGATGCCAGCGGCCTCCTTCGCTAGCCTGAGGTCCTTGCCTGCAAGCCCGATATCCCGTAGGTAGGGCTTGAAGGATGTCAGCAGGTCACCAAGACCGCTCTTCAGTGTATCCAGCACGAGATCCACATCAGGAACCCGGCGGGCTTCCGCTTGTGCCTCTGGCTGACTTGAGGGGGGGAAGTTGACATCTGTCCAGTGAGCATCCAAGCCGCCCTGGTGGACAAATGCTTCCAGAGACACGATGGTGGTGGTCAGAAGACGGATCACAGACGGGACGTCAGCTTGGACCTTGCCGTACTGGTCTTCTGCCAGACTAGCGATCAAAAGCCGGGTCAAACAATCAATTGCATCGACAATGGAGCTCAAAGATGACTCAGGGCCCCCAAGAACGATGGTAGATGCGCGCTGTGCATACGACTGACGGAAGAATTGACCAATGGGGGAGCGGAGGAACTGTGCAAGCACTGGGTGGACGTTTTCAGGTTTGTAAGTAGCAGAGGGACCTCCAGTGAGTAGCTTTAGCTCCTCGGAAGACGCCATGATTCTCTTTTTGCGTTCGGGGCTGAGGACAGCAGACGAAGCCCGGTCAAGCACCTGACGAGCACGGGCACGCGCCTGGGGTGTCCAGTCTGGTGACTGACCGTAAGACTTGGCAGCCGCGGAGAAGGCATCGCCAAACTGCTCCTGGCGCGAGGTACCCTTTGGTGAATCTGCGAAAACATTTTCTGTCTTCGGGGCGTCCGTCAGTCGCGGCAACGTCTGGAGAGTAGGCTGGGAGGCTGTTGTTTGTGCCGAAGGTTTGACCCCAGGGGCAGGGGCCTTGCTGGCATCGATCCGCGCACTAATGCTCTTGATGACATCTGTCAGGCATTCCAAAGTTTGAGACCAAGTCGTGCCGTTGTCACGGTCAATCTCGTTGAAGATAGCCTTACGGCGTTCGGGTTGCCGCTGGCTGATGAGGCTGAGCTCCCACAGCGCGAACGCTTTCACAACAGGCTTCTTCGCTTTCAAACCATTGATCAAACTGCCATTGGGATCCTTGGCTTCACTCGTAAGCGGCTGGCCACGCTTCAGAGGCTCCTTTCCAATGAACACCGAAAAGAAGAGATTGGTGCATTGCCAACACAAGACCAGGAGAGAGCCCGAAAACCAAGTACGAAGAACCAAGAGTAAGAAACCCGGGGGAAAGAATGATTCGGGCTCCGATGCAGACCGAGGGAAGTTCCAAAAGAGCTTCGCGAAGTATAAAGACCAGCTCCACGCGCTCTGTCGAAGGAACAGTCGGTACACCACTGGAGTGACAGCGGCCACTGTGGCGGTTCTTGTGAGACCAGTGATAACAATCTGCGGCAAGGTATTCTGGATATGCTTAGAAGTCGGGGGAACGGGATGTGTCCGCTGATCGTCTGACTTCAGCGCTCGCTTAACAACCGGGATAGGGACGCTGTCGTAGTCGTAGTAGAGATGGCATGCGGCTTGGACACACGCCAGTATCAAATGAAAGCTGTGGATGTAGATAGGTCTCTCGTTCAGATGCGGGCGTTCATGTGGCCTAATTGCGGTCAGTGTTTGTTCAGTGCAGCAATTGCTCATGGCATGTGACGTACCTGCCGCGATTCACCATCTGCAGGTGCGCACCGGTCGAAGAAGACCAAATGTAAATCTCAGTAAACCACCATGCCGAGAACAGATACCAAGCGAAGGTCTGCGCGACTTGAAGAGGAAAAAGATATTTCAGGGTTGCGAGCGAAGATGTTGTGGTCCTCGATCCAAGGTGCATTTGGCCGACCCGGAGGACGAAAATGACGAACGAGGAGATGAAAAGAAGGACGGCGCGGACTCCACAGGAACCGATGGGAAACCATGACCAAAAGACTGTGTCAATTGCTAGCGTTAGATACAAGACCACGGAATTGAAGAAAGTTGCGAGATGGAGCGGGCGCATGACTTACAGGATGTCTTGTTACCGATCGCAATTGCAATGCCATAACAGACCAAGAGAGCAAGCGCAGAGGCATGAACGAAACGCCGGTGCAGCGACGAGGTCAAAATGCGCCTATACGGCCGAGGTTGGATTGCGGCCATGATGTGAAAGCTAGCGTGGGATGTTACTCGGGAAAGACAATGGGACAACACTTAAAGCATGGTCCGGGCAAACTTCCCAGAAGCTGGAGAAGCTGTGGTATGAGGTTGGTAGTCTTGCGACGAAGCTGGGGTCGAGATAGAATCGAAGGTGCGCCGAGACGATGGGATCGAACACAAAGCCGGGCCTCGAATATTTTGAGGCATCAAAACACACCAGCCACGATAGGGGTCAGGTGATAGAGTGGCGCAGATACCTTTGGATGGACGGATCTTCCATTATATAATCCACATGTGGCTCAGTCATAACATACGCTAGTCTAAATGAAGGCAAGCGTGGAATGATACGTCATGTGAGTTGACCTGCATTTCCGTTGCAGCAGGCAGAACAATCAGCGGCATCTTCACTTGATCTGCGGAGTTTCGTCGCTGGTCATTCTTTTACCTTCCTTAACATCAGCCAGCATGTCTTTTGATCGCTTGAGCTCGCTGGAGGCCCAGCCTACCACCATGCGCCGGGATGAAGACCCGCAGTACCGCGACGATCCTGGCTTCGACCATCTGGCAGAGTCGCTATCTGATCAGATCTTCTCATTAACATCGAACACCACTCGCCTGTCGAGTCAGATTGCCCTACTTGGTACAAAGCGGGACACTGAGCGAGTACGCGAGCGGGTCCATAACCTTCTCGAGGAGACTCGAGCGGGGTTCAAGGAAGCAGGAGAAGGTCTTAAGAAGATTCAAACATGGGAGGACGTCAATGTATGTCTCAGGCTCAACAACTTTTTGATTCCAATCCATTAACTCATTTTACTACAGCCTTCTCAGAAATGGACTCAGCAAAAGCTATCATCTGAATTCAAAGCCAATCTGGATGAATTCCAGACTGTCCAGCGTCGGGCTTTAGAGAAGCAACGCGCATCTGCCGTAGCTGCCCGTACCGCTATCGAGGACGGCGAGCATCCCTCCGGAGATGCCGATGTTCAGCTCCAAGAACAGCAACTGCTGGAACAGCCACGATTGGCCAACCAGGGTGAGGTGGATTTCCAAGAGACTTTGATCATCGAGCGAGAGGAGGAGATTCGCAATATCGAGCAGAGTGTTGGCGAGTTGAACGAATTGTTCCGAGACGTTGCCCACATTGTCGGTGAGCAAGGCGGACAGCTCGATATCATTAGTGAAAACGTTCAGAATGTCACCCAGGACACACGAGGCGCAAATGTTGAATTGCGCGGTGCCAGCCGATACCAGAAGAATGCACGCAACAAGGCATGCTGCTTATTTGTTATCCTCGCTGTCATCTTGCTTATCATTGTGCTTGCAATTGTTCTTGGATAGATGTGCTTGCTCTACACCCCTGGTTTGACTTGATTTTGGCGATCTCTTTTATCCCTCTGTTATGGTTACACACGATATCCCTCATGCATGATATAGTCCCGGCATTTCGCGGGCTCCTTTGAATACAATTTTCGTCTTTTATTGTCCATCTCATCAATGGCGTTTTATGAGTGAATGGAGAACATCAATTCCTTGGTCTTCGATCCTCTAATGCAGTATCGTACATAGTGTGGTTATACATAAATTATACATCTGACGCTTGGGGCCCAACCATGCCCATGCTCCGTTTTCGCCTTGCTATAACTGAGGGCATCAACTCTGCCCCAGATAATCAAAATTGGAAAGTCGGGTATCACAGGCCAACAAAGCTATTGAACCTCAACCTCCATCCTTCATAAGAGTTCAATTTCGGCCGCACATCCAAAAAGAAGCTGAGCTTCTCTGGCCCAGCGTTTCCTGCTAGGCCCTGGCCTCCATTGCTTGTAGGTTTTCCTTGGTAGAAATCAATCACATATTCAATGCGTTCTCCATTGCAACGCTCGACAACCCAGTCATGTCGATCAAATGGACGTTGGTAACCAAGCCATCCGTTAATCCGCGCACGAGGGCTTAGGTACTCGGGATCAACTCCAAGTCCACGGAATGAGTATAGTTTAGGCCCGCCACATTTCGTGCTTCCTGGATCCGATGATGGTCCCTTCTTTTCCCAATCTTGGATCTGTTTCCATGCGCGCTCGTTGACAGCGTTGTGAATGGGGATAATCGAAGCGACTGAAGTTGCTAATTCGGAAGCCGTGGAGGTGGAATTGGGAGTGTTGCCCTTGCGCATCAAGGCTTCAAAGAACTGTTTTTCAGATGGATAGATCCAGTTGCCTGTTGCTTCATCGCGGCCAGTTTCGGACTCGGCATTAGACGGGCACCCATGCGACGCGGCGTTTGCGGAAGAGGCGTATGCGGACGGAACTTGTTTATTGCCTTCGGGACAGGCCTTTGCGGCTTCGCCAGCGCGTGGTATACCGCTCACTTCTCGGTCTGTTGATAGCGGTCTTTGCAGCTTGGCTGGTGTCTGGCCTGCTTCCGAAGCAGATCCGGGGGTGGGAGGATGAGGTGAATTGGCATGTTGTTGCAACCAAACCTCGCGAGTCTTATGGTCCACGGGGCATGTCGCTGCCGGTGGCTCTGCAGTTGCAGATGGGGTACTTGCGCCAGCCCCCATGGTGATGATTGGGTGGCTATTGGAAATCGGAATGTCAGGACTGGGAGTGATTGGAAATTGCAGATTAATGATCGGCACTGTAGGAACTAGTGATCAATAAATTTGTTCTCACCGCCCAACTGACACTAGTATTCTAGTATTGAGTCCCCAACAAACCCCCTTTAACTTTCTAATATCATTGCATCGGGGAATTTTGATCGATTTCGTTTTCTCTGAAATAATTCACTTTCAAAATGGCCACTCCATCCAGCCAGCCCGTTTTCCGGGCCACTACCACTGCCCCTGTCAACATTGCTGTGATCAAGTTAGTTACACAGTGCCCCTCATGCCCCTCAGCTGACTTCCAAACATTGGCCTACCAATGCTAACAATCGAAATTCTAGGTACTGGGGCAAGCGCGATACCACTCTCAACCTCCCCACTAACTCTTCTCTCTCGGTGACTCTCTCGCAAAAGTCCCTTCGCACCCTGACTACCGCCTCGTGCTCTCCCTCCTACCCTACCGAGGATACTCTCAACCTGAACGGCAAGCCACAAGAGATCCAGTCCTCCAAGCGCACTCTTGCTTGTATCTCCAGCCTTCGTACTCTCCGCAAATCCCTGGAGGATGCGGACTCCTCGCTGCCCAAGCTCTCCTCTTACCCTCTCCGAATTGTCTCTGAGAACAACTTCCCCACCGCAGCTGGCTTGGCCAGTTCCGCTGCTGGTTTTGCTGCTCTTGTTCGTGCCGTTGCCGATCTGTACCAGCTGCCCCAGTCTCCCCGTGAGCTGAGCCGCATTGCTCGCCAAGGATCGGGCTCTGCCTGTCGCTCCTTGATGGGCGGATATGTCGCATGGCGCACAGGAGAACTCGCCGATGGAACTGACAGTCTGGCTGAGGAGGTTGCCCCAGCATCCCACTGGCCCGAGATGCGGGCTATCGTCCTCGTTGTCAGCGCCGAGAAGAAGGACGTTTCCAGCACCGAGGGTATGCAGACCACTGTCGCCACCTCCGAGCTTTTCGCTCAGCGTGTGTCGTCCGTTGTTCCCGAGCGCATGACCGCCATTGAGGAGGCCATTCGTGACAAGGACTTCCCCAAGTTCGCTGAGATCACCATGCGTGACTCTAACACCTTCCACGCTACCTGCCTCGACTCGTGGCCCCCAATCTTCTACATGAACGATGTTTCGCGTGCTGCTGTCCGCCTGGTGCATGACATCAACAACGCCGTTGGCCGCACTGTTGCTGCGTACACCTACGATGCTGGCCCCAACTCTGTGATCTACTACGAGGAGAAGGATACCGAGCTGGTCGCCGGTACCATCAAGTCCATCTTGGGCGCCACCGCTGGCGGCTGGGACGGTCCTTTCTACGAGCCCCTGGCCAATGTCACCTCCGGTGTTTCCCTGGAGAAGACCGACCCCCGTGTCTTGGATGTCCTGAAGAACGGCATCAGCCGCGTTATCCTGACCGGTGTCGGTGAGGGCCCTATCTCCGTTGAGGATCACCTCGTGACCGAGACCGGCGAGATGGTCAACCAGTAAGAAGATCAGCGATCATATTACGATACAATAATATTGCTACAAGCGACTTGGATAATACCCCCTTTCTTCTGTGAAGGAATCAATACTCCAGTCATCGCAATGATGATACAAATGTCTTTCATTGTATCTATGTTTATTTCGGGCTTACATGAAAATGCATTTCAGCTGGTATATTCCAAACATTGAAGCTAAAGATTAATTGGGTTTTAGTGACCTATAATTATTTCACAAATTTAAATCCTTCAGTGAGCAAGTGGGAGTCTCAACACTTTGCACAGTCATCGCATCGCCTAAATCCATACCCCAATGAATGACATGTATCGATGAATCTCTTCTGCTCTTGTCCAGCCCTAACACAGCACCCGTCGAACCCACACTCAGTTGGCCCAAAGACTGCCCCAATCCTTTCACATGCATGCTTAGAGGTACTGAAGCCTCCGTTACAACTGCATTTGATGGCATCTGTAGACAGTGCACTGCCCAGTAGAAAAAGAGCCAAGACACTATAGATCGGTAGATGCATAATCTAGAGGCAGACTTAGTTTAAGTTACCCTTTTCCAAGAGATATAGACTTACGGATTCGAAAGCATAGACCAGCTCGGCTTAGGTCACGGTTCTTTTAATTCTGGGAGGAGTATAGAAGCTTTATAGACAATCAAGTGATCTTCTATTCCCCGCAAGTCATGGCGTGCATGTGCCGGGTAGTATCTGACCTTGGCTTCCAAGTTGTAGTGTCACCTTGCCTGGAAGCCTGGATATTCCCAGTAGACTGAGCATTTCGAACCGATGAGGTTTTCCTACAGTTTAGGATAATACAGTGCTGATAACAGACAATTTTTGCCAATGGGAGTGTTTTGAGACCTCTGTGTAACTAGCGATCAGTAGCTCTGGGTAGTTGCATAGGCTACAAGCATTCTATTGGACTAGTGCTGGAGGCGTAGTACTCAACATGCGTTTATGAAATTTCAAGTTCTCTAGTGGAACATTCCGTGCGTTCTACTGAGATACTCAACCTTAGACCTCTGTATGTCATTAAAAAGCACGTGGGGGAACGGTGAGGTGTGAGCACATCTGATTAAGATGTCCCCGTCTGGAGACCACGGGAGGTTATGAGCCCACACATTATGCGTTAGGTAAGATTACAGCATGAAAATAACTGCGGTTACATGGAAACCTAGATATACCACCTTATCAGGGTGGTCTATGGGAAAATGAGAAACAACACAATATAAACTTTATAAACCACTCAAGGATTTACTCTTTCGCTGGGAACTTCCTTATAACAAGATCAATCGCATACTCATATCCCTGTACACCACAGCCAGCCTAAAAGTATAAATGTCAGCCACAGAACCCAAAAGAATCAACACAGCTGAGAAGGGCACATACAATGATCGCCTTAGCCTTATCCTGGAAGTAAGAGTGATGTCTCCACTCCTCTCTAGCATGAATATTCGACACATGCAATTCAATAAAGGGAATAGAGACACCAAGAAGAGCATCCCGGATTGCAACAGAGGTGTGTGTGAATCCACCGGGGTTCAAAACAATTCCGTCCGTTCCATCCGTTCGGGCTTCTTGGATTCGGTCAACGATGGCACCCTCCCAGTTACTAGATAATCAAAATTAGAATCAATAATAGTTGGGAAGTCAAGGTATTAGTGGAGTATTGGTAGTACGTACCTCTGGAAAAAGTCCACAGTAGTGTTGTGCTCATTTCCTTGCTTTTTCCCGGCTGCCTCGACATCTGCTAGGGTCTCATGTCCGTAGATTTCGGGCTCACGAGTTCCCAGGAGGTTGAGATTCGGGCCGTTGATGACCAACACGGTCTTTTTTCCGTCGCGCATGATGATTCGAACAGAGATTGTTGTAGAAATCAGTATAAGAAAAGAGAATCTAGAGCAGAAAGGCCGGATATTTATAGTGAGCCGGCCAGAATGCCGATGAATACAAGGCGGGGCCAAGTGGAGTTCGATTTCCCCATGATCTCCAGCTTTAGTCTTAACCGCGTTGGTGGTGGTGCGGTAATGCGTTCTGCCGATCAAGGTTCCACTTAACTGCTCGGACTTGTCGGCTTCGGAATTATATACTCGGACTTGGATAGATGCGAGGTTTGACTACCGCAGTCTGACAGTTTGACGAATATTGGTGTTTCTTTTCTTTTAGCCGGATCATTATAAAGGTTAAGCAATATTCGGTACTCAATTTGAACTCCTCGAAGCTCTCACTGGGGTATCTGCAACAACTTCAAACATTTGACTTCGAGCATTCCATAATCAGAAGCCCTGAATCAACCATGTCTTCAGTTAAGGTCCACAATGTTGGAATCATCATGAACGGCGTTACGGGTCGTATGGGGACGAACCAGCACCTCATCCGATCTATCTGCGCTATCCGAGCTGAAGGCGGCATTACCACCGCCGATGGTGAGATCATCATGCCTGACCCTATCTTGGTCGGCAGGAACCTTGCAAAACTTGAAGCTCTCGCGAAAACACACGGAATCGAACGAGTCACAACAGATCTGGATGCCGCTTTGGCCGATCCACAAAACACAGTCTACTTCGATGCCCAGGTTACATCTTTACGACAAGACGCAGTCAAGAAGGCCGTCGCGGCGGGCAAGCATATTTACTGTGAAAAGCCGACTGCCGTCACCACAGCTGAGGCGCTCGAGCTATCTCAGATTGCAGAGCAGGCGGGTGTGAAGAATGGCGTTGTACAGGATAAGCTTTGGTTGCCTGGCCTCGTGAAGCTGAAAGGTCTCGTGGACAGCGGCTTCTTTGGAGAGACCTTGTCCGTCCGAGGTGAATTCGGGTACTGGGTCTTCGATGGAGAGAATGTTGTCTGCCAGCGTCCTAGTTGGAACTACCGGAAGGAGGAGGGCGGCGGTATCATTTCGGATATGTTTTGTCACTGGCACTATGTTATCAACTCCCTGTTTGGCGAGATCAAGTCTGTTTCTTGTCTTGGTGCGACTCATATCAAGAAGCGACGTGATGAGCGAGGCGAGGCATATGACTGCACTGCCGACGACAGTGCTTATGCGACGTTTGAGTTGAAGAATGGCGTTATCGTGCAGTTCAATTCTTCTTGGGCTGTTCGTGTGCGTCGGGACGACCTCCTTACTATCCAGGTGGATGGTACGAAAGGGAGTGCAGTGGCTGGTCTGCGGGATTGTGTTGTTCAGCATGAAAGTGTGACTCCGCGGCCGACTTGGAATCCTGATGTTGCTGGTACAGTTGACTATAAGGATGGGTGGAGTAAGGTTCCTGATCGTGAGATTCTTGAAAATGCCTTCAAGACTCAGTGGACAATGTTTCTTCGGCATGTTGTCAAGGATGAACCATGGCAGTATAATCTATTGGAGGGGGCTAAAGGTCTTCAGCTGGCAGAGAAAGCCATGGAGAGTTGGGAGAAACGTTGTTGGGTCAACCTTGCTCAGTTGGAATCCAAGCTTTAATGAAAATAATGTATATTGAGAGATATCGCGTATAAATACAATTCGATCTTCCAATTATATCAAATTAAAAGAGCATTTTATCCAGCACACCATCGGCTCCTCGAGTGGAGTAAGAGTTCCATTTTCTTCCCATACACAGGCCCATAAATCATAGGATCGTTGCAACAACCGCACAAATAGCCCCGGCTAGCGGAAAGACAGATCGGCCCAGATTCAAGGTGTTCCACCGCTCGACCAAATCCGGAACCTCTTTGTCGGCATCAGATGTTGACTCCGCTTTCTTCATAAGGGCACTGTTTGTCCCAGTCATACAGATAAGTGTGTAGGGAACAATGCCAACAGTAAGGACAGCAGCAGCAAGATAAAGACCACTTCGACTGTATACAGTCTTCTTGTATAAAGGACCCCCTTGGCGAACAGACCATGCCAGGTAGGCCAAGGAGGAGGCAACTGCAGCTGCAATTGGCGGATTTTTCTTTTTTCCAATCTCGTAAAGAGCTCTCCATTGCTTTGTTAGGAGACTCTGGGATTTGTGGTGTTCGTTTTGGGATTGAACCAGTGCAGGTACGGTAATTGTGCTTAATGCAGCAATGTTTCCTATATATTGGGTCAGTATTAACTCAAACAGACAATGCTATCAAAGCTTGGTATAGTCACAAGCCCTGAAGCTTCAATAAATTTAAGATATACATACCAGACAACCAAGCTGCACCAGATATACCAATGGCTTGTGCCACGCGGAAACCGAGTAGTTCAGACGTCATTGTTTCGGTGAAAATGATTTAACGTCAATGGATTGAGTTATTATGGAAGTATGATAGAGAAAAGGATTGATGCTGGAGGGTATCGCGTCACTCTTATAACGATCTGAAGTAGCTCTGTAACAAAGTCCGAAAGCCGTGAGAGAGCAGCATCAGCCCATGACAAGAGTGATCGGTCTTCGCGGATTTTGTCGGCTTTTGGACCGGGATCGACGCTAGGCCTAAAACGGTACCGAACTTTAGCATTCCTAAGGATACAGAACCTCCAATCAGAAGCCCCACAGCTCGAGGAAAGCGAAGATTTATGATAGAAGACATCACAGCAGCATATAAACTAGATCGATGGGTGAAAACAAGATTAAGACTCCTGAGTGCGGAATTTCTCCGGTGTATCCCCCTGCTTCCGCCAATCAGCAGCCTTGAAAGGCTCCAGCGCCTTAAGAGCATGATAGATCCGCTTAACATTAGGCACAAAATCCAAGTCCAATCGGTACATCAAAGCTTGATCAACAGCGGGGACCAGAACCACATCCGCCATGGAGACAGACCCGCCAAACGAAAAAGAGAAATCCCCTTCTCCAGCATGCTCAAGCATCAGTCTCTCGTATGCCTGGAATCCATCGATAAATACCTGTCTGGCGAAATCGACCTGGTCAACAAGCTGTCCTCGAATGGCCTTCACCCGCTGCGTGATACGGGAATTTGTGGGGGGTTGCGTATCGATAGCGATGATGTTCACTAGATCGCGTACCCACACCCGGTCCCGCAATGCGGGAGGGAAAAGTGGAGTCGTGTCTGGGAATCTCTCCTCGAAGTATTCCAGAATCGTCATCGATTGGCGGATGATGGTCTTTTCGCCGTTCGAGCTGGTGACTACTAATGTGGGCACGCTACCGCTGGGATTGTACTGTTTGTATTCGTCGGTTTTGTGCTCTTTAGCGCCGAGGTCGATGTAGGTGAATTCGAGGGGGATACCCTTGAGATGGGCAGCGATGATGATTCGCTGGCAGCATGAGGAACAATAGTATGAGTATAAGTGAAAGGTATCGGTATGCATTATGGCTTTCACTACGTTGGAATGCGAATTGACAAATTATGAGCAGAATGGATAGGGAAGTTGGAGGTATCCGAGAGATCAATTTGAAGACTTGAGAATTATCCACTTAGACGGTTTGATATTTAGGTCTTTGATAAGGACGCGTGTTACCTCGGGAATATTATGGAATTAATTGGTGTTATCTTTGTGATCACAATCCGCTAACACTGATTTAGTCAAGCGTGTTTCAAGCTACAATTTGGAACAACATGGGATGCTTCTCTTACTGGAGAGATCCAAGAGCTATGTGACGTAGTTACAAGATCACATCAGCCATGAATGGAAATCTTCAACGATATCATCGACCTCTTGGGGCTTCCAGAGTCGTACTGTATTCCCCGCTGGCCTCTCAATCCCGACAAATCGACTCAGTCTGTAGCGAATGAAAAGTTCCACCGGCGCGGTATCCCTGACCTCGAAGCTCCAGAGCTTGGAGTATTGTATCATTATCCGCCCATCTTGAACCACGATTTGTGTGATCCGGCCGTGCTGTTTGCCCATATATGTCATGAGTAGGAACTGGAGGTCCAAATTCAGTTGTTGTTATTTCGTATCAAATGGACTATACACACTAACCGGGTAAATAGAATGTTGACGAGACCCCCGAAATCTGATTCTAATCATTCTCATGATAGCTCTCATCTCATGGATAGTAATTTTCTGATCGGAAAGAGTCCCGTCGACTCTCGCTTGTATAGTGCAAAAGGCATGTGGGAGGGGACAAATATAATCCCATTCTTCGCGGAAGATGTGGTGTTTCCAGACCACTGGGCAAAGTCCACCCTGTTGCATCAGTCTTTCATCAAATTGTCTTTGGCAAGGTTAATGTTATCATAAAATCAGCGTGGGCAAGAATGTCTTTCACGTACATAAACTGCTTTACAGTTTCGAAATTTCGGAGAGTAAAACCTGGGGGGCCACCTTTTCGTCTTGCATTAAGCTCAGATGTGATGAATAAATGAAGGTGAAAAGCATGCTGGTGGTGGTCAAAAGAGTGCCAGTGTTCGGTCTGTTTTTCCACTAACTCGCCAGCCGCTTTGAGAGGGTCTTCTGGTTTTGGGAAATCCTCTTGTACTGTGGCAAGGGCTTCCTGGAGCGTAGGAATGCACCATAAGGGCTTTTCCATCCTCTGCTTGCTCGACGGTGCAGCAGGGTCGATTGGGTATTGCTGGAGTACACCCGCTGCCGGGTGAGGCTCGAAGAAGCGTGGTTCAAATTTCGGATCACCGTCGTCTGTGTTTTCTACTTGACGTGCTTCCACACCGAAGCGCTGCAAGTCAGAGGGTGATAGGAAGAACGATTCACAAGCTGCTATACGCTTCAATATCGCCCTGATTCTTCTCAGGTCTCTGTTCTTTGCCCTCTGGTTCCTCTGTCTTGCTTGTTCCCTCTGTCTTGCTTGATCATTCATCGCGAAATCAAGGCGGGCTTGGAGAGCGGGGTGACACGAGACGGCGGGAGAAAAATCTCTACACAGGTGCAGAAAATATCTCTGAAGTAAAGAGCTGTCTGCAAAAAAGACAAAATTGAAACAATGGCATCATGTCGATGTAATCATGGCCATCATATTAAAGTCTATTTAATGGCAGTAAAGGCTTCTTTAGGTTCATCGATGAATCTACCATCTCGAGATATGCACTCATTTCTGAGGACCGCAAGTTTCGGAGTCACGATTGGCCGCCCCCAAAACATAATAACATCTAGCTTGACGGAACGTGGGTTTATACTACAGCGTTACTATCTCGTATGAATGCTTATATAAGCCCGTCGAGTCTGATTCCTTTATATCTAGTGAATAGAGATCGCTTTGGTGCGATCAAGCGGCTGCCCAGGTGAGTCGTTACTCAGATTTATGAGAAAATGTCGCCCATTGCCCAGGCGTGACAATGCCCAGGCGTGACAAACCTCTGGAATCTTATGAGCGAGTACCTGAAATAGCTACTTGTAGATTTCAAGGCGACTTCAACCAGGCTAATGGTGGAAATTATCTGCTGGAATGTCCGATGTGCTTCAAATCTTCTCTAGGGTTCCCAGTGAGCTGATGGCATGAATAGCTCAGCCCAGACGTGCTACTGGCTATTACGGAGTAAGCGCGGTGCGTACGCAACTGGGTAGCAAAAGGGCTCTGATTATGAAATATAACAGAGACTAGCTAGATGTATATAGGCCATCTGCGGTCACACAACCGCTGTCACTGCGTGCAACAATATCCCTCGACGATAAACGCCGTTCTCGATGGTATCGCGCATCATAAAGCTGAAAAGCAATTGATTGGTCTTGCTTCATGCTCAAGCTAGGCGCTGTTGCACAGTAAAATGAAAGCTTTGGATGACATACCCCGTAGAAAAGAATCAGGATTCATGCTTGATGCATGAACTTATACCGTAAAGACCATGATCGAGTATCCGTGAAACTCGTTGCTGTATGCGATCCCCCCATTCTTCGCCCTAGTCTAGGCACCAGTCCTGCCCATGGGTGTTCAGGGTTGGTGCATTTCTCATCCCTTTTCGCGACAGGTTCGACTCGATGCTGTAGCCATGTAGCGTCTCTATTGGAACCGTAGTCTTTACCCCCGATGGCCTAGTTTAGCTCACCGGTACCATCATGAAACTGCAGCACTTTGTCGGCCTGCTCATAGTCACTTAGCTTGACACGCCTCCAGAGTGTTTCCGATATTGACTCGAGAACATTCCTCAACTTCATGACCGGACGCGGGAGGCCTTCAAGGCATTATCCGCGTGACAGTCAAAGTGGTGCAACTGGTAATCCGCGTTCTTGGCATCCCATCAATATGTCCCTAGCTCCCGTTGTTGCTGTGCTTTCACTTGTTGCGAATATATGTCCACCTCAAATTGTTCCCGAGCGAGCTGTCGCATTTTTGATAGTTTTGTGGCACAAAGCCCTCGCTGTTATACATCCAGAAATGACGCCGAATGATTTTGTGGTACAGTGCAATGTGGCCCATATCATGGTTGGTGAAGTCCATGCTGTCTTTCTCGGATTCGGTGAGGTGACCGAACTTGAAATCCGGAAAATCAACGAGCCCTCCGTGCCCTTCATTGTTCCGTGTAACAAGAGGGTTATATTTCGGCAGGTCACTGCACTCTTGATGTTCTTGTTCCCATTCAACCTTCATTTGGTGCCGAGAGAGGCTCTCGCCACTGGTAGAACATTTGACACAGATCGAAGCCACGACGACCAGTGTTTTGCAACTTCCGTCCGGTATTTCTTCTTCAATATAGAAAAGGTCGCAAATAAATCAGAGTTCCATAGGCATGAAACGTGCAGAGACAGATGACATTTCAACTTCTCGGACCTGGACTTTTCGCTTTGGTAATAACATTTGGCCCTTATGAAAACTTACAACATACTGTTGTAGTTTCCAAGGGAGACTCATCGCATCAACCACCATCTACCATGCAGAGCTCACATGACCCTCGAAGATAGGTTTCTTCGCGAGGCCGCAACATGAAAACTTTTTGTGCGTTTCGAACTTGAGGCGGCGACGTTGGCAGTACACCAATGGGACGCCAAGGGCCCTGCCTCTTCCAAAAGTCTCTTCAATTTTTTCTGCTTCAATGCTCATAGGTCATCTTGATCTCCATGTCCATTGGCTTCAAGACCCATTTGCCTCTTTGTGACGTTTAAGTGACTGAATTCGTAGTTCTTTCAGGACTTCATGAAAAAGGAAGGGAAACAGATCGCCTGGATTTTCGCCTTCTTGGACTACCCCCAGCAACAATAATGGAGATTATCCATTACTCGTTATGATATGAGGGTGACAGCCATCAGCCAGCTGGGTCGATTTCTTGCTCAAGGAACGTCACAAAGTTCTTGTCGTCATTTGTCTGAAGTCATATGTCGCTTGGCATAACTTTGGTGTGTTTCCCTTTTCCATGCCAATGCTCGATCATCAGCATTCCTTTTCTCGGTGGGCAAAACAGTTCACGTTTTGTGCGAACTTCTCTGTCGAAAAACGCAGTATGGTCATGATCTCGAATGCTGGAAGTGTACATCCTGCGTTCCTCCGAGCTCATTTCAGCAATTTTTCGTAGCCGATCATTCTTCGATCATGGCTAAAAGCAAGTACTTCCACCTTATGTGTTGTGTCCACGAGCTTTCCCCCCGCTGAGCCTAGCGATCTGGCTCTGGGTCAAGAGTTTGCAAAGGCGCGACGGGTGATACTTGAGTGGCTTTCCCCCGCTTCCTGGGGGGAAAGTGATCGGCTTTGTAGTGCCATGGTGTGGTGAGGCCTTTTTCGTCACCATAAATTATCTTCGATAGATGAAAAGCCAAGCTTTTTTTTGGCATTTTGTGCTCTCTCATTTGAGAGACCAAGGAGGTGGTGGGTGGTGAGGAAGAAGAAGAAAAGATCGAAGGAAGAGGCCTTTTATAGTAGCGCTGCTGCCTAAACAGATACGCAATTTAATGGGTACCCACCATACTATATATGAGGAACTTGAAGCGAAAAGAATGAGATACTAAGTGCAAGCAAAGTGCGGAGGTGGGTATACAGATCAAGTTTGGCCCGGTAGCTGCCAGGTTAAATTCAATCGATTGATTGAATTGTCACTGAAATCCCTTATGCTATGAGGTCATTATAAATCGTTGAATCACTTTAGGCATGTATTGAGAGAAACAACTATTTACTTAGAGCCTCCACAAAAAAATTCGTAGAATTAATAAGCCCAAGTCTCATCGAGACCTCTATCGATCTTAATCAATCACCCACCATTATGTGATTGTCCTCTAAGGAAGTGAGAGGAACAACTTCTTCATCTTGGGGTAGTTGGGAGTTCCCAGACCAGTCGCAGGGTCCCATCTAGAAGCCGTTAGTAATTGGTAGCTTGAAAAGACTGGTGCAAGACTCACCCTTCAATGGCAGCGAATCCATCGGTATCACATCCAGCACTTGTACCGTTGGTGATATCATTAAGAACCTCAGGGTGTGCGTACAGGACCGGGTTGACGAAACCAACGGGTCCCTTGCCCTTTGCGATACGCTCCTCGTTGATCTAGATACTGTCAGTCATATCAATAAATATTTTTTGCAGTCTACTTACCAGGGTCAGGACCGAGGCGAAAAGTGGGGATGCCAAACTGGATCCATAGTAGAAGTAATCGTATGAGTCAGTGTAGGCACGGAATCTGGCACCGTTGGCGGCGACATCGGGGTAAGCACGTCCGATACGGTTGTAAAGTCCCGAGGTGGTGTTGACATCGACTTCAAACTCCGAGTAGTAGGGGTAGGTCAGGTTGGCCTTCTTGAAGTACTTCTCCACAGTGGCCTTCTGGTATGCGGGCTGAGGGAAGTAGTTGGAGAAACCTCCAGAGGTACTGAAGTTGGCAGCTGTGCCACCGAGGTTGGCGTGCATGACGCTCTCGGCATCATCAACGGTCTGATCGGTGTAAAGCATGGTGCCTCCAACGGATGTGACGTAGGGGCAGTTGGAGGGGTACTGTGGATTGAAGATCTTGCTGTCTGGGCCCAGGCAGCCGTTGGAATCACCATCACCGGCGAATGAGGCCACGCCGTAATCACCGGATGCGAAAAGGATAGAGTGGCCTTGGAGTCCTAGCTTCATGAACTCGTTGCACTGGCGTTTTGTGTAGCCGACAGGGAGATCAGCTTCAGCCTGACCGTAGGAGGCGCTAATGACGTTGGTTGGCTTGTATATACCGCACTGGAGCTTGCCCTTATAGCCTCCAGCTGCTGGGTCGGGGTAGACAGCGTCAATGGATGGGTCATCGCCTGTCTCTCCGTAGGCAGTGTATGTGCAGTAAGACTAAATCGATTAGTTAGCGGTAGCCATTTCATAATGCAGATTTAAGACATACACCATCGAGAGCATCCAAGAAAGTGTTGAACAGGTTGGTGGTCGCGACCTCCTCGGGCTCGTAAATCTGGTCATCGACCTGGTACAGAGTCACCGTCTGGGGGTAGATCAATGAGAAGCTTTGAATA
The DNA here is from genome assembly GCA_028829675.1 of Penicillium tannophilum. Classification (NCBI taxonomy): domain Eukaryota; kingdom Fungi; phylum Ascomycota; class Eurotiomycetes; order Eurotiales; family Aspergillaceae; genus Penicillium; species Penicillium tannophilum. The sequence continues at coordinate 2,171,024 of JAQKAK010000008.1, forward strand.
TGATTAGTACGTATTGATGAGGCCGGAATTTTGTCACTCACGCCATGTCAATGTCAATATCGGATTCACCAGTGTTCAGCGAGCTGTAGGCTGGCACAGAGTAATTGGCTCCATCAATCAAAGCAGGGATGGGGTAGGTACCCTGTGGCACCCACGGGGCATACGCCTTGTAAAAGAGGTCGATATCCGATTTGGCAAAGTAATCACCCTGCTCATAAAGACCAAGAGAGTTTCCTTTAACTGCAGTCTTGGCATCCGGGATATCATACATGGCCTTAATGCAGGTCGGGGTCATGTTGTATCCACAGCCCTGAAGATCTTCCGCAAGGGACAGAGCCTTGGCAGGAATCGAGTAGTTTTCTTCTTCAGCCACAGCCTTCGAGTTGGTCTTGACACCAACCAATTGGGAAGCCCGCTTGGCTTTGGTAAGCTTCTTAAGCACTGGGGTCAGCTTGACTCCGGGTGTGATGTAGTCAATGTGTCTCTGGATATGTTCTGGCACATGGTACCTGTGGTTCATTGATTTAGTAAGTTGATCATTCGCCATGATAGAAAAGGATTGTCTTACTCGTCGCATCCAACTTTCATGCTCGAAGTAGCCACGTGCTCGTGCTCATAGAACTCGGTCTTGAACAACCGTTCCGCTTCATGTGCATAGGCATCGAATGCAATCCAACCCTTGTTATCAGAATGAACGACTCGAGACGGGTGGATGCCACTAGCTTCAAGCCACTGCCGAATTGACTCCACAGCTTCCTCGGAGGGAGCGAACATATCATGCACCTCCTCTGCAGACCAGAACTTTCCATAGCGGGGCGAGTCTGGGTGGGAGCTATGTGGAAATTAGCAACAAAGAAAACAAAGGCATGAATAGATCAGCCACTCACACTTCCATAAGATGGTCATAACCATTTTCCAGGTTATTTTGGCTCATACCAATGCGGACAGGCAAGATTGCATCACTCTCAACCCGGCCAGTCTTCACCCAGTCGTAGGACTGTCGGTCCCGCTTCTCATGCAAGACATGTTTAATAGTAGCGGGGGCAGCCTCGGCCAAAGCCGCAATGGCCAAAGCGACACAAACTTGACGCAGAAGCATAATGACAAGTTCAAAATGCCCACACTAGAATCATAACCAAGAAAGGAAACGGGGTCCTTCAAATACATAATGCAACAGTACCGCCATATCGCCGCGGCATAGCTAGCGACAAACAAGCGTCCCCACTCCTGAAAAGGCGGGATAAACTAATTTCAAGGTATCATGACATCCTCGTGGTCTGATTGGATCCATAGTGGCACGGTCTCTGCATGGGGTATGAGACACATCAACATACCGACATGCCCACGCGTAGCTCCGAGCTAGTATAAAGATCCAGGATAAAAGCTTCGGCAACTGGCCCACTAATTTGGCTAGATTGGCTTTGTTCACGAGGTGCAGAGGTGGAATTACCAAGGTAGGCATGGTCTTATCAACCCCGCTCTGGCAGGATCAGGATTTCTCCGCAGTGTTGGGCTGTTTTTGCATCGTTATCGCAGGGGAAATGACGCTAATTGCTTAGTGTAATCTAAGTTATGCAAGGGCGGAGTTCCGACGGGTAATATGTTCGGATACCCGTTTTACCAGAGGGGCTTGTTCGTTGCCCCTTGCGGAGGGAAGTCGTGGCGATAAGCCACGATAGCGATGTACATGTTCACCTGGTTGGGTTGGGATTTGCTTTAATTTTCCGGTGATTCAAAGTCGGATCCCACGAGGGGTGCAGTATACTACGCGAGACTTGTAGCTCGATGGCCCTGGTTGACAAGAAGAGAAACATATATACCATGTACGACATAAATCCATGCAGATAGCAAACCCACGCGCTAAGCGAGCAAGGAAGACTTTTTAATCACCTTCACAACAGGCGCCTCTTTCCGGGCAACCCCACCTGTGGCGATCGCTGCCATACTTTCCTCAAGTACGCGAGACCCGGAAGTAATCTGGATTTCCGGTCCCTCGTCATCTTCGTCTTCGTCCTTCTTTGCTGGCGCGGCCGCAATTTCAAACACGTCCTCGCGGCAATCTGCGCACATCTTCAACACATCTTCCAGTGCTTTCTCGACGGCGGCTGCACGTTCGCGCATGCCACGACGCAGCAGGGCATCCACAAGTGCCTCTGCCTCGTTGACAGCGGAGTTGACTCGTTCCATGAGTCGTCGGATACTATTGACCAAGTATTCCTCCTCGTAGACTGTACCCTTCTTACCCTTGGCTCGCTTGCGCTCTTCACGGCGACGCGTCTTGGAGGTGTGACGGGAGGACGAAGTCTTCCCGGTGTAGCGCGTAAACATGGTACGTCCGGCCAGTGTTGTAGCTTCCGTGGGGGCTAGAGAAACGTTATCGGGGATATCGACGCCACCTTCGCCACCTGTAGGGTCACCTCCGTAGAAGGCCAGAGGGTCTGCGGCGCGAAGCAGGCGCAATTCGCGGACACGAGGCACCTGGGCATTAAGCTGGGATTTGCAGTCGGCGAGCAGGTCGGTCATTGAGCCCATTGCCTCTGCCAGTCCGGTGTCGACGATGCCTGCGACAAGGTCTTTCTTGCCGTGTAGCGTCAGCAGACGGGCGGCATCGGCAAACTTCGAGCCCCGGCACAGAAGCTGCGCAGCTGTTTCAATGTCATGCAGGTGATCCGCATGGACAGTTGCTGCGGACACAAAGTCGCGAGCCTCTTCAAGGGTCAGAATGAGGTCATTGATATGCGCAGTCAGCTCTTCCTCCGATAGTGAGGCCATCATGGCACAGTACAGAGACTCCCGCCACATATGAGCCAGGTGGTAGGATTTATAGGCCTCACTGTACACCTCGAGTGATTCGTAGGCAATTGCGGCATCCTTGTGTTTAGATTCGCCCGAGAGGTAGTCGGCATAGAGATGCGTGATCTCTTTTTGCTGCTCTGGGTGGTATTTGTAGATCTCAAGAGCCTCTTTGTATAAGACGTGCTTGGTAACATACCCGAGGATCTCTTCGTGGGCTCCTAGAGTGAAAAGATGCTTCAGGGCCTTGGTGAAGCGGGAAAGGTGGTTATCAATCTCGAATTGACGGCGAGTCTCTGGCAACTGCTGCAGCTTGCGCAGGAAAGGAAGATATTCTCTGGGGTCCATCTGGGCCTGTTGGGCAACCAGAAGAGTGAGCTCGAGGTCGTAAATTCCAAGTGCGTGAGAGTAGAGACGGTTCGCATCCGTCAAGAAGCACATGTGCTCAATAGCACCATCGGCTTGTTCTGGGTTTTCGGTCCGTAAACGTGCAACAAGTCCCAAGCCAGCTTCCAGATCGGGTGGTGACTTGCAGACGTGGGCTGTGATCAGATTTTGTAGATTTGTATCCAGGCGATTTTGCAGAACCTCCAAGAAAGCATTGCAGATGGTGTTGATCTTGCCCTCTTTGCTGGTGGTTTTGAGAGCAGCAGGCACAGCGGGAGCGGTTGGCTGAGCAACAACTGCAGACTCATTCGTGGAGATTTTGAGTGTATCTTTGTACAGTGTTTGTGAAACATCCTCCTCACTGGAAGAATTTAGCTCGTATTCCTTGTACTTTATGAGTTTTCTTACCTGAGACGAGACAGGAAGTCATCGATGAATTCAACCTTCTTGACCTGCTCAACAAAAAGCTGAATGTTCTCCAGGAACTGCTGGGGGGCGTAGTCATGGAGGATGTTCAAGTCCACCATCTGGCTACGACAAGCCAAGAATGCAGAGCGGTATTTCTTCTGGTCGATGAAGGTTCGAATACCTGCCAAGACTAGAGCACGGGGGTAGATAGTTTCAATGTTGCCTCGGGGCGCCTGAAGAACGACGCCAAATACCGACGGCATCACAGACACGAGCTTTGATCCACGCTCAAGGCTTCGGCATCTTTCATCTGTTTCCGGAGTATCTTCGGGCACTTCCATATCTATAGCAATTCCATCAGCGGCTGGGATACCCAGGTCATCATAATAGTAGATCCGACATACCGTCCACGTGGTTTAGATGAACAAATTTCAGTAAATGTTGAGATGTGGTGAACAAGAGATGCGATGGAGTCACCAAGAAGGAGGTACAGTTCTTCGCAAGAACTCGCTTGTTGGCGTACAGACCACCGGTCCGTGTCATCGTTATTAAGACTCGCTAAAATTGTCAGCAAGTTCTTACAATTCCCAAGTCACGGGTAGCATTACCTCGGTATCTGAAATCGAGACAGCTTTGGCCCAGTGAGTGTCAACATTGGGGCCCTCGGCCCAAGGAGTAACAATCTCACCACCCTCAATCAGCTCGATAGTTGAGTACGTAACAGGATGACTGGGCTGACGCGCGTGTGAAAACCACAAAGCTCGGTGTCCAATTCCAGCAAACATGGATGATAGCTGCTCGGAGTCAGATGCCTGATAGACAACACGAGTTTCCCGAGTCTCCAAGCTGGTCTGCTCAATATGACTTGTGTTTGGCGAACTGTCCTTTAGCACGTACACCTCGTTGTCATCCACGAAGGCGATTTGTCGAGGTCTGCTATCAGCAGCATCGGATAAAGGATAGCTTGATTCAAGCATCGGCATAGGAACTGGGCGACTCTTCAGAGACCAGAGGAAAATCGAGAACCTCGATTGCATTAGCACTGCAATTCGGCTACCAGACTTGCTGAACGCCACATCAACAACGTTGGAGTCTAGTTTCAGTTCGTTGTGGGCCATGGGAGGTGGCACACCAGCCAGTCTTAGTGGAGTAAGTTTCAAGTTTTCTGTAAGCTTCAAGTCAGACCCCATTCTGAAAGGTTTTTTGCCAACATTAGATATGTGAGACTCACTTCCATCAATAACAGCTACGGCACCAACGTCATCTGGGATCACAGTAGAGCCATGGTGAATATCAAAGACATAATCTATGTCCAGAATAGAACCTATATATTGTTAGCTCCAGTTCTCGGTCAATAGTCTCGGAGCAGCATACCAGATGACCCAACAACAATCCGCAGAGCCTTTTCTTGGTGCCATTCAAAGGAGTATTGGTTGATCGACATGGGGTCAACCGCGATAGGGATCTCCTGCTTCAGATAGTAGTGGTAATTGCCTGTTGTCCAAAGCTGGACTCGGTCTGTGAACCGGACCGCAAGCACTGTGGAGTCGATGTTCCATGACAAGAGAATGCGCGATGCCCAGGTTTGGCGTTCCTCCTCGGTCAAGCGAAGAGTAAACTGGCCATGGCGAAGACCGTTTCTTTCGAAGAACACAACATCAGTTCTGTCTTCTAATCGTTGGATTCCTGCAATGAGGTTTCCTGACGGACGCCAACTGAGAGCACCCTCGAGACCATCGACCGGTTCGCTCACGCTATCCAAAGTGCCTTCTCTCGAGTAGACTCTGATAACGCGACGGGCACCCTCCTCGACAGTATTCACGGCAACATAAGCTCCATCACCGCGCCAGCTAATTGTCGTGCTGGCGTCATCGTAGGCGCTCAGAATGCCTTCATCCACCTTCTCTGGGACGGTAGGGTCTCGCATGGCCTTGGCCCTTTTACCTTGGAATTGCGTCTCTCTTTTACCCCATCCAACAGACACATGCTGCGAAGCCTGCATATCGGCCTGGGAGAAGGTGATTTCAGCCACATTCTCGAATTCCCTCGTCATGTACAGGAAAGTGTTGGCTCTGGTCGTGATAGCCAACAGCTCTTCATCAGGAGACCACGCCGCAGCTGAAATTCCCACATCGACTGAACCTAGAATCTCGATCTTGTCCTCCCCTTCGAGGGGCTCCTCGCGCACCATGATAATATCACCGCCCTCCAGCACCAGACAGGCGGTCAAATTATCCGCAAAATAGTGCAGAGAGAGGACTCGATCACATGGCAAGTCAGGCAATGGGCATGGTGCATCCCAGGATGCAATGCACTCAAAATCATTGGGGCTCAACGGCTCCGCGGAAATGACCTCAGGGCGCTTCCTTCTGAGCTCGATGACCGGGCTGTACTGGGAAGGGCCAAAGGTACACACGATGGAATCCGAGGAAGTGTCCCAGGCAGTAGCAGTCAAGGGGAGGTCACCCTCGACTCGCGTCTCCTGAAGACGCACGTTTTTGAGGTTGCGCATCTTCGATGGTGGGTCTTAACTTTTTTTTTTTTGTATCGGGTCCCGAATCTCTACCCCGCCATGGGACGGTAAGATCGTAGGTATATGAAGACGCGATCAAAAAGTCCTCAGGACTGTCGTTATTACAGACCAGTCTCACAGAGCAAAATTTCCTGGGGTGGTGGTATGTGTGACTAGGTTGTGGCTCCGAGACTGATACAAAGTCAACCGCCGAACCAAAGATTTTTGATTTTCCACACCCGCTCAGCCAATGACTTCATTTATATTTCAACGTCGCCCCAGCTACACCTTACAGCTTCTATACAACTACAATTGAGGAGTTCTGGCCTGTAATCAAAATCCCAACTTATTCTCTAACTTTGTACATAATATCCATCTTCTTCAAGGACCAACTTCAAGTCTTGCACTAACGAGCCGTCCGTACTGCCGTGTAAGAAAGACGAAAGCGAACTTATTTGGTCTTGTAGGTTTGCCAGACTAGAAGAGAAAGCTCATTAATATCACAAAACACATCTTCAGGGCCATTGGAAGCTTACCGGCAATGGCGAAGGGAGAACCGAAACCAACAGCTAAGAAAAATCCACGTTAGTTTGCGGTCGGTGGTCGAGGTTTCGAGGGTCACAAACTCATGAAGGCCCAGTAGCGCCAAAAGAAGTGCTTGGTCAGGGGGTTGAAGGGGATGTTGGAGCGAGGTCCCTCAGCGTAGTGGTAGGGGCTACCGAACTGAGTGCGGGTGGTAGAGAAGCCACGACGGGCAGCGGCGGTGGCCAGGCGGGCACGGATGGCGGAGGAGGCGTACATCTGGGACGGTGTAAGCTTGCTGCTGTGACGGATGAGGTCGTAGGAATTAGTATCACCCACCTTGTGGTACAAAGGGGAGGGAATGAACGATCGGAATTGGACGGACGGAGCCAGGATGGACATCGCAAGGTTGCGGAATGGGACGATCACGGTCACATGATCTTAGTCACGTGTTTGCTCTCGTCTTATCGATATGGGCCAATCAGAGGTCAGGAATTTTGATTGTACTCTATTTTGTTGGAAGTATATTTTTTTTTCTAACATCTTTGGTCTAATCATTTTGATTACCGTTGGTAGAACTGCTAAATCTTCCATAGTATCATATGGCCCTGAAAATCTCATCAAGCCTATTGTTCCGATTGTCACGGCATCAACTCAATAAAACCCAAGCTCAGCGCATATTTTATCGAGCTTGAGCCTCTCTATTCATGTTCTGTTTTGCAGTCTTCTACTGTGCAGATATATGGATGCAGCAGCGATAAATCTGTTTTCTAGAATCGATGGTAGCCTATGGGTTATTATTGACTAGTCATACCCACTCCCGTTTCTTTCCCTGGCATGCATTGGATGGAAGCAGGGGTGAAGCAGTAAGGCACTCAAATCCTTTGCTGTTGGATCGAGGGTTTATCACTCATGTCAAATTGGCTGATTAAGGGGGGTGGCCATTGAAGGCTGTGAGACTGTTCCTTCGGCGGGCTCGGGAGAAGACTGCGCCTCATAAATTTCATAGCGATGCTTCCGGTATGCAAACTGCCGTCTTCGGTGAGTGATTGTTTTTGCTAGACAATAAACCAGATAAACATCGGGCCAGTCTTACAGATCTGAAGACCAAAAAGAGCCAGAAGGTCTGAGATGCGAGCCAAATGGGAGACCCTGTGCACTTTCTAAAAGATCGAATCCTGTTTCAGGGTCTCTCTCCGTATAGTTCAACGCTCTTTATATCTTTGTATGTATGGCTTGATTGCCAATCTTGAGTGTCTTAGCTACCGAGAATTTGTTTCGAGCTGCAGAGGAGTACCATATTCGACTGCCACATCAAAATATACTATTTCAACGGAGGCTTGGTGCTACAGATCAGCTCTTTTCATAGATTCTGAGAACTTAGGGGACTGAAGTCAGTGAAGTACCTCCCTCATCGCATCCAAGCGTTGCGCAATGACTTTCATTCAGACAAAATGCCACTGTATCAGATCTTCTAGGTATTAAAGAGCATATGATCTCGCGTGATTCGAGCCAACATGCAATATGACGCGTTATTGGACCCTAAATTTAGATATAAATAGACAATTTCAGTGGTATTGCTTTTCAATCACCTTCATGTTGCAGGATAGCGTAGTGTGAAATAGTAGGTACCTGAGTATGCACCCAATAATATTATAGATGCATAGATGGAGCCAATCACGATGATTCCCCTGCTGTCACGTGATGTACGAGATAGGATTAGCGTCAATCGATGATGATTCTTGATTGCGCCTCACCGCCCTCAATTTTCTCCGAGAAAAAAAGTTCCAGACGCTCTCTCCAGCGCTTGTCCTTTCCTCCGTTCGACCACTGGAGATGGATGAGCTTTTCGACGTCTTTGAAGCTCCGTCTCAGGCGCCAGCGCCACCCGCTGGCGCTCCCAAGCGGTCCAAGAAGGAAAAGAAAGACAAGTTCAAGAAGCGCCAAGCAAACGGAGATGTCAAGGGAAATGGAGACATGACAACAGTCAAAAGAGATGATAGCCCGGAGGACCAAATAATGGAGGATTCGAAAGCTGCAGAGTCGGACGAACTCACCACCTCCGAAAAAGCACAGCCTGCTACGAAACGACCCCGCATCGAAGAAGCACCTACGCCCGTTGTTGCCGATACCTTCGAAGCCGAACAAGAGGTCGAAATCGCTGGTTCCGCTGGCCTTCAAGCAAATCAAGATACCTCATCACTGATTGTATCACACCAAGTGCGCCACCAAGTTTCAATTCCCCCAGACTACCCCTACGTGCCTATCTCGCAACACAAGCAACCAGAGGACCCCGCAAAGATCTATTCCTTCACCCTCGATCCTTTCCAGCAGATTGCAGTCAATTCGATTCAAAGGGAGGAAAGTGTGTTGGTGTCGGCCCACACTAGTGCCGGTAAGACTGTGGTTGCAGAATACGCCATTGCGCAAAGTCTTAAGCGCAACCAGAGAGTCATCTACACAAGTCCAATTAAAGCCCTATCCAATCAGAAATACCGTGAATTTGCGGCGGAATTTGGTGATGTTGGATTGATGACCGGTGATGTGACCATTAACCCCACCGCAACCTGTCTCGTTATGACCACCGAGATTCTTCGTTCCATGCTGTATCGTGGTTCGGAGATCATGCGTGAAGTTCAGTGGGTCATTTTCGATGAAATTCATTACATGCGCGACATAAACCGTGGTGTGGTATGGGAGGAGACCATTATTTTGCTGCCTGATAAGGTGCGATACGTCTTCTTGTCTGCCACCATCCCCAACGCCATGCAGTTCGCCGAGTGGATTGTGAAGATGCACAACCAGCCCTGCCACGTTGTCTACACCAACTATCGCCCAACCCCTCTCCAACACTATTTCTTCCCCGCTGGCGCCGAAGGTATGCATCTTGTCGTGGGTGAGAATGGCGATTTCAAGGAGGAGAATTTCCAGAAGGCAATGAGTGCAATTGCCGACAAGAAGGGAGATGATCCCGCCAACCCAAATGCAACCCTTAAAGGCAAGGGCAAGGACAAGAAGATCAACAAGGGAGGCGAGAAGGGACCATCCGATCTCTTCAAGATTGTGCGAATGGTCATGTTGAAGAACATGAATCCAGTCATTGTCTTCAGCTTCAGCAAGCGCGAATGTGAAAGTGGTGCCCTTCAGTTGAAACAACTTTCTTTCAACGATGATTCTGAGAAAGAAATGGTTTCCAAGGTCTTTGAGAGTGCCATGGAGATGCTGTCCCCGGAAGATCGCCAACTACCCCAGATTTCTAACATTCTGCCTCTTCTTCGGAGGGGTGTTGGTGTTCACCACTCTGGTTTGCTGCCTATCCTGAAGGAGACTATTGAAATTCTTTTCCAGGAGGGTCTGATTAAGGTCCTCTTCGCTACTGAAACATTCTCCATCGGTCTCAACATGCCTGCCAAGACTGTGGTATTCACCAGCGTTCGAAAGTTCGATGGCACAAGTCAACGTTGGGTCACTCCCTCCGAGTTCATTCAAATGTCGGGTCGTGCTGGTCGAAGAGGTCTTGACGAGCGTGGTATTGTCATCATGATGGTCGGTGAGGAGATGGACCCTGCGGTTGCCAAGGAGATTGTGCGTGGTGAGCAAGACCGCCTCAACTCGGCATTCCACTTAGGTTACAACATGGTCCTCAATTTGATGCGTGTGGAAGGCATTTCCCCAGAGTTTATGCTTCAGCAATGTTTCAAGCAATTCCAAAGCACAGGCAGTGTTGCAGGCTTGGAGCTTGAGTTGAAGGAATTGGAGGACAAGAAGGCCAACATGAACATTGACGATGAAGGAACCATCCGTGAATACTATGAACTGCGCAAACAGCTGGACCAATTCTCCGGGGATGTTCGCGCCGTAGTTACTCATCCAAACCATATCCGCCCTTTCCTCAACGATGGTCGATTGGTTCACATCAAACACAAGGAGCTGGACTTTGGCTGGGGCATCGTGGTCAGTTGCAAGCAACGAAGACCTATGAAGAATACTTCCGAAGAGTTCCCCCCCATGAAGCCTACATTGTTGACGTCTTGCTCAACATTGCCGAAGGACCTGCTATTGCTACCAAGACTTTCCAAGATCTTCCAACCGGTGTCCAGCCTGTGAAGGAAGGCGATAAGTCCCGCATGGAGGTTGTGCCGATGATGCTCACCTGTGTCAATTCAGTCTCTCACATCCGGATCACGCTACCCAAGGATATTTCGCAAGCTTCAACACGTTCCGGGATGAAGAAAATATTGGATGAGATTAAGCGGCGATTCCCCGATGGTGTTCCCGTCCTTGATCCCATCGAGAATATGGGAATCAAGGATGACAGTTTCAAGAAGCTGCTCCGCAAAATCGAAGTTTTGGAATCTCGACTTTTGAGCAACCCCTTACACAACTCGCCGCGATTGGCAGAACTGTACGATCAATATGCTGCGAAGGTCGATCTTGGTGCACAGATCAAGGCCGCTAAAAAGAAGATCTCGGACGCACAGGCGATTCTCCAGCTTGACGAGTTAAAGAATCGTCAGCGAGTGCTTCGTCGCCTCGGATTCATCAACGAGGCTGGCGTTGTTCAGTTGAAGGCTCGCGTCGCTTGTGAGATCAGCACCGGTGATGAACTGATGCTCAGCGAGCTGCTGTTCAACGGTTTCTTCAATGACCTTACCCCAGAGCAAATTGCGGCTATGATCAGTGTCTTTGTATTCGAGGAGAAGGTCAAAGAGGCACCTCCTCTGTCCAAGGACGAGCTGGCCAAGCCTCTCAAGGAAATCCAAACTATGGCTCGAACCATCGCCAAGGTTTCGCAGGAGTCCAAAATGGCCGTCAATGAGGAGGAATACGTGACAAGCTTCCACTGGGAGCTGATGGAAGTGGTCTACGAGTGGGCTCATGGAAAGTCCTTTGGCGAAATCTGGTAAGTACTACGTCTGGTATTATGATTGTTTGACTTCAGACTAACATCCACAGCTCAATGACCGATGTCTACGAAGGTAGCTTGATTCGTGTTTTCCGACGTCTGGAGGAGTGTTTACGACAAATGGCACAGGCTGCCAAGGCCATGGGTAGTGAGGACCTGGAGAGCAAGTTTGAGGCTGCGCTCGGTAAAGTGCGTCGTGACATTGTGGCTGCTCAGTCCCTGTACCTGTAGATATGATATCCCTGGAAGTTTATGGAAGTTTAGTGTATGTAACGGACAAAAACACAAAATTCCACCTATTATGCAATTCATTGCATGTAGAAAGAGCTATGTATCTGTATGGAGAGTATCAGTATCACCTCCGTGGCTTTGACTTTGGTCACCCGATAGGAAGTCGTCATCTTTCCAATGGTAATTTTCTATGCTCATTTTTGCTGACCTGAGCTGAAACATACGTTTTTTGATCAAGAAATATGATCTCAGATATTTTCCAATTTTTGCCCAATTTTTAATTGCTAGACGTAAGGACTGCCCATCTGCAACGTTGTAAAGTGACCTTGAAAGCTGCACAGAGGGACTGCGTTGCCGCCCGCAACACCCTTGAGTCTTTTTCTCCACCGCTTCTCTCTTCTTTGCACTTCTACCTCCCCACTTCACCCTTTTGGGCACCTTTTCTCGTACTTTTTTCGCCTTTCTTTCGTTCATCGTTACCCTTGAACTTGTTTCGAATATATCTGCTGCCATCCGGCTGTCATCATGAACAGTCTGGTGGCCACGCCTCCCGTTCCTCCTCATTTCTACGAAAACCCTCGGCTTTCTCCCTCCCTAATAAGTACGACTCACCCTGACTCTCTCTTCTCCTGTTCCTTTTCGAAATCTTTCAGGAATCCTGATAGCTGACCGATTTTGATTTGTAGTGTCCACCCCCTCTTCTTCCTACACCAGCCGAAAGCGGAAAGCCGATGATGATGGCAACGACCATGACGGACGGATGTCCGCCTCGCCCACCAACTCGCCAGCTTTTACTCCTCGCCAGCTCCCTTCCTTTAGAAATTTTAAGCGGACCCGACCGAACATCTCGGGCAGACCTCTTTCTCTTCCTCGCTTGCTAGAGACCCTCGACACCGATGCCTTGCGGACGGTCGTGCGTACCATGTGCGAGCGCCACCCACAGCTTGCTGATGAGGTGGCCCAGACCTCTCCTCGACCAAGCGTTTCCTCTACCCTCCAAGTGCTTCGAAACTACCAGGCTGCTTTGCAGTCTTCGTTCCCGCTTGGTGGCAACACCGAGTCCGACTACGCCTACAATCGAGTTCGGCAGCCACTTTCCAACCTCCTCGAGGCCCTGAGTGACTTTACACCGAACTTCCTTCCTCCAAATGAGACCCAGCCATCAGTCTCACTCAGCTACCTTGATGGGGCAACCGAAATCATCCACGCCTTGCCTCGCTGGAGCACCCCACAGAACAACATCGAGCGGGACTCGGCCTATGACGAGATTGGCAAGGCCTGGGTCCTGGTGATCCGTGAGGCGGCCAAGCGTGGCGGAGGTATTCAACTCCAGTATGGAGGCTGGGACCAGAAGCTGGCCAAGCACAACCAAACCTCCGGAGGCAAGCTGCAGGGTGTGGTCAACGAGCTCGGCTCGAGTTTGGGATGGATGAATGGACCAGACTCCCCTTCCCACGGCCCTGGTGGCAATGACATGGGCTCTATACGAGATCAGCTTCTTTCAGGCACCTATGGCATGGGCACGCCCGTCAAGGTTGGACCTTGGTGAACATATGACTCATAACGAATACGTTCCCAATTCGACATTTGGGATCGACTTCCCCCTACAACGATAACACCGCGCTCCTTGCGCTACAATCAAAACTTCGCATTGACTCCACCGTGAGCCTCCTGGCGGTCCCACAACCTCTCGAACCGCACAATTCAACGTATGCCACGATCACGATACCTACTGCATGACCTTTAGAGAATCCCACATGGTCTCAGATTGGCGTTTATACTATGCAAAGGCGAACTACCTGACAATTAACCCTCTTCTTTTCACTTCGTTTTTGAACTTGGTATTCTGGAAGATGAATTCTAAACCTTGGCTGTTTTTCAACTCTTTAATGATCTCACTCGAGCCCAGCACTGCCCTCTATTCGATCGTTTCCTTTCCTTATGCATGTTCTCTCCTTCCTTTCAATTATCTTATCGTTCTATCGAGTTCTTCTAAGAATTGGTATTTATCTCCGTCATTCTCTTCCCTTTCCCTTGTCTTTATCTCATTGCAATCTCGGGTGGTGCACTTCCCTTATTTTTTCGGCGATATCCGGAGTCCTGTACATCCCTTCCCTTTCTTTTATGTCATTCTTGCCTTGCCTTTCTGATCTTGTCGAGTTCGCATGAATCTTGCATTGTTTCCTGTTCCAGGCATAGCCTGATATATGTGGCGGCCATTTCTTTCTATCTCTAGTGCTGCCAATCTTGTTCACTTGTGGACTTTGGCTCATGCCAAAGCTATCGTGCTTTGCAGTGTCTTTTACACTGCCTCGGGTCGGAAGATTTGGTTGTCTACATTAGCTTATCAGAAATAAGAAATCTATTTGAAGACATCTCGGTGCATTCGCTATCTCGAAACAGTCGTAAAACAAAGCCGGAGATATTGTATATATCTCCATGTAACTCTTATGATTAATTCTTGCCATATCCAGATCGAACATGGAACATTGACGAACATATGCAACCAAACAACGCTTTTCTTAATAGATCATACCAATGCTCGCTTCATGACTCGGAACAACCAGCCTGCATCCTCCCAGCCACCGTGGGAACCAGGCTTCTCGACATCAATGATGGACTCGCCATCTGTATGCGAGAAAGCATCGGCATCGTCAGATGTAGAATTGCGGTCTCCTTCTGAACCGACTGACAAAGTATCATGGTTCTCAGCCAGGTCCTCTTGAGAAGATGCAGCCGGATCCTCAAATGTAACAGTAGTAGTAGTCGTAGTACCACCAATTCTAGCAGAAGAAACAGGCACAACGGGCAACTCATCTACCCCGAATAGAGTCCACTCAACCAACCGATCAATCCAGCCCCCAAGCCCGAACCCACGCTCTCGCGTAAGACGCTGCAAGTCCGCTTCATCAAACTCCTCTTGCGTCTCATCAGAGAATTCGTCTTCCGAACTGAAACCCTGCTCTTCATCCCAAACGTCTCCTAAATCACCATCGAAAGAATTCAGATGACGATCTTGGTCCTGATCATGATCAAGACCCCCCTGTTGCAAAGACGCCATCTCCGCCCGGATCTTCTCATCTACAAAATCAGGAACCAGTCCCGCTTCACCACTCCGGCCCCGAGTCTCGGGCGTCACTGCTCCAGTCGTGACAGGGCTATGGATCTTCCCTGGGACAGAGGCAGATGATAAAGGCGGGATAGTGGTCATAGTAAGACCGGCACGACTTCCATGGCGACTGGTGCCACGCGACCGTGAGCTACGACGCGAATACGCAGCCGGAGTTGAAGCGCCAGAGCGTGATTTCCGCGACGATGCACCGGATTTAGTGCGGTTGTGGTGTCGGTGATGGGGTGGTAAGGCGTCATCGAATGGCGTCTCAGAGACGAGACTTGTAGAGCTTTCGCGCTTTGAGAGCCAGCTTTGACCTTTCTCTTCGCGAGTTGTGGAGGCGATAGCTATACCAGCGCGGAGCATCCATTCTGCGTCGGATTTGGTTGTCGGTCTATTATTGTAGTCTGTAGCACTGGGACGTTTCTTCTGGGGTCCTAGGTTGTGGTGCAGTGGGAAAGAAATGCTTTTGCTGTGTAGATTTGTATCGCTTAATGGAGTGGCGCGGGTTGAGCTCTTGCTTCGGGTGTGGTGGCGGGTTCGTGATGAGCTGCGGGAATGGGAGAGGATTGGTGGTGTGCTTGGTACTGAGACGCTGGATAGGTATGATGATGATCTTGTTGTTGTTATGGCCCCCGTTCCGGATACTGAATCTTCTCCATGTTGGTGGAAATAGTCTGTTGGTTCTATATCGTCGTCGATGGGGAATCGGGGAGTAAGTGGAGCTAGGGAGATGTGGTGGAGGTTGGGGTAAGAACGCCTCTTTGGAAAGCCGCCCGAGTTGTGGAACTAGTGGATACAGGTTAGCTGAGTATCTCATAGGGTCATTTTCTGGGGTAGACTTACCTCCATGGTGGACTGGAGGAATAAAGTATCTGGAGAAAAAGAAAAGAACAAAGTTGACGTTGAAATGCGGAGGTGCCGCACGTGCGATTGACATGTGAAAATGGCTGTTCGGCTCAAGATGGCACCACATGAAGGTATAAATAGTGTTTGTTCGGTATCCGGCGAATTTACGTCAATCGAGTCATCATTCAATATGGATCGCAAGAAATCAATTTGTACAGGGCTACCGTATGTATTTACATCGCAAAAACAAATATGTCGCTATTTAGAGTCGAGATTCGTGGAAATCCAGAAGCTCGGCTCCTTTGATCTTCAAATCCTCCAGCACGTTGTACTCCATAATCCACTTCATACGCTCCCCAAGAGCGGTAGGGTTGAACTTATCGTTCATTTGGTCCGGCGACTCTGAGCTACCGAGCTTGCCAGCTTCGTAGCTGGTCTGTGTAACACGGTCTGTCCGGGGCTTGCGTAGATCCTGGTAAAATTGGAAAGCTCCCTGCAGATCGTCATTCTTCCAGTGACGCAGCACAGTTGCCAGTGCAACGCCAGACTCGATGGCCATGCAGGTACCCTGGCCTATTTTGCGTTGTTAGTTAAGGTCAAAGCGTGGAGCATATAAAGAGAAACGTACCTTGATGGGGAAGAGTGGAGTGAGCAGAGTCACCAAGAAGGATGATACCGGCATCCTTTTGGCCCTCCTTCATTTCATACCACTTATCAATTGGGTCGCGAACGTAAAGCGCCTGCTTCAGCATCTTCTGGTCAGGCGAGCTCTTGCGGAGTCCAGCAATGATGTCCTGAACCTGCGGGCACCAGTCGCGGACGTGCTCTTGCAGACTATCAATATCAGAGCGGGACATCCAGCTCTCCGAGTCCCAGGAATCGAGGGACTCCGACATGAACCCGATGATGGCAGCACGATCAGTCTTCGTCTCCTGGTTGCCAATGGGCAAGATCAGGACGTGGCGCTTGGGACCACGGAAGTTAACTGTCTTGCGAAGCAGCTGTGCGGTCTCTTCGGGCAAGTCCTTGTAGTCGACGAAGCCACGGTAAACGACCTGACCGGAGTAGTTGGGCGAGTCGCCCAGACCCATATCCCGACGCACATTAGACTTGATGCCGTCACATCCAATCACGATATCGGCCTCGGCAGTGGTACCATCTTCAAAGCGCAGAGTGTAAGGAGCGGAACCCTCGCTGGTGTTTCGGTCGATCGAGACAAGGTGCTTGCCCAGGTTCAAGCTAGACTGGGGAACGCGCTCTTTGAGACAATCGAGCAAGTGGGCACGGTGCAATAGACGGGCTGGGGGGTGGGAGAACTCTTCGATGTGGCCCAGGTAATCGCCGCTCTTGTAGCTGTGGTACTCCATATAGCAAGGCAGCTGACGCGAGGACTTGCGAGTCATGCTCTCTTGCAGACCAAAGGCATCAAGGACACGGTTTGCGTTAGATGTGATATTGACGCCGGCACCGACCTCGGCGAATTGTGGTGCTTGCTCATAAAGTTGCACATTCTTCAGTCCGGCGTAAAGGGCAGCGTTCAGGAACGCCATGCCACCGAGGCCACCGCCGACGATGACGACGCGCTTGTTTTCGAAACCCATGCTGAGGCGGGGCTATTGATATAGGCTAGTGAGGTATTTTTTATAAAAAGAAATGTAATGTGTGAGGATAATCCAGGGCGGGGGGCCTTTTAAATTCGAAAGCGAGAGTATGAAGAGACACGATAGCTCTTCGGTTTTATGTATGTGGTGGGATGTCGGCTTGTCCCCGCTAGCAGGCTTACGGATCCGATCAGACACCCAAACGTACCATTTCGGAGCGTGGAGAGATTGTGGGGGTGGTGCCTTGGCAGGCTCTTCCGAGTTAATAGTTTGGGTCTGTGGATTTACCGGTAGATCTCAAGAAGACTAGTTTGATGAACTATAGCATATATTCTTTCATTCTTTGTGTAACCAAAGTCAACATGCATTGATCGATGCAAGCCAAAAGGCCCGAGTGTCGGAGAATTTCCTACCCTATGAGCTTATTTAATCAACCACACGTAAAATTAATACTACCTTTTTATATTAGATATTGGTCTTTTTCGAACATTCTATTATAAAAGTTAATTGTCCCTCGGATATTATGCATATGACCTTTATGTACAATCACAAAAGTGTACTTCACGTATTGGCTTTAATGTGATCGGAAGCCCGCGCTGCATTAATATGTGCAGCATCCGAAAGCCCCACCATGTATCGGATGGGTACAATCTTATCAGCACAGAACGGATGGCAACACCCAAGACAAGGGATGCCGAGTCTCCCGAACTTTAAACCAATCATCTTGCTTCCTATTGGCTTATCGAGTATACCCTTAATCCCACATTCCGGATGAAACGGCTTAGGCTGTTGAGGTCATCGGGTCACGGTTTTCCTAACTTTTGCTATGTATGAAATAATTACAATCCGAAGACAGAGTATGTTCCGAAACCGTCATGCTCCTCCGCGCACAATTTACTCCACAATCTTGCCCTTGTTAACCACAAAGCCCTCAAGAGCCGAGATAGCCGCCCACAAACGGTTCTCGGCCTCGGGGAACACCAGAGAGCGCGAGCTGTAGAAGACCTCATCGTCGACTTCCTCAGGGTGGCGGGGCAGGCAGTGCATAAACTTCCAATTCTCCTTGGCACCTCCACGCTTGGCCAGATCAGAGGTGATCTGGAAGCCCTCGAACGCCTTCATGCGCTTCTTGGCCTCCTCCTCCTGGCCCATGGAAACCCAGGTATCAGTCACCAGGATGTCGGCATCCTTCACAGCCTCTTCGGGGACATTGGTCTGAGTAAGCTTGCCGGGGGTGGCAACACCCTCGCCGGCACTCTGAATGACCTTGAGCATATCCGCGGGGATCTCGTAGCCCTTGGGTGTAGCGACAGAGACATCGACACCCATCTTAGTAGCACCGATAGCCAGGTCGAAGAGAACGTTGTTGGCGTCACCAACCCAGGCGATCTTGAGGCCTTCAAGGCCCAAACTGGAAACATCGTGAGCCTTAGGGGTGAAAGACTCGTAGATAGTCACAAAGTCGGCGATAATCTGGAGGGGGTGGTACGAGTCGCAAAGCGCATTGATCACGGGCACGGAGGAGTGCTTGGCCAGGTCGGCGACATCGGAGTGCTTGGCGACTCGCGCGACAATACAGGACACCATTGAGGAGATAACAACGGATGTATCATATAGTGACTCATTCACGCCGAGCTGGATATCTTCCTTGCCCAGGAACATGGGGTGGCCGCCCATTTGAACGGCGGCGGCCTCTGTTGAAACACGGGTGCGGGTACTCCGCTTGTTGAACATCATGGCGACGGTCTTGCCCGACAAAGAGCCGAGGAGGCTCTGCGGGATGGCCCCAGACTTGATGGCCTGCTTGTGCGATTTGGCATTGCGCACCAGGGTCGCGAACTCGGCCGGAGTCAGGTCTGCAATAGACAGAAGGTGACGGGGTGCGAGGGAGGTAGGAGAGGTTTGTGTCTGGTGGGCAAATCGTCGGAGACCATTAGCCTGGACTGTTGAACGCAGGGAAGAGGTGGAGCCGGCCAATTGAGTTACACTTTGGGCGCCATAACGGGTGGCAGCTTTGAGACCGCTAGCCATGATGGGCTGAGGGCGATGTTAGGGAAATGGGTGTTTGGGGTATATAGGTGCAATTGGGTAGAGGGAAGCGGGAGAGGGAACCAGGGACTGTGGAGGGAATGGCCAATGACTATGACTCAACAACCAGAACTCAGAGATGGAAGTGCGGTCACCAAAGATAAAGGCATGCCTTGGTGCCTGAAGTTTGAGGGTATCAGTTGCTTCCTGATCTAGTCTAGCGTCGAACTCCACATCCCGTTATCGCACTGGCTTATCGTCATCTCGTCATCCTCCCAACCCCATCGTCCCTCTTCTCAACTTGCTATCTCTCTCCAGCCAAGCAGGGAGACAGCTTGCTTTTGAATATCTCTACTGTATCTTCATCTTACCTGGCCGCTATGGCTGACGAGGCAAGTCGGCCTTTGTTGGACGGGCAGGCCAGGTCCTCCTCCGATCTGGTCACAAACAGGTCCTCTCGTCTGGATGAGCAACATCGATCGTTTGGATATTCGTCCAACACTATAACCACATCTTCATCTCACCAGGCCACTAGGACTGATGAGTCAAGTGAGTCATTGTTGGACGGGCAGGGCATATCCTCTTCATCCAACCTGGTCACAAACAGGCCTGCTCATCTGGATGAGCAACATCGATCGTTTGGATTATCGTCCAACACCACAACTACATCTTCATCTCACCGGGCCTCTACGGCTGATGAGGCAAGTGAGTCGATTCTGGACAGGCAGGCTAGGTCCTCTTCATCCAACCTGGTTGCAGACAACAAAACCATTCGTCCGGATCAGCAACATCGACCATTTGAATTATCTTCCGAGTCCACGCCTCTTCTGCTTCGCCGTGACGATATAAATACTACGTATGGAACAGAACATAGACAATCTAGGTCGTCCTCCTTTGCGTCTCGTGGAGAAGAATCTCCGGATGACGGGTCTACCAAGAGGAGTCGAGTACGATGGCCAACAATTATATCCCTCGCACTGTTGACTACTGGAGTCCTGGCGATCCTGGTATTTGTCTTTGCGGCACCAGCCGTGGTCAAGGAATATGGCCAGGGAGCTGCTGTCTTTCAACCTAGTACGCTCTCAATTGATTCGACAACTCCAGATGGGGTCCGGGCCAGGATCCAGGGCGACTTTGTCATGGACTCAAGCCGTGTGAAGAGCAAGACGGTCCGCAATTTTGGCCGTTTTATGACTTGGATTGCAAGGGAGGTCGAAACCGGCCCATCAGAAGTCGAGGTATACCTACCAGAGTACGGGAACGTATTGATTGGAAGCGCAGCGGTGCCGAACATCAAAGTGAACATTCGCAACGGCCATCACAACAAGCTTGACTTTTTGACCGACCTCAAGGCCGGAGACATTAAGGGTATTCATGCAATTGCAATGGATTGGATCGAGGGTAGATTGGCTCGTCTTAGAGTAAAGGGCAAGACGTCGCTACAACTGAAATCAGGCTTACTACGCCTGGGAACCCAAGTCTTGACAGATACCATCACATTTGAAGGTGAATATTCTGTGATAGCTCCATTACGCGAATTGGCACACTGACTTCGATGGACAGAAAACGATTTCCCAGCCATGCCAGACGTCAATCTTGTCAAGTTGAACGTGCATGATGGAATCAATGGAACAATGGAAGTCGAGGCTGTATTGGGTGCCATGCTCCACTCCCCTGTTGCCATCACAATCCCTCCTCTTGGGTTCGATATCCTTGTGCCCAATTGCTCTCCGGGTGATCCGAATATTCTCGCCGCTAGCGCACGAAGTGGAGAGATTCACGTCGAGCCGAATCAACTCACCAACGTGAGCGTTCAAGGTCTGGTCAACAATCTCCCCCAGGAGTTGGTCTCCGTCTGTCCTGGGCAGAAAGGCTCTCCCCTGGACTGGTTGGTGACCAGCTATATCAAAGGCATCGAAACCACAATATACGTACGTGGGGCAGACGACGCACCATCTCCCCAGACCCCGGATTGGCTGGTAGATCTTTTGCGCAGCGTGACAATTCCTTTGCCCTTCACCAACCATGCCTTGGACAATCTAGTGAAGAACTTCACCATGAAGGATACACACTTCTCTCTTCCTAGCCCATTCGCAGATCCAGACAGTCCCGAAGGAAAACCCACCGTGTCTGCATTGGTCAAGTGTCTGGTAGCCCTTCCAGAGCAAATGAACCTCCACGTGGACGTTCCTCATGTTCGTGCCTTCACAGACGTCTTCTACAATTGCAAAGAACTCGGAAAGTTGAACATTGATAAATGGCAAGATTCCAACTCAACACAGGTGATAGATGAGGATGGCTCCCCTGCGATGCTTGTAGAATTTGCCGTGAAGGACGCACCGTTGCAGGTCACGAACGATGGGGTCTTGTCACGCCTTGTTCAGGACATGCTTTGGGGTAGCAATGAAGTTATCTTGCACGTGGATGCAAAGGTAGACGCAAAGGTCTCAACCGGCTTGGGACAATTCGCTGTTCGGGGAATTCCTGCAGATGGGAATGTCCCCGTCAACAGTGTGTTTTCATGAACTTAGATAGGATAAATTCAAGAATGTTATTTTTTCGGGTATTAAACTGTTCATTGCTTTTGAAAGTTCAAAGTATAATGTGTCTCGCCATGATATAGTAATTCATCTCAGGGCTTTGAACACAACCAAAATTCCACAGGCTTTTTTGCGGGTAGTATTGGCACGAGGTGTACTGGGTATTTATAGCAAGAGTTGTCTCACTCTGACATCATCTGGTGCTGTGGTTTAATGGCAGAATGCCGCATTGTGGTTTCCTTGGTGTCTTGTACCCATAATTCCCAACCTGCGTCGATCCCGGTTCGATTCCGGGCAGCGCCATATCTTTTTTTTCTTGCTTTATACCTCATTATTCTTTTTTTGTCCGGAAATGGGCTTGTATAATTTGATTATAGTGAAACACTATAGCGAATATTTATATTCGATCATAATAAGTGCGTTCCTTTTAAAAAGGCGAAGAGAGGGGACAGTGATTGTGACTCCTTCCCAAGGTTGACTCCAACGTCTCCGAGAAGACGCGTTGACGGCGAGCTCATCGCGACCTTGTGCCTGAGGTAATAGTTATTTTAGGCTTGCCAGTGGAACTACCATAGCCAGTAACCCCGCTGCACATCAGGTGTAAGTCGGCTGCGTAGTCTGGAACACCGTAGTAAACATAATATATATTGTATTATGTAGTCACATGTGAAGACCCGTCTACGAGACTAAGAAGCTCGAGGTATCCATGTACATACTGTATTATGTTCCATATCAAAGTCTTGGAAGTACTGTACTCATGCAGACAGCATCAAGCCTGGTCCTCATTTAATTTTTTTTCTTTCTCTTCCTTCATCAGTCTCATTTCCTTCTCTTCCTTGAACTTCCTCATCCAGAAGGTGTTAGGTATTGACATCGGATGTTCCAAATCTATCTTCGAGCTCCCGTCCGAGATATCAGTGACATATCCACCACCAGTACCAAAACATACCTGCCTCTTAATAGTTGTAGTCCCGCACTTGTACGCTTTATACTTGACAGCGCTGTTCCGTCGCCTTCTTTCATTTTCCATGTCTCCCAACCATGGTTTCACTTTCCCTTTCAAACCCCGGTAAACTGCGTGGTAAAATGATCCACCAGAAGGTCAGACGTCAGATAGCAGGCAGACCCAGGGAGGGTATTTAGGCGGGGAAGGTGTTGCATATATCTTCCTGACATGCAAATCGGAATCCATTGCTGCCGTAAAGAACTGTTAGGCTTTCGGTGTATCTGTTTCCATCATTAGTATCATCGTTTTCTGTAGAGTTACAGATGTATGAATCGCACGGTAGAATCCAAGATAGGAGAGATTATAACTCACACCTTCCAACACGAGAACAGCGTTTCAGAAAGTTGAAGGGCATGGTTTTGGCCAATAATGATGAACGAGATGATGGAGAAAGCTGGGGAAACTATGAAACCGAGGAGTCCGAGCCGCTTAGATATTTATAGCTAGGCAAATTTACTAGGGTAATTTTGGTATATTTGACCCTGGTGAATTTACGGTACCAACCTCCTCTAAGGTTGAAGTATCGTTCTCCAGCTCGATAACATTACTTCGCTATAGATAAACACTTCCTACCGATAACTGAACCGGTAAGCGAGCTAAGCCAGCTGCGCAACCGGAACAGTTGGACACCAGAGTATATGTGACAAACTACAACTGGATATCTCAGCAACGAAAAATATAGTTCAAGTGCAGTACTCGAGGAAGTTCAGGGAATTACTAAGCCTTGGTGATCACAATATATATATGGGTGGACTGGGGGATCTAGGCAACGTGATTCACTGAATCTCGAACGGAAGGCAAATGGATGGCGACATAGCTTTCAATTTCAGCTTTCTATACTCTCCTCTCATGAAGGAACTAGTACATACGAATATAGGGTGTGGACTCCTAATATTACCCCGTTTATAGTAGGGCACATATAAAGACTACGGAGGCTAGGCAAGAAATTGAGAAAAGCAGTATGGGTGACATTCGTCAAGATTAATTCTTGGGAAAGAAAGAGCAAAGAGCAGAATTCCCTGAAATGTAGGATTGTTTGTTGTAAATAATTGGACGACATTTTCCCACAATTTCAATGTGAGAAAGGGTGCGCCTTCAAGCGTCCACCACGCCTTCACTAAGCAAATACCTCGTTCGAGCTGAAAATGCAATGAGAACATTCTGCTTTTGTATGATCACTTTTAACCCCCATCACTGGCTTGAAAGCACCTGCACAGTCATCAATGGATTGAGTGACAAGCCGCGCTTGAAGCGAGACTGCTCGAAAAAACAGCCGGCATGGACTGGAAGTTGAACCCCATGAGCCCTAAGCAAGCAATTGATTAGACCCCGATTGCAGGCAAATGAAATGGATGTACAATTGAGTATGAAGGGCATACAATGATTACTCGTGGTGGGGTCGGGACGAAGAATGACAAGGCTCAATGGGCTGCCGGTGGGCCTAGTTATAGTGGTTGTTCAGGCAATGGATGCTAGTCCCTAGTCACTTGGATATTTTAAAGGCCATGGATATATATACTTTGCTACATAGTTCACTTCGCATCCATAGTGTGAATCCGAAGGGTGGTGGTAGCAAATACATTCATCTTTCAACATCACGCGGTCAAGAGAAAGACATTACGTGATCCTACATGAAGGGGCAACGTAGAAATGAGAATGCTGGTTTACAATAAGTATATCGTAACAATCGTAACTGTGGAGATTATTGAGTGGCGTTCTGGCAGCATGATGGTTTTCTCACTGGCTTCAACATTGGAAGTAGACGTCATATCTGCTAATCCGTTACCTAGGATTGGGTGCCAATATCAGCCTTGTAATCGAGGCGCTATCCACCCCGGAAGGTGCGTTTAGCCTGACCCACTCATGTATTCAAATATGGTCTCTAAAAAATGCAAATGTATTCGCATCTACTAAAAACCGAAAGCATAATCAAACATATAACATTTTACAGATTGATAAAATAAGACATCGAGATAAGAACGGATAACTAGGACCGCAGCAAGCTAAAAAAGCGCAACGGAGGACCATCATATTGGGTATGTAAGTTTTTGAATTGACAGATGGAAACAATCAATTTAACCAGGAGGAAGGGTGCTGGCATCGACAATGTCACCGGCGTCTTTCTCGATCTCCTCGCTCTGCTCCGACAGGGGAGAGCGGGGCAGAGCCATGAGACCAGTGCGAGTGGACTCAAGGATACCGAAGGGGCCAATGAGCTTGAGGAAAGAGTCGATACGGCTGGGCTTAGCAGACCTATTTCAGGATTAGATTAGCAACGTCTCAGGGAAGGGGTATTGAAGACACGTACAGTTCAACAATGCAGTTGTTGGTGCTGATATCCAGAACCTTACCACCGAACTGGTGGGTCAGGCGGGTGATAGCATCCAAGTGCTCGTGCTTGTGGCGCAGACCCTGGCTGAGCGGCAGGTTGCGGGGGTGGTACTCCACAGCAGTCTGGTTGCCGTGACCCTTCTCCTGATCACCGGGGGTGGTGATCTCACGATGGTGCTGCAGCAGCTCCTCGAAGAACTCGGGACCAAGGACCGAGACCTTGGCGAGGAGCAGCTCGCGCTGAACCAGAGCCGAGTCGGTGTAGTCCAGCACAGCCCAGACAGGCACAAGATCATCCAGCTGGCGGCGAGCCTGCTCGACGACACCGTTCTGGCCCTGCAGGACAATGGTCATGCGGGACAGATCCTCAACCTCAGTGTTGCAGACGACAAGACTGTCAATGTTGAAGCCACGAGCAGCCAGGATACCGGACACACGGGACAGGACACCGGGCTCGTTCTGGACCAAGCAGTTCAGGACGTGGCGCTTGGGAGGGTTGGAAGGCGGGACGGGAGTCTCGTAAAGAATCGACGAGACAGCAGTCGGGGCGTCCCATTGGGAAGAAGTCTCATTGACCGGCAAGGGAAGAGGGGACCGGCGGTGCAATGCCTTGTAGGCCAGGGCGGAAGTCGAGCTGGACGAGGCACGGATGGTGGTGAAACGGGGCAGAGCGGCAGCGGTGCGAGACCGAGCAGCAGCTGCAGCCGACGACAAAGTCGACGCTGACGCTGAAGTCAGCGCCAGTGAGTGCCTGAAAGCCATCTTTGGAGTTCAAGAACACCAAGGGTTGTGCGATGAATCACTTCTAGACTCTCCGGATTCTTTTTGCTAGCTCCGACCTCGGCCAGCGCTGACTCATACAGGCTAGCCCCATTTGGGACTAGCCTCACGTACTTAACGCAGTCACATGACCTTGAACGTTTTGTCGATGTGCTTTGGTATCAATCACCGTCTTGGTGAATTTCAAAAACTTCTAGTTCGTCTTTCAGGGAGGTGACCCTTTTGAGCATTTGATCACTTAATTGGCACGCTCCGCAGAATCCTGGTTGTTCTCAGGAGCCCCTGTACCTGCCTTTATCGCGCTAGACTTCCGTTTCCTGGCCCAACCTCCTTCCCGCAATTTATCGGGTACTTTTTTTTTTTACTCCTCCAATTCGTCCACTCACCGCTACCTCACCTACATACCATACTCCAAAATGGCCGACGACGAGCGCCGCGCCAAGCGATCCCGCTTTGATCAGACTGAGCCTGAACCCCGTCGTTCCCGGTTTGATCGCCGTTCGCGATCTCCGTCCGCAAGACAATCAGAGTCCACACGTACTCGCAGTCCTTTGAGTCGCGAAGCGCGCAGTCCCGCTGGTGATGGAGCACCAAAGCCGGCTGTGGCTGATCCTGCAGCAGCAGCAGGTACGTCTTGCGATGCGCCTACAATGTCTTGCGCTTGAATGTCAATTGCATGCTAACTTGTGTGGTCTTCTCAGCCGCCGCCGCCGCAAGGATCAATGCCCAATTACAAGCGAAGAAGGGTATCCAGCATGTCGATGTGCCTCCGATCCGTTCGGTGAATATATTGTTGGACAACCCTGGTGATCATTTGAGCTAACCTCTTTCTAGACTGATAGCCCGGGCGCTAAGTCCGACGAGGCCGGCGAAGGTACAGGAAAAGATGTTTATGTCACCGACGGCGACTACATTAAAGACATTGAGATCAACGATTTGCGCAATCGCTATACCTTGACTAAGGGATCTACTCAGCAGATGGTAAATTTCTCCTGTTGTCAGCTCGCTGATCTTCCAGACATGCCTTTACTCCGAGGCCAAGCAATATGCATTGCTCTTGGACCCAATCCCCTTTGAATTGCCCCGTTTTGTCTCATATTGTCTATTGTGTGGTTGGATAAAGCTTACTCAAGACCAACTAAACGCATAGCTTCTTACATCCCCTCTGTTGCATCTGCTGACCTCCGCTGCGTGACTTCTAGATTAAAGATGAAACTGGCGCCGGTACGCCTTCTTGCGTGTTATGTTGGTAAAGACGCTCATTGCTTACTTTTATACAAGATGTCACAACCCGAGGAAACTATTACCCGGATAAGAACATGGCGACTGCCGCGGTAAGTGGTGGCTCCTAGTCAACGAAGATCGATTGCTGATTATGTCAATATAGCACCCCCCTTTGTACCTCCATGTCACAAGCACCACCAAGGAAGGTCTCGAGAAGGCCATTCAAATCATTGATGATCTCATGCAGAAGGAGCTGCCTAACCTGATCGACGAGCGACGATTCCGCCGACGGGAGCCCGAGCCCGTGGAACGGGATGAGTATGGCCGTGTATGGCATTCCATTCCCAAAAATTAGACTCAAGACACCCCGCTAATCAATCACAGCGTAAATGGCCCGACGAGCGTATTCCGATTGATCTCGAACCCATTCCTGGATTTAACTTGCGTGCCCAGGTCGTCGGTCAAGGCGGTGCATACGTGAAGCACATTCAACAAAAGACCCGTTGCCGTGTCCAGATCAAGGGCCGCGGATCTGGATTCCTTGAATCCAGCACTGGTCGAGAGAGCGACGAGCAGATGTTCCTACATGTTGCGTGAGTAATATCAACTGTGTGCAATAACAACCATGACTAATTAAGTATCCTAGTGGACCTGATGCAAATGATGTCCAGGCTGCTAAAGAACTTTGCATAGATCTCCTGAATAACGTCAAGGAGCAATACCAAAACTTCAAGGATAACCCGCCACAGCACAACTACGGTGGCTACCGTGGTGACCGCTACCAGGGCGGCGGCGGCGGCGATGGAGGCGGTAGGGGAGGATACGGTGGCGGCGGTTACAACAACCGTCGTAACGATTACCAGCAACAGCAATCGCAGTCCCCAGCCCCAGGTGCATCTGCCAGTCCGACCGGTGCGGCTGGTGCCGGTGCCAGTGCTACCAGCATGGCTGACTACGCCGCCCAATACGCTCAGTACTACGGACAAGGTGCTGACCCCTACGCTGCTTATGGTGGGTACCAGAACTATGTGGCATACTACCAGTATTACCAGCAAGCCGCTGCTGCTCAGCAGCAACAGCAGTCGGAGACCGCTCCCCCGCCTCCTCCACCAGCTGGCGAGGCTCCTCCTCCCCCTCCCCCTGGATCCGGATCTCCTCCCCCTCCTCCCGGTGGAGGTAGCTACAGCGCGGTATGATAACCTAGATTTGTGAAAGTTCGGAACGTGTGGCTGATGCGATTTGTTCAGGTCCCTCCCCCACCTGGTCTGTAGTGCTGCTGGACAATGACCTGTCTTTGCCACTGGCAATTTGAAAATATTGGCAAGTTTCGTTTTGATTTTTTGAAAAGTGCAGAAGGGTACAGCGATTTCAATGTTTAGTGCAAGTTCCATGGGTCGTGATATTTTGCTAAATAGCAGTCTCTCTTTTTCTTGTAATCTCTCTCGGTGTCCCTTTACATTTTCGCAGGTTTTTTTCAAGGCAAACCCGCCTGGAGACGACATATAACTCTTCCAAGGACGATTCCGCTGTCATTGGAGAACATAGTGGAACGCCTCCTGACGCATTCTTATCCTTCTCTCGAGGGCTGAATGTACCCAAGTGCTTATCTTTCTAGGAATCTAGGCAAGCGGATTTCCTTTGATAATTAATTTAATCATTCAAACTCGGAGATCAGATGACTCGACGTGGTATCGATGCATGGCATCATAATATAAAAGACAACGCCCCTCCCAGTCATTCCAAATAGAATGACCATATGCTCCAGATGCAATGTGCAAAACAACCCCCCAGTAACATAACAGGCATGAAAAAATCGACATGATGATATGCAAAGAATCCACACAACAATGGTCAGACATACCCTTCATCAATTATATAAGCAGTCGAAGATAACATCTTCCTCTTGCGTTTCCCCAGAGCCACACGACCCTCCTTGCAAAAGTCACAAGCGTAGTCACATGGCGTTGAGCCCGGCATACCAAGTCCACTTCCCCTAGCAGCTTGTGAAGACGGCGGCTGCTGAGACCCCATCTCCTCCAACTCAAAGTCACCGAACAAGTCTTTGATCAAATCATGTCGACACCGTGTCACACTTTCACAGTACCGGACAACTTTCTTGAAGCTATCCAGACGAGCTTCCTGATTCTTCATCGTACTGGCAACGAGATGTTTAGGCCCGCCGCGATTGCGCATGTTCTCCGTATCCCTGTTCATGCGGTCGAAGATACGATCCCGTTCTTGAAGGTTATAGTATACAAGAGACGCAGCTGCACGGCCATCACGACCTGCTCGACCTGATTCTTGAACGAAGCCTTCAAAGCTGCGAGGTGGTGTCCAATGGACCACGAACCGGACGTAGGAGTTATCAATGCCCATACCGAAGGCATTTGTCGCGACTATAATAGAGAAAGTAGGTGGCGGTTTGCCGTTGCTGGTTTGCTTGGATGGTGAAGGCGCAGTCCAGAGTGATTGGATGCGTGTTCGTTCTTGCGGCGCTAGTCCGGCGTGATATGCCACGGCAGAGATGCTTTTATCCTGGGATAGAAGGCTTGCGAGGTGCTCGGATATAGCGCGCAGCCCGACGTACACGATGCCCGAGATTGGTGGTAAGCGAGCAGCTTCTTCTGCGCCCAGACGGGCTTCTCTTCTCTTTTTGATGGCGCGAAGATATTTGAGTAAATTTTCTACCTGATAGTCACCATCTTCGCCACAGTCCTCGAGATACCGGACCTCGTAGTGAATGTTTGGGCGGGCGGATGGGGTGTTGAAGAGTTTGAGTTGGGTTGGGTTTAGGTTAAGCATGTTGATGATATCTGTGCGAACTCTCGGTGTGGCTGTAGCTGTGAGTGCGGTGATGGGAACTTCTGGATCAACTAGGTTCTTTTTGAACCATCCCAGCTCCTGGTAGGCTGGACGAAAGTCATGGCCCCATTCACTGATACAGTGGGCCTCGTCGATGGCGATACGAGCTAATTGTCCTTGTCGATGTACGACTTGCAGGTTCCGTCTAAAGCTGTCTGTTTGACAAAGCTCAGGAGTCACATAGAGAAGACGTGTGCGTGGATGCCCTGAGAGCATGTCGTCTAGAATCAAGCGTCGTTCTGCTAATGGTGTGTTGGAATTGATAGTCGAAACTGCTACTCCTATGGCTTGAAGAGCATTGACTTGATCCATCTGCAATTTTTTAGGGAAATCAAACTTGGAAAAAAGCCAGTTTACTTACCATCAAAGCGAGCAGAGGGCAAATGACAATAGTTACTGCACAGTACAGATTAGAATCGAGTTGAAGACCCTGCAAATGCTACTTACATCCATTGTTGATGACCGCAGGTAACTGAAAGCACAGACTTTTTCCAAAAGAGGTGGATGCCTGGAGAAATACATCATGGCCATCAACAACCGCTGCAATGACTTCCCGCTGAAGGGGGCTGGTGAATCGTCAGTATCAAGTCAATTTAATCGGAGTTGGTTCACTAACCGAAATGACTTTTTGCGGAAGACACGGTTCAGGTAGAACTCGAGATCCGGTCTACGCCGTGTAAATGACCCTCGATCAGCCATCGGGCGGCAGAGCAAGGGTATTGAAGATAAGTGAAGCATCCAAATGCAAGGCGCTGGTTTTACTTCAGAGCCGCACGTGTTGTCGCGTTTACGCTTTCCCGCAGACGCGAGCTCACGTGACAACAAACGGCTTCCAAATTAGGATATATGCAACTATATCACTTTCTGCGACGCTTTATAAGGGCGCTCAGGCTTAGGATAACTAATTAAACATTTGCATAGGCTCAGACTCGGTGACAATGCTTAATGCATGCTCTAAACTTAGTGTTTACAGGACTAAGAGATAGAGGCTGACCTATCCATATTTACACGTTGAAATGAGAGTCTCCGGATATCAATCGATCGGGCTTACTGCCCAGCTAGAGTAGTATGGAGGAGCAGGTGAACTGTTAGCCGACGATTGGTGAGCGAAAACGAGATTGACTCGGTAGACATGAAATTACACAAATTGCGCTAAATTGAATCGGTATATAGTGTATAATAATGTACAAGTATCAAATCACAGCCATCGACTCTCCCCATATTATTTTACATTTATCGTGGATTCCGCGACATTTGCTCATCAATCACCTCCTTCACCGCAAGTACATCAATTGCCTTGCGCTTGTTGGGTGACCAGAGTTGCTCGAGTTGTAACCAAGCTTCCATAACCTCCTGGGGCCCACAGCAAGTACCAAAGGCCCGTAGGATGAGAATAATCATGCGTCGTCCAACGAATACGCCATTCTCGAGACGGTGGGACAAATGTTCAAGACTTTCGTGGTTGGGATCGCCTTCTTGATCGAGAGATAATGGGCGAGATGTGAAAATGCTCTCTGCGTCGAGGTTCAGATTTGCAAGGTCGTTATCGGGTTGGTCCTCGGAGATGTCCTCGTTCTCAAATTCGTCTTCTTCGGAGACACCATCGACATCAGGAGCAAATTCGTCAATTTGGTCTTCGACAGGACCCTCAGAGGCTTGTGGTTTCTCTTCTGGGGTGGTTGATGAGGCATGCTTGCCTGTGGATGAGAAACTCATATAGAGCCCATCGGGCTTGGCAGAGGTATCGACATCCGGTATCTCAGCTTCAACATCCACGCTTGTTAATGGATTTTCCCAGACCATAGCTGGAGCATCGCGGTGAAAACCTGAATGCCTTGCTTTTGAGTCCCGTACTGCTTGTATAAAAGAAAGCCATGTTAATCGGAGCTTCTCTGCCGTCCACCAGTTCTTTCTTCGGCGTCCGTGAAGTCCGAAGCCCTCAAAAAGATAAAGGTAGATCAGGTGACGTGGTGGAACTGAGAATGTGTTTTCCATGTCCCGCAGAACGTTCATGAACATGTCCAGATCGCCAGTGACACGCGTGCAAAATTGAAGCCAGATGTAGAAGGTCCGTGTATCTGGTGTCATGGGGAGAGAGTCTTGAAGGGCACGGTGATAAGCAGGTAGGCTCTTTTTGAGAGCCTTGGACTTCTTCAGTAGGCGGCCAAGCTCCCTGGTTTTTGCTCGGTAGAATGTGAATTCTGGAGAAAGGCTTGGTGAGGTTTCTGGAGAAATCCCCGAACTTGAGGAACCCTCCTTGTGTTGGACTTGTGCGTTTAGCATCCGTCCATACAGCTGCTCAGCAGTCTCGACATCGCCAGCTCGAAGAAAGGAGGCCATGACACAGTTCAACACAACGGTATCAACTAGCTCTCCTGACTGGACAAAGTAATCAAACGTGCCACGAATCCCCTCCAAATCTTTGCGCATGCCGCAGGAAAATATTTTTGAGACTAGCCCAGAACGTGAAAAGCGAATTCCTCTCTTTCTCATCTCATCCTCCAGACGATCGGCCACGATGAACTGGTTGGCTTTGATAGCAACGTCGAATAAAATATTAAAGACCACATCGTCGGCCTGAATCCCAGCTACATGCTCCATTTGCTGCCAAAGACCGATTGCGTGAACTAGACGTCGTTTCGAGACCCGGCCATTGTTGCTTCGGCCAGCCATATGGATTGCGGTGGACCATAGCGAGCGTGACATTGGAAGCCCGGCGGTATTCATGTCGTCCACCAAGGCAAGATAACGACGCGCATCCGCCCAACGTCGATTCGGAGGCGATGCAAGTCGCCTCAAGAGACGGCCGCGTGAGGCCTTGGACAAATGTGCAACTCCGGGCTCTGGAAGGTCTCGGTACAAACGAAAAAGAAACTGAGTTGTTGCCTGTTCTTGGCTGGGCAGTGCTTCCACGAGTCTTGCAACCGATGGAGTTTCAATTGCATCGCGTGTGTCATCCACCTTTCGGACAAACGTTTGTTTAGGCAATATAGCCTCCACAGCGTCTTCCCAATCATATTTATCTCCAAATAACCGCTGAAATATGTCAGAAACGGCATTCCGCACTCTGTCATCCCGCGTGAGGGATAGATTTTCCGGTTTATAAGCCTCTGTTGCGACCTCTGAAGGTTGATCGTTGATTATATCTTTTTTCGGGGAAACTGTTAACCGACGGACGTCCGGTATTGAGTCGAAAAAGTGTTCCTCGAAGTGCTGTTGCGATTCGCCGCCCGGAAGTTGTGGTAATCGGGGCAGCGCGTGGTCGTTATTCTCCTCCGCTCTCTCTCTTGCTTGAAATGTCAAATTGTGTTTCTCTGGATTATCTGTCTCCACCGGCTCCAGGCTATGGCAGAGCCATGATCTTTGTCGCGATTGGTGGGCCAAAGGTCCAGAGAACTCCCAGCGTCTCCGTGCTGGGCTTTCACCACGCTGTAAACCCTCTTTACCCCCGAGCCTCCGCAGATTAGATTCTGATGTCTTTGTATGTAATGTAGACAAACCTCGACCTCGTGGTGAGTGCTCGTGGCAGAAACCTGCCAGGACAAGGGAGCCAACAAAAAGGTCTGCTATTGACGCGACGGAAGGTCGGGGGCGCCGAGTAGAGAAGCTTCGAACAGAGGAGCGGGAAAGGGAGGGTTTCGGATGAGACATTGAATGTGGTCGGGAGAGGAGAAGCTCATCCAAGGCCTGCTTGGAGGGATCTCGCAGGCCCGGTGAGCTGGGGAACCTATTGGGATGAGGCATGAGATGACAGACATCGTGGCACTGGGTTAGCCATGCGCGTCGCAAAGGAAGGCCTAGGCCAATGGCATGAGAACCAAATTGACTGCTGCGCGATCTCGAAAGCAAAACAGCAGTGGAGAGAACGTAGGTTGATCAACGGGGTGGAAGAAGGTGTTTTTCTGATGGACGGACTTTCTGGCTTTGCAGCGGAGCCGCACTGGCCAATCGGAGCTCGGCATTGACAATCCCATCTTTTTCGAACTTCGGCATCTCTCACCCTTCTGCATCGTCACGATCTCAGCCCGCGTTTCCCTATTCAATTGCCCTTGGGCTATATTTCGGGTTTTTGAATTCCCACGGATAGTCTACGCGCAGCTATCTCTGGCTGTGTGTCTCCCCCACCATGGGCAAAATAAACCTCACAGCCCTCCGGGTGCGACAGACCGCGATCAACCAATTCGCAAGTGGAAAGATCAGCAAGCTACCACAATGGGTTGATGTAGTTCGCGATATTCCTCCCTCGGAAGTTTTAGTCCGTACCGTTCCTCACCAACACCAGTTGGTCCGACAACGAGTGAAGACCGATGACAAAAACAAGAATCAAATCGTGTTCGAGGTTGAACAGAAGCGCCGGAAGTCCAAGAAGCCTAGCCGTTTGTTCCAACCGGTCGAGCTGAAATATGAGGAGGATGAGCTGCGAAAGCAGTTCTTCAAAGATCACCCCTGGGAGCTGGCCCGGCCTCGCGTGCTTGTCGAGTCCACCGGCAAAGACCATGAACGCTACGATTGGAGCCAGATCCGGCAGCCCGGAAGGAGGCTAGATGGTGAAAGGTGAGTTTGGAATTCGCCTGTGCACTCTATCACCAAATACTGACGTGTTCCGTAGTGTGGTCCAACGACAGCTTTATCTCCTGGAGAACACCCCCAACATGACCGTGAGTCGCGCGTACGATATTGCCCGCCAAGAATTCTACAAGCTTCGGTTGCAGGAGGATATTGAGCGACGAGTTGCGGCGGAGGAGGCAGAGGCTACCGGTGCTAAGTTTGGCCCGACCTACCTTGAGATTGGTATGGAGCTGGAGAACCAACAGCACGAGAAGTGGAAGGATTGGGCCAGATTGGAGGCGCAAGTTCTCGGTCAGCGGACGGTTGCTCTCTCCGGTGCCCCGGAACTTGCATCGGATAATGACACAGAGAGGGAGGCTCAGGCTCTTGATATTGAGCGGCCTGAGGAGCAATAGATGCTCGTCATTTGCATATCTGGCATATCTTTTGTCCCTTGATACTCCAGTTGGTCATGTACATTATTTAGTCTATTTTCCTGTTCAATGTATTCCCATAGCTCAAAACAATATGGTTTCATTTGATTCAAATGCGTCTCGCCACCAACTATATATCTTTCGAGCTACTGGGTACTGTATCTGGAAACTAGCACCACGCCAGTTGACTGGATCTACGTGAATACGCCTAGGTAAATATCCCATCCATAGGATTATAGCTGAAATGAAATGGTGTGCATTTTCAATTGGTTCAAACCAGTGGGCCGTGCAACCGTTGAAACACGAAAACACCGTTGATCGCAAAGCTCGGGCGCCTCTCGTCCAATCACAGCACTTCCAGCCTCTCCAACTTCCCTTTCAATCTGGACCACCAGGGTTGTCTTGATTTTAAGAAACGATTCCGTGTACACATACCTTGCACCTGACAAACTCGGCATTTCTTGCGATACATTCCACGTTTATTCTTGACCCTACTGTGGCTGAACCTCCGCCACAGGTCAACGTTTCTCCGAGCTTCATTGCGCCATTCCCGCTCCTTCGGTGTTCTTCTCTCCAGCCTTAACGGATTTGACGTTGCCGATCCACTGTCCTGTTGATCTCCATCGCTGCACGAAAGTTGTCCTTCGCCTTAAACCCCACGCTGTCGCGTCGCCTTGCCCCGAAACCTGAGCCGACGTAATCATATCCACCCCTCGAGGCCCACCTACCCGGTTGACGATGCTTGGGTTGAGTGTGCTTGCTGCCTGTTGGTAACGGTCGAGAGACAGGAGGATCCTTTGGTCTTTGGCGCATTTGCCATTATAAGCTTGCACGCCTTAGCGCTAGCAAGCAATGATGTCTACGATAACCCGACCCGAAGATACGGTCCGTGGCCCCCGGTCATACCCAGATACGGCCGAGGAAGATGATAATGAGAAAGGACTGCACGATTCCCTGGTACCCCCACCGCTGTCATACAATGAAGGATTCCCACGACTTGAAGGAGACGGATCAAGGCCAGGCACAGCTATGGGTGACGCGCCTGGTAGTTCTGGGAAATCGTCCGGCCCGAAACCGTTGACCCATGAGGACACTATTGAGTTGGCAAAAAAAGCAGTGGAGAGTGGGATCCAGGATACAAAACGGTCGCTGGCAGGAAGCGAAGCTGTTACCGATGTCGTGAAGCCCAAATTAACTATTGATCTGGGTCATTCACACATTGTGCGGATACCAGAGCCAGTAGTGGATATAATCAAAGACGAGGTGGAAAGGTACGTTGCTTGGTGCAGTCTGCATAGAATGGCTCTGTGGGCTATGCGCCAATTTGAGGTGATATGACTGACTTTGCATAGACTTTCTCTTTCCAACAACCATTTGTTTCACATTCCCTATCGCTTCGCTGAATGTTCTCATCTTCGGTACCTCAATATCAGAGCTAATAACTTCCGTGAATTTCCAAAAGGAGTGCGTGCAATTGACTCTTTCTTCACCATGCCTATACTGATTAACTTCAGGTTTACAAATTACCACTGCTAGAAATTCTTGATCTTAGTCGAAACAAGATAGGCTTGTTACCCGACGAGGTTGGCAAATTGAGATCATTACGAGTGCTTTCTATCATGCAAAATCGGCTTGATGACCTTCCTGCGGGGTTGTCAGATATGAACAAGCTGCAGGTTCTCAAAGTTGCAGGAAACCCTCTTCGCTCCCCACTTCGACGTGTCTTGGAGGGATTGGAAGCGGAAATGGCCCCATCAGCAATGTCCGATAATGAGAAGGAGGTTGCAATTACTGCAGAGTTAAAGAGATTCCTCAAAACCCGACAGTCAGCGAGTACCCCGGAGCCAGAGTTTAGTGCAGATGCAAGGTACGTCATACATATTACTTTGAAGACATGAGGCTAATTGTACCCAGCGAGAGATCGTCATTCGAAACACCAAGGCCTGCTCCAGTCAAACGTAAGCTTAGCAGTCGATTCCCTGTTATCCCAAGCACTGGTGATGGCTCAGCATCATCTTCCCGATCTCCATCCATCTCCCGGGGACCAGGGGTGCCAGGTAAATCTCATTATCGCATGGCGTCGGGGCACCAAAGTGGCACATACCATATGGAGGGTCTCCGACGGCCTAGTGTGACGCCCCACGCTGTTAATGAGCGCATTCGAAGTAACAGCGAAGGCATCATCCAAGCATCCTTCGCAGCTCGGAGCAAGCGCATGGGAGTCATCACTCGCAAAAACACGGACCTAGGGACGTTGGATGAGACACGGCCTTACCGAAACAGCCATTTGCGAGGTCTCAGCCATGGCTCTGTCCTGCGAACACGCCCGGCAGGCCCTACTCCTGCAAGTGATAGTAGCTCCTCGAGCCCCAGCAGCCCTAGAGATCGTCGACGCCCAAGAGATGGCTGGGTTAACCGCATGTCGAGTCTACCTGAGCACAAGGGAGAGAGAGCGTCGACTGAGCCAGTTATCGAAAGCGCCAAGGGCATATTGTTCTCTCTTTTCCAGGTGCATTCCCACATATCTACACTGATTAATGTCCTTCAGCGTGATGACACGCGACGCCACAGTCTTGAACTTGTGTTCTACAATGCTTCAAGTCATGTTGAACGTCTTAATGAAGCTCTTGAGAACGCAGAAAAATCTCCTTCTGATGAGCCAGATTCGGCTCGGGCACTGAACGAAAGCGTAAAGAGAGAGTGCGAAACATGTATCACGGCCTACACACATGTGGGTACTCAGCTACGAAATAGCGCTGCTAAGATTGTCTCTAATGGAGACTCACGATACGTGCGTTCACTCATGTTGATGATGTTTGGTGGCCTGGTCGAGTTGCGAAATGCATGCGCCAGTCTCCATGTTTCGCTCCGACCGATCCAAAAACGGCGGATCTCGGCGCCCAAGCCAATTAACCCCGAAGTAAGCAAAGGCCCCTTGGCTTCAGAAAGGCCCCTGCGGCCCTTGGTTACTCCCCCGCGGGATACGGCAGCACCCACACGACGATTGCGCAGCGATACTACTATTCGACATCCTCAAGTTGCCGTGCCACTCATGAACCAGGCAGCAGCTACTGGCTCACCTGGCTTTGCAACCCCGGCCTTTAACTACGCGCGCAGTAGATCTAGTAGCCGGACAAACCAGATTAATACTTCCGTGCCCACATCATTGGCTACGCCTCGCTCTGGAGAGTCATTCCCTCCCATGCCTATGGGCAATGGCCCTCGGATTAATCCTTTAACGGGATTAGACGAGATTGAGGAAGAACGACTCTTTGAGAAGATCTTCTATCAGCTTACATCTGCATACAGTGCTGCACTCCAAGCACTCCCGTTGGCACGACGGCAGTTATCTCGATGCCTTGAAGTGGCCGAACAATCCCGAGAAGCCGAAGGAATCCAAATGCTGTGGAGTAATCTCATCCGCCGGTGTCGAAGCTGTCTCGAGGTTTCCGAAGCTTTGGGAATGCGCCTATCCAACATGAAAGTCAAAGAGCCAAATGGCGGACTACGGAACCAGCGCGAGTTCTGGCAGCTGTGCAAGGGTTTCATGCAGTCATTTGTGGACCTTATAACAGACATGCGGGAGGTGCGCAGCATGAACCTTCTCCCCCAGGATATCATCATCATTCTACGACCAGTTCAGAAGGCTAGCCGAGAAGCTGGTCGTCTGATCGAAGCATCTCCCTGGTCCTTCCTCGCAGACCCCGCGACCAACGCACCGAATAACCTCTATGGCCCGCCGCTGCAACCTCCACACACCCAGCATCAAACCTCCGTCTCAACATCTGCTCTCGCCTCCCACTCCCATTACCCGGGCATGGGCATGTCCCCTCATTCCGTCACTGTTCCTTCCACCCCCCTCAGTGCAGCCCTCGGTCCCGCAGCGCAAGCTACCGTCCCCTCCACACCGGCCAGTGCATACAGCGACAAGTTCTTCGAAGGCGATGTCTTCCAGCGTGCTGACTCGCTCCTTTCGATGCAAAACCAAGGTCCATTTTATGCTCGTCGCTAGCCCGGTCTCCTTGCGTGATGTTTGTATGCCCCTCATGATGATGATATCTACACCATTCACGCATCAACTCCCGATAGACTACTTCTAAAGTTTGCATCTATCACTCCATGTGCTCATGTTTTGTCTCATTTTAGCGGAACTATGATATGTATTTCTTTTACCAGGGAATAACGGAACATACGGCGGTGCTTCTGTTTTCGACATAGCGTACGGTCTTATTCGGTTAAATTCAATATCAATTATTATGAGTTCGATCAGAGCTGGTTGTTGTAGTAGTCTAGTAGACATATACAGCACGGTCCAATCCTCTCATTTCTCTCCCTACTCATTGTATTGAGCATGCTCTTGCCATGGTTTGCGAAAAACTAGTGAAATCAAAATACCCGAAGATGGCTGCTAAATACAAGGCAAAATCCGTCTAAGCAATTTGATGAAGAAAGCCGTGTTGAGAGCACGCGCGAAACACCCATTATCCGCGCCTTTCGTTGGGGGTTCAACCACCCTATTCCGGTGAATGGCCGGCGGGAGGAAGTATGCTGGCGCTCTGGGAAGATGAAACCGAATACAGAACGGAATACTGGCCTGTATTTCGCAGGATTATGAGGGCACTGGCTCAAAAAGCGTCGTAACGTGTCACGGAGCTGGTGATCGACGTCAGCCACCTCTCTGGGGGCTGGAATCCCAAACGGAAAGGCTCTTGTGAGGCTTCTTGAACGTGGTCTTTGCTCTGCGCAAAGAGATTTAGTGCCAAACCTGTAGGTAGCAACTAAGCCTTCATATATCCTGGCCGTTACTGGCCTTCAGGCTTTCTTGATGAAACCTAGCTATAGCCTGAGACGCAGATATCATGGCAGCTTCCGGTTGGGATGCCCCCTGCTATCAACAGTTTTCTCGCCATTCAACCAGACCGCACAACAGAATCTGTTTCCTGATGTGGGCGTTGTGTAGCTTTCGAAGAATATCTTTGCCTCTGGATACAACTTGTGTAACAAGACTGTCGGATGGTCTGTGACCACGCCATTGCGGAGTAATTGCTTAACACGACTGAGGATTCCCATCCTACCCATCAGACGCTGACAATCCCTTAGACTAGCTCGTGAATCCACAAACACTGCCCCTATCACGCTCTTAACGATATCACTCAAGACATTGTGGCCACTCATTGCGGCTAGCTCAGCCCAAGGGTATTGTATATTCCTCAAGAAGGCTCGTTGGATCTTCCAGCAATCGTGCCGGGACGCTAATCGAAATGTGCCCAGGGCATTTGTCAGCTCACGGCTATGCGATTGTAAAAAGGTCCACAAATGGACCTCATCTAAGGGCTCCACCGTCCGGGTAAGATTTGGCAGCGAGACACCTCCTTCAGCATTGATATCCAAATGAAATTCCAAGCACAGAAAGGTCAAGAATAAATGGTTGGTGACAGCGGTTCGGAGACTTTGCAAACGATGTACCTCCAAGGTTCTTTCCGGAGCGTGGAGCAGAGTTTGGGTCACCACTAGCTCAAGCACAGCATCACCTAAGAAGGAGAGCCGCCCGTAGGCACTGGTCCGAGTCAACCCAGACCCGTAGTGAGAAGGATGCGTCAAGGCCTCCACCAGCAGACTGCGGTCTGTAAATTTGTACCCAAGTAACTGTTCCGTCTCGCCCAGTGCCAAAGAATGTGAGATCATGGAACTTGACCGAGTCTGCTCAAAGCTGCCATCACTAAGCGCTGCAGCATGCCAGGTCTTGATTGCCGGTATAATAGCTGCTGCACAGTTTGCTGCTTGCTTACTACCGCCATCTACATAGGCAGCCCCCACAATCGCTCTAACCATCTCTGCTAGCGTCCTCGTACTGACCTTCCGCGGCTCCGCAAGGCTCCGTGGTGAAAGAAGGCTAGAGATCCAAATGGATTCCCACTTCTTCCCGCTGAACTGCCTTGTGATAAGAAATCTCCCAAGGCCACACATTTTGGCCGCTTGGGCCAGCCCACAGTCCGAGACAACCGCTTCTTTGACTTTAGATAGTAGGCCTTCATGCCAGGCGTAGTGATGGAGAAACAATTGCTCGCTAATGATATATTTGAGAAAAGTAGCACCCACAAATGCCAGAGACCGGAAACGAGCAGGCCTCTCAGAGCAGGTAGGTTGAATAGCCAAGGAAAGAAGACCTATTCTGTGGAATTTCATGCCCGATAAGACTTTTTCCCGTAGTTGTTCGGCCACCATATGTGTACCAATTTCATGGGTGATACTGGGAATATAGAGAGCGACTTCTGCCCACCGAAAGGGCAAGCAGTCCACCGTCAGCTTTTGGTCATCTAGGAGCGCCTTTTTAGCTTCGTGGATTGGTGCCGGATATGCCGATGTCGACCCTCCTGGTGGGCATCGAGAAAGGAAGTTTCTTCTGCGGTGTAGAGGGTATATGTGTCCCTGGAGCTCTTCAACACTACAGGAGTGGTCCGAGGGCCATAAATTTATAATCCATGGGTGGAGAGGCCTTGTTGAATCACGCAGAAGTCCTGGCTCACATGTGCGGGGTGCCGTCTTCAAAGCCTCATGGAGGCGAAGGCTGCCAGAGAATGTATCTAAGAATGCCTGCATCGCGGCTGGTGCAGCATCTGGAACAAATAGCGCTACAAAGTCCATCTGATGCTTATGTTGCAGCAGGCCTCCATGTACAGACTGGAGGATCAAATGCGTGACTTCACGGTAGAGCATTCTGGCTTGATTGTCAGAGGCGATCAGTGAGCCTGGCCACAGGTGGACCATTGTTGTTGTCTTATCATCCACAAATAAGGGGAAACGGGCTTGCATATTAATCTGCAATGGAATTATTATCATCAGCTCGATAATGTCCTTTCGTGGGTGTTGGATCTGCAAACGATGTGCGTATAAGCTCACTTCACCCGAATCCCATCGAGCAGCCAGCTCAGCCCAAGGATTTATTGGCTCAGGTAGAAGATGAAAACCTTTGCAAGAAAGTAGGGCCGGGTCAATGAGATCAGCGGGCTTTGTGGGTAGTAGATGATCAT
This sequence comes from Penicillium tannophilum, assembly GCA_028829675.1. Taxonomy (NCBI): domain Eukaryota; kingdom Fungi; phylum Ascomycota; class Eurotiomycetes; order Eurotiales; family Aspergillaceae; genus Penicillium; species Penicillium tannophilum. The sequence goes on from JAQKAK010000008.1 coordinate 2,213,129, forward strand.
TCACCAAGCCTGCCGCCCGCAGGGCCTTATATGCTTGCAGTGCAGCGTCGGCATTCGCGAGCTTCCTACTAGGCCACCAGCTTAAGCCATCGATCTCTTGAAGAGATGGATGTAATGCACTGGGAAAGAGAACTGTGGCTCGGATTTGGCCATCAGGGCGTTGGTGGTGGCGGTATATGGGCCTGTTGGTAGTATATGCCTGTTTAAGCACTTTCGCACAGAAAATGTTCAAATGGCTGGCAGCATCCAGCATGCCCAGCTGAGCGCTATTATAAAACAGTCAGTTGTCCTGATTTTCTCCTTTTGTCTTTTGTAGCAGATGCGCATACCCTGTGCTTTTCACTATTAGTGACAAATAAGAGTCTGCCTCGCATGATAGATTTGAAACAGCTCGTGTGTCATCTCGATATGTCTTTTCCAGGCCGTGTTCAGCCTCTATAAGCTTCCTCAGCTCTTCCTCATCCTGTTCATCATCCGGAAATATGATGAAGGTGGATTTTCCTTGGCGAGCCCGTCCGCGTCGTTGAACGAAAGACCTGATACTGCGAGGCCGGTCAAAACTGATAACAGTATTGCACGCAGGAATGTCGATTCCTTCTTCCATTACATTTGTGGCGATGATAAGATCCAAGGCTCTAATACGGAACTTGGCTAGTGTCTCTTCCTGGCCACGGATTTCAGCGTGCGAGATATCAAGGTCTCTCCGACCGTGAATGCTTGACATGCCAATAAAAGTTCCGCAGCGTAAGGGATATTTGATACCAGGATATCGCTCGATGAGCGACTTCAATATTATCACCGTTGCTCGTTGGTTAACAAAGATCAACCCATGAAAGTCACAATCTGCCAGCCGGGACAAGGTCTCGAGAAGTGCCCGGCATTTCGGGGACAGATCAGCGGGTACGATAGGTGATTGGGGCTGCTCCAGCCGGCCAAGATCACAGACTATCTGCATGGTGAAGTCTTTGACAGCACAATGAGACCAGTTTGTCTCAGCATGCGAACGCTGGTGTTCTTTAAAGTGCCTGATAGAGGTGGACATATACTCAGCCACAGCCCAGCTACCGAGCTCATGATATAAAGCTTCTGACCTCCGTAAAAATCGACGAAGCTGCGAGGTCTTTGATAAATGATGAATTTTACTTGCGTCTTCGACCATGTCACGCAGTCGACTCAGTAGCTGGGGCTCGGTTGTTTTGTGTAACCAATCGTCATCTAAGAAACAGCAGATGCGAATCTCTGGACGATTGGTAAAATCCAGCAGCTCCTTATAGTGTCTACTTGGAGCCATACACCTGCTGTCGAGATTGATCTCCAGCCCCCTTTTATATAAGCAATCAGCGTCCTCTCTCACACAGTCTCAATTGTAGACCTACTGGAGGCTAGATACATCCGAATCCCCTGGAGAGGCTGATAGGCCCAGGATCCGAGGTAAGAAGCTGGGTATAGTTTTTTTGTAAGGATGGTAGAAAATCGTCATAATTTTGTTCGCCGGGCTGTTCTTTGTACAATGATGAGCTGGTTGAAATGTAGGTTAATACATTAGAACCCAATATACTGCCTACTCATGCTTACCTTCATCAAACACGAGTAAAGATAACTGGTTCATATTTATGAACCCGTGCGTTAAGGCGTCAAGGAGTACTTGGTGGGTCGAGACCGCGACTCGCACACCCGCCAGAGCGGCATCCCAAATGGTCTTTTCTCCCCAACGCTCTACTTGGTCCCTGCCTGTGAATGATCGAGCCCGACTTGAGGGAAGATGGGACCGGAGAGCCTCGACTTGTTGCTCACACAGCGCAATAGTAGGACAGAGGAACCATACAAGCTAAAAGTAGATATTACGGATGAGCGCTCTTGCTACTGTCCAGTGTAATGATAAAGAGGCAAAGATAAAGAAATGCTTACCTTATCTGGACTCATATTCAGTGCTTCCCGGATCCGAAGAACCGCTCTGAGTTATCTGTTAGTGGTTTTAGAAAGAATACAACCGAAACAGACTGACAGACATGAGCGTTTTCCCTGTCCCAGTACCCATCTAAAGTGCCTCAGTCAGCAGTTGACTGAGAATTCATGGGAAGACGTCCGCTTCTCACCGCAACAATGATGTTTTGCTGAAGGCTAGCTTGCAGCATTTCCAGTTGGTATGCTCGCTCCTTCAAAAGCTGGTTGTCCTTGCGACCTGGAGGCATGTTGGAGAGTGATGTGCCCGTGGTATCCAAAGCTTAAATCTAGGAAAAAGGTCAATCTTGTGGTGAAATCGGAGAGGGAAGGGGGGAGGGGGGTTCGAAGAACGTAGCATTGCGGGGGATGAAACGCCCTTTATCAAAGAGACAATCTGCTCTCCAATGAAGTTTGAGCACATACAATTATCTGACTAAGGTCATATTCAAGAACTTACCTACCGGGTTGCAAGATAAGCTACCAGCTAATCTAGGATTTACTATTTGGGTTTTTAACCACCCCATGAGGTTTTTATTCATGACTATTACTCGCGGAATCACAAATCATCTACTCTCTTCCTCTGGTGACTGGATTTAAGAAGCAATCTCTCGCAATGGCCTCGAATTATACTACTCAAGCAGTTTCATTTAATTGGCCACAAATTGTTCTAGCGGCCAAGTGTGCCGCTTCCTTCTTTGTCCGAGCCTCTCCAGAACAGGTGATGTCTCCATACTGTACTGTTACTCTGAATAGAGGGGGGTCAATTGTAATTGCCTCCTCGAATTTATGCAGTTTCCTGTTCTCTCTCTGGGCCCTCTCATGTAGGAGAGAAGTATACCGATGGATAGCAACTGCATGATCGTTATCTTGGCTAGGCTCCGAGTGAGCTAGACTGGAAGGACTCGACTGGGGTGTTTCCGTACTCAATATCTCTTCGTTGTCTCCACGGTCTTGTCCGGGAGCAGCGGATGAGAATATATCAGCGAGGCCCCGTAGAAGCGCAAGTCTTCGTGACTCAGGGCAGACTTTATAGGTCTGGCCTATGAGTGTGACCACTTGGTCTCGGGCATCGGTGGCTTGTTCAATAGTTGCCCGATGAGAACCTTCGGCGATGTTGAGCGAAGTCATCATTCCATTCCAGTCAATTGTTTGGAAAACATTATCGAAATAAACCTGTGTCAATGTGAGTCCGCAAGCCAATGAGAGATAACAAGAACACTAGGCTGACCTCGGCCTCATTGCGAGAAGTTCCAGAGCCCACGAGAGAGGAAATTACCGATAGACGACAAACAAGCATACCGATGAGACAGTCTTTGTACGATGAAAGGTCAGATTGGGTGATTAGAGAGATGGTTGATTGGACTCACCATCGGGCCCGCTGTGTAGATTGTAATCTTGCAAACTGGCCATGCTGGTGCTTCAAAGTGGCAGCAGAGTGGAGGATCAGTAGGTTCTGTGGATGGTTTCCGGACCCCGTCTCTTTTGAAATAATTCCTACCTGAAAACTCCAAGACTGCGAGGGAAATGCTCAGACGTGACTCACTGTGAGGCTCTGCTATGACGAATAGCAAGCTCTGAGCTCGTTATCATGCTTACGGATTGTAGAGTAATTACATGCGGCGATCATCTTGATTGCGACGTGTCATGCCCTCGTTAATCTGTATGAGTTGTCCATGCGGGGTTATCAGCCGCAGAACCAGTTGGCAGACAGGGGTAAAGACCCTGTAAAAGTAGCAAGAGACGTACTGCGCAGTCAACACGGCCCTTGCTCACCAGACTGAAGCAAGGAATTATCCATACAGAGCAGCGCTATGTCGCACATTCCACTTTCAGAGACGCAACATTACGTGTTTATGTGACATGTCATATAGCGATCGGATAAAACCAACAGTAAACCAGGGGTATTAATTGGTGGTCGGGGGGAAAGAGGGGTAGAGATGAGAGGAGGAAAAAGAAAAGAAAAGAGGAATCAAGAAAAAGTAACCGACATGGAGGCTAGTGTTGGGCAGAGATAGTGAACGAGCCTTCCCACAAGTCAGGCGCAATGAGTCAGGAATGGCAATTCTTAGAAGAGGCGACATTATATAAAGGAGAAGTAATTTCTATGGTATTCAGATCAAACCTTCAAAAAGAACATCAAATCTGATACCGGGATTTCTCTGTGTCTTGAGAGCTTTTTCGAGTCAGACGCAATGAACGAAGAATACTCAGAGGCATCATTGATCTGCCATCAACCTAAAAAACTACAGATGCTCTATGAGCCTCTATGTCTACTCTATACTTTAAGTCAAGTTCGAGGGGATCGGATCAAACCCAGTGAAATATCCCACGAGGGCCCAGGGTTGACTGGCCCCAAGTGCTATCGAGCGTTTGTCGACGCCATCGCCTATATATGTGCATATCGAAAGGAACCTGGTTATGTCACTGCGGTGGCCTTAGAAGAGACCCCCAATGAGATAGTGGTCCTGCTGGCTTCCAATAGTGGCATTGATGACAAGGTCACCAGCCTGCTGGAGATTGTTCATGGTGTCCTTTCATGGGTCATCAGCAACAAAACTGTTCAACTGGACACGAGAGACGGCCAGAAGGTCCTGAAATTCTTGGCGGGCTGCGTGCTGTCCCTCAATGCCCCGAAAATCTTTCAATACTATCACCAAGTCAACAAAACAGTCTCTTTGGTGATGGACCGACTAAGGACTGAGCCTACTTTAAGAGGTACACGACCTTTTTCCTTTCTCCCATGAAAATCCAGTACTCGCTTTTAAAAATGAAGACTGACGAAGCATAACAACTACGAGCAGATCGAGACAGCATTATCAGGCTCCATGCCTGGTTTGCTGCGAACTTATCGAAAGATGGCATCCCACTCCAGGAATCTGATATGCCAGCCCTAGCCCTCTCCAGCTATAGTGACCGGGAAGTTTTCAATGCTTTGCACAACCACCCCGGGAGCGTCGAGCATTCCCGTAATTTTGAGCGACTCTTTAAGTTACTCTTTAAGCTAGGGAAGCACGTTGCTCAGTGTAAACGTCTGATCCTGGCCACCATCGGGCTACGTTCAGAGCTAGCGCGAGGCCTTCGCATCGAAACGATTAGCGGGTCGCCGGAGAAGCGTATCAACCTCGTGGAGCGTAAATGCAACATACAGAATATCAGCAATCGTATGCCCTTTGAGCCTGCCAAACGAGAGATGTTCTTGCGTCAATTACAGCAAATCTACTCAGGGGTTGAGCTAGACAGGGTGCTGTCCAGAGATCTCTGCAAAAGCAAAACGCGCGTGCATGCGGAACTTCTGGTCCTCGATCACTTTGAGCAGACGCGTGGCAGATTTCTCTTCGAGCAGGACAGGTACATTGGGTGTAGCAAGCCAGCATGCTATCTCTGCCACCTGTTCATCTCTTGTCATCCGGGCCGCTATGCGAGCCCCGCCTCCCACCAGAAGCTCTACATGGCTTGGCGACTTCCGGATGTCCATGCAAGTGGGTCGAATGCCGCGATACGCTTTCAGGATCAACATAATATTCTGTCTCGAATGACTGAGACCGTCCGGATGAGTCTACAGAATGACATTGCTACCAGTGCTGGCAGGCGGATGAACCACGCAGACTCGACGGCAGGTGGCACCTCAACCATCATTGACATCGAATCTGATCTCATCTCGTCGACTGCCAATCTTTCCATTGAAGAGTTTATAGAAACGCTCGATCTTCAATGTAAAGCTGCGCCTAATTCTCGAGCATCTGTCGTAGACCCAGTGTTTCCTCCTTTGAGCAATAGCTCCTCCGCTAGTGAGGGTAGCGCAGAGGCTGAGAGTGATGATGATTCCCCAATTGGCGGGGTGAAAGTTTAATTGCTACAACCAATCTTTGTTATGTATTTTTGTCAGCCTTTATCAAGTACGAAATGAGATGTATTGATGAGCAAGCAAGGACCTCGGGAAGAAAAAAGACAAAACTTAAAAATTTTTGGAAGTCAGTTGCTATAAAATTGTCCCTTTAATATCCAAGCAAGGCGGCTCAGCAATTTGTCCATCCAATGACCGGAGACTGTACATATTGGTCCCCCCTGTTCTTATTCCATTGGTTTCCGCTTAAACAATTCAAAGATATGCTCACTTCTATAAGCTGCGGCAACATCCAAACTGGTCCTCTGCTGCGCATCCTCCGCCATAGGATCAAGCCCTAATCCCAGTAAATACTTGAAGCGTCCCACTAAAGCATCTTTCCCTTCGTGCAGACTGCCCGAGCCCCTCGTATCAGGCTTCCTGGTAGCTAAGAGATGAAGCAAAGTGTTGCCCTCGTTGTCGCTTGCGAAGAAGTCCGCTCCTGCATTTTTGAAAAAATCAAAGAAGGGGTCGTGTCTCTCATCACTTGAATTATCACCGCCTCGGGGAATCCAATCTTCTTGCACAGCACCCTCGACATAGTAGAAGAGCGGCGAGATACCCTTCTTATTTCGGGCGTTGATATCAACGCCGGCATTGAGGAACCGCTGGAATAAGTCTTTGAAGCCTTGGTAGTGGAGTGACTTTGCAAGGTGATGAAGGGCCGTATCGCCCGTCTGGTCAGGTTGAAGAGGATTGGCGCCGTGGTCCAGAAGTAATTCAGGGTAGTCGGTGAAGGGTACAAAAGGGTCTCGACCGTAGAAGAAGGGTGGGTCGGCAGTTGTGAAGCTTGGGCTGATCACTGTGGAGCGTTGTTGACGGAGCGCATAGTGCAAGGCTGTATCACCGGCCCGGTCAGCTAGGTGGATAAGGCTTGGAGCCTTGTTGAGGAGAGCCTTGAGTATCTTGGAAGCATCGGTCTTAGAGTCTAAGCCCTTGATGCGATGAAGGATTGTTCTGCCATCATTGTCTTGCGCTGTTACATCTGCTCCACGATCTAGGAGCTCTTGCAAGACGGTTTTGGTGACTCCCTCCCCGTAATCAATTATGTGGCCCAGTGTCTTGCCGTCAAAGGCAGCAAGAAGCAAAGTGCGGCCTTGAGGATCTCGAAGTTCAAGTTGCAAGATTGGCAGGTGGAACAATGGCTCGACTACTTCTCCGCGTGCAAACATTTCATGAATCACAATGTGTGTTTCTTGTTTCCATGTCGAACCTGATTTCTGCCAGTCGGGATACTTGCCGGCTTTGTGAGATTTGCCAGCAGCTACTTTGACTTCCGTGAAATAGGTAGCATATGGGTCTGCGCCATGATTGAGAAGTGCCACCATGATCTGCCTCCGGTTCTCTGCATCGATCTTTTTGCTGACCTTTATGTCTCGCCCAAGAGTATTCAAAGAGGCTTCTAACAAGGGGTAAAGTTGGCAGTCAATGACCTTGCCTAAAAAAAGGCTTATTCTTCTTTCGCGTGCCTCAATTGGCTCAGGCTCAGACATTCTCGAATTGGCATTGTCACCTCGGGAGAGCAGTTCCTTCAAGACCTCAATTTGTCTGTATTCAATTGTTTCAAAGATAGCCACTGCATTTATTCTGGCACCGTGATTTAGTAGCAGTTTCGTCGTTTCCAGGTCACGTCCGGCTCTTGATAAACTCGTTTTTCCTTTAGGATCTGCAGCATTGACATCTGCCCCGTTCTCAACAAGAATCCTTGCTGCTTCCTTATAGAATGGCCCATTCTCTAGAAAGTCCAATGCAATGTGTAAGGGTGTTCTTCCATTTTGGTCACGCAGCTCTATATTTGCACCCATCTTGATGACATAGGGCAAAGCTTGGGCGACATGCCACCAATTACATCCGGCAGCGAGGATATGAAGAACACTGCCACCCAGTCCTTTGTGCTCCCTGTTTTGCACATCGATATTGACGGTCATGTCCTCGACGAGGAACCGGAGAACGTCCGTATTAGGCAGCGGGCACTTGCAGGCAGCAATCAGCAAGGGTTGGATGAAATGTTGAGAGCGAGGAAGGCGACCCGTTGCATTTTCTTTGTCTTTTTCTGAAACTTGGCACCGGTCATGGTCATCGAATTTAAAAGCAGCATCACGAGAGCAGAAACGGGCAAGAAGGTTTTTATAACCGAGTCTAACCAGATGATGCAAGAAAGAATCCTGTTTCTCGTGGAGTCTGGCGAGATCAAATCCTTCCGAGACTCTTTCCTCAAACAGATCGTAGTGCCTTAAACAGACCAGTTTTTCTGCAAAGTCAAAGTCCACTTCTGCATGCGACTTCTCCGAGATATTGCCATCTTTGGGAAATCTCCCGCTTTCTCCCAACGCCCGCTTTGTCGCCCCCCAGCGGTAAGAGCATAGAAGATAGTTCTCGGTCATCGAGTACTTGATAGGATCCAGACCACGAATGCGACCTGCCAGAGACAAGAGACAATCAACAGTATACTCATGTTGATATGATACAGCGGCATCGAATGTGCTTTGAAGAGATCCATTATCTCCGTTGACAACGGCACCATGGAAGATCAGCATTTCAAATATCTCCTCCAGTCGAGTTGTATTATGCTCCACTTCCAGTTGGTCCTTTTTCTCTGCCTCGAAATCGGCACATGCCCTGAATGGGGAGTGTCCATACTTGTTTAGCAAATTAGGATCCGCACCCGCCTCAAGCAATGCCTCAACGCTTTCAGGTCGACCTGATCGGCAAGCAAAGTGGAGAGCTGCATTTCCTTCTTGGTTTTGCTGATTGATGAACTCCTTGCGCTTAAGTTTTTCGAGCCCTGCAATTTTGGAGAGAACAATGCCAATGACACCAGGCTGGCGTGCTCGAGCCGCAATATGGAGTATCGTCATGCCTTCGTTCGTGGTGCCGAATAAGTTTGCTCCGGCATCGAGAAGCTTGAAGACTGACACTTCAGAATTTGAAGCAGCAATATGCAAAGGTTGGATGCCATCACGATCACGAGGATTCAAATTTTTGGAGACCTGAAGGACATAGTCAAAGACTTGCCGCTTTGAATTCCAGCTCTTCGGATTATATTTGTGATCACACAAGATATGCAGCACAGTCCTACCGGCATTGTTTGCTTGGTCGATATCGAGGCCCAACTTCACCAAACATTCGTAAGTCCCGATTATTGCAGTGGAGCTTTTGGAAGCCAACTTGAATAGGGGCGTGTTGCCTTCATAATCCACAGAGGTAGGGTCTAGGCCAAGATCTATTACAGGTCCCATATGCTTGACACCAGGGGATTTCTAGATGAGCCTATGCAAAAGAGTTCGGCCCTTATAGTCCCGTGTATCAAGACGTGCGCCGTGCTTGATCAGGAGCTGACGACAATTGACATCAGCGAAGTTTCTGAGGAGCGGCGTTTGACCTTGGTGATTTCGGGCCTCAATGTTTGCCCCAGCATGCAACAACCACGATATATTCTCATGTCTGTCGGTATGCAATGGGGTATCCCCTGCTTTGTTCTGCAAATTCACGTCGGCACCCGCAGCTAATAAAGCATCCATGATACCCTTGTTGGTGGAACTGGCCATATGTAGCGCACTATCGCCTTTGATGTCCGTGGCATTGACATCGGGTTTATACACCAAGAACATACTGAGTGACTCTGGGTGAGCACCCGAAAGCCGAAGATGCAAGGGCCTCGTTCCCGAATATTTTGACGCCTTATTGATATCCATACACCCTGTTGCCATAAGCAGGGGCAATAATTCCTTGTCTGTCGCTCCGTTGGTGTGTAGTACAGTGTTTCCAGAATTGGTCTTCATATTCGGATCTGCACCTGCATCAATCAGCGGTTTAACCAGCTCAATGTTGTCTTGACAAGCAAAATGCAAGGCTGTCGATCCATCTGAAGCCTTCAAATTGACATCAGCTCCCGCTTTAAGCAAAAGGTGCAAGCTCATTAATTTATCCTGGATTTTCTCTCCGTTACGATGAGTTCCACAAAGAGCATGCAAGGCTGTAAAACGCCCCTGTTCTTGAGTAATGCTTGGTCCACTCCTTCCATAACCAGCCAAAGCCTTCCCAGAATTGGAAGAATATTTGTTTGGGTCAGCCCCAGCTTGCAACAGCACCTTGACCGTCTTGTAGTCCCCGGATTTACAAGCTTTGAAAATAGCGGTGCCATCTCCGATCTGCTCATTCACATCAACTCCAGAATGCCGAAGGATCAAATCCACAAGGGCTGCATGTCCTGATTCCGCTGCCCATGAAAGGGCATGATTGAAGATTTCGATGGCGTTCAGGTAAGGCAGAAATTCGGTTACCGTCTCGACATGGCCCGTTTTGCATGCATACATGAATGGTGTCACCCCCACATTTGTAAGCATATTCCCGCGGCGTCTTAGGCTGCGATTTTCTTTTGTCTTGGGAGTCAGTGGGTCAACCCCTGCAGCAAGCAATATTTTGACCACTTCAACGTTCTTGCGTTCGGCAGCTTGATGAAGGGGCTTTAGCCCATTTACATCCTGCATATCAGGATCAGCTCCATTTTCGAGTAATAAGCGGACAATATCTGCATGGTTTGATTGCGCAGCGATGAATAGAGGTGTCATGCCCTCTGAGGTCTTTGAATCGACATCGATATCTCCTTTTTGTAGCAGGTGTGCAGAGTACTGCGCCAAACCATGTTCAGCGGCAATATGAAGAGGCTTAACGCGCCTCTGAGCGTCCCAACTGGTAACACGAAGCCAGGCTCTAAGCTTCTGATCATCTTCCAAGAACATATCAAGTGCATCGTGATACAGCGACATGTCTACACCTGCTAGGACAGCGCGAGAGGCGTGGACATACCAATTGTGTGCTGCGTACTGCAGGAACGGGGACTTCAGTTCGATCTGCCTCAATTTCTTTTGTTTGAGATTCAAAGAAGAAGTGCCACTTCGGACCACTTCTATTGTATTAAATTGACCTAGACAGCCAGAATTGAGGTAGTCTAAGCATGCGGCCGCGAGTCGTTGATTTGTTGGACCGGATTGGAGAATTGGATAAGTAGCACGATTATCGATTGAGCGGGTGGCCCCTTTGAGGAACTCGGTGAATGAGTGGTGCACAACGGAGACTGTTTCATCAGGAAGAATCTCCAGCAGCGGGCCACAGGCAGCCCTTACCAAGTCCTTAGTAGTCTTGAGGTTCTGATCTCCAATTGGAACATAGACAGTGTTCACCATTTCGGCAATTTGGAGCAGGCGAAGGGGACGTGTAGCATAAATGACAAATTGCAAGACAAGTAATTGGAGCTCATCAGGGATGTTTGAGCGCTTTGCATGCACTCGCAACAGATCATCGTACATCATGTTCAAGTCAGCTGGCAGCGCCTCAAGGACCTTGCGCGCATCAGCACCCGGCTCTAGAAAGGCGTCCATTGAAAGTTTTGCATATAGGAATAGGCCGTTTGCCCGACCAGGAATGGCTTCCACAATGAGGTCCCGGAATTCAGGCAGAATAGACGAGCTTCGAAGCCTGTATTGTACGTAGGCAGAAATATCCATATCGACAAATTGTTCTTCCAGTCGAATGTGTGGGATAGAAAATGTTCGTAAGGGGTTTTCCACAGCAACTACCGGGCGCGAAGTGATGAGTACTTTGACATTTGCAGGGCGCCACTGGCTGAAGTTGACTAATGCGTGGAGGAAGTCATCATTCCCCTGGTCCATCTCGTCCAATGCGTCCGTGACACAATAGACCTTGGGAAGCAAGGCTAACGCGAATTTGAGATCTTTCCAGAGGTCACTTAGGGATAGGCTACTGAGGGACCGATTATTGCTTTTCTCAATCAGCTTCAATTGTAAGGCAGGGCTATAAGGCAATATTTGACATAGCCAGTCCCGAAGCATAGCCACAGGTAGGTGATTGGCGTCAATAATTTGCCGGAAGAAGAAATAAAGAACCGGAACTTTTTCCTTGCGCAGTTGATCAATTATTGAGGCAGCCATGACGGACTTACCCGAGCCTGGGATGCCTTTGATCCACAAGATTCCATTGTCATCATTCTGGTGCCACTGCTGGTAGACAGAGGTAGATGTAAGCCACTTGCCGGTTCCCCCAAGGTGAGATGCGAGATGTCGGGGAAATTCGCTTTTCTCCTGGTCGTAGGGCGTTGGTTGTAGCCATTCTCTGATCTTGATCAGATCCTCGGCTGATAAGGGAAGGAGATTTTTCTTATTGAAGTCACGCACATCGTTCGAGCTGACTAGAATAGTGTCACTTGCCTCGGAGTCCGAAGAAGGGGGCATGACGTTTCACAATCGGATGAATGTTTGGGGACCCTTAGTGGGGAAGGCATGTCCCAAGGTTGCGGACGAACCGAGCCGCAACGACCCGAAATTGTGGAGTCACCAATGACCCGTATTTCTTTTATTCAAACCAATCACGGATTAGAATTGAATTGAAAGCCATTTAGGTATTTAAATCTGTGCATATGAGACCTTTCTGTGAAGTTTGACTAACATTGAATTCGGCGAGAGCCTTATTCTAGTAATAGAAAGTTTAAAATGACGTCAAAAATAGCCATTTGAGGCTCCAAGCGTCACTTGGCGCTGCGGCATAATAATGAGTAATAATTGCAATCCTTTGACCATGCTCTATTCATTCTGAGTCCTCACAACTCATCTTAGGTCATTGTACCCGTGGAAATAGGCAGAGCATTGATTTAGAACAATGATATCCGTATAAAGTTGAACATAGAACAATGTATTGTTGAGAGATCGTAACGACTTAACAATGTAAACGAAGAGGAAGATGAGATGGACAGTCTTACATGCAGAGGAGTAAGTATTTTGCTTGAACTTAGACTAGCAAGTGCTATACAAACACCCTGTCAAATGACGAAAATACCTATTCTGAACAAGTAATTTCTGGAATCACATACTTGATGTACCATCTGTCGACATCGTCCGAAGCCCTTGGATTTTCGATACAGAAGTCCGCAACATTGATCTGGGATATTAACTGATAAATGCATGTCCAACCCGACCTAGACACCGAAACCTAACTCCCAGCCTCTTCCACGGCATGATCCGATATACAAATCACCAAGAACCGACTCACTACCCACAACCATACAAGATCAGTTCGCATTTTCCCCCACCACAACATCACGCACAAAAGCGAACATCTCTTTTTGCTTGGTCGCAAAAACACTATGACCAGCACCCTCAAAAAGATGATATGAAACGCCTCTTTCCGAAGCCCAAATGCCAGCCACCTTCTGTTTCGACCGAGCCGTAGGCACCGCATCATTGGCATAAAATCGTCGAGTCGGCCTCTTCTGGAATCCCTGCAAACCGCGCCAAGTCATATTCTGGATTGACAACTCGGCACCCATATGATTGATCAACATATCCATCTCGCCATTGTAGATATGGAGTGAGACATTGTGGGCCGTGACGAGCGAAGGCAGAATAGCGTACTCGGGCGGTTCGACGAATTCGCTTCCTGTAAGGGTTGAGAGGATGGTATTGTTGCATGCGGTGTATGTGCCACTGTCCGGGATATGCAGAGCTGCTTGGACGTCTCTGCGACTGAAGTACTTTTCGAGTAGCGGGATAGGGTTGATGGTTTTGCAGTTGTGTGTGAGGTCGTACATGCTGAAGCATGGCGGATCCGAGTCCTCAGCTGAGCGGGCATACATGTAGTTCTCAGCAGTTGAAAATGTAGCGCACGCACCATAGCAGGAGGAATTAAGAATTGAATTCAGGATCTCGTGTGGTGTGGATACGTTGGCATCGCAAGATCCATCCAGGATACCAAGGTTTGTATCGCCACGGCGGCGGAGTCGTCGACGGTAATTGACATACTCTGGATTTCCTGGGATCTCGATCTTGCCGACAGGAGGGTATGTACGGGCGGCTTCTAAAACGGAGTCAAATCCGCAAAATTCATCTGCCAGTGCGAATGCGCCCAGGATCTTCTTTGGTACGTCAAGGCGAGATGCCTGGGAGTGCATGTATGTGCCCATTGCCACTGAGGACATTGCTGCGGCGTTGCCCCATGATCCATCACCCAAGGACATAGAGCGGAGATTGATTGGGAATGAATGGTTGCCTTCCATCAGGGCGGATGCGAGGTAGGGCACAAAGATACCCGCATATGATTCGCCCATCAGATGGACCTTTTTTGATTGTAGATGCGGGAACTTCTTGAAGAGTGCACGCAGCCATAGTGCCAGGTCCGCTGTCACCTGTTCATTGGTCCTCACGAGAGAACTGGCGAGCGAGAAGCCCGTACCGACAGGTTGATCGACGTATAGTACATGACCCAGCTTTGTCCACGAGTATGGGTTGGAAACGAGGCGAGTGGAGTTCCCTGCAAAAGCAATGGGTCCGTTCCCTGTTGTGAGGCCTATGAGCGATGAGCAGCCGGGGCCACCATTCAGCCAGACTGTGAAGTGTTAGTGTTGCATTTGTGGGACTAAAGTAGATCAGATCGGACTTACCGATTAAGTTGTCATCGTATGCCCTTTTTTCCGCATCGAATAGCCAGAAGAAGATCTCATTGCCCTGTCTTCCCGGAACCGGCAATCGGCCGGCCCAACTGGTTGGTAGGGCGGGGCTATCTGGGAGGTTGGAAACTTGGAATGAGGAGTTGGAGGATGTTGCAGTATGAGATAGGACGAGTGTGGGAATTGCCCACAGTACCTGGAAAAGGTAGTAGAAAAGGACGATGTTCATGGTGGAGCCTGTCTGTGCTGTACCGCTTGACCGCGTTTTGTGACGATCACGATCTGCAATGATCTGATTTCTGCAAGAGTCAAGGGTTGAAATATAGTATTCTCATGACGATTATATATGAGGCTTGAAATTGCATGAGTTTTCCACATGGTGAAGGGTCTATAGAAGATTGGAAGTGTAGAATTTCTTTGAAGCTCCCGATTTGTAGGTCAATAGAGATGAGGGCGATTAGTTCTATAGAACCCCCAATTGGGAAGCACTGTTATCCGGTTGGCGAATTTCAGGTTGAAACTGATTAATTGACTCAGTTTAGGCTGATCGATATGATTTGATCACACAATTTGCATGATTTTGTCTATTTTTGGAGGTCTACTACGTAGTTGTATAGAGTGAGTGTTCATGATGTCGATCGTTTCTGGACTAGTGTTGGTGCCTGGGGTATAAGGCAACACACCGCCGAACGCAACCACCTTGACTAATCATCTACAGTAATCCTCATCTCCAGATTGCAGTCTAAACGTACGACAGGTCAAGTCAATGATGGATCGATTGATCTGTACCCGAATGAATTGCCAATCTGACCAAGCTGGTCAACTACCCAGAGTGGCTCCCCGGCCAATCCATTCGGGGTCCTCACGTGGCCCATGCGTCCTCAAAGTGAGGCGTTGAGATGATCCGGGATTCGGAAGGACCCCTTGAAACCCTATTCCCCTTTTCGATGGAGGTTCCTTTTTCTTTCCTTGGATGTGATGTTCTGTGGTGCAGAATAGGGGCATGATCGAAGTTCTGGGTCCGGGTAGCAGCAGTGGAATGTGATGGTTGCGTCCACCCGAATCCGTCATTGGTTTTCTTGAAAACGTTCTGTGTTCGACTATATCAGTGCCAACCCGGTCGCTTTTCCAATCGTTGCTCTTTTTCTTTTGATCTTTTTGCTCTCTTGATGTTCTATCGTGATCTATTTCGACACGGGACTAATTCGTTGTTGTATACGGGAAATTGCTCCCGGATGTCTTGAGCCGGCCGAACCTGTTCCACATTGTGATTCAACACTTTACTTCTGGAGAGGTCAGACAGCGGAATCTCCTTGAAATCTCTTCATCCAACTATAGGAGTCTGGACCACGAGGACCGATCGCCCGCAGATCCAAGCTTCCTCGGTGGCTCCACAACGATTGACAGCTCACTTGCATCACTTTGTCGGCAACGCGGATTGGCTGCCTGCCTGAGGCAAACAAGGCGATCAAAACAAGAGGTAAGTTCGAAAAAAGAGTTGCATAAGGGGCGTTCGAGTTGAGACCAACTTTGCTTCCTTGCAAGTTGGGGGGGATGGCGCAGGGCGCTGGTCGCCACCCTAACTCAAAAAAAATAATTGCCTTATCTAACAGAAACTTAGGAAGAGATCGGCCCGTTTTGTCCTTTTGTCTTTTTTTCCCTTCATTATGGATCTTCAGGGGACTAAAGAGGCCCGGACCCAAGAGGAGGGTGCCGACGGCCCGTTAGACGCCTATGGTGGAGGCGGCCGCTCCAAAGAGTATCACAAGAACGAGGGGCGCGATTCTCACGGCCATGATAATTCTTCCAACCCGCTTCGTCGACAGTCACCCTTTACATATCCCCCTGGAACTCGTCAGCAATCTGCGCTAGCGCCCGCAACGCCACGCCGGGAGCCCTCGCCGTCTCCAGAGGCCATCGTCATTCCCAAAGCCCTGGGATTAAGTTCTCGGGATCAACGATTAATATGCAAAGCTCGGCGTCAGCCACCAGTGACCAAGAAAACGCTGAGCGAACTCGATCTGCCATGCATCATCAACAACATCAATCTTCGCATGGATGCCAACTTCGATCGCGACTTACATTTCAAGCCCGATCTAGATGGTGAGAAGGGAAACCGGAAACGGAAAGATGCGACCGCGTACTGGGATTCGATGGCGACGGAGATTGCGATCTATGCGTACTACGCTGCTAACCCCGACGAGGAGCAGAACCGGGGGAGCTCGCAACGCACATTTGAGCCGCGGCTGCCTGCCATGTTCGAAACCCTGCAGGAAGTAATCAAGACCCTTGTTCCGGAGCGAGATCATCCCAGCGTCATGCAGAACTTAGAGGTGCCCTTGCTTATGCAGCAAATCCGCAAGGGCGTACTTGATATGGTTGCGCTAGCGACGTGGATGGCGGCTTTGCTCAAGACGCATTGTGCACCGATGCGGGATGAGTGGGCGGATCGGATGGCTGAACAGATCACGCAAGGGTCCCAGTCACAAGACCCAAAGGAGATAGTGAATGGCTTGACGACCCTCTTTGCGATCTTGGAGGCTATGAAACTGGTACGGACTCCACTGGCTCCACAATTTAAGCACCGCTAATCAAGCCCGATAGGATGTTGCGAACCACCAAATACGTACCTTCCGCGTGCTTCTCATCGAAGACACAGTCCCTTTCCTACAAGAATACTTCGAGGGTAAAATCAGTCGCGGAAGCTTCCAGGTCGAACCCGCCCGTCTCTGGTACCTAGATGTACGAAACCGCGCCCAACAAGAAGATGCCCTCAAGAGCCCAACCCAACCCGACGACGGTCTCAAGCCCCTCGAAGCCCTCTTACGCGGCATCGCCGACCAACTCCTCCAATTCACACCTCCATCCGAATTCCCTGAAACCTTCCTCTTCGACTCCGACAGACTGTGGCAACTCCGCGCCACAATTCAAAATCTCATCAACCTCGAAATAGCCTGGTACATCTTCGAGTCCTGGGTCCACTCCAAAAATCGTTACCTCCGCGGCCGCGAAGAAATATGCTTAACATTCCGCACCCGCATCCAATCCTTAATGGAAGACGGCATCGACCCGAACGGCCACATCCCCAGCGCAATAGACGACGACCCAGATCTTCGCGGCGGCGCACACTGGTACCAAAACATGCGGAGCATAGCGCTTGAAATCGCCCGCTTTGCCTGCCTAGCCTGCGGCTTGGACGACGTCGAAGACGAAGTCATCACGCCCATTGAGGCAGCGCTAGAGTGGCACCTGACCAACGAGTCAGATCTCTTCCGCCATTTCCAGAATGGAATTCGCGAGAAGGTCCTGGCTGCGACTATCGTTTCGGCGAAGAAGTTTTTGCCGCTTTCGCCGTTGGCCATTTGTGAGTCGCAGCGTGCTGTTGCGCCTTCTGCACCGCTGGTTTCTGCTGCGCCTTCGGCTGCGGTCAATCCTACGAGTTCGACGGGTGGATTGACACAGACTCCTACGCCGTCGGAGTACGATATCGAGCGTATTGGGATGCGTCTTGCCCATGTGGGTATTTTGCATTGGCGTGTTTGGGCTCCTCTGCTTTACCTCCGAGATGAGATTGCCGATCTGGATGTCGGTCCTTCGGCATTTGTCTAATTCGCAGTTGGCTAATATTTCTTCTCTCTTTTGTTTTATTGTTCATTTTCATCCTTGATTGCTCTTCAGCGCCTGCATTGGATTCATTGGCGTTCTCCTCATGGCACCGTGGCATTACACCGGCGCTGGACAAATATGGGGGGCTTACTACTGCTTTATTATGGGGAATTTTTACTGCGATATAGAAGGCGCTCTGGATTTCGGATCTTCAATTTCAGCATTATTTGGGCTTGATCTTACCACAAAACTTTAATTGTATACAAATCAAAATTAACTTAATCAAATCAAAATCATCTATAAATAAATCGAACGTAGATGATGAAAAAGTTGAGAATGTGAGATAAGCTAATCGACGCGTGCAGTAACGGTCCGTGCATCGATCGGCAGATCAACATCAACTTCATCAATTCCGGCGCGCATCCCCATCTTCAATTGATCGAATCTGGAAAAAGCAACCAATGAATTGAGATAAAAATAGCGCCATCCGAAACATTCCGATCACAGATCTCGATCCCCAGAAGGGAACCGGTGTACAGAATGCGCCTCTCAGCCACACTCTTCGCTGCATCCCGGTCCCGGTCTGCAGCCGCAGCTTTGAAAAAGCCTGTGGGATCAGCATCGGCATCGGCATCTGAGTTCATGCCATGGCTGCCGTCGCTGAAATCAACACAATTACAGCGCATTGCACGCGCGACGGGAATCCAGTCTTCTGGGACGAAGGGAGTCTTGGTAGAACGGATCCGATGTGAATTGCGGAATAATGTTCAAGCTGTGCATGAATCTGAACAGCGCGATGAATCAGATTCGCGCGCATGGCGAATATTAAGCATCGATATGGGAATACGGAATCTTGCTTTTGCATTTATGGTTGTTCCGTGTCCTCTTTCGACCAGCTCTACCACCAGTTCTGGAAATGAACAAGATCAGGTACATGGGCAGACAAGCCGACCAGGACCAGCTATACCAGAGTTACAAGCTTGGAAACGCCTATCTGTTCTAGACGGGCTGTCAGACCTCACAAATCCATCCGCAACCTCAATATCAGATTCGGAATCTACCTTAGATCCCATCACAAAAGAAAAAGAATCATACTCCCCAAATACCTACGCCTCAACAGCCTACAACCTTTTAACAACCCTCCTATCAACCTATAACCCAACTCACATCCTGATCGAACGCCAACGCTTCCGCTCTGCTGGAAGCAGCGCAGTTCAAGAATGGACTTTACGCGTTGGTGTTTTCGAGGGTATGCTTTACGCTATTCTACACACTTTGCGTCAGGAACGGGGTTTAGATGGGATTTTTGTTGGGGGTGTTGAGCCGAAGAGGGTTGTGGGGTTCTGGGACGAGATTGGAGCTGGTGGTACTAAAATCAGCACCGACAGTGGAAGTGAAGCGTCAGATGCTGGGAAAAGGCTTACGGCAAGGGAGGTTAAGAAAGCTAAGATTGGGATTGTGGGTGGTTGGGTTGAGGGTTCGTTGGCGGGGCCTACTGAAGGTTTTACTGGGAAAGTTGTTGTTGGGGAGGATGATACTGTGAAAGAGATTGCAGGTGCTTATGTGCGGAAGTGGAGAGGGGAGAGGGCGAAGAAGAATGGGAATGGGGATGTTGGGAAGTTGGATGATCTGGCGGATTGTTTGTTGCAGGGCGTTACCTGGTTAGAGTGGCAGGTTATGAGGGAACGGATTGTAAGGGAGGGAATCAAAGCTTTGGAGTAGCTTCTTGTTTATGTACATGTCTCATTTGTGATGTTTAGATTTGATACCCCGATCATCAATATGCATATATTCATATATTCATTCTCTACATTGCCTCTATTGGATTTGATGAACCCAAGGAAATGTGGCTTGCAAGAATGAGAATGACAGGAAAAGTGGACGAATAGAAGATAATATTTCATGATTCAAAAGACTCGAAAATCGCGCCTTTCTAGGTAAATTATTGACAGACAAATGGAACATCCTATGCAAACAAATCCGACATTGGATGTGTGATTAAAGTTATTTGGTCGCAAAGCAGAACAGGTTTCGTTGAGGATGTTTGACCAGTAGTCGTTGTCATTACAAGGCCAACCAAGCCTCGAATCTCTGCAGCACCGCCTCACACCAGCCTCCAATGCAGGCTCCACCGAAGATCGACGGATCGACAGGTCCACTCACCAGCCTAAACTATATTCTACGTGAAAAATAATAGAGTACAAGGTACGATGTGGAGTGTCAGTGGGTAAAGTTATACAATTTAGTACCCAAGTCCAAAACAGAATCAAAATCGACAAAGTAACAAGGCAAATCGCAATTTTATAAAAATGTACAAACATCGCGCGCAACATCCCCTGCTTAAGCACGCACATCTAATAATAAGCAAACACGACGATCAAACAACTGACCGTGTAATCAGGCCACGAACCCAGCTGCAATACAAAAAAGATGATAATAATCCGAGTCCACGAGAATATCAAAAGGATATCCCACTAGAAAGGGCAAGAAAAGAAGAAAAATATAGATAAGAGGACACGAGATTTCCGTAACTTGTCATGATGCACACAGCCTGAAAAAGAGGAAAGAGAATAGAGACGAAATGACATCATCGGAAGAAATCCCATGGAAGAAATTAATCAAAAAAAGATCCACGCACGTGGAAAATAGAAGCAGATCTGCGGCCAAGACCCCCCTAACCAGAAAGAATGAAATAGGTACAATCCCAGCATGCAGATGCACGAATAAGTCAAAAAAATACAGAACAACCAAATCGAAAGTCTAACTCTCACGATCGTCGACTAGCTCATCATGTCCCTCTAACGGATTTAAACAACCGCTTAGATGTAGCGACGGCGGAATCCGTGGGGGAAGCTGCCGGGGGTACCGGAGGGAGAGGCAGGGCCGCTGGGAGCCGGGCCGCTGGGGAAAGGCTTGACGCTGGCCGAGCCGGAGGGGATGGGAATGGAGCTAGTGGCGAAGCCGGAGGGAGTGGGAGTCAGGCTGGTGAAAGGGTATGGGGCAGTTCCGTTGCCGTAAGGGGGACGGCTGGTGGTCAGGGTGGCGCTAGGGGCGGCAGCGCTGGTCTCGGACTCGACAGCGGTGGTGGGCTGGACACCCTCGCTGTGGTGGGACTCCTCAGGAGCGGAGCTGGGAGTAGGAGTCTGGAGACGATTAGTGTTTGTCTTGTCTTGATATTGGAGGTTGGATACATACCACGGTCACGGTCTCGGTGGCAGTGACAGTCACGGTGGCCTGGTGGCACTCGCCCTTGCCGGCGGTGACGGTGTCGGTGGGGGCCTCGACGACGGTGAGAGTCTCGGTCCGGGTTCCGTGAACAATAGTGGTCTCCTCGGGCTTCTGGCCGTGTTCCTTCTCAATGGGGGCAGTGTAGGCCGCAGTCTAGGTGGTGGTTAGTAGATTGAACATGCAAGTCAATGGGGGATTAAACTAACGGGGTGGACGGTGTGAACATCAGTGATGGTCTTCTCAATGGTGGTGGTAACAACGCTGGTCGAGGTTCCAGACCCGAGAGTGTAGGTGAGAGTGATATCAGTGGTGCTGATATCAGTAGTAAGAGCCTCAGATCCAGACTGGGAAGCGGAGGCCACAATGCTGGAGCCGACGGAGCCAGTGCCAAGGGGAACAGGCACGGAGCTGGTCATGGAGTAGGAGAAGCTGCCAGAGGGGGTGTAGGCGGGCTTGCCAGAGGGAGCTTGAGGAGTCTGAGCGGGAGTAGGGTAAACAGTCTCGTAGGTGGTGGGGAGCGAGCCAGAGGGAGTAGTGCCGTTGATACCACGGGCGTGGTTCAGGTGGCGGGCGTGCAAGCCATGCATCTCTGCGCTGCCCAGAGCAGCCAGAGAAGCGACCACGGCAAGAGAAAGAGTGTTGAGTGTGTACATTGTGATGATTCAAGACAGTCAATGTCGTAAGATTGAAAATGTGAAAAGTGAGAAGCTTGTGAGTTGTAGTAAAAGAGAGTGGGCTGTGAAGTCAATTCACAGTGAAAAAAGAGTGAATGAAAGAAGCTCTGAACCAGAGAGTGTGAAGAGAAGGTGAGCTACAAGCTTAAAGAGAAAGAAAAGAAAAGGAAGAGAAGAGGAAGTTAGAAGTTAATGAATGTGCTGTTGGACAGTATTGGTATTACCGGGTCAAGCCGAGTGGGGCTACTTTAGGCATAATAAATATCAATTCTTTAAGTGTAGAGTGATGGGCCAAGAGGTTGGCCAACGTGTACGTGGTACTATGTACAAGTGGATCTGGCGCAGATAGTATGACAGACGAGCGTATCCAGTACTTAGCGATATCTATATCGCCCCACACACGTCTCAGGCACAGGGCTCTGATTGGTGAACCACAGGATACACACTACTGGGTCCGCACCAATCAAACCATTAGACTTTGGCCTTTAATCTCTCCCTCGTCTAATAAAATGACCGGAGATTACGGCCTCCCGTCACTGGCGCTGTGGCGCACGTTGATAGCATAATTTGATCTCCTATGATTAGTGGTCAACACGGCTCAGCTGTGATGGCATAGGAAAAGAGGAAGATAATAACCAGTAAACTTTTCCAGTAAATTCTCCATATTACAAAAACATTCAACCCAGGGGGAGCGAGTAACTAGTGCGACACGGACTGAAAATTTGAATGGAAAGTGGGGAATAGGATCAGGATTGAGTCCACTCTAAAATGATAACAAGATCCCCGAGCCCTCCGTGTTTCAGGCCGTAATCGGCCCGTATAATACCATACACCTTAATCTACCGAGTGTTTCACATAAACCCCCGCCACTGACACTGGAAATTCAATCCAGGGTCCCTTTTCTCTCCAGCCCCGAGATTAATACTCATCCCGTCCGGTCCCATATGGTTATATGAAGATAGTCGCCCAGGGAATTCTGGACCTGTCCAAACGGCTGAACTAGATGAAGGTTCCAGAAAATTACGCTCGTCACCCGTGCCGAGTGGGGGTGACGGCACTTTGCACAGAGCTGGATTCTGGAACCTACTGTTTACTACCCTTGGAGCTAGACACGGGCCGTGCTAGGTGGGACAGATTTGATTATGGTGATTAAAGGATGCGAACCGAGCTATGGTCCAGCCACATATCGACTCTCCTCACTGATCTGGACCTTTCTTCCAAGATTCTTATTTCTAACGTCTTCGCTTTACCTGCTTTTCGGATATTGAACCTGTCAGATTTTCTATGTAAACATGAGTTATGCTCGAGTGCTTCGGGCTATTTCGTCATTGCCAGGGTCCATATGCACGGAGAAGCTTTCCGTCCTGAAACACCGGGGACTTCACTACTAAGCGACTAGGGGTCAACTACCACACCACCCCGCTGGTTTGAAGAATTTTGCTTTGAAATTTTTGACGAACGATGGTTCTCTTTTGGTTCGCGTTATGAATATCTTGACAAGTGTGTTTCGAAGACTGCTCTGGGACCCATCGCCGAACCTAGACGTCAGAACCGAAGGGCTGGGTTATTCCACCACTCCAATCAAATTAGGCCGAGGGTAATATATGTTCAAGCAGGGGTGCACAAGATTTAACCGACCGGGTATGCTCAGATTTGATTAGGTTGTAGAGTCGCTTATGGCCCCTTACTATTGCTACATTCTCGACCCCTCAGGCTAATTCTTAATTTCCGTAAGGAGAGGCTAAGCTTTTGAGAGAGCTCCGCACTCTCATAAAGAAGGTAGACATAAATTCAATGTTCTCATTGTTCTCTCTTTTTGCATAACGCATTGTGCGCTTGCAAAGGAAAGAAAAGGGGAGGGTTTCATTTACGTTTACGCATCCAGAAATTGCGTCGGACAGTGTGTGGAACAACGCATTATGGTTCAAGTCATGGTTAGTAAGCTCCATGTTGTCCTTCTCAGCTTTGGTGAGATGCCCGAACTTGAGACCCTCGGTAATGTCGTGTCCAAAGGGTATGAACGCGAGGTAGATGATATCGTGGTATCCGCACTTCGGTGTGGATTCGTCTTGGAGATCTTTCTGTCTTCCCCTCAGCCTTCTTTTAGGGATCGCCCTTTTTACCCTACCAAAGCCAGATGCCTCTTTGGCTTGTTACCCCAAGTTTCGATTCTGGTACTCAACCCGCCCGTAGCACCTGCAACTCCCACGCAGAATAGCGCGTACGTAATGCAAGAATCGATGGTTTGCCTCCATTGCTGCCAGCTCGGCCGATGTGATGGAAAATGTAGGCTGAAAAGTCAGGTTTGACTGATGGTTTGGTATTTAAAAAGAGTATGTAGTACCTACACAGTTTTGACCAATAGATAGATAAAGAAAATTGGGAATGGACAGTCATGTTGGACCCGCCTTAGGCGTGTGATTTCACCGCGCCGCATGGGCAGCAGTTTCGTTACCACGACACTCGAACGGACCATAAATGCAAAACGACTCTTTATTCCCCTGACAATCGACTGCTGTTCCGAGTCATTTGCTCAATAAGAGTCAAAGGGTTCCACTTGTAGAATGAGGAATGAAGAAGAGAGTGATGGAAGATAGGTGGAGGAGCAGGAGAGGAATGGAGAAGATCAAGAGGAAAGGAGAGGAGATGAGAGAGGTGGAGCGAGGAGTGAGGAGAGGTGGAGAGAGGAAAGACTAGAGGTAACAGAGAGGAGAGATTAGTATAGAGATAGACAGCACGAGAAAGCTCCAGGTCTGTCTCATCGGACTCACAGTATGTGTATATAGATTGTCCATGATTGTTTTTTGGTTTGTTTTCATGGTAGCTGGTGTTGTAGCATTGAGGATGGAGGCTGGTCAGGTTTCACTTGAGCTCACAACTATGATACGAAATCATCATTGCCGACTATGTTCTTCTGGTTTTTCCATTTCTATCCAATTTCCGACACGACATTGAAGTTCCTACCACCTACAGGCTATCAACTTGCAATATTTTTGAAGTGGAACATGATTCATTTACGCCCCAGGAAAAGCAGGCACTCGAGCGCGAACATTCGGAGTAATATATGTACAGTTTCCATTATCAATTCATGAAGGACTCAAGTCTAATTCTTGATCCCAATCCCATTTTGGTGAGCCATGATCTGACGGAATCGGGGAAATGACTGGAAGTGGATATGAAACCAAAATGTCCGGGTCCACATCAACTGCTGTATAATGTCCATCTGGACTGTCGTCCATGGGAATCGAAGTTGGAGGAGTCAGGCAGTCCGGACTTGTCACTTTGGGATCTGTAGTTTCTGTTGACAAAGCCTCCTGGAAGACCGGATTCCGAGAATCCATCATTGCCCAATAATCAACAACGTATTTCAAAACAGTCGTTTCCGTTTGGGTGAGTTCACTCGTGCATGGCTCGTTGCGTAGAAGTATCTCGCTGTATCTTGGACAATGTGTGATGAAGTTTTCCAAAGCGCTTGCCTAGAACCAAGATATTAGCAAAATCATACATAATTTGTTTCGAAATCTGCGTACCATAATATGCGCATTGTCCCATAGATCAAACATCTCGGAAAGATATTCAAAAGCAGGCTTCAAATTTTCTGCTGAGCTTTGGCGGATTGAGGGGTCATCACAATGCATGAATATTCCATGGATCGTGCTAGCTAGCACCATGCTGTAGCTGTACATCGAGGTGATTGGCATATATCCTGCAGCCTTTGCTTCAAGAAGGACTGTGATTAGAGACCCAGCATGGGATAAAGCTCGCTTGCGCGTATCTTCTAGCCACATTAGTGGCATATCGGAATGTGAACGGGATTCAATCTTCAGCCCGATCAAGAAGGGATGATTAAGGATGCAGAGGCATAAATGATATAGCGTATGTGAGAGGACCATATGTGAGATCTGCTCCCGGTCGGGTTTCGGGGAATTATTTTGGGGCGGTGATTGACTTGGCGCCCCGGGAATGGGACCATTTTGTACAGCAAGCTGCTTCAAATATTCCAGATCCCGGTGTAGCAAGGAATGTTCAGAGCCAGAGGTCCAAGGGGATATTGACTGGCACCTCAACTTGCTCATCATGTACTTGGTAGTGCGCCCCAGGCACGAAACAAACCCAATGCTGATGCCGAACATTCCTGAGCGAGGCGAAAGACTCCGGACCTTCTCATTGAACAGCTCACTGAGCGATAAAGAGGGTAATCGTTTTTCAGAGCGATAATGTGTCGGCAGGTTGAGGTGCAAATCAACGTCGTGAATAGCGGGTGGTCGTTGAAAAGAGCAGCATACGAAGCGGTCTAGAATGTACAGCGACCAAAACAGATTGCGTCGCTCGTCGCGCTCGAGCTCAGGGAGATTGGAAGGCGGTTCCATCATCATATCCAAGTCTTGGGCGATTCGCACGGACATCCCAATTTTCACCCAAGCCTGTCGCCGCCGGCCCGCTTCGATACATCTTAGCATGCCTTGTTCTCTTCAGGCTACTCCAATGGTAAGTCACTCACCGGTCAAATCGATAGCCGCCAATATCACCAGAGATTGTATGACATCTACGTCATCATCTTTGTCAAGCGGGTTGGAGGATGTCGTGATCAATTCCCATGAGCACCGGGCATAGCTGTCAATTGTACTCCGTTTTCTTTCCCTCCATTGTGAGCGCGACGAGTAGCGTGTGGCGGAGGCAATCAAGGCTAGTTTCAGGTGAAGAGGGACTCGGTTTTGTTGGACTTTTTGATAAAAGAAAGTGGCATTGAAAAATCCAAATGGTTTGTTGTGACAGTGTCTGAAATAAATGTTGCAAGCTTCAAGAAATACTTTATCTGGAGCGGGGGTCTCGCTGTGTTTCCGTGAGAATCCGTTACAAGGGATCTGGGAGAATCTGGGGAAATATGGAGAAGTTTGAAGCTCAGAAGGTCACTCACCCTGAGAGATACCTGCCGGCCTCCATCAGGTCAATATTCAGATATACAAGGCTTTCAATTCTTTCAGTTTGCGGTGGAATTGCGGTGAAAATGGAAGAAAGTCGAAAATCAAGGAGTGCATGTGATGGTCAGGTGAAGGCCAGGGATTATAAGCCCCACATGGCTTAACCCCGCATTGGAGCTTACTTTCCCTTTGTCCGCGTTCTGGGCAAACGAGCACTTAGATACTTTTGCTCAATGCTTCAGTCAGTTGTTAAAAGTCTTCAAACCTCAAAATTGATGTGTGCCAGCAACGTAGTATCAGCTACGTAAATATGGAAAGTGGGTACTGCCGGCTCTAACCGAGTTATGTAAAAGAATCGCATTGAAGAAACTGTAAGGGATAAAAGTATGGAGATTTAATCGCTGAACAATTTGTATGGCTCAACACCATAAATTGCAATGAATACCACTCTGAATTGTCTCGGAGGCCGGGGTCTGGAGCTTCGGCAGTAGGCACAGTAATCAATAATCCGGGTAGATCATTGACCCACACGTCCCGGTCGCCATTCGGAACCCCTACATTAAAAAGTTTTGTCTCATCTATTGGCTATTGACTCTGTGGGCCGGCTGACCCGGAAGAGTCGCTTGAAGCGCAACCTGTATACGCTCCCAAGCTGGGAGCATTTGTAAACCAGTTGAACTAATCATTTTGACTTCGAGGACTACAATCGGTTTATATTTCGTGTCACTCCCAAATCCTATGATTCGGATTATCCCCGTCGGTAGCTTTTATGGAAGATGATAACCGTTGACGTGGAACACTTCTTATGGAGTTGGCTATTGCGACTCACCGGTAGGTAGTTGCTGTAAGAACATTTTGACTACAACCCTTAAAAGCACTATTATACTGAATGATTCACTCTATCATGGCATTAACACGTATTGTCTCATCATTTTCTAACCTTCTTAGGCATCAGACGTAAATGAATGTTGAGAGCGGTAAACTCTTAATATCATCAAAATAATACTGTAATCAGCTGACTGTCGCGCTACTTACCAAACAGATATGTAAGCAATCTTGGAAGTTGTGTTAGTACATACATCTATGTTTAGGAAGCGCTGTTTCTACTGAAAAACGCTGCTACTTATGAGCGCTATCTGTCATACAGCAAAGGCGTCGATTTTTATGTGAATTTAAAGCCTCTAAGTAAGATTCGGTTGGGCGTTGTGATATGGTGATTTGAACTTAAGATAAAGCTGGATTTTCTCGAGGTCCGCGCAACGTGACGGTGTGTGATCATCGCCTTTATCTGGAATCATTACCTGGACCCAATGGTTGAGGTGCTCGGTACGGCGCGCCCCGCCCCGTTACGAGGCAATCTCGTCCTTCACCAATAGAACTATTTCTCTTGCCGCCCAGCTGCTGCGCTTATCCAGTGTGAGGCTGAGCGGGGCTGAGAAGGCTTTTGGTCTGTCTTGATTGCCATGAAGTCTCTCGCATCCCCAATATCCCTCAAAATCATAGATTCCTCTTACCCTCTTTTGGCGCCACTCCAAAGTTCTATCGTGAGCGAACCGAATCACTGAGATGGCCTGTCCTCCACGAGAAAGCTTCCAAATTGGTTGGATATGTGCGTTGCCGATCGAATTTGCCGCAGCTCTGGAGATGCTAGATGAGAACTTCGGCCTTCTCGATTCGCAAGAAATATCCGACTCCAATACCTACACCTTGGGCCGAATCGGGCAGCACTATGTCGTTATCGCCTGCCTGCCCGCAGGGCAATATGGCAACACCTCGGCCACTACTGTCGCAAACAATATGCTCCGCACATTCTCGAAGTCGCTCCGCGTCGGGTTTATGGTGGGTGTTGGAGGCGGAATTCCGTCAAAAGCTCATGATGTACGACTCGGTGATGTTGTGATCAGCTGCCCGGAAGGCACTACCGGGGGTGTGATCCAATATGATATGGGAAAGGTTGTCTCAGGTGGTCGATTCAATCGGACGGGGTCTTTAAATAGTCCTCCTAGACCATTGCTAACGGCACTTAGCTCGTTAAGGGCTGCTGAATGTCGAGATGAACCTCGTTTCCTAGAATATCTCACTAGGGCGACTGAAAGAAACGCACGAACCCGCAAAAGCTTTGGTCGACCTAACGCAGAACAGGATCGACTGTTTAAGCCAGAGCACGACCACCCGTCGACTGCAGAAAGCTGTGATAGTTGTCTGGCAGTATGGGAAGAAATGAGAAGTGAACGCGAAAGTAGTGACCCTCAATCACACTACGGTATCATTGCATCTGGGAACTCTGTTGTTAAAGATGCATGTACCCGAGAACAGCTAAGGCTAGAAACTGGGGCATTATGCTTTGAGATGGAGGCAGCTGGGTTGATGCTAGACTTTCCTTGCATTGTGATTCGCGGGATTTGCGATTACGCCGATTCACATAAAAGCAAATGCTGGCAAGGATATGCAGCTTTAGTAGCGGCATCGTATACCAAGGAGCTACTAGGGTATATCCCAGTAGGCCAAGTTTCGCAAGAGAGCTTAGCGGTGGATACGTGTAGTAAGTGAAAGCGACATTACCTTATTTCCTAAAGCGCGGTAGCTTATTCATATATTTAGAAGAGTTAAAGGATCAACTTCAAGGCACGAATAAACGCCTAGACTCAGCATATAAGCAACGAGAACAACATCACCGTGAAAAAGCTTCAAAAGCTTTAACAATTCAGCAGCAGCGTTGTCACCAAATTTTTAAGGTATCGAATTATACGCAACAAAAGGACATCAATCCAAGCAAAGCAGAAAGAACCTGTCAATGGGCTCTACAGAGCGACGAATATATACGCTGGTTAGAGAGTCACTCTAATGATCTTCTCTGGGTGTCAGCTGATCCAGGTTGTGGAAAGTCTGTTTTGGCTAAGTCGCTCGTTGATGACTACTTGACTTCCTCGGACTCGGAAGTGGTAATTTGCTACTTCTTTTTCAAAGACAATGATGAACAAAATACCCTTGCTAGAGCATTGTGTGCAGTACTCCATCAACTTTTCAGCCAACGCTCTGATCTTCTACACCATGCAATACCTTCGTGGGAAAAGAACGGAGACAGTCTACGGCAAGAAGTTGACGAACTTTGGCGGATATTCATGACAGTGACATCAACGGGGCCCAAAACTATTTGCATATTCGATGCGCTTGACGAATGCCGCGAAGCAGATCAACGCTGGTTGATTCAAAAACTCAAGGACTTCCACAATCAGCCAGTTATATCTACCCGGCCTGCGTGTTTAAAATTCCTCCTGACCAGTCGTCCCTATCGGGTCATCCAGCATAGCTTCCAGGACATCACGGATTCATTCCCGCATCTACACCTTAAAGGAGAGGATGAAAATGATCAAATACACAGGGAGATAGATCTAGTCGTCAAGATAAGGGTGGAAGAGCTGGCTAAAATAGCACAGTTGCCATACGATATACAACAACGGCTTGAGCAACAACTTCTCCAAATGGAACACCGCACATATCTTTGGTTATATTTGGCTATGGACGATATCCACAATACTTTCCAAAATAGCCTCCGGCCTGCCGAGGAATCGATTACCCTGATCCCGGACACGGTCAATGCAGCATATGTCAAGATTCTTGGCCGAGTCCCGCCAGACCAGGTGGATATAGTGAAAAAGATCTTACAGATTATTGTCGCGGCACGGCGTCCTTTGACGACAAGCGAGATGGCTATGGCGTTAGATATGGCCAGTCGCCCGCGATCACGAGTTCCAGAGCTGGCTCGAATAGACCCGTTTCAGTTGGGTAAGAAGCTTCGACAGCTATGTGGTCTGTTTGTCTTTATCAATAACTCGAAGATATATCTCATTCATCAAACGGCGAGAGATTTCCTTGTCGGCAAGGAGACTATTGAGACTACACAGTCGCTTGATCTTGCCTTTCCCTGGAGGCTCAGAGACCCCGACGAGCAAATGGCTCATATCTGTTTGCGATACTTGTCTATGGATGGCTTAGAAAACAAGAAGACCACGCCATTCTGTGATATTCAAAGGTTTTTGGAATATTCCGCGGTTTATTGGCCAGATCATGTACGAAACATGTCTTCAACTGAAAGCCAAGAGCTACAAGACTTACTACATCAAGTTTACAACACAACCGCCCCGCGGTTCTCTCTCTGGTTCCCTACCTTTTGGAAGGTAGCCATGCCTTGGGTGACAATGCCTATTCCGAGTGCAATACATCTTGCAGCCCTGAATGGGCACCCAAATGAAGTACTATACTTGCTTGATAAAGATGAAAGAAGTGTGAATCTCACAGACACTACCGGCTCATATCCGTTGACGTGGGCGTCACTGAAAGGACATTATGATGTCGTACGCCTAATGATCACTCACGGAGCCGATATCAACGCTCAGGGCGGTGACTACGGCAGTGCCTTGATTGCTGCCTGTTCTGAAGGGCACGACAAAGTTGCACAAGTTTTGTTAGAGCGCGGAGCCGATTTAAACGCTCAGGGTAGATACTACGGGAACGCTCTACAGGCTGCTTGTTCCCAAGGGCACAATAAAATCCTATCGATGTTGTTAGAGCGTGGAGCTGATTTGAACGCTGACAGGGGACTATGGGGAAATGCCCTTTACGATTCTTCCTCTAGAGGACACGCAAAGACTGTGCAAATGCTATTAAAAAACGGAGCGAAAGTGAATATCAAAGGAGGACAATACGGGAGTGCTCTTCAAGCAGCTAATCTTGAAGGGCATGATGAGATCGTGCAGATGCTGCTCGAGCATGGAGCCGATGTCAATGCCTCGGATGTGCTCCAGACTGCCTGTTCTAGAGGACATGACAAGATCGTAAAGATGCTGCTCGAGCATGGAGCTGATGTCAATGCCTCGGATGTGCTCCAGATTGCTTGTGAAGAAGAAAATTTTGAGATCGTGCAAGTGCTACTTGAGCATGGAGCTGATGTCAATACCTCGTATGCGCTTTACCATGCTTGCTATAATGGACACGTTAAGATCGTGCAGATGCTGCTCAAGCATGGAGCTGATGTCAATGCCCAGGGTGGATGTTACGGAAGTGCGCTCCAGGCTGCGTGCATTGAAGAACATCAAGATATCGTGCAGATGATGCTCGAGCATGGAGCTGATGTCAATGTCCAGGGTGGAGATTTTGGAACTTCGCTCCATGTTGCTTGTTTCCAAGGGCATGATGAGATCGTGCAGATTCTGCTCCAGCATGGAGCTAATGTCAATTCCTCGGATGCGCTCGAGGCCGCTTGTTATGAAGGACACGTTAAGATCGTGCAGATGCTGCTCGAGCATGGAGCTGATGCCAATGCCCCATGTGGATACTGGGGAAGCCTGCTCCAGGGCGCTTGTTCTAGAGGGCAAGACAAAATTGTGCAGATGCTGCTCGATCATGGAGCTGATGTCAATGCCCAGGGTGGACCTTTTGAAAATGCGCTTCATAATGCTTGCTGTAAAGGACATGACAAGATCGTGCAGATGCTACTCGAGCATGGGGCTGATTATAATGCCCAGAGTCGACCTTTTGAAAATGCGCTTCATAATGCTTGCTATCATGGAGATTACAAGATCGTGCAGATGCTACTCGAGCATGGAGCTGATGCTAATGCCCAGGGTGGGGGTTTTACAAGCGCGCTCCAGGCTGCTTGTTCTCAAGGGCATGATGAGATCGTGCAGATGCTGCTCGAGCGCGGTCCCAATGATTTTTTTTCATACTCTTACTTTCCTTGCAAAAGGCCTAAAATATCATGAGACTTACAGAATACACAGTTTCCCCATATCATCAGAGTCAGGGGACTAGCCTCTGTAGATAGAATAGGGCTTCTCCCTTCCCTTCTTCTCTTCTCCATCCACCCACAATATCAT
Organism: Penicillium tannophilum; assembly: GCA_028829675.1. Lineage (NCBI taxonomy): Eukaryota > Fungi > Ascomycota > Eurotiomycetes > Eurotiales > Aspergillaceae > Penicillium > Penicillium tannophilum. Next base: position 2,245,720 of record JAQKAK010000008.1, read on the forward strand.
ATCGATTGCTTTGTCCGTCGTTGCTCTAAGTGACAGTAGACAAAATAAAAATTATGAAAATTTGGATAGAAGAGACGATGAAATGTGGATAGTAGATTGATGATGGACATAGGAGACAAAGGAAAATCTATCTATAGTATAATCAGAACATCATGTGCCTCGAACCTTTGTTTTATTGGGCACTGCAACCATAGAGTAGGAGTCATATTAAATGTGTCTACATTGTTACTCGTTAATTATCATAAAACCTTATTGCGGGTTAATATCTTTCTAGGTCTAAAGGTCTAAGCAAATCGAGCTTGATCCATGACGCTCATCATACCCAAATCCTAAACACACTCAGCCATGATGCTGTAAAGAGTAACAACAGCCTCAAAGCACTGCTTCTCAGTAGTCACGCTAACAGTCTCCGACAGATCCGAGTCACCACATCCAGAAGCAGTGTAGGTGTTGAAGACAGCAGAGGTGCCGTCGGCACAAGAGCCGGACTCAACATAGGCGGTGAATGACTTGATGGGGAAGTCCTCGACATTAACGCAGGATCCAGCGTAGGCATTGGCGGCATCGATGCTGGGGACGGTGCAGTTGGTGTAGAAGTAGCCGGCATAGCCAATGGTAGGGTTGGCTGTGGCAGCAACGGCCATGGCGGCGATGAGGGTGATGGTCTAGTAGGATGTTAGTTGGGTCTAACTTCATTTGAAGGGGGTATTTTGACATGCCTTGGACATCATTTTGTCGGTAGATGATTTGAATAAAGGTAGAGATGTTTGAGAAGAAAGTCTGCTTGATTGATGTGTTGTTCTATCAGGGAAGGATACTTACGCCCTTTTATACTGAATATACTACATTTTGGCCCCCAGATACCAAATTCCAGCAGAAGATGAATATGGCAGGCGTTACGACGCTCTAACCACTTTTTACTAGCTTAATGTACAGCCTAAGCCGCAATCGAGATAGTCGAGCTTTCTTCGACTGAGTTCATGGGACCTTACGTATGCTGCGGCAGTGAGATCTCCATTCTTCAGAACTGAAGTAGTTCGCGTCGGCAAAACCCACTTTTACTAGCCTGTTGAAGTTAGATTCTCGGCCTGTTTGATCTATTCAGTCAGCTTACTGAAGGTGGCGTGGAGGGAGAGGTTACACCGGTATTCCGCGGAGATTGATTAAGCTTGAAGGGAGTAAAGCTCGAATAAATGGTTTGTAGGAATTTGATGTATGGACCTTGAAAGTTGATACTTGACACTCATTATCGTGATGTCATTCATGCATCTAGCAGCCCAAAAGCAGTAAAATATCGGCAGTTTGTTGTTATGCAGACCTGGCTGGACCAGGGTCCAGGGACATCGAACTGACAGTGGATCTGAGTGGGGCAAAAAAATTACAAAAGCCATTTGCCATTTTTGGCAGCGAAATTCGCTCGATGTGCCGCTTCTACTCCATAACTTCTATATAACTGGTGGTCTCACTCAATAGGCGAGATTCCTCTGGGTCTGGTCCTATGCCAAGACACGCGGGTTTCCTTGGCAGGCTGTTAAGGGACGCGCCGGCACAGAGTAGCTTAATTTGGTCTGATGGGTTGGGCACCATTTACAGGGTGCAGACCCTGGCGATTGTGTGGAGGGGAAGCCTAAATCCTTCATTCGCTGCCTTCCATTTTTATTGTCCTTTTCTTTGCAACGTCTTAACAATATAATTGCAAATTTTGTGTGGTGCCTTGTTGTGATTAGCAAGAATGATCCCTGGTCAAAAAGGGCTTACTCTTCAGGCGTGCTATGCTTGAGTCCCGCTTCGGAGATGCCGGTGAATGTGACTGTGGCTTGCTTAGCGGTATCAATGATTTATCTAGAACATCCAATTATTAAGAGCTTACGAACTCGGAATCTCTTGCTAACCATCCCAATATGGAACTTCGTACATCTTTAGTCATATGATTATGTGTTGATACATTTTTCATGTCTTCGAGGAGCCATTGAATTAGTAGAACATGATAAGAAATATTGCTTCAATGTATGAGACTAAAATGCAGCTTTTACATCCATGCACACCCAGGGACAACTGCCCCGCGTCCAGCAACTCCTTTCTCCCCGAACTTCTCAACATACCACTTACGCCCCCACCGGGCATGAGGCAGCATATTCGCAACAGCGTTGATGACAAAGAGAACAGCCGGCAACGGAAGCGGAATGCCCAGAAGATCCGCACTCCACACCGCAGGGATAACCCACGGCGCAGCACGAAGAGGTGGAGCAACACCCCTTCCAGGGAGCGGGAAGACAGCTGTACCAACAAGTGCAAAACCAGTCCATTCAAGCCACTCAAAAACATAATGCGGGTACAAGATCGTACGGAAGACTCCGTCAACTGGGGGAATGACATAGACTTTGTGGAACTTGTTACCATCCCTCCCGGTCGAGTCCGCAACCACAGTGGTGGCATCTGATTTTTTAGAAGAGCGCTGCTCAGCTGACTCTCTTCGGAGCCGGAAAAGCTCCGTCTCGGAGTGAATGTTCCCAGCCATTCCCAACGAGAACAAGATCGTGCCGATGAAAGGGAGGATCTGCACAAGAGTGAACCCGAACGATCCCGGGTCCAAGGCCGGAGCGCCCTCGGTCTGGAATCCTGGAATCGGGATCGCGTACCCCATTAGCCAGCCTGCGATGCAGGAAGAGTTGAGCCAATTGAAGGCTATGGCGCTAAGCATGATGAATACATGAATGGGGGACATGCTTGGGGCTGAGAAGAATGGTGAGATGATTGCACGGTTCAGGTAGTGAGTGCAGTAGAGCGCAGCAACGAGCTGGTTAGGAGCTGGTAGCTCGAAGAAGCTCGGTGAGGCTTGGGAGAGGTTGTAGATCAAGACAACTGGGCCGGTGATTTCCATGATACACCAGGCTAGCCTGCCGGGTAGGTTGAAAATGGAGCTTTTCATGGAGGTTTTGCCGGCTGGATGCCATGATAGGAACCATTGGATGACTGAGAACTGTTGATGATGTGAGCTAGGCACATATAAGCTTGGCGGCTTATTTACTTACGACTGGGAAGTACTGGAACGCGGCTAGCACTCCTGTGTAGGCTGCTGGTGTTGGAGGGAGAAAGTCCTGGATGGGTGGCATTGCGCTCCAGATGATAGAAAGAGAGGCCCCCATGGTGGGATATATATGAGGTGGAACAAGAAAATCCTTGGGGAGTCAAAAGGGGATTAAGCTTCAGTGGAGAATCTAGGTCCAGATTTAAAGTTGCAGGGATAATGATGTAAGTGTCCCAAACAGGAAAGCGGTCATGGTGACTTCAACATTCAACTCTATCATAAGGCTATGTATTCATTCAGATTTAAGCGGATGTATCCATCTCCGACGGGACCTTCCGCCCGCGATTTTCTGCCTTGAACGCTTCAATCTTGGCTTTGAGCTCGGTGTCTATAGAAGTTAGTCATGCGTATGGAGACAAGATAGATGCAGGTCTTACCGGGTATCACGTCCTCCATGGTCAAGGGGACACGATTGAATGGATCATTGGGGTCACTGAGCAGATGGGATCGAATAGTAGCACGATCGATCGACATCCGGGAGCTGGGGAGAATGACAGGGTCTTCCATGAGAGTGTACATTAAGGGATCTGGCAAGGTCAGCATGCATATCATAATACGTATTCTCGATGAACATACCCAAGTACTCATCGGGGATCTCGCCCAGGTCTTCCTCTGCTTGTTCATCGGCTGCCTTGGCCTCCATAACCTTCTTCTGGAGTTGGCCCCAGCGTCGCAACTCTTCCGGAGATTTCAAAGACCACTTGCGTAGAATATCTGCCGCCTTTTCAAAGTTCGCTGGCTTGTAGGACCGGCCATCACGGGCAACAGCAGTGATGAAATTCTGTTTAGACATCAAGTTCAGATAAACGTCGATGATCTCACTCAGGAGGGCACGGGGGTTGAATCCATATTCTTGAAGGTTATCCACACGCAGGGTAGAGCTCTTCGGTCCCACCATGGCATCAAGGTTGTAGTCCAGCATGTCAGCCAAACGCTGAACAATCTCCGGCATGGTGAACGAATCGGCCAAGGCATCAGTAAAGAGCTTGAGCATAGAGACCGTCTCATTGGTCAACTGCATGTATGATTTCGCACTGCGCTGCGCAGTCGCGAGGTTTTCCTCTCTCTCCTGTCGTGTGGTTTGTTCCATCGTGTGGCCTTCTCGGGCCAACTCCTGCTGGGTTGTGTTGATGGTCTTGAAGGCACCAAAAGACTCATCAAGCACATAGGTCACATCATTAAGTAGCAGGTTCACAAATTGAACGAAGAAATCGAGGTTCTGACTGGCCTGGATGGACAGCTTCTCCCGGTAAAGGGTGTTGGGCCAGATGCACTTGATGATCTGGAAAATCTCATATCGAATATTGAATTTGTCAAAGAACTGGGTGTGCGTACCAGTATGCTCTGCCTCAATGTAGAATTTCATAACAGCGTGAAGCAGATTCTCATTGGCAAACTCCATCGAGTTGAGAAGATCCACCAAAACACCACGGGCACCACCGGGGCGGTTCCATGTTCCACGGAACAAAATTGAAACGAGGCCAGCCTTGAGGTATGGGTTCTTAATGTAGCTAGAGCTCTCCAAGAATGAAATGCATAGCATGACTAATTCATCTCCCTGGGTAGCAGTGATGATCTGTGGCAAACACCACATGATAAATTTAAAGTTGCTCACGATATCATCCAAAAAGTATTCAGGCAGGCATTTGAATATCTCGGGCTGTTGCTCGGGCAGAGGCAAGGTGATTTTCTCTTTGGGGAAGTTCACGCCCGAAACTAGTCTCAGCAGCCAGACTGTCACATAACGCATGAACAACATTGAACGTGCTTGCCATTGATCATCAAACATCACACCCTGTAGACTGTACTTCAAAGCTATTCCAAGATCGAGCTTGTCCTTGTACTTTTTCAGCGCTTGCTCGAACATTTGCAGCTGCCTGGGGTTTCCAGACCACCGATGGCGCTCAAGCTCAAACTTTGTAATAGTAGATTCCATATGCCGCAGGTCCTTCTCAAGTTGCTCAAGCTTGGAGGTTAAAGATTCACTGCCGTAGTGATGCGCGGCCACGGTCAAGAAAAAGATCTCAGTGATAAAGTTAGATGTTCCCTCAGCCTTCTTCGAATAAAAGGCATCCGATTCATGCTGATCCGCATTGATCTTTGTTTCATCACTCATGTCAACCCGGGAATCCCGGTGAAGATACTCCGCATCAATGCGATCGATCTTACTGAAAGAGGCATCCATGAACGGTTCACAGAGCTGATCGAGACAAGTGGTGAGATTGAACATGAACCCGTCGGACGAGACCTTCTCAGGATCAACTTGCATGGCCCGACGTTTATGGTTGATGTTCAAAGCAGCGGCAAACCAGTCAAGGACCCGATCTCTGGCCTCTTTCGAGGCGCGAATCATGTGATTGATGACGTCCAGAAGGTCAGAGCTCACCAACTGCTGTGTCATGCGAAGAGAACGCTGGGCATTCAAAATATATGCTTGGTCGCGAGTCTTGGGGCTCGAGAAATATGACATGGTAACGTTGGCTTGCAGCGGTGAAAGACGGAACCAAGGGCCCAAAAGAGTGACCTTCTCAAAGTTTGCTGGGTCTTTTGAATCATTAAAGATGGTTGATTCTGTAATTGCAGAAGCAATAGAGGCATGGCGAACGAGGTTTCGTAATGCCTGCCAATATTGTTAGCACAAATGTTCATATCGACTGTAGGTGTTCACAAACCGTAGAATAGGGCTTGTAATCGTCATTAATGTCCATGCCAGACAAACTTGTGCTGAGTTCCTCCACAGCAGCAATGAAAGCGGGCTTGACACTCTCATCTTCCTCGAAACGCTTGACGGCCTCGCTAATGAATTCAAAATCAACACCCCTTTCATCCTCTGGGTCCACCAGTAGGTATGGTGCTAATGTAGAGGTCTCTGGGGAATCAAGGCCAAACATCTCTGGCATGGTAATGCCAAAGATGCAATAACTCATGCAAAGCCGACGTGCCTCACAGAGAACCTGGAATTTGGGATCGTCATCTCTTGTCCGTCGGAATCCCTTATGCAACTTTGTGATGCGCTTCCAACACGGCAGCAGGTAGTCCAACGGGCGTCCTTTCTCAGCCTTAGATGCGGCTTCTAAGAGCGCTTGGTCCAAGATTTCTGTTCCGATAAGCAGCTCTTTTCCTTGGCTCAGCAGCTCGTTGCGCAATTCGGGGAGAAACACTCTCTGGCCCTGTAGGTCTCGGTGTCCCTCCTCCTTCAACGTGAGTTTGAAGGCAGCACTCAAGATCCGGTCTCCGAATGTCTCAATAGTCTCGATTCTTCCGGGCGGTGGGGTCCCCGGAGTGGACGGTGCAGTCGAGCGTGGTCGCTCCGGGGCAGGGGTAGCGGGGGTAATCTTGATCCGCTTTCCTTCAAACCGCTGGGGTGTCTGTGCGGTGGATGGTGAGGCTGGTCGGGAATCACTGGACGCATTTTGGCGGATTGGCGACCGTGAGGGTGAGGGAAACCGCGGAATTTGGGGGCGAGTCAGATGAACCCTCTCCAGATGAGGCGGGAACGGGGTTTGAGAGTTTAGCAAGTCGCTTATTGCGGATCTAAATCGTGATGAGAAGTGTTCATTAGCGACTGCGGAGTAATAGAATGACGGCTCTGCGGAATGGTAACAAACCTTGTCCGCGTCAGAAAGGGTGTCCGACATCCTAACCCTGATCAAATTCTCGTCGTATCACAGGTTGGAGAAAATCAGCCGAGGACGTTGTTGTCCTTGTACAAACGAGCGTAATCGCGTAATGCACTGGGACAAAGTGTGCGGAGGGAATCGTCGGGGCCAGGTCAGAGAGAGATCGCCGATGACCAGGACTGAGCCCAGTGCAGGCGGTAAAATTGCGTCGGGGTATAAGCCTAAGTGCGGGGAGATGGGGTTGAGGCTTGATGTTCTGCCATGTTCGAGATTCCTATTCTTCACTGGGGTTTGATGCCCTTGACTAAGCACATACACATTTTCAACCACTTAAACCACGCTTAACATGGTTGGTATATAAAATCCGATCCCATTTAGTTTGGTCTTGATTAACGATAAAAATTATTAATATTTACCTAAATAGATGCATATTCTATTAGAACAATCCTCGGTTAACTTGGCATTCAAATCCACCAGGAAAACCGGATGCATTTGGAAATATACACGAAGCCAAAAACAAAGAAACCCGACATTAGAACGCCGCTCGTCGCATATGTGCTATTGTCCCTCAAGAAGGCTAATGCAGAACTCAAAAAACCCGACGCATCATCTTAGATTCTCCCCCTAAGGGATTCCAACTTGCGACAGCTCTTTAACTCCATTGCCCGGGCCTCCTTCATCTTGTCCACATCAGGGAAGAACCAACCTTGCGCCTCTTGAATCTTTCGGTCTCGCAAATTCACCTCGCTATTGCATTCGTACTGAAGCGCTGACACATAATCCACTTCCACTCGTTGGTCTAATTGCCGTAGTTTGCGGGGACTTAAGTCCTCCACATCTAGTGGGTTGACAAAGTAGTTGATATTAAGCTTGGGAGTTGTGCGGCCCATGGTGTGAGGTGGTCTGGCTGTATCATATCGGTAGGAAGGACCAGCGGGAGAAGAGCCGGAGAAAAGAGACGAGAGGAGAGGAAGGACGAAAAGAATGAGGAGAGGCATGATTTGGCGAAGAATAGACCATGCGTCAGGAGCAGGCTGTGGCTGCCCTGAGTTGGTTGTGCGAGGTCGTCGTCGCGGCGCAGCTCCTCCAAATTGGTGCATGCGGACATTTGGGCCACCTCCCATGTTGAAGACAAACTGGGGGCCTCCTACATCGTGGTGTTAGTTGTGATGCTGAATGGTGATCGATTATGCAAGGACCCGAGAACGTACCGAACCCACCTCCACCAAATGCGCCGCCGCCGCCGCCGAAGAACTGATTGAACAGCTCCTCTGGAGAGATATCACCACCGAATCTACCTCCGCCTTGAGGGAATCCACCGCCGCCAAACGGTGAGCTACCACCACGGGCAGAGGCGCTAGGGCCCGGATTAAAATCGCTAGCCGAATCTCCTCCACTAAGGTTGTACGTTTTCCTCTTCTCGGGATCCGAGAGGATATTGTGCGCATGCGAGAGCACTGCCAAAAAAAAAAGTTAGATAAGAAATCCAAGAATATGTAGACCCGGTCTCTCACGTACTCTTGAATGCTTCATCCGCGCCTTCCCATTCGGTCTTATCCGGGTGTGTCAACAGACTCAGTTTATAATAGGCCTTCTTGATTGTGCCATCTGTCGCTTTGGAGTCGCACCCAAGGATCGCGTATAATGCATTGGGTTTACATTTTCGGATTCGCGAAATAGCTTCCTTCTGCTCAGGTGTGAACTTGGGGTCGTTTTTGCGCGACCGCGCGCCGTTCCCTTTGGCATCGGAGCCGGACGCTGTGGCCGAAGGCATAATGGATAATGGAGAGGGTGGGATTTGGCGATCTGCGCGTTGAGGTCAAGTCGGCGAGGGGTGGACAGTGCCCGGATGGTGGCGTAAGATGCGGAAAGGGGGCCTGTTACCCCCAAGAGGCAGACAAAGAAGTCAGGCCTGGGTAAAAGCACTCGGAGCCGGGATCCGGGGCACTCGTAGGGGTAGAGTGAAATGCGGGCGATGAAGACTGGGAGGGGGGCGAAGCGGAAAAAGTATAGTCTTAGGTGTCTTTGCCAAGCGGGAACGACATGCGCTTATCCGTTAGATAGACACAAATCTCCCCACAGCAACCAAACCCATATCTTCTCCAAATTTCCGCGCATTTCTCAGGACAAAACGGGCATCCTGCGGAGAAAAGCAGTCGACATCAAATAAAGCTGGGCGTATCTCAACTACATCTCCAAGTTCACCATGGCGAAGGATTCGACCATCGAAGAAACCAAGCAGACGCTCGTGCAGCGCTTCAGAGCATGGGGTGGTAAGTACTTGTCGGTTCCAAGCAGCTCAAACCTTTCTTTTCCTACCGCAATTGACCTTGATATGTACCATTTGATCTGGCTAACTTATCGTCCTGTTAGAAAACTCATTCCCGCCTACTTTGCTCGCCTCGCTCATCACCGCGCAACATGCCCGCCCTTTCCAGGTCTTCCCCATGCTCTTCACTCCTGTCCTCCTCTTCACCAGCTATGCCAACCTACAAGGCTTCAAGACTGATACCGCCGGTATCAGCGCTGCCTGGTCCGGCCTATACCTGCTCCTCGCCAGCCGGCGGCGCCAACCACTGAGACAGAAGTTCGGAGCCCGCGGACTCGTGCGCGGTGGAACAATGGCTCTCTGTTTGGTGAATATGGTCGGTGGTGGACTTGCATACACACTTGGAAAACGTGAGCAGGAGGACTCATGAGGAAGCGGGATTTTCGAAGAAAGCTTATCTCTGGAGTGTACGATATATGTTCTATAACAAAAACGGTGGTCTGCATGGGAGAAATATGGACGGAAATCCGGCTTGAAGTTTAGCATGGATATCATGCCAAAATAATGTACTATATTATTCCAATGTTTCCCGAAGATCAGCATGGTCCTCGTATCGCAATAGTCTACTATAATATTGGGACAAAAGCAATACACAAGCATTGATAAGGCCCAACACTGGGTCAACAACAGTTCGAAGGTTTCATTTGCAATGCTGTGAACACTAAGACCCAAGCAGAGTCGAGCTACAGGGAGCTCCCTGCAGAGTATGGCTTTTCAGATAGTAAGAATTGGTGCACGTTGTCCGGAACCAGCCACTCCAAATCATCACTTGCAGACTGAATGGCCTCTCGTGCTCTTGTAGAGCTAACCGGCTGTTGATCTGGTTTTCTCCCTTCAACCAGCTGAATTCTTTCCGCCCATTCTCTCCTCCCGCCCTCACTCTCCTGATCTCCGCGGGCGAGAGCGGAGAGAAAAGCCTCCTGCTCGTCTTTACTCCCCCACTCATCACTAGGCCTTAATGTCACCCGCAAGCGATGCTGCGAGAAAAGCGGCGCCAATGGTGCCAAAGTATGTTCGGGTGGGTAATACTTCGGGTTAAAAATACGGATCAATGTATCATAGCCCGTGAGATGGACCTGTTCAAGCGGTGTGGGGTAAACACCCGAGGTCTCAATCGCGGAGGCCTTGTCAACGAAGTATGGCTTCTTGGTAACCCCGATGTCAATGGCGGGGATGTTCTCTAGAGATGGAGTGTGCCCTGGAGCTGCGGTACTGGTAGCCAGGTGGGAACGCAGATCGTGTGCGAACAGCTCCATCATGGCAAGTCGGTCCTCGAACAAGGCCGGCTTTGAAGGCTTGTCTGCATTTTGAGTGGCAAGCAGTAACAGTAATCTGGAGCTCGGGTCAAGTCGCTCTAGTAGTGCAGAGCTGGCTATGCGGAGATGCGCGCGGGTTGGCGGGTTAAATGATGAGTCTAGCACATATAGGATCTTTGGTGCGGGGCAGCCATCGGCGGGGATGGTAGCGAGGACTTCAAAGTCCCGGGATGATGCGGTGAACTTTTTTAGGAGTGACGAGTACTGAGTCCTCAAGCTGCGAAACGAGGCCATGATGGATGCATAGGATAGCAGAGCAGATAAGTTACAACCGAGGTGACATACCTTGCCGATAAGGCGGCCCACTTTTCACATCTATATTCATTCATGTTCCCAATTTATTCTCATCCTTCACATCAATCGCCCTTTAAACCTCCCGAGCGCTTAATATACTGCATCTAAGAAGTACTACTGGATGTATTCAGGGATTGTATGATTAGTCATTATGGCGCTTGAAGCACACTCTTTAAACACATCACACCCCGCGCCTAATCTTACCCCTTTTGCTCGCCGCCCATCGAGCACGGTGATTTGATTTGTATAATTGGCTTTAAAGTCCGTCCAGCTTACTGGTAGTCGACATGACTCAGAATAACGGACGTATCGATCAAAGTCTGGAAAGCAGGGCCGATCAGATGGCCTTGTTTCATGGCTCCAACTCCGGACTTCAGGTGGGGGTCAATAATGGCATAATCACTGCTGAGTCCCGAGTTCCTCTTAGTAAGCTTTTTTTTTTGAGGTTTCTTGTTTTTGATTTACTGTCCTAATTTTGCATAGGCCTCGATAAGCTTCCCTTCGTGCACGACGCTGTGTTTGATTCATACGCAGATCAGTATGATGGTGAATATCTCGAAGGTACAAGAACCGATATTCTTCGAGATATCAGAGAGTGGGCTTTTTCGCTGCACGGAAAGTCTATATTCTGGCTACAGGGAATGGCTGGAACGGGAAAATCCACAATATCTCGAGCGGTGGCAAGGTCCCTCAAGGATTCCAACCATCTAGGTGCCAGCTTCTTCTTCAAGAGAGGTGAAGAAGACCGATGGAACGCGAAGAAGTTTATTCCAACATTAACAAATCAGTTGATACTTCTGCTTCCCGAACTACGGCATAGCGTGCAAAAGGCGCTTGATCTTGACCCTTATATCGCGTCGAAGGTGCTTAGGGAGCAGTTTGAGAAACTGCTGCATCAACCGCTGTTAGATCTTCGTTATGATCGACTTGACCAACAACCTGAGACTGCCATAATAGTGGTCGATGCTTTAGACGAATGTGAAGATGATCGAGAAGTCCAAAACATCATTGCAATGCTGCCCCTTCTACAGGAGGTAAAAGCGCTTCACCTCCGGATCTTTTTAACTAGCAGGCCTGCACTTCCAATTAGCCTCGGCTTTTCAATTATTGGGGATCATGAATATCAGGACCTAGCTCTTCATGAGATACCTAGACAAGTGACAGAACACGACATACGTTTGTTCCTACGGGACCGATTCACGAAGATCCGACACAACAGACGGATTTTGCAAGAGTGGCCAGGCGAAGAAGTTATCCAACAATTGGTCTCGATGTCTGTTCCACTCTTTATTTTGGCTGCTACCATATGTCGCTATATCGAAAACTCGAGATTAGAGCCAAAATCACGCCTCGCGGAGCTTCTAGCGGACCATACCAAGTACATATCGAAAATGGATAAGACATACTTACCAATCCTAACTCGACTACTCGACCAAGAGAGCGATGAACCAGATCAGCAGAAGCTCCTACAAGGTTTTCAAGAGATAGTTGGTGTTATTGTCCTTCTTGCTACCCCGTTATCTATCAACGCGCTATCGCTATTGCTTGGGTTAGAAGCAGACCAGATCAGCGACTTGTTAGATTCATTTCGATCGGTTTTGAGCGTTCCCGACGATCGAGATCAGCCAGTCAGAATCTTACACCTCTCATTTCGGGATTTTCTAGTCCAATCTAGAACTAATTTCCATGTGGATGAGGCAAGAAAACACAAACACATTGTCAAGTCTTGTCTCAAATCCATGCGCAGGTGTTTACGGAGAGACATATGCAACCTAGGAAGCCCTGGAATACGTCGGGCAGATATCGAGTTCCAGAAAATCCGCCATTATCTACCACCGGACCTACAATACTCTTGTCATTACTGGATATACCACCTTGAGCAAAGTTAGATCCATGGACACTCCGAGGTAGAGGATGTGCAACTGTTTCTTCAGAAGCATTTCCTTCACTGGGTAGAAGCAATGAGTCTGCTAGGCCTTATCTCGGAGGTGGTGGGAATGCTGAATCTCCTTGCTAACATTATATCAGTAAGTATTACAGTTCACCCATAGACCCACCTTTATGGCTTATTTCAATAACATAATAGGACTATAATGATTCCATCATGTCTGAGTTGTTATATGATGCCAAACGCTTTGTTATGAAAAATCGTCAGATAGCCGATGAAGCACCACTTCAGATCTATTACTCAGGATTATTATTTGCGCCTCGAAGAACTACAATATTTTCAGAGTTTAAGCAATACATCCCTGATGGGATGCGTCTATTTCCACAAGTGAACGAAACATGGGGTACAGAACTACAGGCCCTGGAGGGCCATTCTGAATCGATTAATTCGGTGGCCTTCTCGCCCGATGGCCGGCTGCTAGCGTCCGGCTCCAATGATGGCACCGTCTGCCTCTGGGATGTAATGACCGGTGCGCTCATACAGACCCTCGAGGCGCCTTCGAAAAGGGTAAATACGGTGACCTTCTCGCCTGATGGTCGGCTGTTAGCGTCTGGCTCTTTCAATAGTAAAGTGCGGACATGGGATATGGTGACAGGTGCGCTCGCACAGACTTTCGAGATTCCGGGATTGGGCTATTTGACTACCCAAGTGGCCTTCTTGGAGAACGATCAGCCGCTAGTATATAGCATGGAAAGACAGGTAGACAGTACAGTGCGGCTGTGGAATATAAAAACGAACACGCTCGTACAGACTCTCGAGGTCTCGGGGTTGGTTACGTTTGTGACCTCCTCGCCTGACGGTCGGCTACTGGCGTCTGTCTTGAACAGTATGGTGAAGCTATGGGACATCAAGACGGGCATGCTCACACAGACTCTGGAGGTTCGGTCGGTAGAGGTAGATTCGGTGGCCTTCTCGCCTGATGGTCATCTGTTGGCATCTGTCTCTAACGACTTTAGTATTCGAGTGTGGGATACGAAGACGGGTGCACTCGCACAGACTCTGAACGTCTTTCCAGAAAGTGTTTCGTTCATGACCTTCTCGCCTGACAGTTGGCTGTTAGCGTCTGTCTCTGACGACCGTCCAGTGCGACTATGGGATATAAAGACAGGTGCACTTGCATATAACTTTAACCTTACTGCGAGCACTGTTTATTCCGTCGCTTTCTCGCCCGACGGTCAGCTGTTAGCGTCTGGCTCTGAGGACGGTATTGTGCGACTATGGGATATAAAGACGGGCTCGCTCGTACAGACTCTCGAGACCCCGGAGGTTCATTCTATGACCTTCTTGCCTGAGAGCCGGCTGTTACCGTCTATCTCCCACCCTTTAGTGCGACTATGGGATGCCATGCCAGGCGCACTTGCGCAAACCTTCAAGGCCCCTTCAAAATGGACCAAGTCAGCGACTTTCTCGGCTGACGATCAGCTGCTAGCGTCTGGCTCTGACGGCAGTGTTGTGCCACTATGGGATATGCAGACGAGCACGCTGGCACAGAATCCCGACCTCCCTTCAGACTATTTTCATGCTGTGTCAGTCACGTTCTCGCCCGACGGTCGGCTACTGTTATCTACTTCTGTTGATCATATGGTGCTATGGGATACAGCGACAGGTACGCCCAAGCAGGTTCTCGAAGGTCATCCAGATCAAATTCCCTCAATAGTCTTCTCGCCTGACAGCCGACTAGTAGCGTCAGGATCCCATGATCAAAGAGTCCGATTATGGGACACAGCGACGGGCGCCCTGCAGCGGATACTTGGCGATGAATCAGGTTCAATTTGGTCGCTGGCTTTCTCACCTGACGGTCGATTACTCGCGTCTATATCCGACCATATAGTGGGGCTATGGGACACCGCAACGGGTGCCTTACAACAGGCCCTCAAGAGCCATAAGCAAGATGTTCATTTAGCGATCTTTTCGCCTGATGGACGGCTGCTAGCATCTAGCTCCTGGGAAGCAGTACATATATGGAATATAGAGACGGGTACATTGGAGCAAATTCTTAGGCCCTCTTGGCCGGATATGATTCCCATTCGGCCGTGCATTGTTGTGTCAATGGCGTTCTCGCCCAACGGTCGCCTGCTAGTATCTGGCTTCGCTGGTTGCACGGTGATGTTGCTATGGGATATAGAGACGGGCGCTCTGCAGCAGAGATTTGGGGGCCATTCGGACTGGGTGATTGATTGTTTGGCCATTTCACCTAATGGCCAACTGCTTGCTTCCAGCTCCGACGATATGGCAGTGCGGCTATGGGATATGGCAACTGGTACCCTGCAGAAAACTTTAACTACAGATGGACTGATCACCAAACTCAAATTCTCTGAAGATGGTTCAAGTCTCAGCACTGACCGAGGAACCCTTCACATAAGCGACAGTCTAATCTTCAATTCGCCCAACACAAGTCCAGACATATTTTTGGGGCAAAGCTGGATATACTTGAATGGAAAAGCAGTATTGTGGCTTCCTCCGGAGGCTCGACCAATCTGTACATCCGTTAGAGCGAACAAAGTCGCCATAGGGGATGTGACAGGTCGAGTCTTTTTCATTGATCTCGCGTAGGTGACTTCGGGCTTTTTTGTTTCTATTTTTATTTTGTACTTTTCTTCATCAAGGTGATCAAAGCACGAATTTGTAGATGATAGAGAGGTCATGTGACTGCAGTCGAAGTCAATACCATGCTGACATCCTAGTCCAAACTTACCCTCCTGACTCGAGAGTCTGGAAATCCCCGAAAACAAAGATAGCTGAATCCTGCACTCGTTAAGTAGTACTGAAGCCCAAACCAAAAAGCGATGTCACAACAAGCTCAGCGCAAGAGTCTATGGGCACGGTCCCTGTACTGGACAGTCTCCATACTCGCGCTCTCCATGTTCTACAGAGCCTACGTGCAAAACATCTTGTTCATCACGCTGGGCGTCGGTCGACAAATCCAGCCCCTTGAAGATTTTCCATGGACATGCACTAGGCAATACCACCCTCTCCTGGAAGCCTGCGAGGATATGTGGCTAGATCACCACGATCGAAAACTTTACGCCGCATGCTCGACGATCGAATCCCGGCAGGGATGGAGCCCCGGTGGAAACAAGTACAATGTCTCGGCACGCACTTTGACCGATCATATCACCGTGTTGGACATTGACGATGTGGGTTCCGATGGCCTGTCCGTTCCCCGCCAGTTGAAGATTGGTGGTTACGAGGATGCTTTAGATCTTCATGGTTTCGACGTGCGCCATATTGGATCTACGGTGCGATTTTGGTTGATTAACCATAAGCCCGCGATCGATTCGATTACAGGCGCTGTCTTGGATCCCTGGACCCATGGTGCGAATTCCACAGTCGAAATCTTCGATTTGAACAAAGAGACAGATACTTTGGAGTATGTCCGGACTATCTACAGTGATGCCATTATCTCGCCGAATAATCTAGCTGTTGATGCTGATGGGGTTGGATTTGTGATCACAAACGATCACAAGGGCAAGACTGGACGCTTTCGTGATTTGGAAATGCTATATGGCACTGGGAGTCTCACATATTGTCGATCAGATACTGGAAAGTGCAATATCGCTGCGAGAGAAGGGTTCCGTTTTCCTAATGGCATTGCCAAGGGCAAGGATGGTCTATACTACGTCTCCCATTCTGTGACTGGGTTGGTAACCATTCACAATCTGGAGAATGATCAATTGAAGCAGGTAGACAGCATTTCGATGGGTTATCCCGTGGATAATCTCTCATTTGATGAGGATGGGAATCTCATTGCTGCTGCCATACCTGATTCTTTTGCGTTTGTGAAGTCTATGGATCATCCACATGACTTTGTTGCACCGGCGACGGTGTTAGCCAGTCCCATCAAAGGAGCGGATGGGAAGTGGGAGGTTTTGAAGGTTGTGGAAGATTTACTTGGGGACAAGCTTCCTACATCAACGGTTGCAGTACAGGATACACGGTCACGCCGTTTGTTCCTGGGAGGAGTGCTTGCTCCTTTCATTAGCATTTGCGAGAAGCGGGAGTGATATTTCTGCCTATATAAAAGACCCATCTCCGCTCGTCCTTCCATCGTTGATCAATCATATAGCATGCTTGGCGTATAGTCTCGATAGAGTTGGCGGAATCGTACCTAAGGATTAAGAATTTCAATGACTATTCTCTTTTGAGATTTCTGTCCTTTTTGATTCAAGGTCAATTCAATTCTTGTCAGAGACTGGTTGTGTTAACATCAAGTCTCCCATCAATGCCCTTTCCACTGCCGAAGTATCAAAACCGCAACCCACAGATACATCATGTAAAGTAGAAATGATGAATGATGAAGGCTAACACTTCCACCAGCCATTCGCGACGCCACCTGCCGGGTCACCGGCGAGTATTGATCTTGTCCATATGTGGAGTTCAGTGTGACATGTGCGGAGATGGTCCCATCTTCCAGACGAATCCATGTTTCCACTTCATCTGCAATACTATCCTTATTGAGGAAGATCTGCCTTCCACCACGAGCAGCATTGCCATATCCACCGTAGCCGGTATGACGACCATAACACATGTTAATTCCGTTGCCCGATAGATCCTGAGCAATGGTTTTGCCATCCCATTTGAAGCACCTGGCGAATATTAGGACACGCAAATTATACGTAAGAACATTTCACGTACCAGTCATTATCATGGTCGTGACCACTGAACGTAGCCATGAGTCTCGATGTATTCAAAAGAGCTTGCATAAATGGTACGTCCTGTCCAGTGTATGGACTGGCACCAGATCCTTGCTGAACCACTGTCTCCCCATTTAGACCAGGGGATTTGTGAGAATCCACCCCATTGTCCTGGTACGCCCGCATAGCATCGGCGGGAATATGATAGAATGCCAATGAAGGGATGACCTTCCCATACTTGTCCTTTAGATCGGAATTTGTCTGCGTGAACCAATCGACCACCTGACAAGTTAGTAGTGTTCATAGAAATGGTGGTTTAACCTACAGATTCATCAACCCAGTCGCCCCGTTGTATCGAAGCACGTTTCGATACTCGGTTGGTCGGCTCGTGTCCACCTTTTGAATCAAAGAACCACAGCAGAAGGACAGGCGTATCTCCTTCAGATCCACCATGCGAAAAGACTGGCAGGTAATAGTTTGTGACTCCAGCCGCCGAATCGGAGACCAAGCTTTGCGTCAGGCTGTTCTTGTATAGTTTTTCCTTATCGTATATATCCTTTCGTGGGTCCAGATTCAGCTCGCTGTCGTGATTGCCGTAGGTTGAAGCCCACAGATATCCTCCGTTGACCAAGGGGGAAACGACCTGGTCTAGATATTTGCTCGAGTTCGAGGCTTTTGTAGCTTCGCCGGAAATTAAATCCCCATTTATGACCACAAGTTGTGGCTTCTCCTTGTCGAGAACATAATCCATAACCTTGTTGGTATGGACATCTTTATTTGAATCTAGCACCGAGTTAGTACGTGTAGACACAAGCTTTGGGCTTTGTCACCTTCAGCAAAATGCAAGTCTTCAAAAACACTAATTTGAAACGTGCCATCCTTCGTCAACCGCAACGTCCGATCCGGAACAGATACTATCTGATCCCGCACCGTCCGGCCTAAAAATCGAGCAAACATGTCCGGAATACCAGCCATCCACAGACCAAGACACAGACAAAGACATGCTAGGCCTTTTATCTCACGCCGCAATAGCGTCGCAGTCGCATTCACAGTTACAATCTTAGTCTTCCCACGTGGAGCAGCGGTACCTCGATTAGATGTGTGGCTAGCTTCATCCACGTCATGAATCACCGCTCTACCGGATTTCTCCGAGTATCCGTCAGGAACGGGCGGTGGACTGCCGGAAACGGCGACAGGCGGAGACTCCGGAGTGTGCCAACCGTCAGCGACTCGGTCGCCGATCCAGGGTTTCTCACCCATTTCTCGGAAATTACTGACTTGGTACGGTGCCTGATTTTGGCTATTCGGTGGTAGATTGTAAATTGAGGCGGAGGTGGAGGTGTGAAGTCACATTCTGGAAGTTGTGTTTAGCTTGGCGGGTGCATGTGCATCCCCGCTTTCTATTCAGGGTCTGGAATGTGGGGTCTTTTAGCTTTGCTGATCTGTAAGCTTTTAAATGGGGACTTTTGATCATAGGACTTATCATTCTATTGATTTGTGTTGTTTTGGCTTGGTTAGGTTCTTGCTATCGATACTACTGTTGTGGGGTTGTATAGATAGATTCTAGCAACTCCACAATAGACATACCAAACTTCAAAGAGAGTGAGGGGTCTGAAACCTCTTTAGCAACGTCACACCTAGAAATTAATGTGCAATTCAATAATATCAAAACTAAAAAGTATGCATGGAAATTAACTGGCAAATAGGCACAACCTTATAGCGCTGGAGTCTTCAACACCACACCCATGTAACTATTTTGGGCCCAGCCCGACTTTTAATAAGCAAGAATATGGAAGCCTAATCAGTCAGTCCGATCGCGCTAAATTTTGATAATGTAGATCCTAAGTCTTAGCTATGCTTCTTTAGCAAATTGATCTCTGTTTGGGTGGGAGCTGAATGATCCAAATCATATGATGTGGATGGTGAGCTACAACATTGGGGACTGGCATACCATGTGATCTATCATACCCTTGCTGAATAGCTTCAGGGGTTATGTACTCTCCATAAATTACTTCCATTACGTTGACGTAGCTATTAGCCTATCCAATTCCTCCCAATACTCACATAACTACACAGGAGGACAACTCAGACTTAGGTCTACCTTCACCCTTCTCTAATGTCTCACCAGCAAGATACCACCTCGAAGGACCCCACCTCGTCATCCTAGTCTGGTACGCCTGCCCCCTTAAAAACGAGATGTTGCGTCGAAACAGCTCATCTTCCGTCAAAGCAGAAGAACCCTGGATAGAGTCTTCCTCAAACCGGACCCGAGGGTCTCCCACCAGATCATGGTCATTCAGCATTATACCAGGCCCATGATAGTGGTGTATCCTCCACCTAGCATCTTCAGGCGTAAGACCAGGTCCCAGGTCCACCCAACGCGTCGAAATGAGACAGATATCATTGCCTAGGTCCCGAATCTCTAATCTCCATGACGTATTGCATGATTGACAGCGCTGCCAGTTTATTGGCTTATCGGAACCGTTGCCCGAATATTGTGCAATAAGAGAGGTTATAGAATCCCTTAAGCCGGTGGTACGGAGATCCAACATCGATAAGGCGGAGGGGAATACGCCGATATGTCGACAAACGCACATAAAGTCCGAGCCAGAACTTTGGAATATCTTCGATATGTCCTCTCGTCTTGCTACAGCCATTTCCTGTGTCCGTAAACACAAACCGGGACCAGGAGCCGAAATAGAGACTCGGGCTTCAACGGATTTCAAAGAGGTCATATGATATAGCTCCGGAGATATAGATTTAGACTTAGAAGCGGTCGAGACACGACCATTGTCTCCAAGAGGCCAAGTCGCGACCTCGGTATAGAACAGCGACTCAGCAGGGATACCAAATTCAGGCCCATAGTAGTATCTCCGCATAGCAAGCTGGAGGTGCACGAAATGGATATCATAGAATGTGCCGTAGGGGTAAACTCCTCGGAACATGGGCCACCTGAGATACCATTTTTCACGAGGTAGGCTCTTTGTACAGTCGAATAACTTGAATGTAGGACTTGGTGACTCGATCTTTCGCCAGGGGTGAAGACGGGCGCACATGAAGCAAATGTAATATTCTGGTACGTCTCGTGAGAGTCTTGTGAGGAACTCCATTCGCAGATGGGAATCGTTTGAGAGGCGTTGGACTGCTGGCTTTAGGAAACGCTCTAGGCTGTGGTTGCATAATGCTAGACATGCTATGTCGATTAATGGTAGAGACTCTATCACCATGTAAATCAATTCTGATGGAAGGTGTGAAATGGTCCTGTATTGTTGGACGTCTTCCATGTTTTGAAGCTCGTATAGAGGAGAATAAACTGAAATAAACTGATTCAAAGTTGATTGACAAATCCGGGTTTTGATGCCTAGACTTGAGGATTCTAAGCCGCGAAACGTGAGGAGAATGGCTTCAAGGTTGGCGTTTACTGGCTTGTTGATAATTTGCAGCCTAATGACTAGGGAGCAAGCAAAATGCGAGCTGATGAGATAGGATTGATCATCATCGACTTGATGCAGGTGAGGCTGACACGAGGCTGAGATGGGGGGAAAGGGTCACAGATACCCATCAACCAATGGGATTGAGTTGAAGCATTCTCCGGACCGTTGAGCGAATAGAGATAGGGAATGTAGATCAGGTCAACCTTGAAGTTAAGCTACCTAGACAACTACGACAATACAGTTACTATGTTCAAAAATGTGTGGAAGAATACATAATATTCACATTCCGTATCTACAGTTGTAGGAACTGTAGAAACTACTTTCGTCTCCAGGTCCAGTGCAAATGCAAAGGACGGGATCCGAAAAAATTGTTGAAATAATCGGCGCATTGTGGCACCCATGTTGAAATCGTCAGTCATGTTGAAACTCCGTAAACCCGCTTTTGGTGCCCTCTAATCAGCAAACCCCGTTGAAACCCGTATGTTGAACTTTTGGTATCATCGTCATAACTCATCATTAAAAAAGGAAAAAATTCCCCGTGCCAGAGGCGGCAGGTTGATTGCCGCCTCCATGAATTAACACATTATGGGAAGGAAAGGAGAAAATGTTGCGCATTTACTGCGAGTACTTCTGGCGGAAGTACTTGGCGGCCTGGACCATGTTGGTCAGAGCAGCCTTGGTCTCGGGCCAAGCACGAGTCTTCAAGCCACAGTCGGGGTTGATCCAGAGCTGGTCGGGAGACAGGTGGGCGAGCATCTCCTCGACACGGTCCTTGATCTCCTGCTCGCTGGGGATACGAGGAGAGTGGATGTCGTAGACACCGGGTCCGATCTGAGCAGCGAACTTCTCGTCAACGAAGACCTTGAGCAGCTTAGCATCAGACTTGCTGTTCTCGATGGACAGGACATCGGTGTCCAGCGCGGCAATGGCGTGGAAGAAGTCCTGGAACTCAGAGTAACAGAAGTGAGAGTGGATCTGGGTGGTATCGGCGACACCAGCGGTGGAGAGCTTGAAAGCCTCAACGGCCCACTTGATGTACTTCTCACGCTCGGCACCGGTGCGGAGGGGAAGACCCTCACGGAGAGCAGGCTCATCGACCTGGATGACCTTGACACCGGCGGCCTCGAGGTCAACAACCTCGTCACGCAGAGCAAGGGCGAGCTGCTGGGCCTGGACGGACTGGTGGACGTCGTCACGGGGGAAAGACCAGCGCAAGCAGGTGATGGGACCAGTGAGCATACCCTTCATGGGCTTCTGGGAGATCGAAACGGCGTACTTGGACTCCTTGACGGTCATGGGGGCAGGGCGGCTGACGTCTCCGACAATGATGGGAGGACGAACGCAGCGAGAGCCGTAAGACTGAACCCAGGCGTGGGTGGTGAAGACGTAACCAGTCAGGCGCTCACCGAAGTACTGGACCATGTCGTTACGCTCGGGCTCTCCGTGGACAAAGACATCAAGGTCAAGCTCCTCCTGGATCTTGACAACATCCTTGATCTCGTTCTCAATGAACTTCTCGTACTCCTCAGGGGTGATCTCACCCTTGGTGAACTGGTTGCGAACACGACGGATGTTCTGGGTCTGGGGGAAGGAACCAATGGTGGTGGTGGGGAAGAGAGGAAGCTTGATGTGCTCGGTCTGGGCAGCAATGCGAGTAGGGAAGGCAGAGATACGGTTGTGCATCTCAGCGGTGACAGCAGCCTGACGGGCCTTGACGGCGGGGTCGTTGGTGCGCTTGGAGGTAGCGCGGGACTCCATGGACTTGGCGTTGGCCTCGAGCTCAGCGGAGACGGCAGCGGGGCCCTCAGTGACGGCCTTGGCAATGACGACAACCTCAGCAAGCTTCTGGACAGCGAAGCTGAACCAGTCACGGACCTCAGCATCGAGGTTCTTCTCAGAGTCCAGGGTGTGGGGGACGTGGAGGAGGGAGCTGGAGGTAGCGACAATGACACGGTCCTTGCCGAGCTTCTGGATGGCAGCCTCAACCTTCTCAATGGCGTTCTTGAAGTTGGTCTTCCAGATGTTACGGCCGTCAACGACACCGGCAGAGAGGGTCTGCTTGGGGCCAAGGGCAGCGACAACGGTGTCAAGCTGCTCAGGGTTGCGGACAAGGTCCACGTGGATGGCGTGGAGGCTCTGGAGAGAAGAGAGGACCTCAATGTTGTGGACGATGTCACCGAAGTAGGTGGCGAGGGTCAGGCGGGGAGCACTGGCACCCAGGCTGCCGAGCTGCTCGTAGGCGGGCTTGAAAGCGGCCTTGGCCTCAGCGGAGAGGTCGAAGACGAGGACAGGCTCATCAATCTGGACATCCTCAGCACCGGCAGCCTTGAGCTGCTTAAGGAGCTCAACGTAGGCGGGCAGGAGGTCAGCCAGCTTGGTGATGGGGTTCACACTGGCACCACGGTCGGCCTTGGCCAGGACCAGGAAGGAAACGGGACCCAGGACAACGGGGCGGGTGACAATGCCAGCGGCCTTGGCCTCAAGGAACTCGCGGACGGGCTTGGGGTCGGAAGCGAGCTTGAAGACCTGGTTGTCGGCCAGAGCAGGCTTAACGTAGTGGTAGTTGGAGTCGAACCACTTGACCATCTCAAGGGCAGGAACATCAACACCCTCCTTCTGGAGACCACGGCCCATGGCAAAGTAGGTGTCAAGGGGGTCGAGATTGTACTTGCTGTAGCGCTCGGGGATGACACCGAACAGCTGGATGTGATCGAGGACCTGGTCGTAGAACGCAAAGTCGTTGGAGGGGATGGCGTCAACACCAGCGTTCTTCTGGAGGTTCCAGTGCTCCAGACGGAGACGCTTGCCCTCAGCGAGGAGGTCATCGCGGGAGATCTTGCCACCCCAGTAAGCTTCAGTGGCCTTCTTCAGGTCACGAAGCTTACCCATACGGGGGAAACCGAGAACGGATCTTCAGCAGTAGTTAGTATCCAGCAATTGAACAAGATAGGGTAAAAGACATACGATTGAACCATTCTGACGGATGTGTGTGAAGTAGAGAGAAAAGGGTAGACGGGGTCTGTAGATAGAATGAAAAGAACCCGGAACCTTGAAGAGTTAAAAGAAAAAGAAGAAGAGAACGAGGGAAATGGCGAGAAGAAAAATGGAGGGGGATCAGAGCGGGTCTAACCCCAACGGGATAGAGGGGCAGCAGGTGGCTTTCCTGACCATACGTGGAGCGAAACAGGGGATTAGGATTTGCATGGAGATTAAGCAAGGGGCGGGGGGTTGAAACGGTATTTTTTGGTAAATTATAGGTAATTTAGTTGTCATTACTCTAGCCAATAAGTCTCCACTGCAAACTTAACACGAGGACTCCGTGATCGGCGTAGATCACGCCATCTCAGCACGGGGTGATAAGCTTCGATAAGGTCTTTCTACTCTTTTCTTCAGCGTATATTGTATACTCCAGTGGATTCAAGAAAAGACGAGAATACAATGGATCGAAGTGGAATTCCAATTTGCCACTATGGGGACTGTGTTGGCCTGGCAATCCTCGCTGCAACCTCCGGAGGCCGATTATTTCCTCGGGTTCCGACTGCAGCATAAGATACAGACTCAGTGGACCAATGGCAAAGCTTCTACAAGGCATGGATTACGCAGGAATCACAATGTACAGATTGAGGAGCTGGGGGCCGTATATGAAAACCCCGAGTCACCGGTGTTTGTCGGGAACCGTTCGGAGATTTAGTAATGCCGATGATGATTCTCCGGGAGAATAAGATAGGGGCACCGCGAGGATAAAGGATGTTATGGAAAGGACGTACGTGAGAAGAGCTGTGAGATAGTACATGGTACATGCCATGTACTATGTGACATGTACAGTATGTACCATGTACCCCGCCCGAGTATGCAGTGTTCAAATTTGAGATAACATCGCGAGTAGCGGTCAAGGATCATCTAAGAATATATTGGAACTATTGAAGGATGCACTATTGATTCAATTGTTGGCTCAAAGCGATCCATGACCAAGCTAGGAAAGAACCAAGGACGCTCCTTCTACGCAAAAAAGATAACACCACATTGAGAACACAAAGATCATGGTCTACCTAATTCATCCTCACGGAAATGAGTCATGACATTCCTCGTTTGCCCTCGTTGGCGAAGAGTGCACCCTGTTTCGCCTTCAGGGGCTGGCTCCTACAACCAAGCTCAACCAGAGAACTCGTTCCCTCGTCACGGTCAAGGTATGCTCTCTGAAGTTTAGCAGCTGGCTAGTTCGGCGCTAATGGCGGATCACAGGGCCAGCAATTCCATTCATAAATGAATTACAGAAGCAACCAGGAAGCTTCTCTCACAGGCTTCGACGTCGATTTTCCCGAGAATACAAGTGGGCCAGTGATGCCCGGGAGTATAGAAAATTCTTGTTTCCTTTCCCGCGGAAATCATCAAGATCCGCCCCGTCAAGGCCAAAACCAGTTCATGAACTGATGTCGCCAGAGTATGGAAACAGCCTGATGAGCGAGAGAGGGTACGATAGTGATGCACATTACATTACAACACCAAGACATGACCTGGCAAGATCTCCTGCCGGTCGAGGTTTTCGCCGCATGGAGCTGAGCGATTTGATCGAACAAAGCCAAGAGCGCTCGGAGGCCGAACGCTGGGCTCTCTTCAACAACCCAACAGCCACTGACTCACAAGAATCTGCCTTCGGCATGCATTTCATTCCAACCCCACCGGGCACTCTCAGAGGGCCTCCGACTGCCTTCCACACAGCCCGTGAGACCGATGGATCTAAATACCAGCCATTGACTCATTCGCCTTTAAGGGTTGAGCAATCCCAGGGAATCCCCGTCCTGAGTAAGACTTTTGGGTGTTCTCTTCCATCTTTGCCTTCAAACAACGACCCTGGAGCTACCCATATTGAGCACTCGCCCGTTCTCGATGTCCCCGAAACCTCCAGTGGCCGGGATCTCATGTCTGACTGGAAACAATTCATGAAAACGAGCCGTGACAGATACGGAATGGGGTCGTCTGGGTCACTCCCTTCTCCACTGGCGGATCTTGTGGTGTCCAAAACAAGACAAGCTACCAATTCAGCCAGGTCCTTCTCTGACCCTCGTGACCCCCGCGCGATACATCTTAGTGAGCTGGGTATATCGAATCGACTTGTGGCCTTTTCCGAGTCATCTCAAGTAGGGTCTTGCAATCCATCAACTACTGAGCTGTTCTACAAGAAAAGAGGGGCCATTGGGGGGTTTTCTCAGGAGAACGTTCAATCTCCCCAGTCAGGTATCTCGGTCATCTCTGGAAACGAGACACCAAGAATTCCGAACGGCCAGCGAGATGCATCTTCATGTTACTCGAAAGCCAGTCCATCTTCGGGAAGTTTGTCGATCGGGGGGCTCTCTTTCAAGAAACTCACTAGCAAAACCACTGATTCAAAACCAAAACCAGCACTGCAAGACATACTCACATCTGACAGCGAAGCTGTGAATGTTCCAGCCCCCCGAAGGACACTTCTGAGCAGATTTCAGGAGCATTGTGACTCCGGCAGCTCTGACTCGCCTCAATTCCAGAACCACCCCACGGGTATAGTTTCACCTCGCAAGATTAGTGTCGGTTGGATGTCTGGAGGCCGCCGTGTTGGCTATGGCTATAACCCAGTCCCTGGTAAAGAGGGAGGGTCTCCGAAAAAGGATGATCAGAGTTCTCCACAATTGACTCAGGCACCCGGTTTCAAAGCAGAATCTACGACGAATGGGGTACATGGTTCACCTTCGAAGTATCATCAACTTGAAAAGATGGCACAGTCGTCACCCCGAGAATACGGTACTCCATCCCCTAGCCATCCACGTCCCCCTCTATACGAGGCTCTCACTGGTCTCAGGTCTATCAAATCTGCGAATTCTAACGTCGAATCTGCCGCTCCATCTCACCTTCGAGCAATCATGAATCGTTCCAGCCAAGAACAGAATACAATCACTGGTTCCAGTGAAGGCAGCTCCAGGCTTCTTTGTGCCACAGAACTGACACCTACAGTACAATCAGAATTAAACGAAATCCCACAGAGCGCCCATTATACCAACCTAGGACAGGGCAACAACACAATTGCTAATAAATGGGCCCGATTGAGCCGATCCATGAACAGAAAGTCTCAATTCCAAGATCGAAAGACAGGGCTTGGTGGTGTAACCAATTCTGGAAGGCTACAGGAGATTGTTTTGGCAGATCGTTCAGATGAAACGGAGCCGGAATTCCTCGACACAGATGATCGCGACGAGAGCGAAGATCAAGCTCACGAGCTTCAACCCAATACGTCACGAGTGACACGTTGGGCGGACAGATTCTCCAGGTACAGAGAAAGCAGACGGCCCACGACCGTACGCCAGCAAGAGCCTTCACAGTCGTCTTCCGGTGGTTATCAAGATTGTGAATCGGTCAGTATCAGCCTCAAACGAGCTACCTCTACGAGAAGTAATACGACAGATGACCCGGATCATTTCGAAATGCCTGGTTCCTTTGAAGGGAGCCGTTGGGCCAGTCGACTCAGTCGACTGCTGTGAAACAGGAACACAGAGGAATCCAGACCGAGCTTATATATCAGGTTTCTGCCGTTTTTGATACTCAGCAGCACACGTATTATTAACCCATAGCGAGTAGTTGGGGATCGATTATAGATATGGATGTATTAGTTTTTCAGCAGAAAGATGTCATTAATCGTACAAGAGGTATCAGACCAACACCAGTTTATTATACAGTAACAGTAACTGGTAGATTCCCATCTCCAGAAACCCAAGTCAAACCGATCATCGAAGCATGTAAATCTACCGTCGCTGTCGCTTTGAGCTCTTATCACTGACAGCACTAAGAACACTAGCAGACCGCTTATGATTCCCATCACGCTTAGGAGTCTCAGCATCGCCATTCTCCTTCTGATCATTATCCGCATCAGCAGTCGAATCAAGCATCCCATTTCCATCCTCAGCCTCAGTCTTCACCTCCGGATGACCATTCCCAGGCGCAGACTTCTTCTCCCGCTCCGCCTTCGCAGCCTCAAGAACACGGATCTCGCCATCGACTTTCTCGGCGACCTTACGCGCGTCCAGGAGTAAGTTGACGGCTTGGATGAGGCGTTCGAACTCCTTGCACACGCGCTCTGTAGGCATGAAGAGACGGACAGGGATCTCGAGTTCGGCGAGCGCACCGGCCAGTTTGAGTGTTTGCACATTGGACTTGGCTTGTGTGAGTTTCTGGGCGCGGTCGCTCCGGAATTGTACGCCTGCTGTGACGCGTTCGTGGTGGTGCACGCCGTAGCGTGCTTCTTCGGCTGGTGTGAGTGTGCGGATGGGTTGTGCTTCGCGGGCTGGAAGAGCGCCCTTTTTGTTTGCTGCTGAGGCTGTGGTTGGTGTTTCGCCACGGCTGATGCCGTTGTTGGCTTGTGTTGGTGTTTGGCCTGCCGGACTGGCGATGGCGCCTCCCTCTGGACCGAGGATGGAGCGACGTTTCTTGCTCTTGTCTGCTTGGAGGAGGGTTTGCAGGAGCTGGGAGAGACCTGAGCTTGATTGGTAGGCTGCTGTGTTGCCGACGCTGATGGGGACTTCGAGGCGGGAGTAGAGCTCGCGACGCTCGGTGATGAAGTTTTGCTCGTTGCTGGTGATGCGCTTGAGCTCTTCGAGGAGCATGGCTTCTTCGCGGACTTCGTCGGCTGTACGGTTTATTTGTAGGGCGGCGAGTTCTTTGCGGTCTCGCTCGCGGTCTGGGTCGAACTTGAGCATCCGCTCGTGCAGCTCGAACTCGGCTTCGGACATCTCGGATGGTGGGTGTTCGATTGCGAGGATTGTGGCTGCTACAAAGTAGTAGCGTGCTTTCATTTGCTCCATTGTTCGGTAGTGCTTGGCTGGTACGAGTGCGTTGGCGTCGGCTTCAGAGTTGACTTTGGGTTGGTAGTCGTAGCGATCTGCAATAATCACCCAGCGCAAGTCGTATTCGTGTGCCAAGTCCATCAGGTAGTCTGTTTCTTCGCGATCCCAGTCTTTGCTTTGCAAGGACCGATTGTATTCCTCTTCCGAGTATTTCTTTGGTACCCGTGCCTTGATGTTGTACTTGGCGAATGTGTATTCTTGTTCCAATGGCTTGGAGGCTTCCTCTTTGTCCTCTTGCTTAGTCTCTTCGTCCTCTTTTTTCTCATCCACGTCCATCTGGGTTCCCTCGGGTACAGGTGGGCGAGTCGACTCGTGTTTCCGCTGCCAGTGATTCAAGACCAGGCCATCGGAGCGGGCATTGTTGGTGAAGGGAGTCATGCGCCTGAGCAAAATCACGTATTAGTTGAATGCCCATCATACTCAATAGCTTCTGGATGCATACCATGGTCGCACGCGCAACTTGTTCATCCATTTTGGACGCCCCTTGTACTTGTTCTCGTTGATCGCGATAGGCGGCGCCCGTTCACCTAATAGCGCGTATAGTTCACGGGTAATACCCTCTGTAAATCAAATCGTCAATAAGCTACCCCAAAATCAATAGATCACACGACTAACCTGGTCGTTTTTCAACCACCTTCTGCTTCTTATGCGGTCTAGGCTGGCCCACCTCAGCGGGCAAGTCCAGCATGTCGCGCACATCGGCGGCAGCCATGGCTATCTGATGCCGATAGTATCAGACGAAACAGGGAAATGGGTACAACCAAGATTAATACTGGAATAAATCAAGCAATCACAACCTGAACCAGAGTTAAACGATGAAGATGAACAAGTTGTCGAGATGAAAATCGCGACGGGCAAGGGAGAGCGACGAAACCAGCAGGCGGTGTGGGGCCCGCGTGGATGCCAGGTTGTTGATTCTAGACAATTAGGGAGTTGCTTCCCCAAGGACGTTAAGGTCATAGATCCTCTCACTCCTCCAGTCATGGCTTTCACAGCTCCCTCGTCATGGCTTGCTGCCACCCTGGCTCTCTTCTCTTTCCTCTCCCTTCTCCTCCCCGCGAATGCCTTGTACTTCTACGTTGATGGTCGCCAAACAAAGTGCTTCTACGAGGACCTGCCCAAGGACACCCTGGTAGCAGGTATGATATCCCCTCCTGTCCTATTTTATCTACGTCGCAATAAGCAATTGCATCACCTTCAATTATAACCTAATTAACATCACTTCTACCTATAGGCAACTTCGCTACCTATGTCGTCAACCCCCAAACCAACGTCTACTCCATTGACCACAATCTCCGCGTCATGATCACCGTTGACGAGACCTTCGACAACGACCACCGTGTCGTCTCCAAGCGCGAGCACCACTCTGGCCGCTTCACTTTCACCGCCGCCGACGCTGGCCAGCACAAGATCTGCTTCACGGCTGACACCGATGCTCAGACTAGTGGATGGTTGTCCAGTGCCCAGGGCGCAGTCAAGATCTCCCTTGACATGGCCATTGGCGAGACAAGCAAGATTGAGACCGAGGACAAGGACAAGATGAAGGATATCGTGCAGCGCGTCAAGGATCTGAACTCTCGTTTGCATGATATTCGCAGGGAGCAGGTGTACCAGCGGGTTAGTATACTCCATCCCATCACCCTTGCTGCTTTAATCTTGCATATCGCAGCAAAGAAGCAACCAGGAAGCATCTACATCGCAACTACCTGCGGCTTTATTCAAGACAATTGCTAATAATTTTTCCTCTATAGGAACGTGAAGCCGAATTCCGTGACCAGTCTGAGACCACCAACTCTCGCGTTGTCCGCTGGACTCTCATCCAATTGGCTGTTCTGTCCGTTGCGTGCGCTTGGCAACTCTCGCACCTGCGGTCGTTCTTCATTAAGCAGAAGTTGACCTAGGTTGGACTGATTAAAAAATGCCATTTGAATGTCTTTTACAGCCCTTTCCTACTTTAAACCTTGCATTTTGGTTTCCACATACGCCCGATTCGATTTCAATTGCATGGATTGTTGATCACTTCTTTTATCTGGGTATTTGGTTTTCTTCACGGACAATATTTACCAGTGATGTTGACAGAGATGGTATGGCGTATCATACATGTATCTCAATGGAGGCAACATTTGGTTTTCATCTCCATATGAAAAAGGAGCGTGGTCTGGGACCGCTTGGTCAGCGCGATGTCGATTTTGATAATGGATGTAATGACAGCTTTATTTCTTTCATGTTGTTCTTTAATGTACTTGGTAACCTGGTGAAATGTCATGGACGCTAAAGTCCAGGGAAACGAAAGCTTCCAGAATGTGACGACAAATGCAGAAAGGCCCATCCCCTGAGAAACGTTGGGGTTCATCATTCATTATGTCCAGGGGCAAAAGATAATAAAAAGAAGTAAAATGCAAATGCCCAATATGCTGGTATATGGCAGGGAAGAGAAATGAAGGTTGGCCCGAAAAAAAGATAACGCCAAATAAACATGTCGAGAGAAACGTGACTCTCACTAGATGGCGTCAAGCACTATCTGAAGCTGCAAGCGCAGCGACGGCCACGCAAATAAGAAGGATTGAGAACGCAAAGGTCCTCTGGGTATATAACAGCCCTTGACGCGGGCCATAAGAAATGGAGATAAAAAGACGTGCCAATTAGTCGAAATTGGCTTTTAGGTAGTCACCATCGGAATTGGGTCGCCAGGACTACCACAAAATCCGAGGATCAGTCGTTCAAGGTCGGAGAGTTTGTATGGTTTTGTCATGTAGCCCTTGATTCCCACTCTAGAGGCACGATTCAAGGCCTCATCGGTGACATCCGCGCTCACAGCAAGAACAGTTGGAGGCTGTGGCATACGCAATGTGGTCATGTTCATATCCACATCCATGGAGTCGGAGTTGTTAGGTGTTTCTGGAGATGCGTTGCTAGAACCAGAGGACTGGCTCTGGTGATCATCAACCATCTGAAGAATCCGGGAAGTCGCCTCGTAGCCGTCCATTTCAGGCATCCAAAGATCCATGAGCACGATGTCAATGGGTTTCATCTCTGGAGAATCTGGCTTTGTAGGTTTGATGGGCACATTCACGTCCGCGACATTTGAGCTGTTGGCGAGAGTAGATGCAGAGAGAATCTCTTTTACGATTTGCACAGCTTCTCGGCCATCGGCTGCTTCAAGAACATCGCGATAGCCCAGCTTACGCAGCATGTTGACCAACACACGTCGGTTGATCCGGTTGTCTTCTGCAACAAGGAAACGTAGTGGGTATTTCTCCCCAAGCTTCTTGTCATATGAATCTCGGCAAATAGCGCTTCGGTTAAGTTGGGGTCTTGTCAGAGTGCGAGGCGGAGTTGGACTCTGTGACTTTTCATCTAAGGTGCTGGGAGTTGGCTGCTGAAGCGTCTGGTTTTGCAAATGGGAAGGCGAGCTTGATAACGTGGGTTCCCAGATGAAGCTGCTCCCGCTACCGGTCCGGGTATGATCTGTGAAAAATGGCGGGGTCATGAACTGATCGTTGGGGGTCCCAGGACCACACAAAGCCTCCCGTTGATTCACAGGAACCCGAATCTGGAATTCAGAGCCGTGGTCGGGGCCGGTGGTGGAAGAGCGGACACAAATCAGGTCACCTCCCATCTTCCGAGAGAGTCCCTTGGCTACAAGGAGACCAAGCCCCAGACCATCTTTGCTGCGGGTGGTCGAGGCGTCTTCGCGTGCAAAAGGCTTGAAAAGATTCGGTAGGAATGCCTCTGGAATACCTGAACCGGTGTCACGCACACGAATCAAGACGTCGTTGTTCTTGGAGTCGATGGTCGCACTGAGAGTAATCGTGCCATTGTTTGTGAATTTGATAGCATTCAGAAAAACACAGGAGATCAGCTTAGCCAGGTCTCTGTCATCAGCTAGAAGAGTGTCGGGCAATGCCGGGTCAACAGACCAATCGACAGTCTTCGTACGCATTTCACCATTTGAGGATCGTGATCGGATTTCAATCTTTTCGCCGAAGTCAGTCGCCTTGCTCTCGGCAGAATCAGGACGGCCGCCAACATGAAGAGACTCGTTGATGACTAAACGAAGAAGGTCTCGCAATTTGGTGAAGCGCAAAGCCGGGCCCCGTAGGTTCATGTTGATACCTTCTAAAAGTAGATGCGGGGCAGATCGTCGAACCGCGATTGATGGCTGTGGATCTACCATGCTGGCCATCACTTCCTCGATCTGGCGGGCTGGGGTAGCGTGGACGATTTGATCACTCTCGTGGACGGCGTTCTTGACTTCTTCGCTGCGGGGAGACAGTTCTTGCCGTGAAGACGCTGCACGAACCCTCTGCCTCCGGGTCGGACGCGCGGAACAGGAGACCATATCCAGAGGAAGACTCCGTCGTCTCTTGTACGGATTCACAGCAATGTTGCTTCCTTCGATGAAGATACTTGGGCGGCTTTCGGTGGACTGGTCTGACGGTGCACTCGGGAAAAAGCCATTATCTTCCTCCATTTGCGGCGTGGGTGTTTTGGGCACCTGCATGTTGAGGTCGTAGGCGTGAACAACATTATCAGCAGCTTCTACGGCCCGCCGTGCGCTATCCTGAACCATTTCAATGCCCTCTTTGAGAGCCTGGAAAATCCCACCTGACTTTACGGGTGTCTTGCTTTCCATGGCCTCCCGCACTGTGGCATGCATCACATCAAGCATACCTACCACACCTTGCATCGGGGTCCGTAATTCGTGAGATAGACTTCGAGCGTAGGGTTTGAGAGGTTGAGAGTTGAAATCAGGGGTCGCAGGAAGAGCGACAGTCGCTGTATTTTGCACAGCTAGAGGAATTGGCGGAAAAGCTGAAATCTCCTGCTCCAGAAAAACGTCATCCTCTAGCAGCTGCCGAACGATCATGTCCTCCAACGAATGCAGAACGACCTCCAGAAACGACCAGGACAGATTCCGATTCCGGGTACCCTCTTTCGACCACATCAAGCCGAGATGCGCCAGGCATTTACCAGCGGAGAAGAGTGGAATGGCGAGATACGCCTCGGCAGCAAACGGTAGTTGATCGTCACCGAAGGACATCAATGATTTCAGATTTTCGGGAATCAAACATGGCCGTTCATGGTCCATATGTAACAAAGGGTTTCCACCTGCGAAATACCGGTTTCGCTGCAGTCCAACGTTCTGGTAGCCATCGTTGTAATAGAAGGCCGCACCGAAGAGCGACGGCCGGCGCCCGCCCAGTTCGGACATGGGCTCCCCAGCATGTACCCGGCGAGCCACGAAGCCATATTGTGCTTTGCTGATCGATGTGAGATCCTCCATCAGCCGTTTCCAGAACAGCTCGGTGTCGGATGTT
Source organism: Penicillium tannophilum (assembly GCA_028829675.1). Taxonomy (NCBI): domain Eukaryota; kingdom Fungi; phylum Ascomycota; class Eurotiomycetes; order Eurotiales; family Aspergillaceae; genus Penicillium; species Penicillium tannophilum. The sequence goes on from JAQKAK010000008.1 coordinate 2,279,572, forward strand.
CTCAGGCCCTGCTTGAGCGTGACCAGGTGTTCAATGGCGGCGGACTGGCCGGCGTCGTTCCAGCTTCGGCCAGACGCGTCAAATTGTATGTTCCCATCTTCCGGTACGATAGCGAGTCCATCGGTGAGGCATTCGGACTTGCAAGAAGGAAATTGCATGGCGGGACGAGAATGGAGGGTGTTAGGGGCATCTGGCTCGGGCGAGTCGGTCATGATCCATGTGGGATTTTAGCGGAAGAAGGTTGCAGTGCTCTGGGTGTGTGTCTCTGTCTGTTTTGTTGATTGGTATCGTAGGACACACACCATGGCCCTCGGGGACACAATGTAAATCCAGGTTTCGGTAGAGCGAATAGCAAGGAATGGTGTAAGGGAGGGGGATCAGGAGGGGATTTTCCGACTCGCACTGGGGCCACCGGGCGGTCTAGACAACAGTGGTTGCTCAGGCTGAAACAGGAGGTTTTCGTGGGTCAGGGACGAAGGCAAAACTATAAACATTCCCCAAGTTCCACTCTACTTTGTCTGTCTATTTCAAAGAGCATACATATTCAAGAAACAAAGTACTATTATTTTTCCATCTTTTCCCTTCTCTCTTTTGTTTCGCTCAGCGGAGACGCACGGAGGCCCTGCACGATCGGCGGATCTAGACCGAGCGCCGTGCGTCGGTACCGGGTACCTGTGCGACCCGAGCATGGGGCGCCAAAGGGCTCGTACTGGGTACAAAGGATGCATGAACACCCTCGCCAAAAGAACAGTCTTACCCAATCTCAGGACTTGGTGGCTTGAATTCCCCGATATTGGCGGGGATCGATCAACTTTTTTTTACTTGACGTAGCATCTCCGCTAGGGGCCGCCTCAGCCCTTGCTTTATATAGCTTGATCCATGGTTATTTAGCAACTGCGAAATTAAAATGAATTATGCCCAGGTGGCCTCGGGGACTCGTGGGCTCCCCCATGGCTTTTGTCTCACCTGCTTCGGTTTTGTTTTCGTATACCTTGCGGGGCTTCTGATCTGGTCTAGTCAATATCTCAATGCTGCTAGACTAAAACGTACCCCTAAAGCGGCAGGCGATAAGTCACCTATTGGTTGGAAAATCCTACCGTATAGCGTCTTGAACAATGTATGGCTAGTTGATCTAGGGCCCACTACGACGTAGACCTTCGCTCCACAGTGTGGGACACCCGATGTACCGACGCAAAATCCAGACAAAAATCTTCTACATTTTCAAAGCCATTAAGCGTCATCTGACGCTTTTTTCTTCTTGGCGTGCACCACATCCAGTGTTTCCTTCTCTCTCTTAGTCCTTGGTGAAGCCCGAATAGGAGATATTGACGCCGATAGTAGCGGTGACCCCAGTCATTGCAATGCCAAAGCTATTATTGTACACCAAGACTGGAACAGCTGCGGGCCGATGGACGCCACCGATTCAACCAATACTGATCTGGACACCCCAAGCGAAGGCTCCAGTCATGGTAGCCGAGTCCCAGGAGTTGAACGGAATGTAGTAAATAATGACGGTTTTTTTCTCAGTAGGCACGCGACTGAGCCCCGCAGGCGCTGAGACATTCAAGAATTTTGTATCAGGATATAGGATGTGATGATTCCAGGACTGTATATCCTATCGATTAGGTTTCAGCATGACATCGAGAAAATTGCATATATTAATTGAATCGGGCTAGAACCTTGGAGATCACCACCATTCGCAGGATAGTCGACTCCAATATGAACCAATGGGCGCGCTTAGCAGCTGGCAGAGCGCTTGTCAACTATTTAGCTGATAGGGAAGCTGAAGCTGGTGGGGGATTGGGTAGGAGAATGGGTAGGCACCACTGCACATAGTTCGAGAATGGTGATGTCCTGAATAATGAACACCTTGAAGATGACATACACGGGTTGAATCGTTAGAGTATCGACATTGGACAGCAAGAAAGAGACCTAAGATGTACACAGAGGATACACGGTCGTACTGCCCAGCTGGTTGGCAGACATGTCTAGCTCATCTAGATTCTCGACTGATTCCCTTCCTGGCCGAATTGAATTCTGGATTGATTGTCTGAGTCGGTCTGTCCATGTGACTGTGCATTTGTTGAAATATAAAGACCGGAATAAAGACGGGATTCTAAAACTGCAAATACAAGCTGTAGGGCAATTGCAACATGCCAACTCATCCAAGTCTGGAAGGGTTACCGATCGGGATTCCGCGTTTTTATTCTCGACCTTTCATATTAGCCAGGCTCCAGGCTGAAGTTACCCATGGATTTTTCAAATTCGGAGGGCGGGCAACGATTTACAGTAGTTAGTTGGTTGTGGTTTGCACAAGCTGCATGGTTGATCATGACGATCCCAATGGAGATCCCAGATCTCGGAGATGACTTTCGGAGAAATATATATGTGATTGATTCAATTGCCATGGATACTGAGAACAAATATCACCACCTGGGCATCCAATTTTCGATGGATCCAATCATCTAAGTCCAGCTTTGTATTTGCCCAGTCTAAAAATCGATAGGTATTTCCAAGGTTTGCTTTATCCAATAACTGTTCATTTCGCATGATGCCTGTTGTTCACCGCTCCCCGCACATGTGCGTGACACCGAGGTTCCCCGCCAATCACAGTCTAAATGATCCGAGCGGGGGCCATGGAACTCAATCCAAGCCGAATGTAGCTATCCATGCCCTTGCACCGGGTATAGATACAAATATGAACTCCAGTTAGACACAATATTGAAAAATAAGAGGCAATATCAATATGGCCGTAACTCCTTTCACGATAGCCGTCCCCGACGAGCAAATTAACCAGCTGAACCAAAAGCTCCAACAAGCAACCTTCCCCGATGAACTCGATACCGCAGGCTGGGACATGGGTGTTCCACTTGCGGACATGAAACGACTAGTTACCACCTGGCGTGAGGATTTTGACTGGCGTGCCCAGGAAAAGAAGCTTAATGAACAGCTCAAACAGTTTACGGTACCCGTCTCCGTGGATGATTTTGGGGAATTGGAGATTCATATTCTGCATCATCGGTCTGGGAACACGCGGGCTATCCCGTTACTGTTTATGCATGGATGTATGTCTGCATTCGTTTGATAGAAAGACCATCGTCGGCTAATTTGATATCGGTAGGGCCTGGAAACTTCCTTGAAGCCACTAAGTTGATTCCACTCCTCTTGAAGGATGATGGAGGACCTGCATTTGATGTTGTTGCTCCTTCACTTCCTAACTATGGATTCTCACAGGGGGTGCAGAAGGTATTTGCGGAACAGTATACCGAATTGTGCTGTAGCTGAAGTATGTTTAGAAAGGATTTGGCTTGGCCCAGTATGCTGAAACCGCCCACAAAGTCATGATAGCCCTAGGCTATGATCAATATGGTATGAACTCTCCCTGGCTCCCGCCCAGAAGTTCCACCATGAACCTCAGTTATTAAACCATCAAGCTAACTTGATACAAGTCATCCAGGGAGGGGATTGGGGTAGCGTTATCGCCCGTACAATGACAGCATACTACTCCAAACATATCCAAGCCATCCATCTAAACACCATCCCAGTATCCCCACCCTACCCGTGGCACAGCCCACTCAGCTTCCTCAAATCCCTCGTCAGCGTCCCATTTTCAGCCAAAGACCGCGCATGTATCAGCCGCACATTCGAGTATGTGACCAAAGGCAGCGCCTACTTTTTGCAACAAGGAACCCGGCCCCAAACGCTAGGATACGGACTTCAAGACAGTCCCGTTGCATTGCTGGCATGGATATACGATAAGCTGCACTCGTGGTCGGATGCGTACCCGTGGACAGATGAGGAGATTCTGACATGGGTAAGTGTGTATTACTTTTCACGGGCAGGACCGACAGCTTCGATTAGGATTTACTACGAAAGTTTGGCGCAGAAGCCGGAGGGCGTGAGCAAGTGGATGAGTATGACTCAGATGTTCGATGCTCGGGCGCCGGCGAATGTGCGGTTTGCGGTAGCGCAGTTTAAAGTAGAGATTTTTCAGTGGCCTATAGCGTGGTATCGGGCTATTGGCAATGTGGTTAAAGAGACGGAATTCGAGCGTGGAGGTCATTTTGCGGCTTGGGAGGTGCCTGAGTTGGTTGCAGGTGACTTGAAAGAGTTTCTGGGTAAGGGTGGGCCTGCCTATGCGGCTATAGAAGGTAAAGATGGTTATTAGTTCTCTGCTGGAAGTGATCTGGGTATAAAAAGTGGTTTATATTTCGGGAATTTATCGTGAATATGCAATACTGCTGTGACATTGACATTGATGACGGGGCTTGTATTATCGTGATAGGAGGAAGAGAAGTATAGTCGCGACAAACGCTATCTTTCAGCTCAAATGTCAACTGGTCTCACGTCACTGGTGTGGCATTCCATCCAGGCCGTCCGTGGCACCCCGTCACCCAGAGAAAACCGCAGACGCCATACCCTGTCTTGAATCCGACAGAAAGCCCAAAAGAATCAGCTCGAACATCCGTGATCCCGTTTAATCCTGTCGTCCCTTGAGTAGCCTCTGGGTGACCTTTTCTTTCTCAATAATCCACACCTGCGCACCCCAGCCTGATAAGGCATCTCGGTCGACGGCGGCCAAGAGGGCTTGCGAGATGGTCTCGAAGAGATCCTCGGGCTCCTTTAGAGTCACAATGTTAGCTTGATTTCAAAGAGCGACACACAGATTAAAAGAACATACCATATCCGGCTCCCACAGACCCTCACAGGTACCAAACAGCTGTTCGCTAGCAGTTCCGCTCACAATGAAGTCCTTGGCGAAATCGATACATCCAATGCTGTCAAATCCACAGATGAATGGCTTTCCAGTTGTCTCGTTGATACCAGCCAGCACGGGGCTGACGAAGAAAGGACCGAAACGCTTCTCATACAACGATGAGCTGACTAAGTTGGCCAGAGTCTGGGGTGCGATATTGCGTTCCTCGCGCAAGCGATACATGTTGACCTTGTAACGGAGAAGATCGGATACGGTATTGACATCGGTAGCGAGACCAGTGAGGCCGAGGTAGGTAGATGGGGCGTAGTTGAAGACCTTGGGGAAATTGTTGGAGATGGTCAGGGCTTGCATGCCCAAGCGGAGGTCGCAGGCGATGGCGACGCAGTCCTTGCCGACCATGGCGACACAAGCACCACCATCTAAGAAGGTTGTTAGCTTATCGGCATATTGGTTGACACCGAGAAATGTTTGATCGTACTGATGTCGAAGGGAGAGCCCTGATGATGGGAAGGAGGTTAGCTTTAAGGTCCTGGCTAGCAAATGGGACAAGGGGACCATCTCCATACCATTATTGCGGATTTCTTTTATTCAATGTAGACCGAGACGGGGTTTCTGAAGCTCTCAAGTGAAGAACACGCGGAAATAAGACGGCTGAGGAGGGATGTGGAGGGTGAGTGATGGGGGAGAGGTGTTGATGACGGGGAGCTGTGAGGTGCGCGAGCTCGGATGACGCCGCCGCACCGCTGCCTATTTCGTCTGTGCTCTTCACCTTCGACTGCTTTCTTCCCATTCCACTCAACACAGATTTCTCTTCTTTCACGGCTTCGTGTTTGAAATTGTCGTTCTTTCAATTACATAGACTGTTCTACCTTTTTTATATCTCTGCCCGAATCTTCAAGAGCTCTCTTGCTACTAGTTTCCCTCCCCGCCCGCGCAACCATGAGCGCCCACGTCGTGGTAATCGATGCTACAGCCAAGCGGGCAACAATCAAGACAACCCCAGGCAAATATTTAACAGATATTTTACAAGAGGCATGCTTAAAACTTGGATACAACCCAAGCCAGTATGGCCTTAAGTATGTTCTTTTTGACCCCGCCGAGATACGATGATGCTGACCTATTGCTTCCCCAGGCACAATCGCAAACAACTGGACTTGTCCCTTTCATTCCGCCTCTCCGGCCTCAGCTCTGGTGCAAAACTGGAGCTTGTCCAGGCATCTCGCTCTCCCTCCGTTGTCACAGTCGGCCTCCAACTGCCAGAATCCGAAGCTCAAGGTGCACCAAATGGACGCATACAGGACAAGTTCCCAAGTACAACCACACTCTGGCTAGTGTTGCGCAAGTTCGAGGCGGGAGTAGCAGGAAATGGACAAAAGCGAAATTTCACGGCGCGCGGGGTACCTTCTACGACGGACGGCGACTCTGGCTCTGGGCGACTATTCTACGAGATCCCTGTCCTCCGGATTTTGGAGCGCGAACTGTCAAGCTTCACGGATCTACAAAAGTCACTTGCCCAGTTGGGTTTTAATAACGGCAATGTGTTGATCCGACTCGGCTTTCGAAAAACAGAGGAGCCGCTTGAGGAAGCCATGGTGAAGATTGCCGAATACTTTAAGTCAACTGGGGATGATACCCCAATGCCAGCACAAAACCAAGCTCCTCCAGCTCCTGCAATTGAGAGCAACGTGCAACAAGAACAAGAAGCTACTAGTGAACCGACCGCCGCGGAGACTGCCCCCGCAGAAGTTCCTGAGCAACCAGTGCCAACATCTACCCGATCCGTCACTGTCTTCTCTCCTCCATCCGCCGATACGCCATTTTCGGCACAAGCACCATACAATGAAGAGGACTACATCCCCTCTATCGAGCACGCTACAGCCCACCAACGTCAACTTAACCAGTCTTCCCGCCCAAAGCGTCTACCAACAGACGCCGAGATCGCCGCCAAAGCTGCCGCAGAAGAGCAGCGACGCGCGGATATTCGCGAAGTAGACGTGAAAATCCGTTTCCCAGACCAGAGCCAAGTGGTCGCCAAATTCGGCCCATCAGATACCGGCCAGTCTCTCTACGACTTCGTGCGCAGCTGTCTGGTACCGACATACGCAGACATAAAGTTCGCCTTGAACGCTTTCGCCAGTTCAACACCAGCACGTGCCGGACATGTGAATGTCATCCCGGAAAACCAAACACTTCTGATTAAGGGTCTTAAGTTGGAAGGAAGGATTTTGGTCAACTTCACCTGGGCTGATAATGCAAGCTCAACTACGCATCTGCAACGAAAGGATATTTTGCGTCCGGACCTCCGCAGCCAGGCTCAGGAACTCAAGATTGAACAGGTACCGGAGCCTGTACCGGAGCCTTCTAAGCCGGCAGAGGCTGGCCCTAGTGGCAGTGCGGACGCAAGTAAGGCTGGAGGAGCACGGAAGGGTGGTGTACCCAAGTGGTTCAAAATGCCGGGAAAGAAATAAATGAACTGAATGGACTATGAGTGATGTGATTTGGATGAGTATATCATGGCTTGATCTGAGTTGAAGAGTCCATCGAGTTGTTACAATTGCTTTGACATACCGATAGAGCTCATCTTCATAAGATGGAACCAATGCATGACATGGCATGGCAATTGACGGCATTGTAAAGCACTACTCAACTGTAGAGTATGTACATAGTAGATATACAGACGGCAGATCGACAACTCAGCTGCCCTTAACACTCCGGAACAGTATAGAGCTATAGCTGATGGAGTATCGAAGGTTTCAAACTGATGGGTCCACAATCAACTTACATAGTAAGAAGTTGGACATCAAATAGTGCGACCCACGCAGATCTACAAGGTACAGACTACGAGAACAAGCACAAATCGTGAATTGGAACAAAATTTTCATTATGGTTTCTCTTCCTAGAGGGGAAGGGATCCCACTTTTGCCATCCCCATCATCCACCGGTAGTCACAAACAAAACCCCCGTGGTCTGAAGCCATACGCCATTCGGCAGTCCTTAATGATAAAGCAGCCAGCGTGAGGATGAAACAAGACTCGGGTAGTTTCAATTTTTTCGTTCGTTGCGCGCGCCAGGTATTCAAGTCGTTAAACGAAAGAGAAAAAGGGTTCACGGTATTGAGACATTTAGTGACCCTGGGTACGGCGGGACTCGGCAATGACCTTCTGCATGTCCTCGACCTTCCGCTTACCGCGGGTGAATGTGCCGAGCTGAAAGAAAACGTTAGCTTTGATTCTGTGGGCTTCGTGGTTTGATTGCTGGTGTAGATCGTGGGAGTAGTGTAGGGTTGGATTTCGAGATTGGAACGAGTGCGCAAATGCTGTGCAAGGTTGATGAAATCTTCCTTGGGTGGCAAATTTGCGAAAGCACTCATATTGTCTCGGAAATCCAGATCCATGTACCACTTCCAGATCATACCAATCCAGACAACGAATTCAAGTATCCAGGAAGGTGGTGGCAGGTAGACGTACGCGCTTCTTAGCGAGCTTACGGGCACGCTTGTCCTGAGCGTTTCTCAACAACTCAATGACACGGCGCTCATAGGGGGCAAGACCGACGACCTCACGAGCGATCTCGCGGACGAACTGGGTGCGGCGGGAAGACTGGCCCTTGGACCGGCTGATCTTGGTCTTGGGGGTGTTCAGCGCGGTGGTTTTCTGTTTAACCAAGTCAGCTGGTTTGATCCATAAAGTGCTATTGCCGTGCAAGTTCCTCCTCCGTTGTCATCTGTTTGAGATATCGGTTTCTTCAAGTCGGTCGTAGGTCGGATCGGGGTTCAGATTGTAGTCAAGGCCTGTGTCCATGTCGATCTTCAATTGCCAGAAAATTTCCACCACACGTGCTTTCCTCATATCGCGGCGTTCCCTTTTCCTTCTCTTGATCCCACCAATGTGTCCTTGCTGACACTCGCTATTGTGGTATTCACAGGCCTTTTCCGAATGACTGTCCGAGAACCATGATCGACTCGAAGAAACCGATAAGACAAAACAGAGATCCGGGCTTCGGGGATTTGCAGGTAGGGGATTCAGAGCACACGTACACGGCCGCTGTTGGTGCCGACGATGATACCGGTACGTTCCTGAGCCATCTCGACGGTTGGTGACTGAAGGGGTTGGCGGCGGTTGTCGAAGAAGGGAATGAAGAAAGTCGTGTGGAAATCCCCTAGTGTCCTTGGAACCGCACAATTGCGGGTCTTGGCACGGGACTCTGTGTGTAGGCGAAGGGCTAGGGCTAGGGCTATTATATAAGACACTCTTGTGACTCTAATCCTAATGTGGCTTAGCTCCCGAGTGCCTGGGCCTTCATGCCTTGGTGCCTTATTAGAGCCATGAAATCAACTGCCATTCTCATTGGTTGCCGTTTACTATGTACAGTACAGCAGAGCTGTATTCTAACACTGCAATCTTAGAAATTCATGATCAACTATGCAGTCGCTAAATTCTATCTCGATCTAAATATCCCACTTTTTCCGTTTCGTGTATCACATCTCATAGTGACCCTTGGTGGTATTTACCATCACAGCCTCACACTCATCACACCGTCCAGGGCCTCCTCCCAACTCTCCATCAAAGCACCACAGAAAAGTTCAAGATCAGACATGTCTAAAGTAGCTTCTAATGCTGTCTGAAGTTCCTTGCTGTGCGGCGAAGATGAGGGTCCCTGAACCACAACGTCAACCATTGTACTCAAGACACCCGATCGAGAGATGCGCTGCTTCAGGCTTCGAGTGTTAGATCGAATAAGCTCGAAAATTTGCGGCACCAAGTCGGATAGCCTATCAACACGCTCTTTTGACAGCTTTGCAGACTTAGAGGCCTTGCGAGAAGCCAGAGTAACCAATTGAGACAGGGCCTTAAGAGTCTCGAGAAGGGTGAAGATGTTGTGAAGGTATTCCCAAGTTGGGGCGGTTGGGTTATCAGCCTGGAGATAGACTGAAGTGGAAAGAATAAGAGGAGAGATCTGGGACTCGTTGAGAGTCAAATTGATCTTCTTCGAGTTCAGCCAGTCCTCCACTTCTCCAAGAGCTTTATCGGCTTGCTCGGCGGTGGTTAGCTTGGACCCAGCCATGTAAGTCGCCACCTTGAGCAGCTCGGTATGAATCTTCGAGTTCTCCTTCTCGGTCTCGGTCTGATCATTGGCATCCGAGATGGACAAAGCACTGAGGTCGGGAAGATCGGTCTCGGGGGTCAATGGCTTCTGGATGGAAATACCCTTCAGCACGCTGAAGAGTCGATCCGTAATCCTAGCGGAGGCAAGCCAGTTGGCCTAAATGACATTTAGCAGGTTGGTAAATGAAATAGAGGAGAATACTAGGATATCTCACCTTGGGGATAGGCCCCGGGCGCACGTTTTCCTCAAAGCTAGACTTTCCAGGGAACTCGCAGTCCATGAATGACGTGTATTCACGCTGATCATGAATCGGGGTGTCTTTGAGTGCTGGAAGTAGTAATTAATCAGTAAGAGCGTTCACGCAATGCAGTAACCGGCAAAAGTTTGTTGTGGTCTTACCAAGCTCCTCGAACCGAGTCATCGGATCTCCCCCTACCAGTCTCTGTGCCTGTCGCACATCCAAGGCCATCATCCGGCGGCAAACACTGTTTGAAAGTCGCTGTCGGAGCTCAACGATCTCTTCCACATTTGTGTAGCTTCCTTCCTCCAGACCACGGGTTCGGAACTTCATGGTAGTAATGTCGGCATTGCGGAAGAAGTTAAGACCCTGAACAAATGCTGCTTGGGGGTCAAAGTCCTTACGCTCGGAGCCTTCAATTGGTGGTGCTGAGTGGGGATGAATAGTAGAAAGTCGGGTGAAGAAGTTGTGAGCAACACTTTCGTACTGCATCTGCTTCACAGACAACTTGTTGAAGCTGCTAAAGGCAAGGGAGCCCGCTCCAAAGAGAAGGTAAATGCGTACCACAAGCAGGAGAGCCTGGTAGGTGTGGGGCGAATCGCGGAGAAGGCTTTCAAGGATTGCGATAGCACGGAGAACAGAAGTATGCGAAACAAGCGATTGCTCGTTGGTCTCACTCAAAATGGCCATGGCCGCAAGAATGCATAGGTCATCGGTGGACTTGCTTTCAATCGTGGAAGACGACCCATTAGCACCAGCCTTCTCTACCTCACCGCTGGCAGAAGCTTTGTATTGATTCAGGCAGCGGGCGACGAAATCTTCCACCAATTGCTGGGAAGGTTTGCCTTCAGCACCTGAAATGTTCAAACAGTATTCCAGTTTGAGGGTATTGATGATAGCATTGACGGCCTGTGTTTAAGTCAGAATCAAGTACAATGGACTGCAGAGTTGTTTGAGGTACTAACATTTTTACCCTCATGCTTGCCCTCGGACATGTATTTGAGCATCTTTGCCATTGCATCTCTATTGCCGGCCAGAATTCGTCGAAGATCGCTGAATGCATACAGCTTACCCTTATGCTGGTCAATGTACTGCTGGCAGGCAGGGAGCAAGTTATCGTCCACAGTCATTTCACCCTTCTCAATGGCAGATGTAATAATATCAAGACGGGCTAGGGCTGCATTTCGAGACTTGGGTTGGAATTCCATGAATTTTTCGACGAATTTCTGTGTTTCAGCAGCAGTTCTATGCAAAGGGTTAGTTCATTGCAAATACCACAACGGTGTTGTAAGACTAACCCAGGAGTATCGATATTTTTCACGGCCACCACCAATAGGTTCCAGATCACCCAATCATCAAGCTCCGGGAGAGCTTTTCGCTTCTCCTCGTCATCGGGGACGGTGTAGAGCTCTTTCACAAAAGTGATCGCATCGTCCCATAGCTTCCCAGCTTCCAGACTCTTGGCTTTGCTAGCGAGGAAAGTCTTATCATTCTGTAAGATGCGCGAGCTGATACCCACATTATCACTTCCCAGGATTTTCACAACTTCGTCAAACCGCTGCTGGGATTCGAAAATCTTAACGAGCAGCATCACTTCCTCGGACTTTTGGATGGCTCGAGGTTGACTCAATAACTGATCCTGTGAATATATAAATTAGCCTTCTTCAAACCGACTGAAACATAACTGCCAGTAATGTATGTTGTTGTATAATAGCACATATATCCAAACAAGACACCTACCGGATCGGTGGGAACATCAGCAGCCGCTTTAGCAATCATGCGGTACGCCAATGTTCCAAACAGCTTGCGGTCCATTTCTGAGCTCTTGGTATCAGTCGCAAGCATATGAGTGCAAAAGATGGCCCAGAAATAGTATGCCCGTTCCCGGGGGAAGTTCTTTTGGAGACTCATAGTAGCCTACCGTAGAAATAGCATATAATTAGCATCCACGGTCTGGTTGTCGAGACAGAGCTTCGGCAGGAGCTTACCTTCTGCGCTGACTTCCAGTCATCATCCTCGAAAGCAGATTGGAACCATCTCATCTGTAGTTCCAGATCCTTGGGCTTCGCCTTCGCGGCCTTCTCCCACAGCATACTCCGAGTTTCAGCATGTCCGTCCATCTTCTGCAGTGTCTGGAACAGGATGTCGAGGGTATCAAGATCGGTAGTCGGTGGTTCGGCCTTGCAGACCTCAAGGGTCTCCGCAATACCGCGCTGGTGGTGAGCTTCGTCCGCCATGCGGAAAAGGACATGCGCCTTCCATGCCTGTGCCGCGAGTGTTGTCAGCGGAGGAGCTCAGGAATCGGGCGTTTGAAGGTCTCAGTGCGAGCAGAGAGCATCAATTGAGTAAGCAGGGAGGGTAATTTCACCTTCAGAAAACGTGTGTCTTCACCTTTCTTTATGCGCTTCTCGATCAATTGCAGGGCCTGTTTCAAATTCTGCCCGTCAATGGCATCTTGGATCTGGTTGTTGCGCCGGAGGAACACGGCGTCGTTGGAGGGCGCCATTGCGATGAGCTCTTGCTTGAGCTTGATTCAACCCACTCGGCTAATAGGTTATTCTGTATCCTGTGCTGACACAGCTAAATAACAATTTGAGAACGAGCGTGGGATACTGCTTTTTTGGCGGGGAAGCAAGTAGAGGGCGGTGAGGAGAGAGTCCGCGGGTGAGGTCGGTGAAAGTGGACCTTCAGTCATGGGACCTTCCAAGGAACCTTCCAATGTTGCATGGTTTGTCTTGTAACATTGAGTCAGTAACAAATGTCTACCTACGTCTTATTCACCTGGCCTCTTTTATGGTTTTCTAGCAATGTTCTGCTACTTGTAGGTAAAGACTTGAAGAATATATCTATCATCCACCTGGCCTACTTGAGAATATATACATTTCAAAACAGCTGAGTATTGACGATTGTGAGATGAGTAAATTTACATACATACATATAACAAAGCCATCAACTGATTACATACAGTAAAAAGGCCCAGACAGCTTCCAAGAGAACCTTGGAACTTTTGCAGCGGTGATTGTTGACGTAAGAAGAATCATAGTCGTCAACTGGCAGGTAGTGTATGCTCAGACGATATTACACAAACAAAGTGAACGAAGCGCCATGCCGGGGAAGAAACAGTAACGAATTGAACAGGTTAATTGGAGTCGGAGGATCCAGGTGCTGCCTTCTTTTGATTCAACTACCATGGTTGTTAGTTATGTGATTGATGCCTATATTCATCGGCACCGTCCGAAGTGCCCGGAGGATATGATATTAACTCCGGCAGACGAGTAGAAACAGATGATGATAAGACTTACCCAATTCTTCTTGCAATCCCGATAAGCCCTAGGAAGATTTGAGTCAGTAAAGGATGGTTCTCAATCATGACCGATCGCGAGCATGGAAGCAAGGCTGGCTCAAACGGTGGTCCATGATAATTTCGGAATAATAGGAAGAGAAAGCATACTGGAAGTAGTCACCACACATCTCTCGATCATAACCATTGCGCTTCAGACATTTGAGACTCCGATCCGCGAAGTCCTGGCAAGGGTCATAAAACTGACTTGCAGTTTTACTGTAATCACCAAGTCAGTCAAGGTTACAGAGGACAGGGCAAACAGCTCGACAAGAATGAGCCCCAGGAATCAGCGAACTATTACAAACAGCACTAGTTTGTTTTTTCCCCTTCGTCACCGGCATAGCTACACAAACTGAACTTACTTGGCGAACTGGCGTTCGGCTTTCACCCACGCCTTGTCGTGGGTCTCGGGCTGAGATGGTTCCGTCATAAGTGTCAAAGAGATAAGAACGCACTTTTCATAGGGGGTTCCAACGAGTATATGCCGAGGCGTCCTGTCGGCGATGAGTTTGGAAGGAGCTAGAGGTTGATTGGAGGAGGTGGTAGCGTTTTGCCGGGCAGAATTGCGGGTCCATAGTCTTGGCGCAGAGACGATCGCTTTGTGGAGTACAGTATGCCTTCTCCTTTTTGTCTTGTTGATTAAATCGAATGTATAGTCATTGTCGCAGACAAGAGTCTAGCAAAAAGGTCAAGAAAAATATCTGGCAATGACTAATGGGCGTAAACAGGATCTGTATTAATTGCAAAGAAGAAAAAAAAGGGTTCTCTGGATACTGGTTCAAGCGTGGTCAATCCTGCAACTGGGGAGAATTGCTTCTGTGTCGGCTGGAGGGTCCTTGCGATGCGCATTAAGCGTCAGGACATAGGGTGAAGACGAAGGATTGGATTTTGACCGTATCTATACCTTTCCCTTTATGTCCGCTTTATGACTGTTTTCAAGAAAGAAAGCGCCATTAATCGTTGGATTTGAGCTGCCTACAAGGAAATGGATACAAAGCTTTTTATAAGGCGCTCAATTCTGTACTGAACTGTATGGAAGCCAAAAATTCATTGGCTAGGTCATAAAATCATTCCAAAATTTGCCCAGACTGAAACTCAACGTGATGAAACTGGCTGGGTACGTGTTTATTATTTCGAATGCCTTACTAGTAGAGGACATATTTTCTCTAGTATTTACTAGACGCCAGCTGGGTGCTTAGCAAGGTTCAGTCTTGCCGAGGACCAGACGGCAAAAGTCTGGACCCCATATCTTTAGTCAATGCGAGAACTTTGATAAGAGAGATTCAACCCCAGACGGTCCGTTGCTATCACCTTGGCCCTCTTGATGGAAGTAACAGGTGTTACGGGTACAACTAACCATCGAAGCTGGCATTAAATGTGAATAGTGTAGACGGAATATTCACGATTGCCGATTCTTCCTTGTAAGGCAAAATATTAGTGGAGTCCTCTTCCCGTAGGAGGGGCCGGCCCGCCAAACTAATCTCCATATTGCCACGGCACTGGTTGTGACAGGACCCGTAGCGCTAATCTGCAGCAATTGCAGGAGTGGATATATCACACTATCACTGCACTTAGTGTGTGCTTGGGTCTGAGAACTTGTCCTATTGGTCCCTCCACCTAACGGCGCAAGGAGTCTGGTGGGAATAGCGGTGGTGTTTTGATCAGAGGTCGAGATCAGGAAATGCCTGATGAGAGTCCCAAAAGAAGGAGTAATTCACCCCTTGAACTGTCTCACTTGTAAGAGCAATAGGACAGGCACAGAGAAGGTATGGTAAGAGCACAAAATGGAATAATGATTCATGTTCCAACGCAACAAGTTGGAATCAAGATCACGTGAGAAGCAACAGGAACCGCTTACTTAATTAGATGCCTGAGGCCACAAATCAACACGATTGCCCTGGGTTCCTTCACTTCTCAGCGCCACGGTTTTCCCGGCTTTGGAATATCGTGGCCCTCTAATACAACTGGTTTACTATTTATTCGCGCAATCCGCCTGCATCTGCGCCGTGTTCTAACATTCAGCTCTACGCCTGATCGTGGGCATTTCCATCGGACTTTTTTCTCTGACCCCCACCGCATCGTAACGATTTCGCGCCCCCGCTCGACATCGGCCCAAAACGCAAGTTTGACAACATCGGAGCTGCAAGTGCAGCTACAGAAAACACACAGAACACGGCGGGAGGGCGATATGGCGATGATAGGTAGTTCTGGGGCCGAGTCCTCCGGGGTAAGCTCCGACCTTTCTGCGCGGATGTGGAAAAAGTTAAGACTGACGCGTGTATAGCTTGTCAATACCCTCCAAGGCCATGTGGATGATATTCGAAGCTTAATACAGTGTGGAATTTGCATACGACCATTATACGAGCCTTTCACGCTTGCCTGTGGACACACCTTTTGCTACTCCGTTAGTTTTTACCACATCCAATATGCGCCCTCTATGAGCTGGTTGTCTGACATCGTATAGTGTTTATCGTCATGGTTTGCTGGTGGAAGATCGAAGAGGACATGTCCCGATTGTCGAGCACCAGTCAAAACTCAGCCTGCGCCGGCCTATCTGGTCAGTTCATTCGATCCTTCTCTTGCAAGTAGTAGCTGACTTTTTATTCTCTTTCTATAGGTTCGAGCTGTCGTTCAAATGTTCACCACCCGTGCAGAGCTCTTGGATACAGAAGAGACAACAGCAGAACACTTAAAAAACCACAAAGAGGAAATAGAGAAGTTGGACAACGACAAGGCGAATACCGACCCGCAGAATGGAGGGTTATTTGGAGGACTTTTCACACCAAAACCCCCTCAACTGAAACCCGTTATCGATATAGATGATGGTATCATGCGCTGTCCAAATTGCTCTTGGGAACTTGAAGACGGCCAGAACTGCGCCGGGTGTGGCTACGTCTATCGGCCAGATTCTGAGGGGACATACTCCAGTGGATCGGACTTGAGCAGCGGAAGCGATTACGATTCTATTCTAGACGGAGATGATGACGACGAGGATGAGGATGAGATAGAAGATCCGGACGCACCGACAACCCAAACCCGAGTCGGCGCACCTTTCCACCTATACGACAGACCTATCAACCTCGGTCCGATGTTTCACGACTTGCACCCACATCCGTTCTATCTACCTGGTTTCCGACACACTACCGGCACTGGACATCCTCCTTGGCAAGCACGGGATGCCTATAATGGCAATGTTCCCTATGATCTCTATGAGGAAGGGGAAGAGGAAGAGGACGAAGACTACTACGAAGATTCATTCATTGACGATGAAGAACATACGCAGCGTGAGAGAGAGGGATCTGAATCCGATCGTTCTACAGTTGTTGATATTTCTCGTGCTCGTGACCAACCTTCGTCACGGGGGCCGCCCATTGTACAGTACCCTCAAGTGTTTGGCCCGTCTTCGGCAGCCGAGCCGGAGGATTATGACTGGGAAAGCGAAGATGAGGAATCAGTACCCGGGAGACTCCCGAGGCGAAGAGGGCAATGGGTCGTCGATAGCGATGCCTCTGAAGCAGAATCTGGCGAAACGCCCTATGACCACGGGTCAAATGATATACCCGACGGCCTTAATGAGGACTCCAACTCCGAGGATTCTGATTCTGATTCTTCTGATTCCGACGATTCCGATGTCCCTCATATAAGTGCTACCCGTAGCCATTACCCATCAGTTATTCCCCCGTCGGATGACGATGATATTGAAGATGGCTCTAGCTCACCTCCCAGGCCCAGAACTTCAAGGACCACAGGCTCAACTGCCAATAATGCCATCGCCGTTGATGATTCGGATGATGAGGAACCTGTTGGCCCTGTTCGAAGAGCAAGCCAGAGAAGACAAGCCCGATTCTCTCCGTACTGATTTTGGCCAATTAATTCATGGCACCGCTGGTTTATTCAACTCTTGGTTTATTTCTACCTGCATACTCGGCATGGGTTTCAATAGCGTGGCGCTTCGGATGGGATAGAAAAATCGGTTGACGCTGCCTGTTATTTGCAGGCTTCAACCTATACTGGCGCAATGATTTATACCTTTCTGTTATCTTGCTCTTATATTTCAATAACTCAACCACCCAATATACCTCTTGAATAATGCGCTACTTTGTTTTCTCTAGTTCTGATCCCACCTATCTCTATCTCTTATACTTTAGACTGGAAGGAGATCAGAGACCCATCATGGCTCAGCTTTTGACGCCTGAGGCAAAACTCCGCCTCCAATATGAAACTAGAAACGGGGATGTAACGCTCTTTGGCCACCTTGATTGGTTTGGATATAGGCCCTGTTCTACTAATCATGGCTCAGCTTTTGATGCCTAATCCCTAGGGCAAACGACTCCACTTCCAAAATGAAACCAGAAAGGGGGATGCAATGCTCTTCGGCCACCTTGATTGGTCTGAAAACACGTCCGTGCTCTACATATCATGGCTCAGCACTCAGCCCCATTAACCCGGGTGAAGCCATGTGTTGAAACCGAAAATTGGGAAGGGATTCTCTTGAAACATCATTATAGGCTGTTTTTCTTGGTCATCATTGACCTGAATGCAAATATAATTAGCTAGTGAAAGATCCACTGAGACCCTGTGCATCCCAGATACTTCGAGCAAAGCTTCTAAGCTTTTGCTCACCATTATTTTCTAACCCTTCACTAGAAAATAATACAGGGTATAACTCCTTTGCTGTAGCGACCGTTATTGCCAGTATACATGGATGAGCATGTTGCAACAAAAGCTACGCCAGGAAATCAAATAGAAGTTTTGAAGTCGAGCTCAATCCACTCAATGATAGAATGTACAATTTGGGGAAGTCGGGATCAATTTTCATATCCTGATACTGCCTAGACCAACATTGTGTTGAGTGCTCTCCCCACGGCCACAATTTTCCTCATTGCGTGAAGAAAGGTAGTTTGGTGGCTCTCAGTTTCCAATGATGAAGACGCAAAAAAGTCTCACAAACCCGTAAACTGCTCCTTGCCGAAATCTCTGTAGGATCCAGTGATTTCCACACAATTCATAGCGTTGGCGCTATAAGCACGCTGGCGCATGCTGCTTGGCAGGTGCCGAAAGCCGAATTACACGCGATTATAGTAGCAGGTGCACTTGCCCCCATAGTAGCGCCCCAAGTGAAACCTGCAGCTGAGTAGCAGGCCATGACAACCGCTGCGCATCCCGCTTGGCAAACCCCATAGGCGGCGGGGCCGGCAGCGGCAAGTCCGAAAAGATAGAAAAGAAATAATAGAATTCTCATAGTGTCTGGTATGGTCTCTGAAATGTTACACGTCGACCAGGATGTGGCTATTTGGATGAGGTCTCGAGAACTTGCATCTGCTAGTGCGAATACTTATCAGAATCATACTGACGTTGAAAATCCGTTAAAGCGTTTGAGTCATTGATTGCCAACTCGTATCGCAGTAACCGTGATTTCCAGCCGCATGACCTCGAACCCGTGGATTAGTATGCCCGTACTCACGGATATCGCTATCCATTGGCCAATCTCTTTCGTGATGATATCCTTTTGACAAAAGCGACATCACTCGCGAGTTATGATTAGCTTTCTGAGGGATTGGTATTCGTGTACTGTACGATACATATCGTGTAACTTAAATCAACAGAAAGACCCTCTAGGACTATGAGTAATATTGAGTAGATATTCAGGTATGTGTCTCTCATACAATACCGTAGGCTACCCTATATTATTTAGGTGAGTTACTGCTTCTCTTGCGTATATGTGGCTCAAATGAAGCATAATCCTGCACGTTGATTTGAATAGGGCGAAGTCAAATCTCTTTGATGCATCGTATTGGACTTACAATTACTGCGCCAAATGTGGATGGTGTTCAATTAAACACACTTTTTAATGAAAGGGAGATGACTCCTAACATCATTAATCTATAGCAGGTTATCTAAGGTTATCTAAGTGCGTATCGTCTAGGCAACTTCGTTCCTTGAACATGAGTCATCCATGCAATGTTACCCCACGTCTTTTTCTGACTTCTTCCATGCAAGCAAATTTTGCCGTCTTATTTTAATTCATAATCTATAAAATGGCAGCTCAGACCGTTCCCTACGGTCACTGGACTAGTCCCCTCACCGCGGAGCGTCTAGCCACAGATAGCATCACACTTCACGAGTTAGCAGTTGATGTAAGGAACAACCAGCACCTTATCCACGGCCATTTACTAACATACCACAGGAATCAACGGGAGCCATCTACTCCATTGAGTGTCATCCAACAGAAGATGGTCGCTATGCAATCGTCCAGCATCTCAATGGGAAAAGCCAAGACGTGCTACCCAAAGACCTGAGCGCTCACGCAACAGTGCAAGAACTCGGCGGAGGCTCTATCGACATGCGACATGATGGACAGGTTCTATTCGCCGACGAAGAATCTCGTAACGTCTATCTGCTGGATTCAGCATCGGGGGAAACTAAGATTGTTCACCCGGCTGTTGAGGGGATCCGGTATGCAGATTTCTGTAGCCACCCCTCTAATCCGGAGTGGATCCTTGCTATCAAGGAGGATCATAGAGAGGCTACACCCGAGACACAGGCGACGCATGTTCATAACACCTTGATCGCCATCAATATTGAATTGGGTACTGAGACAACGATTGCTCAGGGTGATGATTTCTACTCACATCCTAAATTTGATCCTACGGGCAAGTATGTCTCGTGGATTCAGTGGTCGCATCCTGATATGCCTTGGACCGGGACGGTGCTTTATTATGCCCAGTGGAATAATGGGACCTTGGAAAATGTTACCCGCATCGCTGGTCAAGGGCAAGAAGAGAGTATTGCTCAGCCAAAGTGGAGTCCAGATGGGCTATTGTACTTTGCAAGTGATCGCACCGGCTTCTGGCAGCTTTACTCCTTCAACTTGGAGAGCCAGCAACAGACTGCGCTCTCATTGACGACATTTGAGAATGCTGATTTTGCTACTGATGAATGGGAACTTGCAACGTATGTTTGAGTATGCTTTCTTTTTTCGCTGGCTATTGTCTGACGTTTGGCTAGCTCTACATACATTTTCCTTGATGCGCAAACCATAGTGGCAACCGCTATTACCCATGCCACGGCAAAGCTCGTCCTAATTGATGTTGCCACCTCATCTGTTCAGGATCTCGATCTGCCATATGTGAACGTGTTCGAAATCCGTCGAGTATCCCCAACTTCCTTCGTTGTGGTGGGCACTTCAACTACCTCTCCAGAGGAATTAGCATTGATTACAATCACACCAACATTCAAAGCCGAAAGAACCATTCTCACATCAACTACGACCTTCGAATTGCCTTCTGAATATGTCTCCGTCGCAAAAGAGCTAACAGCCCCTCAAAGACACGGTCCACTGACCGACGGCCACGTTCACATGTTCTACTTCCCACCTCGCAACCCCAATTTCACAGCCAATGGCCTTCCTCCTCTACTGGTATATGTCCACGGAGGTCCTAATGGATCCACAACCCCTGCTCTGAATCTGGAAATCCAATCCTGGACCACGCGCGGTTTCGCTGTGTGCGCCGTCAACTATACTGGTTCCACTGGGTTCGGAAGAGAATATCGGGAACGACTCTCCGGTTACTGGGGTTTGGTCGATGTCGCCGATGCCACCAGCGCAGTCGAATACCTCGTGGAGGAGGGCTTAGTCGACAAAGCCCGTGTCGGAATTTACGGCGGCAGTGCCGGTGGCTACCTGACGCTACGAGCACTGCATATGTATCCCGATGTCTGGGCTGCAGGCATCAGTTCTTATGGAATTAGTGATGTGCGCGCTCTGCAAGCGGACTCCTACAAGTTTGAGAGTCAAGACGTGGATCGGTTGCTGCTGAGCAAGACTAAGCCAGAAGATAGAGAGTCTGAGCTTACCAAACGCAGTCCTTGCAACTTTGCTGATCAAATTCAAGGGTCGCTGTTGCTATTGCAAGGCACTATTGATATGGTCGTTCCTGTGGCGCAGGCAAGAATGATGGCTGATGCTATGCGTGCCCATGGACGAGTCGCGGAGGTTGTTGAGTTTGAGGGCGAGGGACACGGATGGGTTGGTCAGAAGGCTATCTTAGAGTCTTTGACTCGAAAAGAGGAGTGGTGGAAGCGTTATCTGACAACTACTGCCTAGAACAGTTAGCAAATATTCATGCGGACTCGACAAATTCGAGACTTTAGTAAAAGTTTAGAACATATTAACAGAATTAGAATTGAAGTCAACAAATTCCATAATTTCCTATCCATAAAGTACTGTAAACAACGCGCTAACTTTCCTGATCTAGATTTAAGTTCAGGGGCGATATACCCCGACACTCCCCCGCCTTTGTCCAAGGCGGGCGACGATCTTCCCCAGTCTCCAAACCTTCGAGTTTGCCGGGGTCTTTACTCGGACTGCACCACTCCGTTCGATTTCTGAGCTTCTTGTGATTGTGATTGCATTTCCGGAGTACTGTCTTCCTGCCATCATATGTTGCTACTGGGATTAACGCTCGGCTTTCTTTCCGCGTGAGGTATAGAGCAGAGTATATAAGGCTTTCCTTACTCGGCCACCACGTCTACCAAGAATATCCTGATATCTTGACTGACCACTGTCGCCATGGCTTCAATGGTGGATAGCCCACCAAAAAGCGGGTTCTCGCTGGTTTTGCAGAATCCCTACTTATGCGGCGTGGCTTCGGTAAGCTTTCGACATGGGTCACACGATACTAAATGATACATACTGACATCGCGGTAGTTCTCTACTCTGGGTGGCCTGCTATTTGGCTATGACCAAGGCGTAGTCAGCGGTGTGATCACTATGGAGTCATTTGGGGCTCGCTTCCCTCGAGTCTTCTCTGATAGTGGGTTCAAGGGATGGTTCGTGTCGACGCTTCTACTCGGTAATGGATGTCCAAATAATTTCCGATTTGTACTAGCTAACACCCATTCAGCTGCTTGGCTTGGATCCCTAATCAATGGACCTCTCTCTGATCGAGTTGGCCGGAAAATCTCTATAAACCTAGCCGTTATTGTTTTCGTGATTGGGTCTGCTATTCAATGCGCAGCGGTGAACATTCCAATGCTCTTTGTCGGTCGAGCGATTGCCGGATTGGCAATTGGGATGCTTACCATGGTAGTGCCGCTATACATCTCCGAGGTAAGCATTAAGGCCATATCATTATTATGAAAGCTCACATGTATCCAGGTTTCCATTCCAGAGATTCGGGGCAGTCTTGTTGTGATACAACAATGTTGGTCTCTTGCAAAATGGCATTCTGGATAGTATTTGCTAATCTCGTATTAGTGTCGATTACCATTGGGATTTTAATTAGTTACTGGATTGACTATGGCACCAACTACATCGGTGGTACTCGTTGTGCCCCAAACATTCCTTATACGGGAGGAACGGCTTCCTCACCCTCTTTCGACCCATATCAGGATGTACCTTCTGGTGGCTGCACCGGCCAGTCTGAAGCTTCTTGGCGTCTCCCACTAGCTCTCCAAATCGCCCCAGCAATTACCTTGGGAATCGGAATGTTATTCTTCCCAGACTCACCGCGATGGCTGTTAATGAAGGAGCGAGATGATGATTCGCTTGCCGCGCTCTCACGGCTGCGCCGTCGGCCTCGCGATAGTCTTGAACTTCAGAATGAGTACCTAGAGATTCGCGCATCCATTATGCTGGAGAACTCTTTCGCCAAGGAAAACTTTCCCAATCTATCTGGTTTCAAACTTCATGTTGCGCAGGTTTGTGGTTATACGAACGTTCTTGGGGTTGATATACTAACATAACCGCCATAGTACATGTCTATGTTGACCAATTGGGCCCGGTTCCGAAGATTAGCTATTGGTTGCATTGTGATGTTCTTCCAGCAATTTATGGGCTGCAATGGTGGGTGTCTTTTTCATCTAATTCGATACCCTGCTAACTACTCCAGCCATGATCTACTACGCACCTACGATCTTTGCCCAGCTAGGTCTAAGTGGTAATACCTCATCTCTCCTAGCAACAGGTGTATACGGTATCGTAAACTGTCTAAGTACACTCCCAGCTCTGTTCTTTATTGACAAGGTTGGCCGCCGTGTTCTGCTTATGGCTGGTGCCACGGGTACCTGTATCTCACTGGCTATTGTGGGCGGTATCCTAGGAGCTTATGGGTCCAGCTTACCGGATCATAAATCGGCTGGTTGGGTTGGTATTGCTTTCATCTATATCTACGATATCAACTTTTCGTACTCTTTCGGTGAGTTTGGCTTTCTTGAGGCTTTAGCCATGACTATGAGGACAAGCTGATTATTTTTACCAGCTCCAATTGGTTGGGTACTACCTTCGGAGATATTCAATCTCTCTATCCGAGCTAAAGCTATGTCTATCACAACATCTGCAACTTGGATGTGCAACTTGTAAGTTTAAGTCCTCCTGAAACCCCACGTGAACTACCCTAACACGCTATGAACAGTATCATTGGACTTGTCACCCCAGACATGCTTGATTCCATCACATATGGCACCTACATCTTCTTCGCCGTCTTTTGTCTCCTGGCACTCGCATTTACGTTTTTCTGTATTCCTGAGACACGAGGAAAGGTACGATCGAACCGAGCCTTTGCTCCTGATTTCCCTAGACAATCACTAATCTCTTCTCAGACTCTTGAAGACATGGACCTCATCTTCGGAGATACCGCTGCGCATGAAGAGAAGAGACGAATCAAGCGGATTGAGGCACGCCTGCGTGGTACCCCTGTTGATGACGATGTTGATTCCTTGAAGCCGGCAGATGAACATGCGGAGATTGCCAATGATGTTTAAATAGCAGCTCAACTTGGGAGTGTGCAGAGACTCCTAGACTATGGTGTAATATTGTACTAGCGAGAATGGTATTTCGTAAGCTTGGTGATAATTCTACCGAAATTGAGGCTACAAACTACCTGGGCAGTGAAAAGCAATATAAAAAGGTACTTAGCCGGTCGAGATCCGGTACTTATGTATGCAAGATATCTAGATGGTAAAATACATGTAGAAATTGACTCCAAGACACCACACCCCGAATGACACGCCACAACATGCCCCACATCTGAAAATGCAAGGTCAAGTTAAAATCCGTAAACTTTTATACATCGGCCTCGGCATCAACGAGAGATGTGAAGGGGACCTCGAAGACAACTGCACCGTTGCGACCATCCGATGGAGTAGCCTTGTCGTAGTTGGTGGCAAAGCACTTCCATCGGCCAAGTCGGTGCTCCTTGCCAACTGCTGCAACAATACACAGACCACGAGGTTGAGTGTTGGTCTTCGATTTGTAATCCTTTGACTCAGGCTGGTCTGATTCGGGGCGACGCTCGAAAACGGCGATATCATTAATCACACCCTTGATCAAGGGCTCCGCCTTTTGCTGCGAGTTTCCGTCAAGGTCCATGTCATCAAGACCAGGGGTGCCACTGGCGAGAGATTGGTTGAGCTGCTGGGAAGGTGTGTCGGGAGTTGACAGGCTAGAAGAACCAAGACCCACTGGGCCCAATGGGATGATACTCTTCTTATCTTCTGGGATGCGCCATGCGCGGATGGAGCCATCCCAGCTACCACTCAGGACAATATCGGTACCCGGAAGAGTGGCTAGAGCGGTAATCCAACGAGGCATGGGGCGCATGTGCCGGGTATTATGAGCAGCGGTCTCGCTGTCGACCTCTTGAGACAATTCTTCCAAAGGCGGGATAGGGTCTAGACCGTGTGCCAGAGGAACTGTGTAAAGGGGCTTCTTCTTATGCATCGACCACAGACAGATGGATCCACAGTCGGAGCCAGTAACGAAATGTGCTGGTGGGAGAGCGGCAATGCAGTCAATGTTGCTCTCCTTGTATGGTGCCTTCTTTGAAGCACCGCCACGGAACACAAGTTGTGCCTCTTCGACAACCTTCCATAATCTCGCTGTTCTATCTCTGGCACCAACGCTCAGAGCCTGGTCAATTGTCATAGCGGCCACTCCAGTCACATGGTCTTGGTGACCAAAGAGTGTTTCAACGTAGGCATGACCAGCTCCGCTAATAGACCAGGTTTTGATGGTACGATCGTAACTACCAGTAAAAAGCTGCTCTCCGGAGCTCATAGTCGAAATATGGCGAGCAAAAGCGACACTGCTGACAGAATCACGGTGCTGGGTGAAAGTCCTGGTTGGCGTCAAAGTCTCCGCATCCCAAATCACAAGTTTCTTGTCCGCACCACCTGTTGCCACGAATCTCCCCGAGGGACTGACAGCAACAGACAAGATGCTTCCCGTATGGCCGTGTTCCTCGCCAGTCTCAGCAATTTTGCGCACACCACGAGCGTACTTCACCTGCTTCGGCTTCCTCCGTTGCGGTCGGGGAGGTCGTTTCGAGGAAGCATCCTGGACGGGTCCATCAGGACCACTTGGTGTGGCCAGTTCCCACTTAATCAAGGTTTTGTCCTTCGAGACTGTGTAAACATATGGCGAATGAACGGCGATGGAAGTAGTAGACTGGGTATCTGCGCGGAAGAACGAATGCGAAGCCGTGGAAAACGAGAGTTTGTCGGCAATTTGTCGGAAAGCTCGTCCTTTGAATTCGTCCTAAATTATCACGATTAGTCGCAGTCTCCACTCGTGAAGAGAAAAGTTCCACATACGACATCCTCCTTCAATCGCTCTGCGATCAAGTCTCGATCGATTTCTTCCGCATCAAACCCGACCTCGTCGACAACATCTTCGCGGACATTGTCCAAGTAACGTTCCGCAAGTTTCAATCTTCGGTCTGCGGCCGTTTCGCCGTCGTCCGAGTCCGATTCAGAGCCTTCTCCAGAGATGATCGAATTGATCTCGTCATCGTCCATATCACTTCCTGAAATTGATTCCTCCCGTTCGCGGGGTCGTTGGGTCTTTCCGCCATCGTTCTTTGCATCCACGCCTCGTTTCTTAGTTGCTGGGGGTGCAGCGCGGTCGTCTCTCTTGCGCTTGCGCTGCGAGGCAGGCACGGTGAAGAAAGAAGACATGATGGATCTTCAAGATAGTAGTCCCACAGCAAGCCTTAATTAAAATTTGCTGGTGGAAATACCCCGGCGACAAATGGGACTTGGTGGTGGCCGATGCTAGATTCAACTTTTTTTTTCGGGGAAAAAAAGGCGGCCAAGCGGCGGCTGACTCAGCGAGGTAGCTGAGAGCTCCAGGCGTCAAGCTCACCGCGCGGTCATCACCTCGACCACATTCCCTTTCATCGCCTTTTTTGAACCTCGTCTTGATTTATTTCTCATTTTCCTGACATACCGCCAATATGTTCGTCTATCCCGGTCATCACCCCACAAATTAATTGCTCGCCTTGACTGACCGCGCTTGCTAGGGACGTTCTCTTGGGTATTACTGGCAAGGACTTCGTCCTTCTTGCCGCATCCAAGGCTATTATGCGAGGCCCGACTATCATCAAAGCAGAGGATGACAAGACCAGAAGTCTGAATAAGCACACCCTTATGGCTTTCTCTGGAGAGGCAGGAGACACCAGTCAGTACCCTGCGAATCGGCGATGGAACTCTAGACGCTGATGGCTTGTTTTACCTAGTTCAATTCGCCGATTACATCCAAGCAAACGTTCAACTGTATACGATGCGCAATGACACCGAGCTCAGCACTCCTGCTGTAGGCAATTTCATCCGAGGAGAGTTGGCCCGCAGCTTGCGATCACGAAGCCCGTACACAGTCAACCTGCTGCTGGGTGGTGTGGAGCCTGCTACAGAGAAGCCTCACTTGTACTGGATCGACTATTTGGCTTCGTTGGCCCCCGTACCATATGCCGCCCATGGTTATGCCCAGTATGTTCGACCAGCAGGATATCTAACGATGGGAGGGTTGAACACACGAGCACTGCTAACAAGCGTAGATACTACTGCCTTTCTCTCCTCGACAAACATCACAACCCCAACATTTCCCTCGAAGAAGGCTTGAAACTCCTTGAAATGTGCACAGATGAGCTCAAGCGCCGACTACCAATCGACTACAAGGGGGTACGTTCGGGTCAAATCTCTGCTTGATGCTGTTATACTAATATATAATCTGTAGGTTCTGGTGAAGGTGGTGACAAAGGATGGCGTGAAAGAGGTAGACTTTGATAACGACAGGATCGCTCGGGCTGCGTAATGGTCAACATGCCTGGGCGTTTGTTGTATCATATCCTATGACGTTTTAACATTGCTTTACGGGATACCAACAAGACCTCCGAGATTTCCTTAGTAGTCCGTAAGAAATCCTCAATAACTGTAAAGAATATTCGTCAAATACTGCTAATTATTTTGGTATCCCAACTCAATTGAAGAAACCTGATTGTCATTTGGAAGAGCTATCATCTAGACATGACGGTGTTGGATGTTTGATAGGTTTGCACCATCTTCAAGAGCTCGCGGGACTGAAGAACTTCGGCGCTTCTTTCCTTCTCTACCACCGCAACACTCCTATCGCAATGCCGAAAAGACTAGCAGAGCTTCCTCTCGGGGAGAACTTCCCAGGCCCCCCGGCCTCGAAAAAGGCGCGAGTGGAAGACGGGATTGACGAAGACACCAGCAACGGCGCAGTACCCGCGCAACCAACCGAAGAGCAGGAAGACGATCGCAATGGCTCCAATACCCTAGCAGCTGCCGATAAAGGAGATGAGGAACTGGAAGAAGCTGCGCAGGACAACTCAGGGCTCTCGGATATTGACGAAGAGGCCTCCGCCCTCAGTGCACCCAAACGACAAGATCAGCCGATGGAGGGCTACGGCGACCTCTACCTCGACACGGTCAATAGAGGAGTATTGGACTTCGACTTCGAGAAGCTGTGCTCCATCAGTCTCTCGAATATTAATGTGTATGCTTGTCTCGTCTGCGGGAAATATTTCCAGGGTCGCGGTCCCAAATCGCATGCGTATTTTCATGCGCTCGAGGTCGGGCATCATGTGTTCGTGAACATGGGCACCAAGAAGGTCTATGTGTTGCCAGAAGGATACGAAGTCAAAAGCAATAGTTTGGACGATATCAAATACGTGGTGGATCCGCACTATTCGAAGAATGAAGTGGTCAAGATGGACAAAGAAGTTCACGGCGCCTGGGATCTCCACGGTGCCAGGTACAGACCAGGTGAGACAGTCTGCCTAATAAAGAGAGCTCTCGAATACTAATGTCGTCACAGGATTTGTTGGCATGAACAACATCAAGGCTAACGACTATATGAACGTCGTGGTTCAGCTTCTGGCGCACGTCCTCCCCATTCGCAACTTTTTCCTCCTCCACGAGTTCCCCCAACTGAGCACTCCGCAACTCGCTCTTCGCTTCAGTACGCTTGTACGCAAGTTATGGAACCCCAAAGCATTCCGATCTCACGTGTCTCCGCACGAGTTGCTACAAGAAGTCGCCCTGCGATCATCAAAGCGCTTCACCCTCAGCCAGCAATCCGACCCCGTGGAGTTCTTATCATGGTTCCTCAACAACCTCCATCTATCTCTGGGTGGCTCTAAAAAGCCATCAAAGACACCCACCAGTGTAGTCCATGCGGCCTTCCAGGGCCGTGTTCGGATCGAATCGCAGGCTATCACGGCCCACTCCGACACCCAAAACGCGCGTTTGGTCTTCACAGAATCCGGCGATATCAACAGCCAGGTCACCCCATTCATGATTCTCACGTTGGATCTTCCCCCAACACCCCTCTTCCAATCGGCAAACCGGGAATCTATCATCCCACAAGTGCCTCTCACCACCCTCCTCAACAAATACAATGGCCTCACAGCATCCGAGAAGATGGCCCATCGTGTCAGACATCGACTTCTCCACCCTCTTCCCCCTTACCTTCTCTTCCATATAAAACGATTCAACAAAAACCGTTTCGTGTCAGAGCGAAACCCTACCATTGTCACTCATCCCAGCCCTCGCTCCCTCGACATGTCACCATACGTCGAGCCAAACCCGGACATCTGGCCTCCATCAGAACCGATCTTGTACGACCTCGTAGCGAACATCATTCTGGATCCCTCAATCGCCGCCCCCGGTGCTACTGAAGACGCAGCTGACAAGGGCGTCAACGCCGCGTCTGGCTCATCCTCTGGAGCTGGTGGCGGTAGCGAAAAGGTCTCCTGGCTTGTTCAGCTCCACGATAAGGCTATGTCGGCCGAAAACTCACGCCATCAAAATGGCGGTACTGCGGAACAGCGTGGTCCTGAGTGGCTCGAGATCCAGGATTTGTTTGTCAAGCGCGCTGAGAGTGAGACTCTCTTTACCCGTGAAGGATACCTGATGGTTTGGGAGCGCAGGAAGGTCCCTGGTCAGAAGGGCAAGGGTGCTAAATAAATGAGTACCGATTGGAACTTGAAACTGTATTATTCACGACTGAAAATCTGGGGAGTTTGGGTTGGTGAGGGATTCATAAATTCAATCTTCTACACAAATATCTATTTCGTCTTTCGTATAGACCGGGAACGGTTGTAGTTGGGTGTATATTTCTTGCAGAGGACTCAATCATCTAGGCATGCCTATTTACGTTTTTACAGGGCAAACTTCGAGATGACTGAGAAGAACATGACAATTTAATTCCATTTATAGAGTCCCCCAGCCACAAAACTTTCGCCCGATTCTCATTGTGGAGCCGACCAAGAAACCCCACACACCTGCTCTTAGCGCAGCCTGCATACCTCTCATAAGAACCAGTCTACCACAGTAGGCAAAGATATCAGGCCAGGATCGTCCGCCACCCCAAAGGCCGATAGAGTGTAGGTCCGAGGCTCGGATCGTAGAAGAAGGGTGCAGAGCAATATATGAATGAGCCAGAGACCGGACGTAAAGCGATTCGATTGGCGATAGGATGATGGTGCTTATGAATGACGCAAGATGTGATGCAAGTGAGTCTACCGGGTGGGCGGATAGGAGCGTCACTCGGTGAGAAATGACGGGTGGTCCAGGTGCATGTGACATGGGCTGGAGTGCGGAACTGGAAGAAATGTCGCCAGCTTCAGCTATTTCCAATGGTTGGAAGCTCACTTGTTCTTCATCATTAGGCTCCTCAACACCGTCTGGGAGAATATTTTGCATGTTGGAAGCCGGGGTTTCTTCAAGAGGTGCAGGGTCCACATGGTGGTCAGCCATGGCCTCTTGCACAATATTTTGAGGCTGACTTTCCTCAGCAGGCATATCCTGGCCTGTTTCAAAACTGGCACCGGCAGTGACTCCTGATACACCGTCGGTTTCAACTAGTGGCAATTGCTGTGTAGCTTGTTGCTGGGCTTGGCTCAAGATCAACGCCTCGAGGAAATCGGCTATAGACCTTCGGTCCATGGCAGTCGCTGGGTTATTACGACCGAAGAAAGGCGGATTACGCTGGGAAGGTGTTTCGGTTTGAGGGTTGCGATTGCGGTTACCCAAGAGCTCCAGCTGCATTGTGATGATGTCGGAACTCTGATGAATCAAAGAAGCTCTAACGCGAGGTGAGGTGGGTGGCGATGTTTCTGGGGATGATGGTCGGGAGAACAGAGTGTTGGAGCGAGAGTTCTGACGAGGTCTTGCTGAAGACTCAGCTTGTTGGGCATTGCTTGCTTGGCTCTGTGAGCGTGAGGCATTCGAGGGTGCACTCGTTCGTCCAAGGGTAGTTATTTCTGAAAAGAAGTCATTGCTCATCTCACCAGGAGATTGAGACATGCGGTTCTCGTTTGTAAGGACTTGGTTCATATCTGGACCCAGCTCAGGATCAGGTGTTTGATTCAAATCCGCAACAGGCAACGAATTCGGTGACGCAATGCCGGCATCAACACGAGCGATGGTTTCCAAAGGTCTAGCTAAAATATCACGCGCCTCGACTCCAGCGAGATTCGCACGAAGTTGAACTTCTTCGAGCTCATGTTGTAGTGACTCAATCGATTGTCTGAGGTTGTTTTCAATGCTCTCAGGGTCTTGGCCATCGATTCGCGGCTGATCTGGGGTCTTATTGGACAAAAGCCCAAATAGAGAGAATACCCATCCTCGCAAAGCGACAAGCTCTTGTTTAATATCTTGTGCCAATGTAAGTTTCGCACGGCGAGTTTCTTCTTCCGATCTGCGTCCCAGGGTTGGGGCGACCCATTCAAGAAGGTTTTCCTCGTAGGCAACTCGGATCGAAAGCTCGTCTGCGACGGTAGGTTTGGGGATTTGGCGTCGGATCAGTCTATAAATGCGCTCCTCTAATTCTGGGCGCAGGTAGAATGCGTAAACAAATGTCAAAACTCCAGGGGATGTCAGAAGTTGCATCATAAAGCCCCCAATGGATGGGATGGAAAGGTCCACAGGTAGAGGCGGTAGTCGGAACAAAGAAGCCTCGCCAAAGGGGATCAACATTCGAAGACTGGGAATAGAGTTCGAGGGCACTAATGAAAGCGTTTGAAGCACAGAATACATATATGCCTCAAGGGACAAGATGAGAACTGAATGCTTTGTCCTATAGCCATCGTCAGCATCGGTGTGTAATTGGTGATATGAAAGCAACCTACACGTGGTATCCCATAGCAAAGAAAGCACGAATACTCAAAGACAGACTACCGCTGTCGGTGAAGCTCAAGACATAATCACGAATTGTGAGGAGAAAGCGCCTGAGGGGATTTTCGCGGGCAATTGCTAATGTGCTAGAAATTGCCCAGCCAGGAATACCAGCACAATAAAACCCAAGAATTCCCGTGGTTTCGCGCTCAGAGCGTATGACATCAAGCAATGGTGCGTGAGCATAGTGCTTGAATGTCTATATAGCTAATGTCAGATACCAGTGCATCACAGATGGTGTTGTTTGCACATCTTACCAGAATGCGTCCTGTAAGGGATGATGACCACCAGGTGCTGAAAAACACAAATAGCTGATCTAGGGTAGTTATAACCAAGCCGAAGTCATTCTCAGTTGCGATTTGATTCATCTTCTGTTCTTCATTGGAAGTGCTGGCATTTCGGTCCTCGCCACTAACCACGATCCCCATAGTAGAGAGGATGTCATTTTTCGCTCTGCGGAGCTCTCGGCCCAGAGCTTTGGACTCAGGGTTGACATGATGCCCTCGTGCATCATACTGTTGCATGTAATTGTCGGAATGTATGTTAGAAACCCTTCTTACTGGATTTGAAGGGTCGACTGTCGCTGTCTCTGGAGGTTCGTATGGTGACCGACCCTTGAAAACGGTTAATAATGCCGAGTTGTGAGGGACAAGGCATGAAGTTGAAGAAGGACAGGCCAAAAGGAAACAGAAGCTTGTGAAATGTGCTATGCATTGAGAAAGAGAATCGTCATATCACAAGAAGATATCGGATGCAATACCAAACATGATGCTCGATTTCCGCAAGGAATTCCAAGCAACAAGACAAAGAGACTGAATAATCCAAATTGTACCATGGGGAACATCAACAGGAAACAAAATACTATAGATCAAGATAAGGAGGGATCAATTATGAAGGGGGCTTACCAAAGCGAGCCGGTTCAAATAAGCCTGGCGGCCCATCACGAACAAGGAACACCTAGTACCGGGGGTGATCACATCACCTCCCTGTTATAATCTTCAGGTCTTGCTTCTGACGACAAAGAGGATTAAACAAAGAAAGATGAAGGATAAGAGTGAGGTGAGACACGTGTGACGGCGTCTGCGGCGCTTCGTGCACGGACCATCTGTGTATTATCTTATCGTCTGAGCAAACACTGCAAACTCCCAAAAAAAAGTTGCCCGAGCTTTTTGCGATTCTCGACTTCTAGAGAAAGCGCATGGGTTAAAGAGCTCACAGGCGCAATTTTCAATAATGTCGAAGGCTGTTGTGAAAACCACCTTCGAGGCGTCTCGGACCCTCCGCCCCATCTACACCGGTGGCAGTACGGCGCTGGATGCTAGCGGTCGCATTTTGCTTTCTTGCATCGGCGAGGATGCCTTGATCGTGGACCTTGAGACTGGTGACCAGCTCGCTAGTCTGGAAGGCGTGAGTATCACTGCGGTATAAAGAATTTTCATGAAAATGCTGACCAGAACCTTTCTACAGGATGGAGAAATTATCACAAGCTTAGCCCGTATGTCTCAATCTCAATTTTCGGAGGAAATGAATACTCACGCAGTCTCTAGTTACACCCTCCGCATCACATGCCATTGTTTGCTCTCGCTCTATGTCTATGCGCATTTACCGTCTTTCACCTTTCGACGAAGACTCGAAGTCAATTGAAGCAGAGCTTCTCCGGACCCTCAAGCCCCACCCCTCCCCAGTGGTCACAACTACGATCGATCAGACCGGCACATTGCTAGCCACTGGTGGTGCCGATGGGTCGATCAAGGTCTGGGATATTCGAGGTGGCTTTGCTACACACACCTTCCACGACCGCGGAGTCATCTCCGCGCTCTGCTTTTTCGAGGTTGCCTCTTCTGCGGACGAGACCAAACCCTCGAAGAAGAAGTCCAAGCGCAAGGATGAAGATGAGGACATGGATGATGCTACAGAGTCGACTGCTGGATTCCGGTTAGCTTGCGGTAGTGATGAAGGCAAGGTTAAGGTCTTCGATTTGCACAAGAGGAAGGCGGTTGCATCGCTCGACTCGCATGTCTCTCTGGTACGCAGCCTTTCGTTCTCGCCTTCAGAGAACGCATTGCTGTCTGCGAGCCGAGACAAGACAGTCATCATCTGGGATGCTAAGACTTGGAAAACCCGCAGAATCATCCCCGTTCTCGAGAGCGTGGAGGCTGCCTCTTTCATCGCAGACAGCGGTCTGTGCGTGATTGGTGGTGAAAATGGTAAATTGCGTGTCTGGGACTGCAACCGGGGTAGCGAAGTCACCGAGGAACAAGAGGCGGGCGAGGAATATGAGAGCATTATCTCTATCCAGTACTTGCCTGGCTTGCCTTATGTGATGACGGTTCACGCAGACCAGACCATCCGCCTGCATTCGATTGAGCCGCTGTCAGACTATAAGCCAGGAACAGACTTGCCTCCG
The DNA here is from genome assembly GCA_028829675.1 of Penicillium tannophilum. Classification (NCBI taxonomy): domain Eukaryota; kingdom Fungi; phylum Ascomycota; class Eurotiomycetes; order Eurotiales; family Aspergillaceae; genus Penicillium; species Penicillium tannophilum. The sequence continues at coordinate 2,313,863 of JAQKAK010000008.1, forward strand.
CTGACAATTACCCGCCGTATCTCCGGAAATGACGATGAGATCATTGATTTGGCCTTCGTTGGACCGGACCGGTCAATGCTCGCTTTGGCCACCAACACGGAGAGTATTCGCGTGGTTTCTGTTGCTCCGTCTGAAGACAGGCCATCAGCTGAGGGTGAGCAGTTCTTTGGTGCCGATATTGCCCATCTTGAGGGCCATGAAGACATCATCATCGCAATTGATGTAGACTGGTCTGGACACTGGCTCGCAACTGCGGCAAAGGACAATACTGCCCGACTTTGGCGTCTTGATCCCAAAAACTCATCATATACCTGCTTCGCCACCTTCACTGGACACGCTGAATCTCTGGGAGCCGTTGCTCTGCCACGGACACCACCGCAAACTAGCAGCGGTGCTTATAAGGACCCGCTTAGCCACCCGCCTGCATTCATGATTACTGGTTCTCAGGACCGCACCCTGAAGCGTTGGGATACCGGCAGACTGAGCCCACTTAAGGTCGGTAGCGACAAGACACACTCCCCCAAGGCAATCTATACTAGGAAAGCACACGAAAAGGACATCAATGCTCTAGACATTGATTCAACGGGTACTTTGTTTGCCTCCGCCTCCCAGGATCGGACTGTGAAAATCTGGGACGCTGAAGAGGGTACTGCGATTGGTGTTCTGCGTGGTCACAAGCGAGGTGTTTGGTCCGTCAGATTTGCTCCTAAGGACACACCCATCATCAACTCTGAAGCCGGAACCAGCACATCTCGAGGACTGATCGCCACAGCTTCAGGTGATAAGACCGTCAAACTCTGGTCTTTGTCTGACTACAGCTGTCTTCTTACATTTGAAGGCCACACTGGAAGTGTCCTGAAGATTATTTGGCTGCCACCCCCACAGATCTCCAAGCACAACGACGATGACGACGAGGAAGAAGACAAAGCCGCTAAGAACGCTATTCAAACAAGGCCTCTTATCGCCTCGGCAGCCGCTGACGGTCTGGTCAAGATCTGGAGCCCGTACACCGGCGAACAAGAGACCGTGCTGGACAACCACACAGACAGAGTCTGGTCTCTTGCCAGTCCTACCCCGTCCGGTTCACGCGCCGATGTCAAGCCCACATCCTCCAAACTCAAATCTCCCTACGCCCTCGCCTCCGGTGCCGCAGATGCCACCGTCACCATGTGGTCCGACACCACCTCCGCCACCTACACAGCCGCCGTGAACGCTAACTCCGAGCGCGTCGAGCAAGACCAGCAACTCCAGAACTACATTCGCGCTGGTGCTTACCGTGAAGCCATCACCTTGGCACTCCAGTTGAACCACCCTGGCCGTTTGCTCTCGCTCTTCACAAGTGCCATCAACGCTGCCGATGACCTCACCCTGCCCGCGGAGGAACGCGCACTCGCAGCAAACAGCTTGTCTGGTAATCCCTCTATTGACGAGGTTCTCCAGTCGCTTGATGCTGTGAACCTGCGCACTCTGCTTCTCCGCCTGCGTGACTGGAACACCAATGCGCGTACCTCGCGCGTTTCCCAGCGCATTATGTACGCCCTGTTCCGGTCGTACCCTGCTTCTACATTCGTTGAGCTGGCGACCCAGTCCGTCCGTGGCAAGAATGGACGTGCTGCCGCTGGACTGAAGGATATTTTGGCTGCTCTGGCTGCATACACCGAGAGGCATTACAAGCGCGTTGAGGAGCTCACCGATGACTCTTACCTGGTGGAGTGGGTTCTGAGCGAGATGGATGACGGTGTTGGACTTGGTGGATTGAAAAGTCTTGATCTGAACATGGCTGATGCAAATGTGGAGGAGCAAGAGAAGGATGTGATTATGTTGGAAGGTTAAGTGTGATATTACCTCTTGTGTACATGACGGGCGCTTTGTTTTATGGGAGTATCATTGGGGTGGGATCAGATAAAAGCCATCTACTTTCTCATAGAATTGAAATTCTTCTTCGTTTATGCGTTTGATGTCCAGCTAGTTTACATTGTATGATCCAGGGTATCTCTATTTTGGAGGAGTCATGGCTCTGTTCGGCAGTCCATCATATACAAGAGCTTCGCAACGTAGTCATTCATAACATGGAGATTAATCATCCCGACGGCTTCGCCGGGAGTCGCGGTCCCGATCTCGGTCCCGGTCATGTCGAGACGAATGAGATGAATGCCGTGAGCTGCTGTATCGGTCATCTCGGGACCGTCGGTCTCGGTCGCGGTCTCGGTCTCTGCGAGAATCTCTATCATCATCCCGGTCTCGTCGACTATCTCTGTCACGGTCACGGTCACGGTCACGATCCCGGTATGATCGATCATCCTTTTTGCGGTCATCATCGTCGTAACGCGAGCGTCTAGAAGAAGATTGGCGGCCACTCGAACGGCTTCGGTCACGACGAGAAGATCCAGTTCTCCGATCAGAGCGATGATCATCGTCATCATAATCGCGCTTGCGGTACTCGCGATCCTTATCTCGTCCACTCTTTTCTAGATTGCGATCCCGTCTCTCACGCCAGTCGTCCTTTTCTGGTGATGGTGGAGCAGCAGCCTTTTTCTTTAGCTCAGCAAGCTCTTCCTCGGTCATGTATTCGCCAGTCTTTTTGTTGCGCATTGTGACTGGCATATATACACCCTCGGCATTGGCATTGCCGTTCTCTTCACCCTGTTTTCGTGACGCTTTGCGCATAGCTGATTTTCCCCAGGCTCCGAGCTCAGCTTCGGCGCCTTTCCCACCTGAAGAATCTTTGGCTCCAATTCCCAGAAATCCAGGGCGTCGTACTGGGACAAGAGGCTTCTTTTCTTTGTCTGTTGGCGCTGCAGAACCATAGTTGCCTCGTCCAATAGATTGACCATCTTTCCACCCCATTCCTCGTAGCAAAGCAGCGCCAAATTCCTCGACTGGGATAGCATTGTATTGGTCCAATGTCGCAGGTTCAGGACGAGATTCGACATCCGATCGGAAGTGGCTGGCTTCGTCATAGCGAGAATACGCTTGTTCCTCCTCGTCGCGAGGTTTCGAGGCCTCGATCACCAGATCTGATCTCCTCTCTGGCTCTCCCTTGGTCTCCCGAATCAAAGCTTGTAAAGCGATCTCATCGTCCGTGAGAGGCTTGCTCTCGGCGGGGGGAGGTGAAACCGGTTTCGCCTCTTCCATAGGATGATCTCCATCGGTAGCATCAGGCCCATCTTGTTCGCCCTTCTGCGCAAAACTAAGCCCATAGGCCATACTGGGCCCTTCGGTTTCAACATTGCCTCCAGGAGCTTTTCCATTCCTTTGGGCCTCCTGCATGGCCTGTACTTCAGCTGGTAGCAGGTTTTTCCCTTTCTTCACGTTGGCACCAGCGCGATCGCGCCAGTTGTTCTTACTCGTGACCGGGATCACCAGCGGGCCCTGCTTCTTGACAGCTTCTCCGTCGGCGGTGATCGCGTCGCCCGTAAGAGTGTCAAACCCGGATACCTCCTCATGTGTCGGTGCGCGCTCATCTTCGTCTGAGGAGTCCCCGTGCCCAAGTTGATGGGGTCGGCGAGGGAGAGCGCGACTCTTGCCTGCTAGAGAGTCGGTGGGGCGGCCGCGACCTGCTTGAAAGTTGAAGGCTGTTTTCTTGGCGGCGCCGTTGGAGTTTGAGGAAAGAGAGAATGGTTTTGCGGAACCATTATTACGGTTGCCAGAGCCCCCTGATGAAGACATCGTGATAGGGTCGGATTGTGCTGTGAGTATGGCAGTTGAGGCAAACTTGAATTCAATGTGATATGCAAGCTCCAAGGTAGGGCGGTGGCAAAACCGGTATCAAGCGCGCGCTAATGTAAAAGGCGGTGTCTCGAGGTATAGCATCGTTACAACTTATGAGAATAACCAAAGTAGCTATGCAAACGTATTGGAAAAGAGAGAAAAGAGTGGCAAGCAGGAAAACACATAAATTGTTTTTTTATTGAAGAATTATCTGAACTCTTTTCGTGAAACCCCAGACTAGATGCCTGTTTCTTATTCTGTTATGCTTCATTAACTACATCCGTGAATATCTCGGTATACCGAGTGGCGGACTATTAATTGCAAGTCTTCGCAGAAAATTTTCCATTTGAGAAAGCAGATACTGGCAATTACGCAAATACCAGACAAATGTCCGGCTATGATTGCTAAACATTCAAAAACTAATCATACAATTCATATTCATCAATTCCTGGGTTCTAACCCTAAGCCCAGAGTTTTTCGCCATCCCAAAATAATACATGCCCAAACTCAAGGGGGAGATCACTGGTAACAGGGAGCCAGTGTCATATCAGGTCCATTAGTTTAATGAACTCGCTAGAAGGTTCGGACATAGGATAGCTCGCAAACGGTAACAGAATCAAGGGGCTTTGAAGGAGAAAATAGAGAGAAAATCAAGGTGCGCCGCCGCCGCCCGGACCACCAGTGCAGTAAAAGAGAAAAGAAGTCAAGGGTTAATAAATCAGAGTAGGGGGTGAGGGGGTAAAATATGTACAGTCGAATAAAAGGGTAGAGAAGGTGTAGTAAGTGTGATAGGATGTGGGTGGGTGATGACAGGAGTGTTAAAGATCTATGTAAGAGATTTAACTGCTCGCTGTCTGAGCTGGAGGTGGGTGTGGGCTCTTATTAGAGCCTTGCACAGCGCCAGCCTGTGCGCTGCCGCTACGCTGAGTCTGAGGCGTAGCGCTTCGACTGGCCTGAGGAACAGCCCCATTCATAGCAGGTGAACTAGTAGGAGCAACCCTAGTCTGCTGGTTGGCTTGAGGAACACGCATCATCGGGGAGAAACCTTGGTTCTGAGGAACCTGCATGGCCGGATTGCCGTTAGGCATGCCCGGCTGCTGAGGAGTCTGGAAGTTCCCATCATGCGGCACTTGGTAGTTGGCTTGGACATTGTTCATTCCTCCGGCAGCAGCATTCATGGCCGCTTGCTGGGACATGCGCTGCTGCTGGTACTGGTTGAGTCGATCCGTCGCCATCTTGTTTATCTGCTCTGCAGTGAGATTAGGGTTGGCGCGTTGGATTTGACTTTGGAAAGTGCTGATGGTTGGAACAACGCCACTCGAGAGAGGATTGGGCTGACCCATGCGAGGAGAAGGTGTCGAAACACCTTGAGGAGTGCCACTGTGGAATGAGGGGCTTTGCATTCCTCCTTGAGCCTGCAGCGCTGCAATCATTGCAGGGTTATTGGGACCACCGTTAACGTTCGGCATATTGTTGAGGTTGGGCGAATGAGACCCTTGAGGCGCAAATTGCTGGTTGTGGAATGGCGGCTGTGCCTGCTGGGGCTGACCCTGCTGAGGAACTTGGGTCTGTTGTCGAGATTGCAACAGACGCTGCTGCTCCTGCAGACGATTGGCCTCTCGAATGACACGTGTATTGTCCGGAGATGTCTGCATCGCTATACCGGGCCTTGCGCCGGGGGGTTGTTGCATTTGGCCCTGAGGCATCATTTTCAGGGCCATCGCATTGGCAGGCAATTGGCCATTCACTGGCGCCGCTCCAGCAGGCATTCCCTGCATCGGCTGGGTCCGACCTTGGTTAACGCCGGCACCAGGAGCCAGACCAGCAGGAACTCCATTCGGCGTTCCATTAGGCATGGCTGCATTGGCAGTGTTGGGCGGCATACTATTCGGCGGTCGTGCTTGGGCATTCATTGCTGGTTGTTGCTGGTTAGGCAACTGTCCAGCACGTTGAGCAGCGAGGCTGGCTCTTTGCTGGGCAATCATCTGCTGTCGGTATTGTTCCTGTCTTTCTTGCATTTTCATTTCCCGTTCATACTTAAGACGGCTGAATTCCGCGGGAGTAGTGATCGGGGGCTTGGGCTGGTTGGCTTCATTCGCCTTTCTCAGCGAAGCGAGATGAGAGGCATGCTGTTGCTTCTGAATCATTGTCTCCCGCTTTTTGGCCAGCTTGCGCATACCATCCAACAATGCAAGGTGTCGTGAAGATCTTCTCCTGTCTACACGTAGAGGTTGAGTGGTCCGGCGACGAACAGGTGGCTGCACTTGGCCATTGTTGGCTTGCTGTTGCGCCTGCTGTTGCTGCTGGGCAGCCTGCTGTTGGGCCAGCACAGTACGCTGGGCTGTTTCAAGCCTCTGGTGATAAGCTCGGAAGTACTGGGTCTTTGACATATCGGCTGGAAGGCCTTCCAACCCTACCCAGCGCTCGAAGCATTCCCAAGGGGTTCGTCTCTCGGCTCCAGAAGTGAACAATGAAGGCGATGTCAGACAACTAGAGATTAGAGACCAATTGTAAGAATACTCCTTGACCAAATGGCGAAGTTCATCATCCTCGGACATAGTCCATTGTGAAGATTGTCGAGACTCGAAGAAACCCACAGACGGCATGGGATGTTCAGTTGGTGGTCTGAAAGAGTGGCCCGGGTGAATGCGATCACGAATGGGTTTATTCTCAGGTCTGAATAAGGCAACATTTGTCTGCTCTGGGGGAATTTCGGTAATGCGATATTCCGAATCAGAACCATATTGAGAATAGTCGTAGCGACTTCGCTTGCGAGGCCGTTCGTCGTCGCGGAAGGTAATTTTCGTCGAAGCAAATTTAGACACCGGCAGAAGCTCGGTTTTCCAGACCGAATCCGGTGGTTGCTTGAAAGCAAGCAGTTGAGTGCCCGGTGTAAATCGCATCGGTTCGTATAGTGGTAATTCATCAAGAAGCTTCTCTGCTGCCGGAGTCATATCAACAGAGAAGTTGAATTCGTCTGAACCAAGAGAGAAGATAGCAGCAGGGGCAACAGTATCCCGAAGATCATGTCGAGACTCTTCGTTGAAACCATCACTGACTGATTCTTCCTCGGCAGATGGTACAAGGTCTGGAGTGGGGTGAAATGCTGCAGCTTCATCGCTCGTATCTTCCGGAGAAGCACCCTCTGTCTTTGAGATATCTTGTGTCAAAGCAATTGGCGTCGGGATCTTTGCGCTGACACGAAGTAGAGTTCGGTGTTCCTCATCACTATTCACGTACTCTGCGCACCAATCAGCACAACTTTTGGCGGCTGCAATTTTCCACTTTCTTTCTTCACGAAAATCTGTTCGCATCCACTTCATATGATCCAGGACAACGTCCCAATGGGTACCCTGGCGGGAAGGTTCAGGCGCTCGCTTCATTTGTCGGAGGGGCCACCGGTTGGCGTTCTGCAATGCGTATATGCGTCGCAAGGTACGGCAATTCATTTGCTCCTTGTATTCCAACGAATGATTGTCGGTGCTCAAAGTTTTATGAGCAGATGCAAGTAGTGTGCTCATATTCATTCCCCTAGGAGGCGCATATGCCCGATTCAAGAACAATGTGAAAAGATAGTCTTGCTCCTGATTCAGCTTGGCAATGGCATCACCAGAGTCTCCATGCACAAGATCCATCGAATTGGTTTTATCCTGCTGCGGAGTCATATTTGGGAACACCACAGTCGCAAGTCGAGTCCTCTCCTTCTCCCGGTCCTTGCGATCCTTGAACCGCATTCGGGCCACACTATCAGGGGCGTCATGATCGCTGACAGTATGGGGAGTTCGGGGTGTTTCTCCCAGGATTTCTGAAACAGATTTGTGCCGAATAGCTCCTGATGACACTCGAGTTGTCATTCGTTCAGGTTGTGAAAGACCAGGCTGCGTTGACGGGATAACTTGTGGCTTTTTGCTTGCCGATGGGTCGTCAGCATCCTTAACAGGCTCGATTCCTTCAGATGGGTGACCCGTTGGAGACAGATCTTCAGCTCCAGCCCCAGTTGATTGGTCTTGGAGTTTCGCCTGGTCTGTTCTTTGAACAGATTCCTGATCGACGTCCATGGAATCCTTATCGGCATTTGGACCCACACTCTCCACAATCACCATATTCGATGACGGTACCTCAGTCTTGGATTCTTCCGTAGTCTGCATTGATTGTGCTTCCTCCATTCGTAATTGCTCATCGGGAGTCGATGGAACCAAGCTTCGACGGGGTTGCATGGATCGTTCATGTTGTGGACTTGGGTGGCCACTCTTCCCAGCTTCTGCAGCTTCCTCTCCAGGGCTAGTGACGGGGGAAGCAGTGACAGGCGCGGGGGTATTATTAGAATACGGATCAATAGAGGAGGCGGGGGAGAGTGGTTGGTCTTGGTTCGAGGGGCCTATAGTGAGAGAAGGTCGTGACTCGGGTTTCTTTTTGGGGAGAGTTGTAGGTGGTATTTCCAGTGAAGGGGTGGTAGTCGTCGCATCGGGAGAGAATTTGCCTTCAGCTCCATTCCGTCCTTGGGAACTGATGGGAGTTTCTGGGACTGATGCGCTTGACTGTTCAGCGGAGGGATTAGATGGCGCGGTGGATATTGGGACGCCCTGTCCTAGTGATGCCTGTGGGCTAGTGGCAGGTTCAGGAGACTCGTCGAAGCTTGTTGAATCCTGTTGAATGGATGCGACAGACTTTGTGGTTGCTAGCGGAGCCACGGCAGGTGTTCTCCGTGGACTGGCGTCGGTCGGGATTGGAACAGCGTTACCATCTAATGTCGGTGGTGGAGTGATACCAGGAGCCTGTTGAGGTTTTGGCGCAGTGGTTGCCGGCGACGCGATCACTTTTTTAGTGGCATCACGAGTGCGCGCATGGGCAGGCGACGGTAAGGTGGATTCATCAAAGTAACGACCTCTGCGCCAGTGATAAGTAACGCGCCATTGGAGTTTATAATGACATAGATATACAAATTGGGGATGGGATTTGTATGATTGCAGAGAGAGAAATGAGGTGAAAGGACTTACTTGGAGAGGTCGTTGGCGTCGAGAAACGCCTGTTCTTTTTGATGATAGTGAGAATCGGCGGTCGCACCCTCAAAACCCACGGTCGCATAATACAATTCGGTCAGTTTTCGCTTGCGCGACAACAAACAGTTTCTGAACGGATATTAGTCCCCAAACGCGTCCATAAGGTCTGGACCCAGGCAAAGGCCAATTTTCAAAATTAAAACTTACGCGATCTCATCGTTCTTAGACCGGAGAAGCTCGTCGCGGAGCATGAGGTCTAACTTTGGAACACAGCATCCGATTAACGCGGGGAAAAGGGGAGTGAATTGACCAGGGTCATTCAGATTGAAAAAATCGCTGATCGAGATGAAAGATGATGTGGTTGTCGCGTGAGGCGATGGAGGGCAGGAAAGGGAGGACTTTTCAGTACGGGTTGGCGCGGGAAAAAAGGGAAGTCGTCGGCGAGTGCAGGTTCAGTGTGGTTGAAAGTAATGATACCGTAACATGGTTACTGGGGTTTTTGCCCGTTGGTTTTCATTAGTAGGAATGTTTTTTAATATGGGAAAATATTAGGCATATATAAGTTAACAACATCTAACAAGGGAACAGATGCATAATAGATTCTTTACAATGGATGTACGAGGTATATTAATCTCATCCTGAGTCAAGTGGATGAGGATTATGTTCTTTAGTTTCAATGTGTTGGCACACTTGTGATACTGAGTCAGACGCGTATTGTGTATTGATACACATTCCATACGAGGAGGTCTGGTCTGTTTGCAGCTCAGGCAACAAGGCAACAACGGGACAAAGGAGGATCCAGGCAACAAGGCAACAAGCATATCTCCAGGTATCAAGGCATCCACTTTGCTATCGATAACCAGGAAAAAAAAAAACCTCCGCCAGCTCCAGCTTGTTCATCACCATACCATCCACACTTCACCTACTTAAAGGAAAACCAGGAAAATGGCCAAGAGAAAGAGAAATGACCCTCCTAAGGAGGAGGCATCTGCCCAATCCCCTTCCAAGGCCGTCAAATCCACAGCTACCCCGTCGCAAGCTCCAGATGCAGCTTTGACCGTCCAAGTGATCACGGGCTCCTATGAACGGGTGTTGCATGGATTCACTGCCGGCATCCCCGCATCTTCCCTGCAGTCCAAGAAGGATGCCTCAAAAGACTCCGTTACCGACGTTCAATGTGTCGATACCTTCTTGTTCGAAGCCCATGGGTCCGCTATCCGTTGCCTTGCGCTTTCTCCACTGCCCAAGCCTACCGACAAGGGCGACGCACAGAAGATTATTCTGGCCAGTGGCTCCACTGATGAGCGTATCAATCTGTACTCGATCTCCGCTGCCCCGCCCGCCGTGAACGATGATTACCCCTCTGTGCCGACCCTAGCCGGAAACAAAATCCTCGAAAACCCAAGAAACCGCGAACTGGGATCTTTGTTGCACCATACCGCCAGCATCTCAGCCTTGAACTTCCCTTCCCGAAGCAAGTTACTCGCCGCTGGCGAGGATAACAGTATCTCGGTGTCAAAAACCCGTGATTGGACTGTTGTTTCGACCATTAAAGCGCCACGCCCTAAGGTTTATGGCCGACCCAGTGGTGACACAGCGCCAGAGGGCGCCGCTCCGGCCGGAGTGAACCACTTTGCTGTGCATCCTAGCATGAAGCTGATGCTGAGTGTTGGCAAGGGAGAGAAGTGTATGCGACTCTGGAATCTGGTGACCGGTAGAAAGGCCGGTGTGCTGAATTTTGATCGGGAATTACTACAGAGTGTGAAGGAGGGCAAGTACAGCAAAGGAGAAGGACAGCGCATCGCTTGGAACGCCGCTGGTGAGGAATTTGCGGTGGCTTTCGAATGGGGTGCGGTGGTATTTGGAATTGATTCAACTCCCAAGTGCCGAGTGGTCCCCAGTCCACGGAGCAAAATTCACCAGATGAAGTATGTTCCACGGCCCACAAAGGGCGATGAGAAAGATGACTTGCTGGCTATTTCCACTGAGGACGGTCGTGTCATTTTCTATTCGACTCAAGAGTTGCAGGAGGTAGAGGAAGATGCCGACTCGGCCATTCCTCACGCGACTCCGGTTGCTCAGATTGGTGGAAAGCAAGCTGGTTTCCCAGGACGCATCAAGGATTTCGAGGTCTTGAGTCTGGAGGACCAAGCGAAGGACTTTCGTGATGGCATTCTGGTTGTGGCCGGTAACAGCGATGGTGTGGTCCGTGTCTGGAGAGCTACTAGCAAAGACCTTACTCTTCCCAAGAAGTCTAAGGGCTCCAAGGAGGCTCAAGAGGGCATTCCCCAGGTTGGCAGTGTATTGAGCACCTATGAGACTGGAAACCGCATCACCTGTCTGGCCGCCTTTGTGATGCTACCGGCGGAAGATCCAGATACTCTGATTGACTCTGAGGATGACGAGGATGAGGAACTTGAGTCGAGTGATGAGAGTGATGACGAGTAAATGGTCGTGTCCATGTTTGCCCTTTATACCCACTGTACTGTTAGACCAAAATATATCTTAAGGACAAATCAAAAGTTTTGCACTCAACTTGAATGTTACGCATACTTACAGTGTATATATAGTTCATTCATAGCTATAATGTACTAACTTAATAATAAGTTTAAGGTCCTGATCAATTATACTTAAAAAACTTTATACTAGTGGACCTATAAGTTAACCTTGGGATTCTGGATGTGCTGTACTCGAGGTGCGGCTTTCACCGACAAAGGGTTTTCTCTGTGCGAATGACTCATGAAAGCCATCCACCGAAATTACATGTTCAGAAAATCCAACAAGTAATTCCAATCACAATATCTCATTCAAATTTTATACAAAATGATACCTTTAAGCTTCGCTGTATAGTAAATAATTAATTGTAGGGGCGAGCGTTCAGTCACCGCCCGCTCGCTCTCCACTGCACAAACCCCCCACCATTACATTCTTCCATTATCATATCGCCCTGCAATTTTCATCCGGCTCTTCATCACTCCACTCTCCGCCACTCCCCACCACCTTCCACCCCCTTACCCTTCGCCCCGAGACGGAAAAGACCGTTGTCTAACGTTTGCGACTCGAAAAATCTGCAAATATGGCTACGAATGGAGATTTCTCCGACGAGAGCCAGCCCGGCTCGCCCATCTTGGACGGCAACAATGCCCAAGACTTCGACGACCAAGAGCCCCTCGACAAGCCCCTCAAGTCTTCCATGAAAAAGGCCGAGCCCGTGCCCCAGAAGCAGCGCCCTGAGCTGCCAGAGCAGCCCGAACCCAGCGCCCTGGACCTGTCAAAATTGACTCCTCTGTCGCCTGAGATCATTGCTCGCCAAGCCACCATCAACATCGGTACAATCGGTCACGTCGCTCACGGAAAGAGTACAGTTGTCAAGGCTCTGTCAACTGTGCAGACTGTCAGATTCAAGAACGAATTGGAGCGGAACATTACCATCAAGCTCGGTTACGCCAACGCCAAGGTCTACAAGTGTGACAACCCTGCTTGCCCCCGGCCGACTTGCTACAGGAGTTACGGTAGTGAGAAAGAGGTTGACCCGCCTTGTGAGCGTGAGGGATGTGAGGGACGTTACAGATTGGAGCGCCATGTGTCTTTCGTCGACTGCCCCGGTCACGACATTCTCATGTCTACCATGTTGTCTGGTGCCGCCGTCATGGACGCTGCTCTGCTTCTCATTGCCGGAAACGAAACCTGCCCCCAGCCACAAACCTCCGAGCACTTGGCTGCTATTGAGATTATGAAGCTCAACCACATCGTTATTCTGCAGAACAAGGTCGATCTCATGCGTGAGGAGGGTGCTCTTCAGCACTACCAGTCTATCCTGAAGTTCATCCGTGGTACCGTCGCCGATGGCTCGCCTATCATTCCCATTTCTGCCCAGCTGAAGTACAACGTCGATGCCGTCTGCGAGGCCCTGATCTCCCGCATCCCCGTTCCCGTGCGCGACTTTACCGCTCAGCCTCACATGATGGTAAGAATTGGTTTCCTTACGGAGGGACTGCAGAGATGGTGTAACTAATGATTTTTCACGTTATTCAGGTCATTCGTTCCTTCGACGTCAACAAGCCCGGTGCCGAGATCGATGAGCTCAAGGGAGGTGTTGCCGGTGGTTCGATCTTGAACGGAGTCATCAAGCTGCAAGACGAGATTGAAATTCGTCCTGGTCTCGTTACCAAGGATGCGGATGGAAAGGTTCAGTGCCGTCCCATCTACTCTCGCATCGAGTCCCTCTTCGCCGAGCAGAACCCCCTCAAGCTCGCCGTTCCCGGTGGTCTCATCGGTGTTGGAACTCTCATCGATCCCACTCTGTGCCGTGCTGATCGTCTCGTTGGTTTCGTCCTGGGTCACCGTGGCCAATTGCCTTCTATCTACACTGAGATCGAAGTCAACTACTTCTTGCTCCGTCGTTTGCTCGGTGTCAAGACCGCCGATGGCAAGCAGGCGAGTTTTCCCTTCCTCGAGGTTTTGATATGAAGTTTGGGTTTGCTAACAATTTCCACAGGCCAAGGTTGCTAAGCTCGCCAAGAACGAGGTTCTGATGGTTAACATTGGTTCTTCGGCCGCTGGAGCTCGGTAAGCCACCTTAAAGACACGAAACATGACTATCGAGATCAGTGGTAAACTAACAGTTTTTTTTAGTGTCCTCGGTGTCAAGGCCGATGCTGCCAAGCTTGCCCTGACTAGCCCTGCATGCACAGAAATCGGCGAGAAGATCGCCATCAGCCGAAGAATCGACAAGCACTGGCGTCTGATTGGATGGGCTAACATCGTTGCGTAAGTAATGACCGAATATCGCCTACGGACCGTGGACTAACCCTCGATATAGCGGTAACATCCTGGAGCCCGTTCAGCAGTAAAGCTGCGCATTTCAAACGGCGTCCAGTCCTTAGGAGACCAGCATGTATAGGAGTTTTGTCGTCGTATCAAGAGAAATGAGCGAAGGAAGCTTTGCATCACTCTTGCGGGCCAAACTCCGACCTGCCGGGTCCTAGGCTTACGATTCGCGATGTATTTCATCACAGAAAAGTTTTTACGGTCACGACGAGTCGGAAAAGTGAAAGTATGACATTTACAGATATCCCCGGCTTAAATAGAGAGGAGGTTTTCATAACCCTGCCCCGTCTCCCTGGTCCAGTACTCGCCCCCACCCTGTTTTGAGATGCCCTGAGTGTCTATCAGGCAGGTGGGGCGGTTCTGGACTAGAGGATGTACGGAGGGAGGATACGAGTCACGATAAAGAGAAGAGGTGCTTCTTTTTCTTGTGTTCTAGGGAGTTGTGTTTGAAGAGGTTTTTTTTTGTTTCAACGATTTTGCGTCTGCATGGACAAGCCCTATGTAAATTGCTATAGGTTATGGTCGAAAATGTAGAAGGAAAAGAGTACTTATCTGTTCAACCTCAGACCCAATTAAAAAAAAAAAAAACATTTTAATATTGTAAAGAATTTCTGAAAGAACGAAGAGATCTTTGGAGTGGTTACGGATAGTTCTTCTATAGTTATTGACGTAAAGCACAGGGATTGTCCCTGCATTGTTGATTGCGGCCCCATGTCGATCCGACTTCTGACTAAGGCAGCCCCGACAATAACACCTGTAGCTTTCTTTGACCCTCCTTTCTCTTAACACACGCGTCTGCACCATGTGGATTCTCGAGGTATGTCTATAAGAAAAGCAGATATCCTTCATATTCCCCTATTCGTCTCATCTATTGGGGATTTATTTGCTGACGACTATGTTAGCAACTCGCGCGTATCCTTGACAGGCCGCTCTTCCCATGGAAGAACGTCCTTGTGGGATTCTCCCTGGGTCAGTTCCTTCTTGAAGGTGTTCTGTCCTTCCGTCAGTACAAGGTTTTGCAACAGAAGACTCCTCCCAAGGTTCTCGCGGGTGAGGTCTCTCAAAAGGTCTATGACCAAAGTCAGGTATGGAAGTGTGCAACGCCGAAGCATGAACAGACAGGCTTACATGAGTTTATTTCGATCTAGGCATACGGTCGCGCCAAGTCCAAGTTCGGTTTTATCTCAGGTCTCTACGGTCAAATTCAAAATATCGCTTTCGTCTACGGTGATGTGCTCCCTAAGCTCTGGAGCCTCAGCGGCTTCATCCTGGCACGGTACCTCCCCGGTCAATTCCAGGGCGAGATTACTCAAACGCTACTCTTCATCTTCGGTTTCAACATTATCTCTACTATTCTGTCGCTTCCTACCTCGTACTACAACACCTTTGTGCTCGAGGAGAAGTTCGGTTTCAACAAGCAGACACTTGGCCTGTGGGTGACGGATATGCTTAAGGGTCAGATGCTAGGCATTGTCCTTGGAACTCCCATCATCAGCGCTATCCTCAAGATCGTCCAGAGCACCGGCAACTCGTTCTTCTACTACCTGTGGCTCTTCGGAGTCTTTGTTCAAGTCTTCGCGATCACCATCTACCCCATTGTCATCCTGCCCCTGTTCAACAAGCTGTCCCCTCTGGAGCCCGGTACCATCAAGACTGGTGTCGAGAACCTGGCCAAGAAGCTGAAGTTCCCTCTTTCTGAGCTGCATGTCATTGACGGTAGCAAGCGCAGCGCCCACAGCAATGCCTACTTCTACGGTCTTCCCTGGAAGAAGCACATTGTGATCTACGACACCCTGCTTGAGAAGAGTGAGCCGGAAGAGGTTGTCGCCGTTCTGAGCCACGAGCTTGGCCACTGGAGTTTAAGCCACACCACCAAGCTTTTCGGTATTGCGCAGTCCCATATGTTCTACATCTTCGCGCTATTCTCTGTCTTCGTCAACAACAAGTCTCTGTACCAGTCCTTCGGCTTCGTCAAGGAGCAGCCTATCATGATCGGTTTCCTTCTATTCTCGGATGCTCTGGCCCCCATGGATGCTGTTGTGAAGCTCCTGATGAACATTCTGAGCCGGAAGTTCGAGTTTGAAGCTGGTATGTCGCTCTCTAACCACCTAGCATATTGCATCGATACTAATACTATGACAGATGAGTTCGCCCAGGGTCTTGGATTCTCCAATGAGCTTGCCTCTTCGCTCCTCAAGCTGCAGATCCAGAACCTGAGCACCATGGACGCCGACTGGATGTATGCTAGCTACCACTACTCGCACCCCATCCTGACTGAGCGTCTTGCCGCGCTTGGCTGGAAGGGTGGCAAGGTCACTGATCTCAAGGCCGAGGACAGTGAGAAGCCTGTCAAGGCTGCTGACCGTGAGCTGTAGAAAGCCAGCGCCCAATTTTCCATTTCATGTGGCATATTGCTATTTTTAACCATTTCAACAATATTCGATGCAATTTATTGAATGTTTATGCCAATGCGGTGGGGATATAGAGGGTTTAAAGACCGAAAATAAAATATGCAATGATATGCGTTTCCTGAATGTTTGAACTCGATGCAAGGTGCAATGTAGAGCGTGCGTAGACCCCAGAAGAAAAGACAGAATTAAAGAAAAGAGAAGTATTAGCCATTGATACAAGATATGGGAACCAATGGCTCTGCTGGCGTAGTGGTTTGTCTGTCGGTGCCATGGGCATGACCAACATTTGAAGGACGCTTGGTATCTAGCGTGAATCATGCTCCTTGATCCCATATCATGAAGTCTATATTGGTATTTATAAAAACACTTTTTATCCAGAAATGAATTGCGAGACTCGCAAATTCAAATCCAGGATACACATATACCAGAAACATTACAAAGAACTCCGACCCAATGCGACAACGCCTGACAGCTGAAGAAATCAAGTATAGAACCCCAGAAAACGCAGATTACTCCTCATTTCCCTTCTGCGCCTTTGCCTTCTTCTCCGCATTCCGTCTCTCCTTCTTCAATCTCTTCCTCTCCTCCTTATCAATAGTCGCCTGTTCACCCTCCTGCTCCTGATAAGCCTCCGCCTCCATCTCGAAAGCGGGCTCCGTCATCTCGAAATCCTCTCCTCCGTTCTCAACACCCTCTTCGCCCTTTGCACCCGAAAGTCCAGCATCAAGGTACTCCTCGCCAGGGTTCTGCTTAGCGAAAGTAAGATCCTGACCGAGGACTTCGCCCGCAAGACCGGCCTGCACGCGCTTGAGGTTGTGGAGAATCAGGTTCGGCGCAGCGGCGGTTGTGCGCGAGACGGGACCGTGCTCGCTGATGTTGGCATTTGGTTGCAGGGCTGGGTCTGTTGCTGCGCGGGTGAGGTATGCAGCGAGGAAGTCGTGTGCAGCAGATTGGCTAATGCTCTGCGTGCTGTGGATGGTGGTTGGTGGGAGGGAGGTGGGACCTGGGTTGTTCATTTTGGCGAATTGGGTGGATTTTGTGGCGCCTGGTTATTTGACAGTGGGCTATTGTGGTATTGGGTGTGCCTTGTTGCGTAAATGAAGGCTGGTGGTGTGGTGGAGGATCAGAGCTCTATACTTTTTTTTTCTTGATCGTTAATCGCGGAAAGAATTTCGGCGGCACTAGTCCCGAACGGGTATGTCTGGAGTCTCCAATTCCTTATTATTGTTTATATATCGACCAATTCTTGTAATAAAAAGGACTTCAAAGAGAGAATATTGTACATGGTGCTTTGAGAAATTCCATAGTTCATTCTAATCTCCCTTTAATTCAATTTTCTACTCTGTTTGCTCCTATTGTCTCTCTCAGGCGGGTCCGTGCCTGCGGCTCCGCGCTTAATTTTCTTCGACTTCCGAACATCGCGCGAGCATCAAGCAAGACCACCTCGAACATCCTCCCGACCACACCTCCCCACCGAAGTCACTGACCAGAACCTCGACTCCGGCCTCCTACCATGTTCTGTCTCCGTTCAAGGGCCGTGCCCTCCCTCCGGGCCCCCGTGTCCAGCACAATGAACAGGTACGCAAACCCAGAACGAATTCAAGCCGACAGCAACACCACTCCACGCCACTCAATTCCTCTTAATACCTGACTTGAGCTACATGATTACGAAAAAGGAATTATTTGGCTAACACACGTCCTTGGTACCTATCCAGAATCTCCCAATTCACACAACAACCAACATCCAGATCATTCTCCTCCCTCCTCACCACCCCAACCCGCCACTTCCAACCAATGCAGCGCTCGTTCCCCACTATGCCTGCTACTTCCACTACAGCCATGACCACTGCCACTCTCTCAATCACCTCCCTTCTCGCCCAACAGACCCTCGGTCAGAGCCAGACCCGCTCTTTCTCCGCATCTGCCTCCCTCGGCGTGCGCCGCGTGACTTTCCGGCCATCGCGACGTGTCCAGAAGCGGCGTCATGGGTTCCTGTCGCGGAATAAGACACAGAAGGGTCGTCAGACTATTAATCATCGCCGTTTGAAGGGACGGAAGAACGTCAGTTGGTAGATTTTGTTTTTGGACGTTGCGTTTATTCCGGACAAGATCTGGAGTCATTGGAGCCGGCTACATACTGGATATCCAGGTCGTTGAGATAGATGGGTTGGCAGAAGTCTTTGGGACTGAGTTAGGTCGGATTTGACCTCCAATTGTATCATAAGTACTTTTTTCATCTTTCCTCCTAGTTATAGGTTGTGAGAGAGTATATTTCTGTTCAATTAAGCAGTTGATTCTTGATTCGGGTTGGCTTATGTGCGTATTTCAACTTGTTTTTTTACTGGCTATTGATAAATGGTCATGGTGCACAGCAAGAATTCATCACTATCTCTATGGACGTAGAGATAGAAAGGGCCGGACCAACATGGGCAAACGGTTAACATGGGCAAACGGTTGACATGTTTTTTGACTTCCCGTTGCAGGGATCTAAAAATCGCTTTTACGATGATCTAAGTAATTATTTGGAACTTTGATGTAGCAAAAATGCGTTGCAAATGTATGTCTTCTAAGGTGTCTATGTGGCCTTAGGATCTACCTGCTTATGGAAAGTGTTCATTCATCATCCTCGTCACTCTCCTCTTCGGATCCGGACTCGTCATCCTCGTCATCATCATCTTCGTCATCGTCATCGTCTTCATCTTCCTCCTCAGCACCAAGCTTGAAGCCATAGTCATCCTCGAATTCCTTCAGAGGCTGGACTGTAGGCGTGAAACCGACAGACTCAAAGCCTGATTTGATAGGCTAATATGGAAGTTAGTAAATATGGTTCATACCACGGGAGGAACAAAGCTTACCTCTTCAAGTACAGTACCGCAAGTAACAACCAGGTTAGCCTTCTTAGGATCAAACAGCGGCAGGATAATGTCCCGGAGAGCATCCTTGACCTCGTCGACGCTGATATCGCGCACCTTCTTGAGCATCTTCTCCTTGTAGTCCAGAGGCAGGTTACGCACGACCTGGCGGATGAAACTGCCCTGAGCGGCGCTGGCAGCGGTCATCTGCTCGTTGGCGAAGCTGACGACAATGCTGCTGATGGCACCTTCCAGCATCAACGGATCAAAGGGTGACGCGCCAGACAGGTGGTCTTCGACAATCTGCTTGCTGGACTCGAATGCCTTGTGTGCGTTGGGAGAGCGGTACACATCGAAGTTGACGAATCCGGTGTCGATGTTGTGGGCGAAGTTGGTGCCGTAGGCCAAACCCTTGCCGCGAACAGCGACCCAAAGGGGACCCTCGACAGCGTTCATGTAGGCGGTGGCAACCAGCAGAGAAGGGAGCTTGGGGTGATCATAGGAATCAAGACCACGGGCGGTAGCGTAGGCGAATGATGAGTCGACGGTCGGCATGGGGACGATGAAGGACTTGCCGCCAAGTGTCTTTGCGGCATCGCTCAGCAATTCGCGGCGGTTGGTAATAGGTTTGAGCTCGGTGCTGGTTCCCAGGCGCTCGGCAAATGGCTTCCAAGCGGAGACGGGGTTGGCAAGCTTCTCTAGGTCGGCAATAACGACAACGCGGACGTTCTCGGGCTGGAACAGAGCCTTGCGGACCTCCTCCATGCGGCTCACGATCTCCTCGGGCTTATCGGCGAGCAACTTCTTAACGCGCTTGAGGTAGCGGGCCTTGACCAAGGTGGATCGAGCGCGGGTGATAGATTCCTCCGCATAATGAACCATCACATGCACCGCAGCGAGCATGTCATCACCGCTGCGCTTGGAGTCGGGCACGTCGGCGAGAAGTCGGGAGGTAATAGCCCGCAATCTCTCGACGTCAAAGATGGTGTTCCAGGACAACTCTTGGAGCCAGGCGATGGCAGTTTCATACTTCTCCAGTTCGACCTGGAAAGAAACGCGCAGCATCTCAGAGTTTCCAAGGGCCCGGGCATTTTCCATTGAATAGCCGACAGTGTCCTTCTCCAACTCGACGACCACCTGCTCGAAGTCGATGGTCTGGCCATTACGTTGAAGCGGGATGTTAAAGAAAGCTTCGGTGAAGATGGACAGCAAGGGACGCAGTTGGATAGGGACGGACTGTGCGGAAAGAAGAACAGACAGCTGCACGAAGCTGCTGGGAATATGTTCAAAGTGCATATAAAGGGGGAGACCCGCCTTGTTGGCATCAATATCGATGACCTTCTGAAGGGCGTTTTCAGGGCGTCCAGCCTTCAGGGCAGCACCTGACCGAGCGGTGACAGTATCCATGAAATGGATAGACTCGGTGGAAGGAATCTCAAAGTCGGCCAGCATTTTCGTGGGGATTTCCCTGTCGTTCTCTGCTTTGGCCTTTTCGAGCTTGTCTGCGAGCTCTTTCAGCCCTTTCTCGCCAAGGCGCTCTTTCTGGGCAGCAACTCGTGCCTCTTCATCGTTCTTGAATTTATCAGACAGCTTCTGAGATGGAACACCCAAGATGGTAACGTGGTTTGCGTCCGAAATCCACTTCTTGATGAAGCCACGCCACTCATCTTGCGACCACTTCTCGAGCACGTCGTATTCCTTCAAGGATGCCACATCTCGCATGGTCGAACCATCTCGCTTTCCGAATAAAAAGTCGGTGATAACGTACTCTGCAAAGGACGACGCAGAGCTCTCCGTGGCAAACTTCCAGGTACGGCGCTGGCGGTCAATGCATTCCTTCAAGTATTTCATGTCAAGATCCTTGTCCATTGCCTCTTTGAGAATCTCAAAGAATCGCTTCTCTACCTGTTCGAGCTTCTCGGTCTCAACGCTGGTCATGGTGAAGCGAATTTCAATGCTGGGGTGCTCCTCCGTTGCGTAGTAGACAGCACTGGCAAGCTGCTCTTTCTCGACAATTGCGTTTTCCAAAAGGGAGGCAGATGAGCCAGCCAGGTAGAGAAGGGCCACATTAAGAGCACCAGATTGAACTGAATCATTGCAATCCGGTCCCAAAAATCGAATTTCGATTTCACCAAACGACTCGTCTTCTTCGGGGAACTCGACTCTCTGGATGACAGACTTCTCCAAAGCTGGGGTCTGCTTGGAGTCCACCCAGGGTCTCGTGAAAGGAGCAGTCGGGCTCGGGATCACGTCCAAGATGGTATCTTCAAATTTGTCCAAAATGTCCAGCATGTTCTTTTGGTCCACTTCACCAGTGATCACTAAGCAAAGGTTCTTAGGCTGGTACATCTCACGGTGGAATTCCCGAATTCGCTCGGCACTCAAGACACGGAGCTGCTCCATCATACCGCCGGTTTCATACCGGAAGCCAATACCAGGGGGGTATGTCAACCGTTTGGCCGCCAGGTCGATCAGCTCAGCCGCGTTGTTCTGAACACCCTGCATCTCGGAGTATACCACACCGGCATCGTTTCCGGCACCATCGACGTGGTGTACCTCAGTGTAGCAGCCCTCGTCAGTTAGGGTCGGAGCAATGACATGCTCCAGGTAGACGGGTAGGATCCGCGCAAAGCCCTCCCAACCTGCAGTGTCGAGAGTATACGCTGTGTGATCAGTGGCTGTCCAAGCATTGGTACTGGAGTATACACGGGTCGCTAATTTATCCAGGAAACCCTTGTAGCGGTAGTTGCGGGATCCCATAAAGCAGAGATGTTCCAGAGTGTGAGGGGCGCCCGAGTCATCATGGATCTCGGTAGCAAGGACAAAGTAACCGTTCACTTTGGGGCCTTTCTGGTCGATCACGACTACTCTCATGCCAGTTCGTTGGGACTCATATTCTGCGAACTCGCTCGGCGAGTAGTCAGGTTTGAACTGCTGCAGCAATTTAAAGTGAGACATGTCGATCAATGGGGCTAGCCCAGTGTAATTATGTCGTCGAAAGCTTGTCAATCTAATCTTTCGTTAGCAAAATTTTATTGACGCATGTCAGGTATGGATCCCTAAAGCGGCGGTGACTATTGTCCCACCACAGCCCATGACCATCATTCCCACCGCGGGGTGTTTTTGGGACGGAAGAGCTCCAGTGTAGCTAAGACAAGGAGGGGTTGGAACCGTGTGCACCGAGTCCACAGCATAAAAGTGCTTGTTGGGAGTAACGCAACGAGCCTAAGGCACATTGGCCAGCGAAGTCCGCGAACACACATTCTTAAGGGCTCTCTCTCGCGGCGAGATGTGTGACATGGGCGGGGCAGACAGAATTTGAGGGATTGAGGTCATGGTAAAAGATTCGGGAAACAACTCACAGGGATCGAGTAGTTTTCACCCGACTCAATCCACGCTGGCACAACCAAGACACGGTGGGTTCGAAGCTTGGTTTCTGAGTGCTGGAGGGAAGTTTGGGTCCCGTTCCTTACAAAGCGACGGGCAGTCTGGTGCATATATACCAGGAGTTATTTTATCGGCAGCCAGTCATTACTGGCGAATCAGCTTGGGAAATTTGAATTATTATGGAGATTTGTGATGATCTTGGGAGAATTTGGCCCGATCCTCTGCTTTTTCAGTCTTTTAGTCTTTTGGTTCTCTTCTCCAACGCAGAGACGCAGCTAGCTACGCGGGGCGGTGACGCCCAAAGTCACGCGGTTGTTGACAGCTCGCCGCTTCTCTTGATTTGACCTTAGCAAGTACGAAAATACGAACTCTCTTTGTGTTTCCGCCAATCCTTTCATAGTCCAGCAGTATGCCGCATGCCTCCGAGGGTGAGATATGCCAGGCAGTCCTAGGATTCGTCACTGAAGGCACCTACCCTGAGGAGAAGGTGGTGGCCGCCAAGTTCCCGGCCACAGCTCTAGCGAAGGAGTTGGAGCTCATTTCACAAGCCCGAGAGCAAGTAGAGGTGAGTGATTGTACATAGGTCTTATTATGAAATTTACTAACAAGCACCGATTCAATAGAACGAAATCAGCTCCCTCAGCCGTGAGAACACCTTCGATGCCGACGATTGGATCGTCCAAGCACAGCAGCTGCACGCGGATATCGAACGCTCGAGAGTCACCGCGCGGGAAATCGTCTCTCAACATGAACAAACTAGCCCACTCCGAGAAAAAGTGGAGGACGCCAGCGCGAAAGTAGCTTTGATTGAGACGGAGATCGCCTTCAACCAGGCCGTCGCGGAAACTCTGGAGGAGGTGCAGCGACTATGCGAGCAGTTGGAGTCAGGACGTACAACTTTGGGGACTGGTCACATAACTGCCGCCATTGAACAGCTGGAGTCTACCAAGACGGCCATCGAAACAGATACTCCATTCTCAAACACCAATGTGATGGGCATACTTTCTGGTGAGGTAGCACGACTGCGGGGGGAGATTGAGGACGCACTACGTTTGCGCTGGAGCGACCAAGTGACGATTGATCGCGCAAAGGGCGAATTCCGCATCACCGATGACACAGACTCCTTGGATGAGACTATTGCGTCACTCTCACGAATGGGCATATTCTCATCTGCCAACGAGAAATTCCAGAATGACTTTATTGCGACAGTCATCGACCCGATCTTGCTGCCACGTGCAGACGGTAGTAGTCGCGCTGTCGAAGTCACAGAAACAGGTGTCCGCATCGACTCCGCATTTTCCAGAACAACTGTTGCAGAAACACTCAGTCGCATTACGGATGTTCTTAACTACTCAAGGCAAAAGCTTCCATCGTCAATGTTGGTTACCCTTCCTCAGTCCTTGATACCCGCTGTCGCTTCGAAAGTGATAGCAGGATGGTTATCTTCTGCAATCCCAACCACCCTGGATGGCCTGGAAGACTTTGAAAACACATTGGATTGTGTTCTGCATTTTACCAAAACAATCCAGTCCTGGGAGTGGAGTGGTCAGGAAGAGCTAGTATCTTGGGTGAATCAAGCCCCTCGGCTGTGGTTGACCCGGCGCCGGGTTGATTCACTTGATAGCGTGCGGAAAGCAATTGCTGCTAGCAAGGGTACAACCAAGCAAGTTGAAAGAATTGAAAAGGAGAAGGTTTCTCACGCGGATGAGGCTCTCCTGGAGAATGCCACAACCGATGATTGGGATGCGGACTGGGATGACGAGAAGGACGAAGCCTCCGCGACCGCTCAGCCCGAAGAGGATGAAGAAGATGTCAGTGCATGGGGTCTTGACGAGGATGACAATGAGGTGCCAGCCAAGCCAGACGTGCCCGGTGCACCTGAAGAGGATGATGCCGATGATGCCTGGGGCTGGGGCGATGACGACGAAGAGAAGGGCGACGAAAACAAGAAGCCTCCGGTTGTCACAGAAAAGAAGCCCACTGGCGGAGAAAAATCTACTCAGTCCTCGTCTTCGAAGGAAGTTGTCCTTCGAGAAGTTTACACGGTTACCGATATTCCCGACTCCATTATTGCAATCGTGCTCCAGCAGATCTTCGATTCCAGAGATATTGCCCAACCTGCGTGAGTATTCAATTAGTCTATTCTCTCTCGGTTCCATTTAGCTAACGGACTTTAGGCACTCCAAATCTCGCGTGGCTTCATCTGGCGCTGGCCTACTTGCACTGCCTACTTTGATCCTGGCCATGTTCAAGGCCACCTCATCGGCCTTTTACTCACTGAAGCTTAGTTCGGGGCAGATGTATCTTTACAATGACAGCCTGTACCTGGCTGGTCGTGTTCGAGAGCTGATAGAGGAATACGAGCTTTCCAGGCTCAACCCTGATGTTGAAGCTTTGGAGAAGTTTGGAAAGATCGCTTACAGCAAGGAGATGCAAACCCAAAGCACCATTGTCAGCGACCTTCTTGATGGTACTCAAGGATTTGGACAATGCTCCGATCAGCCCTACAAATCAGAGTGTGAAAATGCTGTCAGTGCAACGGCTGACCGGATTCGTGACGTCTACAAGGAATGGCAACCCATCTTATCCCATTCCGCACTGCTTCAGTCTATTGGGTCACTTTTGTCCACTGTGATTGGGAAGATTATTATGGATGTTGAGGATCTCGGTGACATCTCCGAAGACCAGTCCAAACAATTGGTTTTGTTCTGCAATCAAATTTCCAAATTGGAAGATCTCTTCATGCCTGAAAATGCAGCTGATTCAGAAGCCGTCCCTGTCACCGCGGTCTATGTTCCGAACTGGCTTCGATTCCAGTACCTGATCAACATCCTAGAGAGCTCATTGGCAGACATCAAGTTCTTGTGGTTAGAAGGCGAACTGGGTCTAGAATTCTCCATGGACGAGGTGATCGACTTGATTGTCGCATTGTTTGCAGAGTCTGACTATCGCCGACGAGCTATCGCAGATATTCGACGAGCACCTCGGGAGTGAATTTTTTTTTTTTTTTTTTTTTTTTTTTTTTTTTACAAATAGATAGTACAAAAAGCACTGCATATTTCTTTGGATTTCTGGGCATGGTTCTAGTACTTTATCTGATCTCCGCACTTTGCGCTAAGGTGCCGCACCGGCTACCGTAATTTTTTCTCACATTTCGCAGACTTGCTCAATTTGCGACAGCCACCAAATTAGAGTCCCCGACACCAATTCTGGACTAATTTTTGCCCATCATGAGTGACGAACAAACCTCATCTGCCGCTGAGGCCACACAGAGACAGGTCCGTGTGCAGCTTATGAGCAAGCAGGAGGATATTGCTCTGCCTGAGAACACTGGTCCCATTCTCGTTCCCACCGGTATGTATACACTGCGCCATTCTTATCAGGAAAAAGTTTAAGTGGCTTGGAAAATACTCATACCCGATCTCCTACAGGCCTGCGTCGTTATGCGCTGTCCACATTGGTGAACAACCTTCTGTCGAGCGAGAAGCCCATCCCGTTCGAGTTTTTGATCAACGGCACATTCCTACGCACCTCCATTGATGAGTACCTGACTGCCAATGGCATCTCCTCCGAGACCACCCTCGAGATTGAATATGTCCGAGCTTTGATTCCCCCACTTCACATTGCGTCTTTTGAGCATGACGACTGGGTTAGCGCTACCGACGTGCTCTCCGAGGCCTCACCTGCTGCATCCTGGGCCTCGGGCGCCAAGTTCTCCAAGGGCCAGGAAAGAATTCTGTCTGGAAGCTACGACGGTTTGCTCCGGATATGGAACATGTCATCTGAGATTGTTGCGACCTCGATCGGCCCCAGTGACGGAGGACACACTTCATCCATCAAGGCCGCCAAATTTGTGTCGCCAAACCAGATTGCTTCGGCCGGCCTCGACCGTACTGTTAGACTGTGGAAGTACACCGAAGATGCCAGTGATTTCACTGGCAAGATCACTCCTCAGTTGGAGCTTTACGGACACAAGTCCGGCATTGAGTCATTGGCTGTGCACGCTTCGTCCAACCGTCTTCTGACCGGTTCCTCCGATAACAATGTTGGTTTCTGGTCTACAAAGAAGGCCGACGCCCCCGCCGCTCCCGAAAACCTGCTTCCATCCAGCAGTGCCCGTAATGTCAAGCGTCGCAAGCTTAATGCGACTGTCTCGGTCAGCACACCGCAGCGCGGACCTCTGGCTCTTATGTCAGGACACACAGGAACCGTTTCTGCCGCTATCTTCGACGCAAAGGATTCTACCGTTGGATACTCCGCTTCTTGGGACCACTCCCTCCGCACCTGGGATTTGGTCACTGCTGCTTTGGTCGATACCCGCACTACCTCTCACTCGCTTCTTTCCCTCGAGCACCTCCCCGAGCACAACTTGCTCGCTGCTGGAACCGCCGCTCGCCACATCACCCTGATTGATCCTCGTGCTTCTGCCACCACTGTCGCGGCGATGACTCTTCGCGGCCACACTAATGCAGTTGTGAGCTTGGCTCGCGACCCGCACAGCGCATACGGTCTTATCAGTGGTAGCCACGACGGCACATGTCGCATCTGGGATATCCGGTCGACCAAGACCGATAAAGATGGTGTTGTGGGTGAAAGCGTTTACTCGATCACTCGCAAGAGCCTCGAGGAGGAGGGCAAGGCGGAGAGCAAGCGTGTCGGTGGTGAGGGTGTCAAGGTGTTCAGTGTCTGCTGGGACTCCACGGTAGGCATCGTCAGCGCGGGTGAGGATAAGCGTATCCAGATCAACCGCGGCGAGGGTGTTTTGTCCTCCCAGTAGATTGCACATATGGGTTTGGCGTTTTAGATGTGGTTTTGTCAGTTCAAAAGTTCTGTTCTAGTTTTGTTTTATCGAAGATTTCTAGCCATGTTCCTTCCACTCTATGAAAGTGGATAGGTAGATATCGAGTTCATCTACAAAACAGTATCATCCTAGGGTCTCTTTTCTTGGTAGTAATAGGCTTTAAGCCACTTCTAAAGCTCACATCTAATATATAATACATTGGTAAAGGGCGGAAATATTCACAAATATGCTAGCGCCAGTATAAAAACAAAACGCCAATCCTATGCCTGTCGGCGACCTTCCCACAAATCAATATACAGGGGTGTGCCCGGATCCAGCACCCTAACCGCCCTAACTTAGGGGCTCTAGGGCGTGCCGGGGGTAATGTTGGGGATGCTGGGGGCCATGCAAGGGAGCCATCGGCTTTACAGACGACGCTCCATGCGGTTCAACCGAACGGGTGTTTTAATCTGAAATCACCGCATTAGCTCATATTCTCCATATACCAATTAATGATCACCAGCTCCGCAGACGCCCAGGATTCACAAAGAAGTAAAGACCTACCTGTGTGCGCGTCCGCTGTCCCCGCACAGGCAGACCCAGCGCATGGCGACGACCACGATAAGTTCCCGTCTCCTTCAATCGCTTGATATCATTCAGCACCTCTCGGCGCAGATCGTTCTCAATCTTCATATCCGATAGCACGGCGGTTAAATCGAGGACCTGCTTGTTGGCCAGCTCGCCGACACGACAGGTAGGGTAGATGTTAAAGCGAGCAAGAAGCCGAGAGGAGGTATTATCTCCAATTCCGAAAAAGGAGCCGAGACATTTCTGTTGGTTTATGTTAGTTCCTGTTGGTCTTTGCTGTACGGTTGAGATTGCTTACCTTTAGTAGGTTCCGCTCAGGGAAATTGACGCCTAGGATAAAGACCTAGAGGATAATTGCTAGGTTAAGGGTTGATTGAGAGGTATGGAGGGAAAAGGTGGGTTTACCATCTTGATGGGGCTGGATGACTGTCAATTGGGATATCCTTACAGCTGCAATTACTTTGCGACTCCGGAGTAGATTAGATAGGATGATTGGCAATAATGTTTATCCGACGTGGGATGTACAATGTTATATGAAGTGAGACAGCAGGGGGTACTGAGTACAGCAGTAACGATTATTGGTATCTAAACTTAGGGTGACTTAGCTCACAACGGTGTATAGATCTGCACGTGCACTACATGTATATCGACATGTGTCATGGAGATGACGGTGAAGTAAGCCGGATGCTACTCTAGATCTAAACTAGCCAGTCAGCATGCAAATCTCTCTTCTTAGTCAGAAAGGCCAGACCCCGTAATCAACTGGTCAATGAAAATCTTTAAGAAAATTTAAAATTTCCAATAAGATCACCGTTACTGTATTATAACCACACATGACCTCATAAATCTGCGCCTTTGACTTGTAATTCAGTCCCTGATGACAATACGGAACATCGCTACCTAAGGAGTACCTGAGCACACAGGCCACTTATGCTGGGCGGACCCTGTACCTTGAAAGTAGATGATTTGCCTCCTTCCCACAGACGCAAAACCTGCCCTCACTTTCTTCTCTTCTAATCCATCCATCATCCCTTTTTTTTCACTCCACTCATCCCCCTCTTTTTTTTCATTTCTTGGTGCTGTTAAAGTTCTTAGAAGTGGGAGATTTGCATTTTTTGTCTTTCTCTCTGTGTCTCTAAATCTCAGTCGTTTACACGATCCTTTTTTTTTCTTCCTATCAACCGGGAAGGCAAAAAATAAAAAACTGAGAGCAACAGTTCTATCTTCTCCATCTCTCTCTCTCTCTCTAAAGGTATTATAATTCTTCCAGCTTTGTTTTCCGCAATATCGACGCGAGATACCTTTTGGTGCAGCTTAAGAAAAAGCTCCGCGCATACCTTTGCGTATTCAACACTGCTCTACAATTTCGAGAAGAAAAAACGACGTATACTGACTCGGAATTCCTTTTCCCAACAGACTACCTTCAAAAAACCGCAAACATGGCTGACGGTCTCCAGATGGGAAACCTTTCCATTAACGAATCTCAGCACGCCCCCCAGGGAGCCAGCAACCCCCCTGGCCGCGCTGCCTACATCCCTCCCCACCTGCGCTCGCGAGGTGGTGCCGCTCCTGCGGCCGACGCCGGTCCTGCTCCCGGCCCTGGCTTCGGTGGCCCTCGGTACGAACCCCCAAATCACCCATCATCCCTCTCCCAATCATCTAATCCAAGTTGCTTCTCTAGCAACGGTCCCCGTGGTGGTAACTGGGCTAACGCTAATGCTCCCGACTTCAGCCCTCGCGGCCCCGCAAATGGTAATCGCAGCTTGAACCTCCAAGGAGAAATCCGATCTTTCAATTCCCATGCTTACGGATACTTAGGACAAGGCTCGTACAGCGGCGGCGGCGGTAACTACAGCGGCGGCGGTGGTGGTGGTCCCGCTCCCCGTGGCTCCGGAGATGGTCAGTGGCGCGATGGCAAGCACATCCCCGGTCCTGCCAACGCCCGTGTTGAGCGCGAGCTTTTCGGTGTTCCCAACGACCCCTCCAAGCAGCAAACTGGAATCAACTTCTCCAACTACGACGATATCCCCGTTGAGGCTTCGGGTAACGATGTGCCCGAGCCCGTCAACACCTTCACCAACCCCCCTCTTGACGACCACCTCATCTCTAACATCAAGCTGGCTAGCTATGTCACCCCTACTCCTGTGCAGAAGTACTCTGTGCCCATTGTCATGAACGGCCGTGATTTGATGGCCTGTGCCCAGACCGGTTCCGGAAAGACTGGTGGTTTCTTGTTCCCCATCCTTTCCCAGGCCTTCCAGAACGGCCCCTCCGCCGTCCCTGCTCAGGCTTCTGGTCAGTTCAGCTACGGCCGCCAGCGCAAGGCCTACCCCACATCCCTCATCCTTGCTCCCACTCGTGAGCTGGTCTCCCAGATCTTCGATGAGGCCCGCAAGTTCGCCTACCGTTCGTGGGTCCGTCCCTGTGTCGTGTACGGTGGTGCCGATATTGGCTCCCAGCTGCGCCAGATCGAGCGTGGTTGCGATCTGCTCGTTGCCACCCCCGGTCGTCTGGTCGACTTGATCGAGCGTGGCCGTATCTCCCTCATCAACATCAAGTACCTTGTTCTTGACGAGGCTGACCGCATGTTGGACATGGGTTTCGAGCCCCAAATTCGCCGTATTGTCGAGGGTGAGGACATGCCCCGTGTTGAGGACCGCCAGACTCTCATGTTCTCGGCCACCTTCCCCCGTGACATCCAGATGCTTGCTCGTGACTTCCTGAAGGACTACATCTTCCTCTCGGTTGGTCGTGTTGGTTCCACCTCCGAGAACATTACCCAGAAGGTTGAGTACGTCGAGGATGCTGACAAGCGCTCCGTCCTGCTTGACATTCTCCACACCCACGGTACCAGCGGTCTTACCCTGATCTTCGTCGAGACTAAGCGCATGGCCGACTCTCTCTCCGACTTCCTTATCAACCAGCGCTTCCCTGCTACTGCCATTCACGGTGACCGTACTCAGCGCGAGCGTGAGCGTGCCCTGGAGATGTTCCGTAACGCTCGCTGCCCCATCCTGGTCGCTACTGCCGTTGCTGCCCGTGGTCTCGATATCCCCAACGTTACCCACGTCATCAACTACGATCTTCCCACCGACATTGACGACTACGTCCACCGTATCGGTCGTACCGGTCGTGCCGGTAACACCGGTATCGCCACTGCCTTCTTCAACCGTGGCAACCGTGGTGTCGTCCGTGACCTGCTTGACCTCTTGAAGGAGGCTCACCAGGAGGTTCCTGCTTTCCTGGAGAGCATTGCTCGTGAGGGCTCTGGCTTCGGCGGCCGTGGTGGCCGTGGTGGTGGCCGTGGTCGCGGCTCCTCCAACGCTACCCGTGATGTGCGTCGCTTCGGCGGTGGCATGGCCGGTGCTGGTCCTTCCGCCAACTTCAGCAGTGCCTACGGCGGCGGTGGTTCCTCCTACGGTGGCGGCAGCGGCTACGGCGGTGCTGCCCCCTCCTACGGCGGCAGCGGTGGTGGTGGTGGTAGCTACGGCGGCGGTGCCTACGGTGGTGGCGGCGGCGGCGGCAGCTACGGCAACCCGTCTGGCCCTACCGGTCCCTCTTCCTGGTGGTAAATCTGTCGTGGTCTGATGACGAGGCCGTCGGGTCTGATTGATCCCCAGTTTCCTTATTTCTTTATTGTCTCTCGTTGACGGGTACGATCAGAAACGAACCCTGGGTTCTTTTCTTCTTAGCTGTTTCTCAGGGACGGCTTTGTCATGACTGCTACGACTCTCCTAATCGTGGCTTTAGATTTTTTATGCCGACTCTTGCCTATTTTTTTGCCCATTTCTGTTTTTCATGTTTCGCTCATGCGTCTGCTATGTTTTACGGTTTTATTTTGTCCTGTATCCCTTATCTGCTTCCCATTTCTCCTGGGCTCTCAATCCGGCCTTGTTTAGACATGGGGCGCGTTCGAGCAGTTCTGATCCCAATCTCTTTGTGTTGCTCTGAGTCTGACCTTTTTTTTTGGAGCAACCGGTGGTCAGCATTGCATGAACATGATAGAATGCGTTGTCTTTTTTCTTGTCCGCTCTCATCAGATACCCCTTATGTTCGAACGTTCCCAATCGTGGGGACTACGTTCGAATGACGCGTTCGCGCCGAGCGAAGAGTTTCTTTTCTCACCTCTTCGAAAAAGTGCTTTTTCTTATATCGCATCACCTCGGCGCTGTTATGGCTGCATTTTCGGAATGTGCAGCATAGACGTCTGACAGCGTCGGTATCTTATGGCGGACAGTTCTTTGCGTATCTTTTTGCTCCTTCCGCGTCTTGTTCTGCGGTCACTTCCGTCTTTTCCAAAACTCAGAACCCGCGTTTCTCTTCTCCGGGCTAATGGAATGGTTGTACACTTCAACGGGCTGGTTATTTGTGTTGTATCGGTGTCCGTGGCAGGTGAATTCCGCATGGGGATTCTTTGCATTCTGTATGGCGTTCTGACCTGTCACTGTGCATGTCCTCTGGGGTCCGTGGAGGCTGATTTCCAAAACAAAAATTCTTGTTTTCCTTTCCTGCATCATTTTTCTCGGATCCGGGGATGGGACGCTGTCGGCGCTGAATGTGGTTCTCGCATGGTTTCAAGTTATGACGAAAAGCAGAGGGACCTTAGATCTCGATACCGCGAGAAGGAAATCCCTCTTAGTTCAATGCTATTTGAAAAGTATTTCGATGTTCATTTTTGTAGTACTGTAGTCCTCTTAGGTCTTTGCTGTATTGTGCTGAATTGTAGACGGTTGTATATCCTATATTGGTATGTATTGGGGTTCCCGGAATTTATTTATTTTCTAAAATGTAGCATCCACAGAATTAAATCAAACATGAGAACGATTGTATGAGCATAGGGTCTTGAAATCTGGAAAATCGATGCTTTTGACCATAAAACTGGAAATCCCGGCATAGAAGGCATAATCCGTACACGGGCATGTTACGCGGATCCTGGATGCGGGTAGTTATCACACTTCACCACAAATGGATACTTCATTCGTCCCTTCTTCTTTCCTCCTATCCACACCTTCTTTACGCTTTTTTCCTTTGTTCTTTATCCCTTTTTCTTCAATCCTATCTCCGTTTCCTCCCCGGATATACTTCTTTATCACCTCCGCATCTTCTTTAATTTACTCGCGCCTCCTAGGGGGGCCGACATTACCACAGGACCCTCGATCCTTCGGACCTAGGACATTTAGCACAAGGCGCCCTCCTTGATCGCAATCATCGCCTCAAAATGGCCGACGTCGAAACCCCCACAATGGACGAATCCTTCGCGCCGTCCGAGACCGCGGACGACCAGTCCCATGGTATAACCGCCAGCGCGACGGTCGGCACAAGACGCCAGGCGAATGGTACGATCGGCTCAGTGTACTCGGGCAATAAGATCCGACATCTGAAGAAGGAAGACGGTATCCCACTGTGGCGCAAAGATATCCAATACCAGTTCCTCAAGCTCGTCTTTGAAGATAAGACACCCGTGTTCACGCGGTACCCCGACGGCGAGAAGAACCTGGATTTTGCCGACATCTACATCGATGCCATGGCTAGGAGCAGCAAGACGAGCAAAATCCTCAAGGATAAGCTGCAAAATGATAAGCCGGCAGCCATTAGCATGGCAATGGTCTGTTTGTTGGTCAATTTTGGTCGCATGAACACCACTCTCAACTGTAAGCTCTCATTTTGGAACAGTGGTGCTTGGTCGCAAAACTGACAATTCCATCTCTTATCTCTAGTCTTCCCCGAAATGCGTGCTCAGTTACGAACCTACCACTCCATTCCTTCGCTGCAAGCTCATCAAGACACCAACGCCTACAAACAGCTGCAGGACGCTCCGCGCCTGAAGTCCATCCTGAAGGGCGCCTCGGAGGATGTTGATCAACCAAATTCTTTGGAAAAGATCAAGCGCATGGCTATACCCCGAACGAACCCCGTGAACCTCATCTTCGTTTTGGCACAGTTCGCACCCAGGGTGTCCGAGACGCATTTCTTCCCTCCACGTGACTTCTTCGATCTGGTGATGCGCTCCACGTTGAGCAGTAAAAGCCGAGCCAAAGCATTCTTGTGGCTGATGTGGTGGTACTTGGAAAGTGATTTCAGCCGCGAGGCTGCATTAAACAACCCATTTGGTCCCGGACTGGAAGGCGAAGGAGCTGAGGGCTTGCCTTTGAAAGTGCCCGTATTCGACAGCTTGACGGAAGAGCAAGCCAATGAGGAAAACGTAGATACGCCAGAGGAGCTGGAATATGGAGAAACGAAGAGGCTAGAGCGCAAACGTGAGTATTGTTTCCTTTGCGGTTTACTCGGATATACTGACACAATTCATAGGCATTCTTGAAGAAGACGAGCCTCTTCCCAGGGTTGTAAAGCGCCCCAAAAAAGGTATGTTACTTTGGTCACTCTTGTGCTACATTCATTGGTGGAGTTCTGACCGTTCGTGACATCCACTCTACAGAGTACGGTTTCGATGAAGAATCCTTTGCGGGAGACTACTCTGGCTTAGGAGGCCGTAATTCAGCCATGTCTACACCTCTCCATCCATCTGCTAAGCGAAGCTTGGATGACGACGATGACGAATTAACACCAGGGTCATCTCGACCACGCAACAAACAAGTCAAACGAGAAACCATCGGCAGCCAAGCCTTGGGTCATCAGCGCCTCATTTTGAAGACTAGGATGGAACAGACACCCAACGCTTCCCCTGCGCCTTCTGGCTCTGGACTCATGGACCGCTTCATCCCTGAGCCTTTGCTAAGTCAGTCCACCAGCCGCCGACCGCGTCCTTTGACGCAGCACCAGATTGCTGTGGAGCAGAACCGTCGACAGCGGATTGAATACTTGCTTGCAAAACGGCGAAGCAATGCATATCGTGTGTTGAGTGCCAAGCGCAACAGCGAAATTCCATTTGCTCGATATGGCCGACTTCTCCAAAGCTTACCGGAAGGATACGATACAGAGGATGAAGAGGGTTCGTGGGGCAAGGGGGGTCTGCTTCCGAACCCCCAGGCTGAGGATGACTATGGCGAGTGCGCAAATTTCTTCCTCTCTGTTGTCCGCAAGGCCACACGACGTCTTGATCGCTGGGACTATGAGGATGCCAATGGACCGAAGAAGGACCGCCAGAAGGAACGTGAGGACCGACAGCGGACCAAGGCCGCTCTTGAGGCTGATCTCCGGGCTGCGAGCATTCGATCTCGTCCCCGTCCTTCTCGTGGTGGTGCCGCTGCGAAGCGCAAGTCCACCGGTCCTACATCTACCCCCGGAACCGCCAAGAAGTCTGCTGCGCGCCCCAAGGGTATTAGCAGCGGCCTTGCCGGCGAGTATGCTGGTGGTGACGAGGAGGTGGATGGGGAACTGGACGACCTTGACCGTGAGTTGCTGGGAGAAGCCTCCGGCGAGGAGGATGGAGCGCAACGAATTGGCTCTCCCGCTGACGGAGATTCCTCCGATGACTCTGGAGACGACGACGATGCGGTTGATGGCGATGAGATCTCATCTGCTTATGATGGCCCCAATGGCTATGCACGACACCACAGCTCCTCTCCCGTTCCCGGGACTGGTGAACCTCGTGGGGACGCCATGGAAGATTAAGGAGGATTTGGATATCAATTTCATCTCTGTTATGACGTTCTAGTGTTTTCAATGTTTTGGGATTTACTTCGGGGTCAGTTGTGATTATTCTGGTTAATATAGGGCTTGTTTTTGTGCTGTACTTGATCCCCTGCACTGTACACTTGGGCGAGAGAGCCCCAATACATCAAAAGGATTGTTACTCGTTTACTGTTGACATCATATTTGCAAATTTCTATCTATTCATAGGTAGTGTATATCAAAAAGTTGCCAATTGCTACCCCCAAAATATGGATCATGTCATTGATGAATGTAGCTTACTATGCTTCTTCGTCACCTTTGTCAATGTTTACTTTTGTATCATCCTCATTCACCTCGCAATGTTTCTGATTGCAAGAACTTGGGACCTCAACGCGTCCACCCCCGAGGCCTCCATGTTAACCTTGGAGCTTGGCAGTTATGAATGAGGGGCATTAAGGAGTGGAACGGTTCAGTCCCGCCACGGTACCAGAATCGTGACGACCGAGAAATGGTTAGAGTCCGGGGTAAACCGTCAGAAGCCCAACAAGCCCTTTACTGGGGTTAAGCCGACTGCGTACCAAAACAAACCCCTCCAAGGAATCGAGGAGAGAGCTGCTATAGTTGGATATCCGGGTGGTAACGCGTTATATGGGGAATAAGGTGCCGGGATGTACGAGTTCCGCGAGACCACCTGAGACTGCACGACATCTGCTGCACATTTTGCAATATCATACGACTACCTACGGAGGTGAGCGGTTCGAAACTTCAATGTGGTTGTTTGGGATGATTTTCTGATGTGGGCCCTTAGGTCAGGACGGGTCTCCAGTCATTTTGCAGAGGCCTCAGTCTCCGAGCCCGTTGAAGCCCATGTTTACGGAGGTAGCAATGAATCCGCGAGCGCCATTGAAAACTTGGAATCCTGTATGAGAAATACGTTTGGGCCTTTGAAGCAGATCCCAAGGAAATCAAGCCGCCCCAGGCCCGTCCAGGTGTCATATACGTCGAACTGAGCTCCCTGGGGAAGAGTGGCTCCAGTGACGAAAAAACGTTTCACAGAGCATGGAGAGCTTAATCAACAACCCGACGGAGCAGCCCAGTGACTCTCTGAGCCATCATGAATGAAATTTGCTTTTATGCTCTCTGGCACTTTGATGTATGCGGCCTCTAGTTCTGCGGTGAGCTGAACACAAAAACCATTGCCAAGTACCGCGAACAAGCCACAGCAACCGCACGAGTCTCACCAAAAACCCTGCGGCTGTTATTGTATCTGTTTCTCCATCATCTCGAGATATTATTTAGCAAACTTTAGCCGCAAGGCTCGAAGCTGACCTTGATCAGGATAGTGTCCTCAATGTGATTTATAGAGGGTCGGAGTCATACCAATATGGTGTAGAATATAAAGAAAGCCTAGGAGTAATAAGCACACATGTAAGTTTCATATACCCTAATCCTCTAGCCTTCTGCAAGGTTGATTACAATAGATAAAAATTGAGTTGGTAAAAGGGTGCACATTTAGTAATATATATTGTCCACCTGGATCCGAGGCAATGTAGTCCTCTGTACATATCCTGCTTCCAAATACAGGTACCTCTTCAAAGCTCGACCTTGGAAGTATATATCCATAAGTACATATGAGAATCTCAACGGATCAATCGAGGCACCAGTTTTGGACCTGGGCAATGAATCTTGTATATCAGCAACGGTTCAGCCCGTTTTCTAGAGTTGATCAACAGCTAAATGAGGCCTGGGTATCTCGCCACGTAAGTATTGGCGGGAATGATCGCCCCGAGACAGCCCCGAAGCACAAGTCCCCAGTATGACCTCAACTATCTCCATCAATTTTAGCCACGCCCCACCATTGGTGGAGTGACTGATGTAAGGAGATGTACGTCTTTGGTTTAAGTGCACAGTACGGGGTCCGAGTGGACTGTAGACTGTCGTATTGCAGCGGGCAACCCCATACGACGCGCCCAGCATTGCATTGGGGGGTCTGTGTTGCCCGAGATTGTATGACCTCGTAATAAAGCTCCGAGTTGTGGAGAGCTTGCCACACATGTGATGGCCCCTCTTTTCAACATTCCCCTCTCTTTTGTACTCGACGGTCTTCCCTTCACAATTCTACTTTCCCTTCTTTTCAATTACACTTTGTGATATACTTGTATATCTCTTAACTTGAACCTTGGAACCAACGTCATTGACAATAGCATCGCGGGAATCAGCCGAACTGTGAATTCCCCACTTCAAAACCCAAAGCAAATCAGATCAAAGCTGCAGCAGAGTCCTGGGAGATTCCAGCCAACGGCGTCTAGTGGATTCCTAAGGTTTTAAGGCTCGACTAAAAGGGTCCAAAGATCCTCTGACGTATCCCAACATCTTGATCCATTCATTTCTTTATTTTATTTATTAAACAAAGTCCCATTGTTCATTTACTCAGAAATTAAGATCATTCTATATTGCTGAGTACTTTGGTAAGCAACTCAAGGGGGCAACTGGTCTCTGCGGTGGAGTCGCCATCGAGAAATTTCGCTAATAGTTCTTCAGACGTGTCTCACCACTCAATTTTCAGTCATTCCATCATCCCTGAAGAATTCCCCTTCTCAACGCTGGAAAGCTGCATACGGAATTCAAGTACAACCTCTCCGACATTCGGAGGCTCTGATACCACCCAGGAACTTAAAGTTTACCAAACCTCCCTTTCCCCATTCGAACCATCTTCCGTCACACGAACACCAATTTAAACCACCCGTACACGATGGTGGACCAACCTCGTATTTTGCGGCCACGCCCTCGTCGCGCATTCGAAATCCCTTCCAATGATTCCTCTGGCCCCCCGACCCCCGCCGAACCCTCCAACCCCGACCTACTGAACCCCCTCGGCGTCAACCCAAACTTTCAGGAGTCAGCGTCCACAAGCGTGAGTCGCACTGGCTCAATTCTGAACCTGACATCCTCAACCCTCTACGGTATCTACCAGCCCACCGCATTCGATAGTCTCCGCGATGAGTCCAGCCCCTGGGGCACGGAGGCCAATTCTCCTGCAGCAGAGTTCCCGCCAGAGCCGTCACAGAGCGAAGCTTTGAAATCTGCCATTGAGCCTCGCCCGTTTGCTTTGCGGCGTACACGCTCGCGACTCAGTCATGGAATGTTCCGGGGTGTCATCTTGCCGCAGGTGATGAGCAGTGCCTTGCTGTTCGGATTCGGCATTGTGTACGGAGTTATTACGGTGCATTTGCATGACAATCACTGGATTACACCTGTCAAGCTGGAGAACGTCCATTATTACGATTCGTGGCAGTACTTGGGCCTCTGGGGAATGGCGGGTATTGCGCTGGGCAATGTGCTCCCCTGGCTGGATAGCTGGCGGGATACCGAGTCGGTGCGCGATGAGCAGTCGAAGCGTGCACGGAGTGTTGAGAGTGAGGATCGCACTCCTTCGTGGGTGGCTGTTGCTCGCAGTGTTGGTGCATTTGTTGGAATTGCTTTTGCCATGGTAAGTACTGTGCTACGTGACTCGGTTGTTTATCTTGACGGATGTTGAATTTTTTTTTTTTCTTAAAATTTAGCGCCGCCTCCCCTGGGAATCTACGACTCAAGCCTCGCTCACCCTCGCCCTCGCAAACCCTGTCTTATGGTACCTGATCGACCGCACCCAGACTGGTTTCTTGCTGGCCACTACTGTCGGCATCGCTGGCATGAGCGTCGTCCTGGGCCTGAAGCCCGAACTCATTCCGGCATCCACTGGCCCATCAGTGGGCACTACTTTCCTCAACGGAACTGGATGGGAGAATTCATTGGGAGCGGGC
The DNA here is from genome assembly GCA_028829675.1 of Penicillium tannophilum. Lineage (NCBI taxonomy): Eukaryota > Fungi > Ascomycota > Eurotiomycetes > Eurotiales > Aspergillaceae > Penicillium > Penicillium tannophilum. The sequence goes on from JAQKAK010000008.1 coordinate 2,352,797, forward strand.
GTTACTCAGGAGAGCATTGCTGTCCGCACCTGGGTCGCTAGTGTGATTTTCTGCGCCTGCGTGTGTTTTGGCAACATTGGCCGTCAGCTCGCGATCGGAGCCACTAGCAGAAACATCCTGAAGTCGTGAAGCGGGTCAGGAAAACTTTGTTGACAGTTGATAGCTTTTCCATCCGTTGAACAAAGTCCTCTTGTCTAAGGAAATACTTGCTATGTGAAAATGCTTATACTGAAAATTTCTTTCATATGGCACAAAGGCAAATAGAATTGTAATAGAAAATAGCTCGAATTATAATATTTTATAATATATTCCACTCATTAAACTATCATGCCAGCATTAAGACAGATATTTTACGACCTCAAAATAAAGGTCAAGAGTGTTGAGAGGTTTGTAGAGTCGATCATTGCAGTTCCTTCCATTTGACCCGTAGGTCAGGCAGGCACTGCACCCAAGATCAACACTGTGCGTACACTCGGTCTCCATTCTTTATACGATTTCCATACTTCATGAGACGGATCCTCGTAGGAACGCTTTTGAAAGAAGGTGATTTTTTGCGTTGTTCATGAAGAAGAAAAGAAAAAGAAGAGGAAAGCGCGCGCGCAAAATTTGCTTTTGAAGTGCCCATGGGTCACGTGAGGATAACTTCAATGAGTCAGCGTCTTCTCTGATTGGCTTTTGTCCAATACTGCTCGTGGAGCTTTTATTGCGTATATTACGTATCTATACGGGCGTACTGTAATTCGCCGTCCGATTGCGGCCATGAAAAAAGACCCCGCGGCGGGACAAATTGTTTCTTTTTTCCACCCTCGTTCAAGCTGTTATATACCTGTACGCTTGGATTTAGGTACGTGGGAATACTTTCACTTATAGATTGGATTCATTGGGAGCTTCATTGAAGTTTTATTTGCATTAGTCTTGTGTTTGCTGACCTTTCTTTCTAGTGTCGACATCATGTCTCAAAAGTCCGGTAGGCGCTTGGCCGATACGTTCCCCGGAATAAGGGTCTAGTGGCTGATTTTTTCAATTGCGCTTTGATATAGCTATTATCTCCGTCTATGACAAGACTGGACTGCTTGACCTTGCCAAGGGTCTGAACCAGCAGAATGTCCGTCTTCTTGCGTCTGGCGGTACCGCTAAGATGATCCGTGAGGCCGGTTTCCCCGTTGAGTGAGTTCTGTCAGAGATGTTCGAAGATGGACAATCAGTACAGCTTGCATGGCTCCAATACTAACCAATCTTCTATAGGGACGTCTCTGCCATCACCCACGCCCCTGAGATGCTCGGTGGCCGCGTCAAGACCCTCCACCCCGCTGTCCACGGTGGTATCCTTGCCCGTGACATCGAATCCGACGAGAAGGACCTCGCCGAGCAGAAGATCTCCAAGGTCGACTTTGTTGTGTGCAACCTGTACCCCTTCAAGGAGACCGTCGCCAAGGTCAACGTCACCATCGACGAGGCCGTTGAGGAGATTGATATTGGTGGTGTGACTCTGCTCCGTGCTGCGGCCAAGAACCACAAGCGCGTTACCATCCTGTCCGACCCCAAGGACTACTCCGAGTTCCTCCAGGAGCTCGCTGCCGGTCAGATCACCGAGAACAGCCGCAAGCAGTACGCCCTGAAGGCCTTCGAGCAGACTGCCGATTACGACACTGCCATCTCTGCCTTCTTCCGCAAGGAGTACGCCGGCAACGGTCTGCAGCAGCTCTCTCTGCGCTACGGTACCAACCCCCACCAGAAGCCCGCCGCTGCCTTCATGCCCCAGGGCAAGCTGCCCTTCAAGGTGCTGAACGGTTCCCCCGGCTACGTCAACCTTCTGGATGCCCTCAACGCCTGGCCTCTGGTTAAGGAGCTGAAGCAGGCTCTCGGCTTCCCCGCCGCCGCTAGCTTCAAGCACGTTTCCCCCGCCGGTGCTGCCATCGGTGTTCCCCTCACCGAGAAGGAGCGCAAGGTCTACATGGTCGACGACATCAAGGACATCGAGACCTCCGGTCTCGCCCAGGCTTACGCTCGTGCCCGTGGTGCCGACCGCATGTCCAGCTTCGGTGACATCCTCGCCCTGAGCGACATCGTCGATACCCCCACCGCCAAGATTATCTCCCGCGAGGTGTCCGACGGTGTTATCGCCGCCGGCTACGAGCCCGAGGCCCTCGCCATCCTCTCTAAGAAGAAGGGTGGCAAGTACCTCGTCCTCCAGATGGATGAGAACTACAACCCCTCCCCCGAGGAGACCCGCACCCTGTACGGTGTCCAGCTGACCCAGCACCGCAACGACGTCGTCATCTCGCCCAGCAAGACCTTCAACAACATCATCACCCCCAAGGAGCTCAAGGCCCTCCCCGAGGCCGCTCTCCGCGACTTGACCGTCGCCACCATTGCCCTCAAGTACACCCAGTCGAACTCCGTCTGCTACGCCCTGAACGGCCAGATCATCGGTCTCGGTGCTGGTCAGCAGAGCCGTATTCACTGCACCCGTCTTGCTGGTGACAAGGCCGACAACTGGTGGATGCGCTTCCACGACCGTGTCATCGGTATCAAGTGGAAGCAGGGCACCAAGCGTGCCGACAAGAGCAACGCCATTGACCTACTCTGCTCCGGCCAGACTCCCCGCAGCGAGGCCGAGACCATCGAGTACGAGCGTGTCTTCGAGGAGGTTCCCGCTCCCTTCACCCAGGAGGAGCGTGAGGCCTGGCTGCAGAAGCTGGGTGAGGTTGCCGTCTCTTCCGACGCTTTCGTAAGTTTCCCATTTTCACTACTATCCCTGAATTCAACTTACTTACAACTCTACAGTTCCCCTTCATTGACAACGTCTTCCGCGCTGCCCGCTCCGGTGTCAAGTACATTGCCGCCCCCACTGGTAGCCAGAACGATACCCCCGTCTTCGAGACTGCTGAGAAGCTGGGCATTACCTTTGTTGAGCAGGGCGTCCGTCTGTTCCACCACTAGAGTGTTCTAGGATGGATAGAGGCGTCTGTATGGTATTTCGGGAGTTCAACACAAAAAGAGATATCTGGTTATGATGATGATAGCTTTCTTGTTTATGATTAAAATTTACATATGTTCTATATACTTGTGATCTGTAAATGGAGTAGTCCTCGGTAGATGGTTGCTTATACGGACTAGCTTAGGAAGGTACCCAAGAAGGTTCCGTTCCACAAAATAAGCGAGTTGGATTATCGAGTCACGAAGTCGTCACTGCCATCGTCTGAAATTATAAAATCCATGCATATTCAGTTGGCTGCCGACTTGCCTGTATTCTCTACTCTTTAAATACCCATACAACCAACATTGAGTCCTCCCTTTCTTTTTTTAATCCTGATCTTGACGAACGTTGTTGACAGTCATCATTTCTTTTGGATCGAAATGGATAAACAAAGCCAAATCAGACGCTATGAGGCTGTCAAGCACCTCTATCAAAAATTCGGGAGGTCTATGCCCTGGTTTTTCTCCCCTGGTGATCTTCAAGGCCTCGGAATCCAAGTCCTTTACCCCGACGTCTTGGATGATGGCGCCTTACAGTTTGACCCGTGTTTCTTTCGTCCTTACCCCGAAAGAGTCCTCCAAAAGTATCCACTAGACATTGTGCAGATGGCTGCTGAATATCCCCCCAGGATATTCCCCCGCTGTCCGGCCGCCCCGACGTCAGTTCCATGATACAAATGGAAGAGGAAACAGGGATAAAGAATGAGGCTGCGAGAGCCACTTACAAGTCATCTAAGGTGCTTTGTGGGCCGGACGAGTGGCAAGACAATGCTAGACATACACATCGACATATCGAGGTCCATCTGGTGTGTTATCGAATCGGACTACCCAAATGCCATTCTCTCTTCTCTCTTGGATCTATACATCGTCGTCGGTAAGTGTGCCCTTTCCTTATATCGGGGTTCTATTTGAGGTCTTGACTGTGACTAGGACAAAAGGCTCGATTGGTGATCCTCCGACAATCGAGGGAGGTAATCCTGAACGGGTTGATTGGCGTATCCACAATATCTTCGAGGATTGTAATGAGAGCCTACCTAACCCACATGCAATCATAACCCTTACCTCAGATGTTCCGGCAAACAACGCCAAGCTCTGCCTTACTCTACATGAAATGCAAGCTATCCTGGGCATCATGGTTACCCGGACAATCCATAGACCATTCTGTAGCCATCCCCTACATCCGGTTAGTAATGAACATTTAAATTATCACATCCAAGGCTTTACTGACGGATATCTTTTCTGTAGCTCTTGGTCCTTTCCTACACAGGAGAAAAGCACGGAAGAATAATTCAGGCTTCTTTACATGGACATCAGTTAGTTCTGCAATGTTCCCCATTATGGAGTTTCGCAGATGACAAAAAAGCACCGGTTGAACTTTTCTTGCGCTATAAGATAAGCCAGCTAGTCGAAGTGGCTCGATGGGAGAAGCCAAATCCTGCAATTAATTCCCTGGTGGACCCTATTGCGACTATGCAGTTGAACTAGCTATTGACACTTCTACGTCTTGCCACTCATAAGTAATAAAAGGTACTTAACGGGTATCACTCTTTAATCACCTTCACATTCCAGAGTAGTCTACAGAGTAATGTGAGTAAGTAGGTACTTGGGTATGTACTCAATAATATAAATCTTTGAACCTTGGATACTGCGCTACTTTGAATGCGGTTAGTGAGGATGTTCAACTAATTTTGTGGTGTTCAATCAAAAAGCTCCTTTAGGTATCATGAGTTTCAGAACTAGACTTCTCTTAAGAGCAAAAGTTCGGATGTTACATCTGCACCTGAACGCCGGGTGGTTTGCGTATTTTTGTGTTTATCTGTCATGAAGATGGCTGTTGCCAGCTTGCTTCTGAAATGGGTACGAAAGTGTAGCATTGACTTCCCATACGACCACTTGAAATCAGGGCACTAGTACAAATAGATCAATTCCGCATCGAAAGCCAATAAACAGAAATTCAAGTTAATCATTGGAAGTAGACCCCACTCACGTTAAATTAAGAAAAATACTCCCAAATAAACTTCCCAACCCCAAGAGCCTGATTCCACGCGGAAGCAACATCCTCCGGTAAACCCTCCCAATCATTCGCATCCCCCGGCAACTCCTCCCTCTCCCTCTCACTCAACCCGAAGAACCACCCCTCCAACTTAACAAGCAGCATCCTCGGCAACTCCCTCAGCATCCATCCATCAGGATCCTTATACGCACGCCTCACATGAACAAGTAAAGCCGCCGCCGGCTTACCCCAAACATCTTCACCCGGATCCAGACGACAGTATTTGCGTTCAAGCATCGTGTTTCCTTGACCAGGTGGGTGGCCATCCTGTAGTTCGGCTGCGGTGCGTAGATCTAGGATTTTGTGGAGAGAGGCACGGCTGTTCCAGGGTGGGTTTGGGGTTGCCCAGTTAATGTGGCGTTCCAGTTGCCATGTCACTAGTTCTTTGGGATCGCGGGTGTCCCAGTTTGGGGATATGACGAGGGATGTGTATTCGTCTTCTTCGATTTCGTGTTTACGTTTGGCTTTTCCTTTGCCTTTGTCTTTTGCGTTGGCTGTGAGGGAGGTAGAGGCTGAGGCTGAGGCTAAGGTCGAGGTTGAGAAAGGTGAAGTTGGATTTAAAAGGAACTGGTGTTCTGCTAGAGCAGAGATCTGGGTGTGCTTCAGGGCTATTCTCGTATGGAGCTTGTTTATGCGTCTGTTTTTGCGGACCTTGTAGCGGTCAAGTTCTTGGGTTTCGCGAAGGACTTTGATGTCGAGGTTTTGGATTGCGGTTTGGAGTTTGTCGATTTCTCTTTCGACTGTTTCGCTTTGGAGGTCTGATTCCATTGCGTCCATTGCGTTCATTTGGGACATGGTTATTGGTGAAGTGGCAGTCGTTGATAGTGGGAGTGGTTGTTTGGTTGGAGATGGTTTGTTGATGTCTTGGGGGGATGAGGTTTATATGGGGAGTACTGTGTACTTATGTATGGAGATAAATCTACATCTGGATTATACATGGAGTTATCAAGTGGCTCGGTCCTGCTTCGACCTGTTGATGTTCGGTATCAAGTTTAGCTTCTACTATCCTGTTCTGAGAAACTAGTGAAATGCTCAACAATGCTTCTTAAGTATCGGAGATAAATGTAGCAATCAAAAGCGGCGATAGTCTAATGAAAGGTTTCTGGTGGTTAGTCGGGGAATCCCAGGAGCACCAATTGTAACACACGCCTATGGTACCTTAAGGCTTGTGAAAAGGAGCAAAAAACAGTTACCCGAGCCTGTTGCTTCCTGGAAGTTGAACAGTCGAGTATGTGGCTACTCCAAGATACTTAATACTTGTCTGTAAAAAAATACAAAAGCCTTGCCAGGAACCGAACCAGGGATCTTGTGATTACCTCCATATAAAATTAAGGCTTAACGGCACTTTCCAATGGCGTTGAGGTACTTCTCCAAACATCAGCCATGTCCTCCACGGGATCCCAAAAGCCTCATCAATCAACCTTTCAACCACATCAAGCACCAACAATAACAAGTTGATGTTCTTTTAATATTATAACGGCAGTGACGACTTCGTGACTCGATAATCCAACTCGCTTATTTTGTGGAACGGAACCTTCTTAGGTACCTTCCTAAGCTAGTCCGTATAAGCAACCATCTACCGAGGACTACCCCGTTTACAGATCACTAAGTATATCATATCAAGCACCAACAATAACAACAAGTTGATATTCTTTAAAAAAAAATATATATATATAAAAAAAAAAGGTTATTCGAATGCTATTTCGAATTGTTGTTCCAAAGATTATTTCCAGTCTCCCGTGAGCCATTCGCGCAGCCAGTGGCGCCCCTCTCTGTGTGTGCTAGAAGCTACCCCAACTGCCCACTGCCCCTACAGTAGACGCGGACTCTGACCTTGTACGTCTCATCCTGCCTTTCGGCCTGGATCTTGAGTCGGCCTAGAGTTACAGCCGAGAGACGGTTACCCTGCAGTTTGAACCTGCCGACTAACCCGCTGGGCCATGGGAGACTTGGTTAATATCTTTCTCTTTTTTTTGAAGATAAACCAACAAACGTAAGAGTTGACTCTCATTGCCTCTACTATCCCCCATGTTACCACCCCCATGATACTATCCCCGTCTCCTCCCCCTCCCTTTCCCCCTTCCTTCCCCATCTGGATTTCCCATGCCTCCATCCCCAACTCTCTTCCAATTATTGTCCACCATGTTGACTTAGTCGAAGTTGTTCCTTTTCTTTTAATTGTCCACTCAATCATTGAAGTACAATAAATTGATCTCACAAAAATATCGAATTTCTTTACACCCCACATTACTCCTTTCCCTCCCCAAACATCTTCATAATCTGCAACACACCATCTTCCTTGTACATCACGTTCTCAAAATTCAGACTATCTTGAATACTCTCATACGCCCGAGGGCGCATGCCAGCTTCATAAGCAACAATGGCGCGTTCCAATACCGCAGCATCGTCCTGTGCATTATACCCGTCGCCTTTACCACCCAACTCACTCATGATGTGCTCAAACAGCATCATAGCATCCATCATAGCATGATTGACACCCTCTCCATTCGGTGTTGTCACATGTGCTGCGTCACCGAGTACCACAACCCCTGGCGTGCGTGTCCAGAACTTCTCTCCCATTTCTCCATGCCTCAACGCGCCAGGCAAGAAGAGGTCCTTGTCGAGTCGATAAAGAGGCCAAGGACGCCAGGGCCCTTCAGCATCCGCCACAAAGGCCCGAAGGTGCGGAGCCCAGTTCGCATAAAGCCTGTTCATCGTTTCCCGCGCCTTGGCCATATCGTTCACATCGGCCTCACCACCAGGCTGTGTGAATGTCTCTGGTGTCTCGACGCCCATATACACACGGTACGACCGGTCAGACATTTGCTGGACGCACAATGCTAGACCAGCACCCATGGCAACGGAGTTCCCGGCACCGACCATCTCGAGCGCAGCGCCGTATTGCGGATTGTCCTGTGATATCCGGCCCTCGATGAACATCTTGCCCGAGTACTGGGGCTTCGCAGGTGTGATCTATACCAACTCATTAGCACTGGATCCGTCAAGTTGACTGACATAAACAATGAACAGAACAAAACCTACCAACTGTCGCACCTTACTCCACGCCCCATCAGAACCAACAATAAGTCTGAACCCGCTCTCGCTCGATCCATCGTTGAAACGGAGTATCCAATCCGCCGCCGAAGCAGGACCATTACCCCCAGACGAAAGTCCACGCTCAATACTTCCAAGTCCCTTCCCCCATCTCACCCGATGCGCAGGAATAGAATCCAACAAAAGTCTCCGCAGCTGCAAACGATCAATCTCGGGACGATCATTCCCCTCGCCAGCAGAAATACGGTGTTGTCCCTGCGAATCCTGCATCAGGATCGTTGTCGCATCGCGACGAGCTAGCTTTTCAAAGTCAGATGATAGACCTGCGAGTTTGAGGGCTGCTTGGCCGCCTTCGACTGTAAGATCTAGAGTTCCGCCCTGGAAACGAGTTGTTGTTTCAGAACTTTTATCGCGTTCAAAGACTGTATAATCAATTCCGGCGCGTTCGAGGAGCCGTGCGAATGTTAGGCCGCAGGGTCCGCCGCCTACAATGGCTATTGGGGCCGGTTTGGAGGGTGCCATTGTAGTGTGAGAGGGTCTTGATGGAGCTTTTTGAATGGAGTGGAGGGCGCTGACAAGGAGTCTGCTTGTTTGATGCATACTCTCCTGGTGAAATTGGAACTTAGGAAGCTATACTTTTGTTCCGCTTGTGGTGGATTCAGAAGACATAGGGGGATAATTGGACCTGGGGCTTGCACCGTGTCTTATATGTACTTTTGACATGCTGCTTATGCTCCTCGGCTTTTGGGGCGTTTAAGGGGCCTTCAACTGTCGATATTTTAATTGTCGGTGTTTAATCTCTGATGTTGAGTGCTTCGGGAGTTAGTAATCTCCGTCGGCTACTGTATAGGGGAACCATTCGGGGGTTAGAAATTCCCGAGATATAGCCCTATCTGCCACATAGCTGAAAATGCCCCTTCTCAAGGCTGATTATACTGACTGAGCCCAAAAAGGCAGTCCACAGGTCTGTACACTTTACACGTTATGAATGGATTATTGGAAACAAATGAAATAAAATCCTTCTTCGTCAGCGACAGTAGAGCAAAACAAAATGAACATAGTCGATCTTCGCCAATTCTTCTTCTCGCAGAGTCCTGTTCAAGCTTGGAAAAATATTCACAAGCGAAATTTGGATCTTGGTGGGCAAAAGAACGAATATATTGTTCTTTAAACGTGAGCCACCCCTTTCGTACCTTGAAGCGCCTTGATGAAGCCTTCCCTCATATCCAGATATACATGTCGGGACTTACGTACATTTCAAAAAAGGACCAGGACCCACCACTGTCTGTTTCTCCCAAGTGCTGAAGGCTCAGTGGTTGCCAAAAGTATCAATCCGATCCTGATTGACAGTGTGACTGATTCCAATTGTGCAATTCCCAAGCCTCCATGATCTGCCCAATCAAGCCATTAAGTTTTGACGTCTGGTCTCGTCTCCCATATGCCAGTGGAACGGAAAATCGATAATATTCCCTCGGGGTATTTCTTGTCAAGGGAGGCGAAATCAAAGGGCTTCTCGCATATCGCATTCAGCTCTGTATAATTGTCTTGTTTCACCGTCCAGACAGAAGCCAGTCTATCGAAAATAGAGGAGGTGATAAATTTCTTGACTCCAGGGGGGAAACAAGAGTACTGGTCCAATTTAGAATACTGGGCCCATTCACCGTGTAGAGGACTCATGACAAGCTGGACAAGATTTTCTTGAGATGTGCGTATTTGTGTGAAGAATTTCTTGACGAAGCTCTCGCTCATAGCACAGTTGATCATGTAGTCCCGAATGAACCATGTAGGACAAACATCACTACCCCAGTTGATATCCGACACCAGACTCTTTTCAAAGTCAGTCAGCTCTCGTAACGGGACTGGCATCATGTTGGTATCTATTTCCGGTAAGCAATTCAGCACAAGGTCGAGTTTCTTAAGGCATAGAAACCGGCCCAGAGCACCCGACATATCCATTTAGGCACCTGGATATCGTTGTACACAGATTTGTAGCTTCTGGAGAGATGGACAATTATCTGCCAACTCTCGAACATGCTCAGTTGAAAATATAGGCCCAGCTTGCCCCTTTTTGCACAGTTGATATTGCAGTAAAGAAATGCCTCCGGAGCCTGACTGAGGTCCTATTTCCCCATGCAATCCCAATTCAAGAAGAGTCTGCCCATGCTTATTGCCAAGCACATTGTTGGCAAACTCAGGAGTATATATTCCAAGTAGACAAAGATGTGTTAAGGGGGTTAGTGAACTAAACATTAACTCCGCAGCTTGCCAAAATTGGCCATTATCTTTCTGTGGAAATAAGGCAAGGGTGAGCCGCTTTAGCTGTCGAAATGGGTGATTATCCACGATAGACTGGAGTAGTGTCGTATCACTAATACAGCCAATAGTCAACGATCTTAGAACACTGAAATCGGTGATTCTTTGCCAATCCTGGAACTGCTTAGCTGTCATTTCGGTGCGAAGAGGCCATGACATGGTTTTAATTCTAGCAGGTCCAGGTGGTTCGTCACTTTTGGCTTCCTTGTCTACTTTGACTCTATCGAGCTGCCCTCTCACGGACCGACCGCAGTATTGACTGCTAATCCGTAATGCAATTTTTTTCAGGTTAGGCGCATGTAATACAATATTCTGTAGAACTCTATCCGGATGCACAAGAAGAGGGCTCCTATCGCTATCCTCTAAACCGGTCAAATGGACAGCATATAGCATTGGTGAAGAAAGCCACACCGGGTTAATAATAGGAAACAAATCACCCTCCCGAAGTGGGTGTTGATGCATCAAAGTGCTGAAGAAAGACACTCGACAAGTAGGGTGATATTGTGAAAGAGCCTCAAAGAGCTCGACCGGGCCACCATAGAAAACAAATATATTCACATCGTGCAAATGAGGTATTCGTTGAATGAGATCGATAACAGGACTCCAATCTCCCTTCACGTAGAAACCAGCTTTAGGGACGTTTCGATCCTCCAAGAAGGCTGCTTCTAGAGCACGAGGAATATCGGAGTACTCGGGGTCAATCCTTACACTAGCCTCAGGCTTCAAGTGATCAAGAGAAAATGTCTTACGGTGGGATCCCGGTATCCACTCTGCCACAAGGCTCAGTTGTCTTGCGTGTGTGAGGATACGTTTGTCATCCGGTATGCTGGGAGTTTCTCCTTCCCTCAAGCGGATCATGATATGTTGGTTCAAGAATCTTTTGGCAATTTTATTCCACTCTCGGTTGACTAGGCACAGCGCTTGGAGGCTTCCCTTAGACATGTGTCCTGTCTGTCGCTTGAATTAGAGGTGTAAGTTATTGCTTCGAACAGGGATGCTCACCCAATCGGCGACTATATGCCTGATCTCCAATGGTAGCTGATCCATCGTTGTCAATTCCCAGCTTTAGTAACAGCCCTGGAGTGTCACATATGATCGACGGTAGGAAGGTATTGTTGTCTAAATACCAGAGAAAACAAAAGAGAGAGCCCTGAAAGTCCTGAGGTCCATTGCAGGTTGGTGAACTCGTACGTACTGACTAGTGTATTTTTGACAGATAAGTACCCGGAAGAGTTACTTCCCGGTATCCTATGTCACCCTCTTACACCTAGGCATCACCTGCCAAGGTGAGCACTATCTACTGTATCATGGATATGTACATAAAATGGTAGCTATGGCCATGGCCAATATCTGTTGGTTATATCTTCAAGTCGCCATCCCCGACCTGACTTTTCACCCACGGTATAATTCGGGCTCCATGCAAGGTTCACGATAGTAAGGCCACCTTCGACATTGTACCGATATTGGTATTGAGCTGCAGCTGTGTCTCCGGCGTCTTCGAATTCTTCAAAGGTCTGAATTAAAAGGAGTTTTCCATTAGCTTGCAAAGTCTTTTTCGGTCTGTTCATTGGTTGACAATGTCCAGAGGATAGTGATAAGGGAGGATATCCGAGGACAGCGCACTGGATGCCGCATACATACTTCCGCTGTGAGCACATCTTTATTGACTGTCCACCTCCAGTCGGCAAGCAAATTATTATCCAAACTCACGCCAATCCTATTCATTAAAGTTCCGCTCAAGTAGCCGTGCATCTTCCCCGGGCGTCTGCGATCTCCATGGCGGTCCCTGTATAGGGTATCCAACCAGCTGCCATCATCTCCACTACGGTCGTATATTTTGCTGCTGGATCTCTCACAAGCTATTTTTCGGCAGCAGCATTATCATTTCGGTCAGGCAAATAAGGTTGTTCCCCTTGGTCGCAAATGCGTTATAGTCTGAATAGATGGTAGTAAGAAGACCACGGTGCTAAGCCCTTATTGGTTGTATGATTGATTTTTGACATGGATGGGTCTATGCGCCAACTTTAACATGGATATTGAATCAGTTTCCTCAATTTTCACTCGGTAAACTTGCAATTAGGCAAGGAAATACGGGCGGAGGTGGTTTTTTGTTTGACGCGCATCAGAATCTATGGTGATTCTGCTGTGTGGCGAGCAGTGCTACAGTGGTCATGAGACACACTAAGCGGGTACTTCTTTTACCAGTCTCAACCAGTCTACGTGACCAGTTTGTCAATAATTGTGTACCCTTCGTCTGGGCGATGTAGACGCCTTTCATAGAACGGCAATGCCACGACGCGGCGGCACGCTAGACCCGATAGGGAACGCTAAACCATAATGGGTAATTCGCGGCAGAGTATAGAGTAGATTTTTTATGGAGCTTGCTAGAAGAACACCCCAAATTCACAAGGACACCACCGCTAGTCCATATCCGGCAAGGCTCGGAAATTGTAATTCAGTTGATAATTATTGCAATTCGAACCAGGCCACCATTTTCCCATAGACTTACAGTAATGTTGCATGAGTTTGAAACCAATCTTTCAGACCGCCTAATATATATAGCTTACCGCCTATTAATACGTAGTATACTAACCAAAGCTAGGACACTAGTCACAAGACGATTCTTATATGTAAATCATATGTGATACATTATTAGGAATGTTCTTAGTAACGTTCAGTTTGCATGCTCTACATGCTAAGCTAATTCAGCTAAGAATAGGAGGGTTTGGCTGGCAGGAAACATGGCAGAATATTATATAAGGAGGGGAGAGGGGTTTAAACTTATGCAACGCCACTGTAAGTCTTTGGGAAAACGGTAACCTGGTTCGAATTGCAATAATCATCAGCTGAATTACAATTTCCGCGCCTTACCGGATGTGGACTAGCGGTGGTGTCCTTGTGAATTTGGGGTGTTCTTCTAGCAAGCTCCTTTTTTATTTCAACGTGAGTGGGGTCTACTACAATAAACACTTTCAATTTGTTTTCATTGGCGTTTGATGTGGAATTGATCTATTTTCACCTAGTGCCTAATATCCTGTGGTCAAACGAAGTCAACTCTACACCTTTGTACCCATTTCATACCGTGCTGACATCTTTGTCGTCAATTTGGCTGTATTTGATGAGGGCATTGTAATTCATCTTGACAACTAACATATACTCTAAGTAGACCCTTTCAGTCTTAAGTGGATCTTTAACGAAGTAGATAAATAGATCTGCCTAGTTTTAGCAGCACTAGTGTCAAACGCACAACTTCAACAACCAAAACATGTACGTAGGCATGCAGAATATATATCACCTCGTTTCTAAGCGGAACGAAACGAAAATCATCTACATTAATACCTAGGCCGGGAATCTAGATCAACAGGAGCATAATTAATGTCTATATGCCATGTGACCATGTAAACCACATGACTCACTCCAATATTGGAAGTAACGGATCAAACCTCGGACAAGTACGGAGTATATCGTGCACATAGACCCATTTTATGCCGTGATCCACGATTCGCACGTGGACCGTCGATCAACCCTTAAGGCTGAGCATAAAGATGTGCACGACAACCTCCGACCCACGGATCGCGGATCCTCGAACGGAAATTTTCTTCGACTCGGGTTCGGAGTGCCGTTGTGCCGCTTGCCCCACATTTGATTTTGAGTCACAAGGACGTTGAACGGGCCTCGGTGCTAGCTTCGGTGATTCGTAAATGCCCGAATGAGGAGATAAGCTTAGTTCCAGCAAAAAATGTCTCTGCTTTAAGCAATTATCTGTGCACATGCATGGAGGGATGGGATAAGCATAACGCTCAGTTTGTTTGTATATTAGTCATGACCGAAGAGGTTACCCGCTTAGGTAATGATGATCCCTTCAGCTTATTGTGGGATCGTGGGATCGTAGAACCTAAGGCTGATTACTGATCGAATCTTATTATTACTTATCTCTTCGGTATACTTTCATCCTCATACTCTTGAGCTGATCATCTGTATTAGGAAATTGATCGTGGTCCACGAGTGTTATCTGGTGCACCCAAATTTCCCAAGCCCACAGCTCCAGACCTGCGATGACATGCTCTACAAAGTATACTATTTGTAGATTATTATTCACCATCCATCCATGTTTACTCAGTCTCGGTCACCAGGGCTAGTTGGCCGAACGGCGGTGGTTGATGTCATGATCTGTCAAGAAGTGGGTCGGGGTTCGGAAACAATCGACAGCAAACGCCGAGTGAGCCCGCACGATTGCGGCGCCGAACGACCGGAACGTCAGTGGCACCGGATATACCAGGGAATCCATGCTGAAGCTCCTCGTGGCTGCATCTGGGCCTACCGATGGGATTATCGGCCTGATGATTAGATCAGAGGATGATAACCATAATGCGCATTTCCCAAATGAAGTGTTTCGTATTCCCCTTTTCTAACGTGAGAATGCAAAATGAGCCAAGCGGGCGGGTTTCATGAATCATAAACCCACAATGGGTCAATTATATAATTATTTTTACCTAGTGGGGGGGGAAGGGAGAATACGAGCAGTTTCGTATTTGGTTGGCTAGCAGAAATAAAGTATAAGAATATTCTTTCACTTGCTACGTGATTCCTCCTTACATAGGCTGCCTAATACTGAAGTGGAGACAACGTTGGGAGAAGACGGACGAAATGGAAGGAAAAATGGAAATATAGGGCGCGGGCTCTAAACCGATTAGGAAATTGGGCTGAAAATGGATTCCACCGCGAGACAACAATCCACTGCGAACCATGATTTACGATCGCCGTTGACTATTTTCTAGGCGGTCACCTAGCCAAGCCTCAAGGCTTGGCTGAATAGGCAGTAATTCAGGCATTCCATGGTGAGACACGTCGGTTATAGAATGTCAAGCGCAGCTTGGCAGGCAAGTCATAGCGAGCTACACCGTAGAATGATGAATTCATTATGTATTTCTACATCATCCCTATCGCCCCTCTCTGCGCCCTGCAAGGAGCACGACGTGGATTGGGGGAGACAAGGCAGACAGGTAAGAATGGCCAAGATAGCCAAGATCGGCCAACATGACAGGGGGATAGATAGAGGGTTGTGACTGGCCCCCGCGCAAGTCACAGCCCCCCTAACTGCCAATAATTGTTAGGCATCTTGGTTTCCTGGGGAATGCTGGTCCTTTCACAGCCGCATGGATCATACAGATACGGAGTCATGGTCCGTGTGGTGTACAGTGGCCGTATTGAGTAAATGGCGTATTCCCCAAATTGGTCATATTCATCGACAGATTAGAGCTTAGAGCACCCTTGGGAAAGGTTGTCAATAAGGTGTGATTATTGATGGAGTGATTGGAAATCACCAAAGAGTATCGAAGTCATAATCGGGATTAACAGAGTCCGCGGTGTTCAATGTCCGCGGTTGATCCGTGGACCGGAGCTGAAGTATTGGTCATCCGAGAGTGGGTCCAGGGTCTTGAACGGGTCTTGCGGGAAGAGAGGAAAAATTTGCGAGACGGACTTAACCGATGAGTCAGGTCGGATCCGTCTTAACTGCGAGATAGCTCAATTCCCTTACAATTGCAATTATTGGAAACCCAATGAGAGGGAAAAAAAAGTATAGTCATGATGAGTGTCAATTGACTCAAGGTAGCGGTGTAGGCAGAGAGTATCTGAGCACCTGAGCACCTGCATGGCACCTGGGCATGTAATTCGTAATCCGTTGACAAAACAAAAAAAGCCCCCGCTGAATAATGCTCGGGCTCGGATCCACTCGCGCATAAACATGAGTGGGGATCGCCCTCCGATCGGGTCCCGGACTTTAGCAGAACGGATACACGGGAGTGCGAGGGAAAAAAAAAATTATAAGCAGATTGGATTTTAAAAAGTCACTCCGTCCCCAGCGGAATGAAAAAAAAAAACATAACTGATCTACATATAACATCAACGTGAAAAACCATCCTTACTCCAGACATCTACTCGGGGTTTCCACTATCAACCACTATCAGCCTATCTACGCATCCTTATCCACATCACAACGGATCTGATTTACGTGATTAACATTACCGCCTGCACTACCACACCGCCTGCTCCGATCATCGCCTGTGACTGGATGAACACACGATTGAGTCACTACCTTGGCAGAACGAGTCATACCCTTTATAGCTCTAAATAGTTCTACTGCCCACCATGACTTCTTCCCCAACCAACCCTACTCAGGATACTTCCCTTGCCTCTGCCGCTTCCCCCTACTTCACATCTCTCCACCGCCGCCGCCAACAAAAGAAGATGAGCATCACACAAACATACTACCTCGCTCATACCGCACGCAAGAAGCTCACTCGTGAGGCTTCGCGGTCGGATCACGACCTCCGATTGTTGGTCGGCCACGCCAACCTCCTCGACTCTCTTATGCTGGACCTTGCTGATGCCGAGCGGGAACAAGAACGGTGGTTCAACCAGACCGTCAGCGGTGCCACCAAGGCTCAAGAAGAGTCTCGACACATTCAATGGGCCTCGACTGTGGTCGAAGAGCCCGAGGAGGATTGGGAAGCAGAAGACGCCTCGGACCTGGACTCCGACCTCAGTGACAGCGACGAAGAGGACTCTGACTTCGAGGAGGCCGGCTTTGCCATTAATGTTCCCGTCCGTCGCCGCACACCTACTCCCGTCGCTCCCATTGAGACCACACTCTTGGAGGACGAGGATGACGACACAGACAGCGACTTCGAATACGATGAGGATGAGGACCTGGGTGAGCTCAGTTTGACTCGGTCGCCTTCGCGCCAGTCTCCACCAGAGCTCCTCGCGGACTCGGATGGCGAGTCCGAAGAAGAGGTCCTCCCCCCTTCCCCGCCTCAACCTACCTTGGAGGCATTTGACGAGAAGGGGGCCAATACCACCGCAATCCCGCTGGCGGGTGACGACCAGCCCCATCTGTTCGAGACAGGGTATTTTGTTTCACAAGATCAGACTATAATTGAGGCATACTGATTTAATTCGGTCTTGCCATATCTTCTTTCTTGTATACCATATGCCTTGATTTCTGTGATACCCTGATGCTTGTTCATGACGACCGGGCTGGCCATTTGAAGCGATGATCTATTTATTTACCATTTACGGCGTTTGGATTTTATACGGTCGCATTTACACATCTCATCTCTGCTACCATGAGTAGCCTCATGTCTCCCATTTCTTTTACATTTTTCTTTTTTCTTTTTTCTTTTTTCTTTTTTCTTTTTTCTTTTTTTCTTTTTTTTCCCTTTGGCATGAATTGTGGACACATTGGGCAGCTCTCCCTAACAGGTTGAGACTACCCAAGTGGGGAACAGGAAACATAAATTGTGATCCCAACCAGATGTACATAGACGGGGTAATCCTCCGTACACAAATCCAACATATTCAATATGGACTTATCTCTCAGTAATCTTAACGTAGAAAGCCTGAATTGTATGCATTGAACCCCACTTGTACCAACCACACTGGCTACACGGTGCATGTGACTTGTCGATCGGCCTGAGCGCAGCCTCACCGCTGGATAGATCACCGCCAAGGAACGATAGTCTCCGATCAGCGCGGCTAAGTCGGCATAGTCGGTCCGCTACGGCTACTAGTGTCGTGAAGGGTTTGTCTAGGGCAAATTATTGGTGGGGTCCATGCAGGACCGTTCTGTCGTACTCGTTTTCCATGGTCTACTGCGAGGAGTAGAATTGAATCGAGGGAAAGTACGGAGTATTCAATGACATGTCAGATTGGCATCGATAATCCATCTCATCTGAGGATTGTCTATCTACAAAGACTAAAAACCCGGAAAGAATAGGGCCCCGCACAGACATAGAGGAGAGATCCGGGATCTGCATACTTATTTCTCAGGCTTCGTTAGGGTCTCTTATCTGGCATTCTTTTCCAGTTAGCGTGTCCCGTGGCCCTCCTTGACTCACTGTGCCGCCGAAGTTCCTACTCAGTTCGGTGGGGTATTTTGACTCAGATCACCGGACTACGTGCATTTTACTTGCATTCCGCTATACCCGCATGGGTTCGGGTGTTTTATTACCCCATGGAGATGGGTTAGGGATGAGTACCACCTGGGCGCCTGCACCTGGGCGTCTTCTTAGATTTATCTGGCTGCTTTCCTCCAAGGTTGTAGACGTACTGTATGCTGTATTCTGTACTACGTCGGCTTTCTTGCCTATTAAGGTTACCTACTCGTTAAGTTTAAACTTAACTATATTTCTTATGGCATGTCAACGGGCCAATTGTGTCAATGGAACTTAACATGAAGAGCTACCTGTGGAGAGCAGATCAAGGTGCCTGAATTTGACAGCTTCAAGGCTAGCCATAGCTCCATAAGCATAGTGCTAATGAATCCCTGTAACTCTACAATGTAATTCCCAATCACATGCGCATGAGTTCATGTTTACCTTGACGCCTAAGGCACAGATTACTATCGATAAGTGTTCACCGCCTACCACATCGGGGCCAAGCCCCTCGCTGCAAGCGTCACTTCCATACTACTTTCCATCCTAGGAGCTCACCCGAAACATTAACCTCGTGCCTGAGATGCAGCTCATTCTCATTCCTCAACCCCCCTGACAGGTCTCCCCGCATCATATGACCTGACCCCAAGATCTCCAACCGTGCTCAACCGAGACATACGACTCCATTCAAAACCCATCCCTATCGATCCGATCAGCCGATACCAAATAAAGGGCGACAAAAGAAAAGCTTAAATCCCAGAAAACAAGAAACAGACCACTCAATCAACCACCTGGTCATTTACCCGAGATTATTATCCACCTGGATTATCGGACCGGTTCCCAACTCGTCCATAGAAGCCGACCTATTATCCCCCCTCCCCCCGCACGATGTCGGCCCCTCCATCACCGAAGCCCTCCTTTGAGTCCGATGATCGTCCGGGTTCTAGGGCAAGTATGGCCCATTCGTCAGTCACCCAGAGTCCTGGCGGAATCTCATTCGGAGAGGAGCCGCGGGCGCGCAGTCCGCGTCGGAAATCGATACAATTTAACGTTGGCGCGGCGGAAGCGCAACTTCCTTCTCGATCGTTGAGTTTCAAGGATAAGCGACGATCGCAAGGCGATAACACGCCGATCAGAGATGTCGAAGTGGAGAGGGAGCAGAGGCCGTTGTCTGTTAGTCGCGGTTTATCTCCGCCGCCGCCGAAGTATGTTTTCAATGTTTCCAAATCTTTTCTAATCTTTCCTTTCCACCACCCCTCGACCTTTTCCTACTTTATTCCGTCGGGCGGCGTTGAGCGTGTGTGCTAATTTTTCATGGATAGGACTTATGAGCGCGGTGTCTCGTTTGATACCTTTGATAATCGGGATGCGGCGGATTTCTCTTTGACTATGAATTACAAGCATAAAGGGTATCAGAGTACACGACGGAGTCGGACTTTTCTGTGTGGAACCGATCAGAATGATTATTCCGAGTTTGCGCTAGAATGGCTTCTGGATGAGCTCGTCGATGATGGAGACGAGATTGTTTGTCTCCGTGCTGTTGAGAAGGATTCGCGCATGGCGAGTGATGCGGCGATTGAGGCGAGGAAGTACCATCAGGAAGCAGAGCGACTGTTCGAGCAAGTTATACAGAAGAACAGCCAGGACGAGAAGGCAATCAGTCTGGTTCTGGAGCTGGCCGTGGGTAAAGTGGAAGATATTATCCAGAGGATGGTAAGTTCTGATCCCAGTGCTACTTTGTGACAATTCTAACTTGACCCAGATCCGCATATATGAGCCTGTTATGCTGGTTGTCGGGACTCGTGGTCGCAACTTGAAGGGTGTTCACAGTCTACTTCCCGGATCCGTGTCCAAGTACTGTCTCCAGCAATCACCAATCCCGGTGATTGTGGTGCGCCCGTCACCAAAGCGCGAGAAGAAAAAGAAGAAACGCCGCGCAGACCCTACCCGTCGAAGCTATAACCATATATTGGAAATGAGCGAGCAGCGAGGTGGCCGCATCTTCGATACTAGTTCTAGCACCGAGAGCAGTGCCTCGAGGCTGCCTGATGAAGAGGCTGCTGTTGCAGAGGCACTAGGTCTCCCTGCGACTTATTCGCACGGTAACTCGCGGAGCTCTCTGTCCGTCTCTGACCGTAGCAGTCTGAGCCACGAAGAACCCGACACACCGCCAGTTCCATATTCCCTTGACTCCGTCATTATGAAGAGCCCACTGAACGGAAGTCCCGCTAGCTCGGAGGAGAGTGTTGTCACTACCGAGGAGACGAAGAGATCTCCCTCACCTTATCCAAGAGGTGAAACACCTTCCCCTGGCCCTGACCAGGAGCAGAGTTCAAGTTCATCAGATGAAACACCTTCAGCAGAAATAGAGAAAGAGTTCCCAGTAACCGAGCCCACACCCGGTGAATCATCAGAGCCCAATCCTCGAGTCTCAATTCCCGTCATTGAAGTGTCCGACAACCACGAACCGGAGACCCCACTATCAACAACTGAGTAAACCGCAATTACTCAAACATCAACCCACCATATTTATCCCATTCTCTGTTTGTCTTATTCTCAGAAGCATTCGGCATACTTTCATCCATGCAAAGCAACTTGAATCAAAATGTGCATTGTGTACAATGTGCCAGGTCCATACTATTCGGGCCTGATTATACCCTTCAGCGTGCAAATACCCATTTCTGGCCTTTTCTGTCCTGTTCTGTCTTTGCTCTACATACACCTACTCATCTCCCATCTTTATTCGTTCATAGCCATCAATATCATACCCGTTGGAGTACATGGCAAAAGTCCAAGCTTGACTACATAGCAATAATCTCATTCATACATCTTGGAAAGAAAATGTTGAAATTTGAAAAATAAACTTGATATTAATCACATGGTATAGAAGAGAAGAAATCCAAACATCAAAAACTAGCCACTTCCCCATCCATACGGAACTACCTACCAAAGCCAGAGTAACTAGAGAGAACCAGAATACAGAATATCCAGTAACTACCCTAGTCAGATCTCTTAATCGTAACTTCCACTCCTTACTGATACCAAGCAAAAAGAACAGGGAAAGAAATAGTGGAAAGATGTGAAAATTGTACACTATGAAGAGGTTCGAATTCGCACCTGAAAGAGAAAAAGGAAGAAAACCGACCCAGTCGGAACATGCAAGGTGAGATTGGAATCGAGACTGCGGGGTGCTTTTATAGCTGCCACGCAGATGGAGAGCAAAGAGAAACATGAGCATGAAGAGCATAAGGGTCTCATTCAAACAAGGGGGAGGAAAATGGAAATCGAAAAGGGAAATCTTTTGTTGTGCCAAGTGAAAAAGAAAATGGAAAACGTTGATCATTACTCCTAAGGAATCTATGCTGCGTTCTCACCATCCTTCGATGGAGTTTTTGAGGGTCGGCGCTCGGCCGCGGGCTGCGACTTGGTAAGGACGGGGGAGGTGTGGGCGGATGGGGGCGAAGTGGCCAGGTTGTCCTTGTCTTCCAGGGCGGCGAGGGCACTGAAAGCGTTCATAGAAGAGGCGGCCTCCTTGTCCTCCTTCTTGCCGGCAGGAGGAGTACCAGTACGGCTGCTAGCAGCACTGTCATCACTGCCGCGAACGAGGTTGCCACCCGGGCCCAGGTTCTTACGGCCGCTGCTGCTTCGGGAGCCGAGCATGCTCGACGGGCCGAAGGACATGGGCTGGTTGGGGTTGCGAGTAGTACGCAGACGGCGCAGGTCGTCACTGCCAACCTTGCTGGAGGCGTAGTCTGTAGGGGGGGCTTGTTGGCCGTATCCGAAGCCGCGGGCATCACCGCGACCCATCTGGGGACGACCACCACCGCCACCGCGGTTGGCCTGCTGGCGCATCTTCTCTTGCTCAGCGGCTTGCTGGGCGCGAGCAGCCTGGATGTTTAGTTAGTATTGGGGATTTAATGGATCGGATAAGACTGCTGTATAACGTACCTCCTCACGAATCTGCTGGATGGTCTTAGGACCCTTGTCGGCGTCCTTGGAGTTCCAGCGCTTAGCACGCAGATCAATAATATCCTGGTAAACTTGGTTAGCTTGGTTCCCTGTGTATCATAAATTAAGAAGCAAAGACATACCATAAGCATGAAACGCAGACGGCTGGGCAGGTTAGGTGTCTCAACCATGAGGTTAATGCGAGCGAAGTAGGCATCCATCATGGCAGGGCCCTTTTCAGAGGCATCCAGGCTGGCACCGATGGTGCGCAGGAGACTGGTCAAGCTCTCCACCTCAGCCTCATCGGGCATACCCTCGTAATCAACAAGCTTCTTCACACACTCGTGCATGATACGCTCAGTCAGCATGCCAAGCTTGTACAGCTCACCAATGAACTTCACGAGACCGAGACCACGACGCTTGGCAGCTGCAGCAATGTAGTATTCATCGGACAGCATTTGAGTCTCCTCTGAGGAACCCTCGGGCTTCTCAGGCAGGTTGACCTTCCAACCACGCTCGAACTCCTCTTGACAGCGGTTGAGAAGGTACTTGCGGAACAGACTGCCACCGGCAACAACATTGCCGTTCTTATCACGAATGTTCTCATCCTTGATATCGGCACTCATGCTCTCGAGCATGGCCTTGGCGAACTTAGCGTACATAGGAGCCCAGTGAGCTTCATCAGTAGCCTTCTCGAATGTGAGCTGAATGACTTGACGGAGAGTGCGGCCATCAGATTCGTCCTTAGACTGTGAAACGATGTCGAGAATCTGGACGGAGATACGATCGAAGTTCTCGGGGGTCATCTTGTTGAGAGCAGACTTGACCTTGCGCTGCACAACGTCGGGAGCCATGTAGCCAGCCTGACCTCCAGGAGTGGGGCCAGAGGAGGCCTGTCCGATACTACGAGGCTTCCATCCGGTAGCAGAGGTTTGAATGGCCTCCAGCTTCATACCGGCAGTAAGAGGCATAGACTTGTCGTGCTCTCCCTCCCTCTTGGGGTTCTTGCCACCACGCTTGCTATCCGCACGGACGCCCTTGCTGGAACCACCACGACCACTAGGGGACATGGGCATGGAACTGGAGTGTTGACGAATCATGTTAGAACCCATGCCGCTGCCCATACGAGCAGGGAACTGTTGGAATTGACGGCCAGTAGTGTTGACGGGCATGCCACCGCGACCACCAGGGTTAATCATGCCAATTCCCATTTGGAATCCCTGGTTGCTGGCGTTGCGAGAGGGTTGACGGCTGCTCATGGGAGTGCGAGCGGACTGAGTAGGGTCGCCAACGGTCTCACGGATACGGCTGTCCCAGTCGACAGATGGCTTGTCCTTGTAAGCAGCCTGGAACTGGAGCAGGAAATCACGCTCATAGCGGAACCGGCGGCTGTCCGAGCTCAGGGCCAGGTTGGGAGCCGTGACAGAGGATGGGTAGACAACCTTGGCCAGGTCTTCGAGGAACTTGGCATTCTGCAAAGACTTCATGGCAGCGCTGGGCTCGGTAGGCTCGGTAGGCTTGGGAGTATCCAGCTTCAGGCCCGCAGGCTTCTTGGCAGTAGCACTGGCGGGCTTACCAGGAGGTCCCATGGACATGTCAGACGAAACAGGAGTAGCGGCACCGCTGTCAGCAGGGGTCGACGACTCGGTAGCGGCCAAACCACCCTTCTTAAGGGAGGCAAAGAGGTCATCACTGGTAGCAGCCTCACCCTTGGCGCGGGCATTCTCACGAGCAAGCTCGCGCTCCTCAGCCTCAGCCTCAGCCTTCTTCATGTTGGCCTCGTAGTTCTCACGGTCCTCACGTTCCTTACGCTCGTCAGCCTCCTTCTTCTCCTGCTTCTTGCGGTAGTAGTCCTCCTCAGCGGCACGCTCCTTAGCCTCAATCTCAGCCAATTCACGCTCAATGGCATCGAAGTCGGGCTCGTCGTCATCCGCAGGGGGAGCAGGGGCGGGCGTCTTCTTGGGCTCCTCGGCAGCAGGAGCAGGGGCTTCAGTAGCAGGAGCTTCAGTAGCAGGAGCAGCAGGAGCAGCAGCGGCGGCGGCAGCAGCAGCAGCGGGAGCAGCCTTATCCTTCAAGCTCAATTCTTGTAGGGCAGCGGCAGCGGAATCGGCGTCGGCGGTCTTCTTCTCCTCTTCGACCTTCTTGGGCTCCTCGGTTGCCTTGCGAGTGGCCTCCTCGGCCTGACGCTTCTGAGCGGCCTCATCCTCCTGGATCTTCTGGCGAACAGCATCCTTCAGTTCCTGCTTCTTCTCCTCATCAGTCTTGGCACCAGCCTTGCTGTCAGTGCGAGCGTGGTCAGAGGCGCTGGCAGTACGGGGTGGTGGGGTTGCTGTAGGGGTGGCAACCTTCACGGGAGAAGGAGTAGCACGAGCGGGGGAAGCAGGGGAACCGAAAGCCTTCACAACACCACTGTTGGGGTCCTTGATGACAATAGGGCTCTTCTTGGCGGAAGGAATGATAAAGTTGGGCTTCGCAGGAGCGGGGCTGTTAGAAGATCTGCTGCCAGTGTGAGTGTGAGCAGTAGCCGGGGCACCAGCAGGCGCCGGCTGGCCGAGGCTCGAGCCAGGCCGATCAGTAGACATTTGAGAAGGAGTGCGCGAGAGAGGAGTAGACTGCTGTGGGGGTTGAACAGGGTACTGGCCCTGCATATAGCCGGGAGCCTGGGGGTTGTAGGGCATGCCAGGACGGGGTTGGGGCGACGGGGGAGTCATGTATTGCATCTGTCCTCCCATACCGTAGGCCGGGTTATAGTAACCATAGTTGGGGTCGTAAGGAGGGTAGCCCTGTCCATTTTTACATAATGTTAGATAACGTTCAAAATTGCCACTTTGGGGTGCGAGATCCAGAGGGGTTGGGAGAGGACCCGGGATGGCCTGTCTCCCTCCCCGAATGTTCTTGGAAATGCCACGCCGGGCGGAATTTTTAAATTGACGAAAGGGTGGGTTTCTCACAGTTTGGGGGCCCATGTGCTGTCCATAGCCGTAAGGCTGGGGCGGCATCTGTGGGTGGGCCATTGGAACCTGGTTCATCTGGGGAGTGGTGGGGTGGGCGTTAGCCAGTGCCGGGCTGCGGCTGGCTTGGTGCGGCGAGTTGGGGAAGGGGGCCGCGAGGGGACGACCTTGGTTGGGGCCATGGAACTGAGGGCCCATGTTGGGACCACCGCGGGGTGCGTTGTGAGGTTGGCGGTAGCTGGGGCCGGGCGAGTAGGGCATCTGTCCCTGGTATCCGGACTGAGAGTATCCACGACCGCGGCCACCCTGAGGGTAGCCACCGCGTCCAGGACCACCACCCATGTGGTTGCTCATATCACTGTGGGTGGACTGAGAGGATTCGCGACGCAAATGTTGGGGACCGGGACCGAGAGGAGCCTGTAAAGTTGGGCGCAACTATGTAAGTGACTGGGTTAAACCGTGGGGGAAATTGTCGGGAGAAGGAAGAAAAAGCAATGATCGCGTCCACGTTTTCATGCGCATCGCATGCACCAGAATTTTGGTCCTTCTTTCTCTCTCCGTGTCTCAACCCTGGGGAAATAGTCATGGACTAGAAAGGAGGTATCTCAACTTACGTTGTTATCACCAGTCTCACCGAAGCTTCCAAAGTTGGGGACGTTCCCTTGTGCCTGGTAAGTGGATGGGGGACGACCACCGCTGGAGGCGGGCTGTGGGATGGGAGACGGGGAGGTCTGCGGTGAGGTCACACGCGGGTTTGTCGACGGGGCACCCAGGCCAGACTGCGACTGGTTGGAAGCGAGAACGGCAGGATTGCCCATGTTGGGAGAGCTCTGCTGGTTGGCGAAACCGAACTGAAGGCTGTTGGGACGGCTAGCAGGGCCGCCGTTGGGCATGTATCCGGAGGTGCCGGCAGAGGTGATGGTCACCGAAGGCTTTCGGGAGTGATCACCTTGAGAAGCAGGAGCCGTTGGGGCGCCATTGACGATGGTCACACCCGAGGCAGCCTGCTGAGCGGGTTGGGTTTGCATGGGTTTGCCGTTCACAGGAGATACGGAAGTCGACTTCCCATGTTGCGCAGAGCCACCCACAGTGACGGGAGCGGCGGACGAGTCCGTCGCAGACTTCTTTGTAGCGTTGGCGTAGGACTTAGCTGGCGCCGGGGCAGTCGCAGCCAGGGGGGTTGAGGCGGGCTTGGGAGAGGTGGAAGCGGTGCTCTGTCCTTGTTGAACGCCCGACTGAGAAGGGATCGAGCTCATTAGACAGGTTGGTGGTCACGTTAAATCACGCGATGAGGTCGAAAGGGGGAACTCGTAGGGAAGGTGACGGTGATGTCAAGGTGTGAAAGAGGCTTCGTCAAGGCCGCATCCAATCCTGGGGCGAACGTATTAAGATTTGTTTTCAAAAAGAAAAAAACAGTCAAATCAACCGAGTGAAATGACGACCACAAAAGAACGCAGCTTAAAAAAACAAAGCAACGTGTGGTCCACAAGGGTTGGGTTTGGATTGTTCAACACAAATTGTGTGGGTGTGGGAAGGAGAAAATTCCAAATGGAAAAAAGTTGTTTCGGTGGGAAAAAAAAAATATGTGGTTCGGGTTTGTGGACGAACACAAACCTCTTTGAATCTCAACTCACCTGTTGAAAGAGAAGGAAAAGAAGATGAAGGATTCACAGGAGAACCCTTTCGAGGAATACAAGAAGAAAAAAAGAGGAAAGAATTTGGAGGGGAAGTTATTATGCGCATCTACAAACTCCGCCACCATGACATCTGCGATGTAATCTATAGCCCTGGCCCCGTACAGAAGTACGATTCGATATTCACAATCAATAATGTGATCCATTTAACTTCATATTTTATGACTACTGTTGGATTTGCGCGGTCATCGTAAAGCGTGACAACAATACTAAGGAGATATCAAACAATGAAGTGGATCTTCAACAGTACTGGTACACCCCGTAGATAGGACCCCCTCGCCACTGGACTTACTGGACTTAACCGGACATGAGGCTATAGCCATACTAACCGAAATAGGCCATTTAGTGACACGGATTTTTTGAGTCATAGTCTTTGTCATAGATGACTCCTAGGGATAATCTATCGAAGGGGTAGATGCATTCCTAGGATCGACTTTCATCCCGACTTCCGCACCTTGCAGCTGCGTAACCTTTTCCTCCACCTGCAGGCCTAATTCTTCCGACTGGATTGGCTCGGCCATGCTCTCCACCCTCGGCTATTAGATCCAATGTGTTTACGGAACGTGTGGGGAAGATCAAAAGAAAACGGGAGGTTTCGCAGGAGCCTCCGAGCTTTTCATTAAAAGCAAAGCCGTATAGATAACACCATCCCATGAAGGGATCCATTCATACGAGCAAAACAAAAAAAAGGAGGCTCCACCTTCTATCTCCGGGGTTTCTCCCTGGAATGTTGAAGCTTTTGCAGCAGGCTTTACCGCAGTCAGTGTCAGTTGCGATCAGTTGTATCGGTCATATCCGGTGGTTCGGGACGTATAGTCCGAGGAACCCGAGGAATCATTGTCGGGGCCTAGCCAGCCGGAGGTCCATTTACCACTGGTGCGACGGGTCGCGCGAGACCCGCGCGACCCTAGATCCTCATCATCGACAACATCGAAGGAGTTATCGCTTTTGTTCTTTCGCAGCGGGGCACCATATGCGAGATCATCATTCCCAACATCATCATGCTGGATCGCTTGCTCCTCCCGGGCCAGCGTCGACCGCAGATAGTCCAGGACCTCCCGCTGGTGGGAAATGTACTGCGCCTTATCGATGCCGGTCATGGATTGGATCTGGCGCTGGAGTAGAGTGCCACTGGCTGATAGTTCCTCCTGGTGGGCCTCACGCGATTTGCCAGGAGATGTCACTGACCCAAGTGCAGAGCTGAGGGCGGAATACCAATCTCCTGTGTTTGTGGCTGCTGCCGCAGTGGGGAGGTTGAACCGCGACAGTAGAGACTGCGCGTATGCAGCTGGTCCTGATGGGGGCGGTGGAGCTTCCTGCTGTGGGGGAAGACCTAGTACCTTTGTCCGGATCAGATCCAAAGCCTGGTAGAAGTATTGCAGGCCAAGTGCCTTGGCTCGCTCATGGCCGCGACCGATAAGCTCCTCAATTTCATGCTCGTGGTGGGTCAGGAAAGGATCAACGTAATCTTGGTAGAGAAGGCGGGCGCCTTGAGTCTGAGGGAGGACGAGATAACACATGAAGAACAGTCGGATCCAGCTGTAGAATGGGAACCTGCGATTTGTAAGCAGATGAAGCTACAGGAGAATGATGCCAAAGCGTACCATCCAATAATGAAGACTGTCCAAGATTCTGCCAGCAGAATCACAGAGAGAACCACCCAATACATCAGCCATGGTGCAAGTTGTGAGGGATCGGAGGAGCGGAGAGCTTTGTAGGATGCAAAGACGGGGAAGAGGATGGTAATGACGGAGCTATCGGATAGCTTAGCAATGCTGAAATACAATAAAATACAGCCTCATGAGCTCCTGGACTCATACTCACGACAACAAGTCCGCAAAGATCCCAAACATGGTGGCGTGTAAGCTTCCGGGCGATCAAAAGTCACGAGGGGTCGATAAGCGGAGTTCAATTAAGTAGCTTTCCCCTCCAACCACAGGCTGAAGGGCTATAAGCAGAAAAGCAAACTCAACCGGTGTATAGGAAACCTGAAACCTCCCTGAGCCGTAAGAGCAATAATCAAAGGAAAAGAGGCGTGTGGAGTGAGTGAGATGAAAGGAGAGAAAAAAAAGTGTCCACTACGTAGGCATCCATATCAGCTGAAGCATGACCCGCAACGGCTAAAAAAGTCAACGGTTCGTCTTGACGTCACGAACCAAAACATGGGACCTAAGAGCTCAGGAACTCTGTTACTACTGATACAAGATTTCCCTATAAGTAAATCCTTCTATGATCAACTTTCCATCATCTTGTACCTCTAGGCTTCCCCTCATGTATTCTCCTTAAGATCTAGCAACCGGCCAGTGGATAACCGATCGGCCCAATCATCCGATGCCCGAGGTTTTTTTGGATGACTACGGAGCAAGGGGCGCTCTTCCCCCGCTATATCTTACAACCATCTTCACCGCGTCTTTGAATCGTGGAGTTAACTTGCAGTACAACCTGCACCCTGAATCTGATCTCCTCCAATCCCTGCAACTCAGCTGCGGTACCTCGGCATCTCGGCCATGTGTATCGCTTTGATCTCCACTGCCCACCCGGACTATTCATTGATCGTGATCGACAATAGAGATGTACGTTGGCCCACTGAAGCGATGTCCTGCATACTGACTAGGTTTAGGAGTTTCTCCACCGGCCAACTTCAGAGCCAAATTGGTGGCCAGAGCCTTTCTCGAATGTGCTTGGATCACGCGACCTAGCACGGTCAACCCACGGCACGTGGATGGGAGTGACAAAAGAAGGAAAACTGGCTGTACTCACCAATTATCGCGAAGACAAAGCATGTCAAGCAATCGGTCAATATAGTCGTGGTGTCATTGTGAATAACTGGTTGACCAGCGCGCCGAACGAGCGACATACTACTCATAGCTTTGTGCAGTCCATGGTAGCCAGCGAAGAGGCGAAACAAGTGGGCGGATTCAGCCTGGTATGCGGCTACTTAAATGAACCTTTGGCCGTTGTCTCCAACCGTTCTTCCGACATGGACCAGATTGCCTGGGTCGCGGCAAAAAAGAACCAAACAAGAGGACTGAGCAATACAGCCTTTAATGACCGATCATGGCCGAAGATCATTAATGGTGAAAAGCTCATGGACTCTGCGATTCAATCTCATGCTCAAGCTCAAGAAGACGAGGACGCTCTGATCGAACGTCTACTCCAGGTGCTCAGCACCGATACTTTACCTCGACTACCAGGGGACGAGGCCAATAGCATTGACACTTACGTTCAGCACCTACGGAAGAGTATTTTCGTTCCCGTCATTGGCAAAAAAGACGATATCAACCGAGTCGCAGAAGAGACTGCCGCAGCGCAGGTGGAAGACGAAGTAAACAAGCCACCAACCAACGGAGCACTAGGGCCAGACTACAATAGCGGACCATATGGAACTCAAAAACAGACTGTTCTCCTCGCCCAACGTGACGGGCGGGTACGATATTTCGAGCGGACATTATGGGACAGGAATGTGAGGGCTGTACCCACAGGACAAGGCGATCGGTCTTTCGAGTTTCATATCGAGCAATAGTGCGTGTCAGATTCAACTTGACTCGTAGCTTGACTGTACTACGATATGACGACACTGTATGGTAAGGGGGGCTGAGGATATTCACACCGAGGTCAACTCTTGCCATGCTTGAAAATTTTCCCTGTTTTTATTTTAACTGGGATGATATCTCAATCTACATATATTATTGAAATGAGTCCATCGTGTTTTGTGTTAGCATAGGCTAAAGCGATCATGGTACGGAGTTGATGCTCTGCCGTGTTTCATCTTGAACGCCGCTCATCTACTTGGGGCTTTTCAGTCCGGCCATCACCCCAACACGGAATGGTCAAGCCCACTCTTGTCCCGGAATAATTTACGATGCTAATTCTGCTTGATTTTCCACCCATACGTATCGCTTCCGATCGCGCGCCGTAGAATGACCGAAATGACCCTGAACCCCTGTGGACCCTAATGGCAAATTCCACCCCACTCTACGGAGCCTCGCCTAAGTCTTCAATCCCTTTCTGCCTCAATAGAAACCGATATTAGCAGGGAAAATAGATTAAACTATGGTCAACAAACCCTTTCGGGCCGTTCGTGCTAGATCCTATGGCTCCAATCTCATTCCAGGGCGCTTCTAGCTCAGACATTGGGGTCCCTCGCCCCGCAGAAAATATACAGGTCTACTTCCTGGGTCAATCTCCGTCGGAACACCTACCGTGACGAGTCTGTGAATGGATTCGGTGAATCCTGTCAGAGTAGTGGTCTCGAACGTTGAACCCACTTGTATCAGATGTTGTGGTAGCTTGGGCCGAGTCCAATAGAAAGCCTTGATTGATGCCCCTGACATGAAGGTTAACGGGTATATAACATGGCCCAGTGCACGTACTCGACTTAAAATTTGTTTCTTGCTGTATACATTCTTTTCTTTCCAATATCGAGACTGGTTCTTGATCTGTCATTCTTTTTTTTATTCATTCTCTTGTTCGACAAGCTCAACAGTCATTCTCTACTTTTTTTCTCGATCAAAATGAGACTTACAAACTTGGTTCTGGCCGCCAGCGCCGCTGGTCTGGCTTCTGCGTACCCTCGCTCAAGGGAGGTTGTACCCAAGCGCAGCGCCGATGTGAAGAAGCGCTCTTCCGGCTTCACTTGTAAGTTGGCTTTACACAGGGTTAAAGGAAACCATGAACTGATAACATGTAGGGGTTGGTGTCAGTGAGTCTGGTGCAGAGTTTGGTTCCGCTATTCCTGGAACCTTGGGTACGGACTATACCTGGCCCACCACATCCAAGATCCAGGTCCTGCGGGATGCTGGTATGAACATCTTCCGTGTTCCTTTCTTGATGGAGCGTCTGGTGCCCGACAGCATGACTGGTACCCCGGCTACCACATACCTGGCTGATCTCAAGTCTGTAAGTAACATATCATGCTACAATGCTCCTGTCTATCATCTCCAGTCCCTAATGCGATTTGGTACAGACGGTGAAGTTCATTACCGACAGCGGTGCTTATGCGGTTCTTGATCCCCACAACTACGGAAGATAGTAAGTGAAGTTCATTAGAGACTATCAATTATCTATATACTGACTGAAATTTTAGCTCTGGAAGTATCATCGAGTCGACTGCCAACTTCAAGGCTTTCTGGAAGACCGTCGCTGCTGAGTTCGCTGACAACGACCTGGTCATCTTCGATACCAGTAAGCCTTATTTAATACACGTACTATTGCATAGACTAATACCTCATCTCTAGACAACGAGTACCACGACATGGACCAGACTCTCGTCTTGGACCTGAACCAGGCCGCCATCGACGGTATCCGTGCCGCCGGCGCTACCACCCAGTACATCTTCGCCGAGGGCAACGCCTACTCCGGTGCCTGGTCGTGGACCACCTACAACGACAACTTGAGCGGTCTGACGGATTCCGAGGACAAGCTCGTCTACGAGATGCACCAGTACCTCGACTCAGACAGCTCCGGTACCTCTGAGACCTGTGTCAGCACCACCATCGGCAAGGAGCGCCTGGAGGAGGCCACCGCCTGGTTGAAGAGCAACGGCAAGAAGGGTTTCATTGGCGAGTTCGCCGGTGGTGTCAACTCTGACTGCGAGACTGCCGTTGAGGGCATGCTCGCTTACATGAGCGAGAACAGCGACGTCTGGATGGGTGCTGAGTGGTGGTCTGCTGGTCCCTGGTGGGGAACTTACATGTACAGCTTGGAGCCTACTGATGGTACCGCTTACTCGACTTACCTTCCCATCCTGGAGAAGTACTTCGTCAGTGGCACTACCTCTGCCTCTACCTCTACCTCGACCTCGACCTCCGCTGCTGTCGCCGCCACTACGTCGGCCTCGTCTTCTTCCTCGTCTTCTTCCTCGTCTAGCTCCACCTCGTCTGCCTCTTCGACTTCGACTGCCCTGGAGGTCACCACCACCCCCAACAGCCAAGTCCAGGTCCCCAGCCCCTCCGTCGACGCCGTCACCACCTCGGCTCCTAGTGCCTCTGCTGCCTCCGTCGCTCCCGCCAGCGAGCCAACCACCCTGTCCACTGTCTCTGTCTACGTTCCTCCCGCTGCATCCACTGCCACCACCTTTGCCATCGCCCCGTCCTCCACCCAGTCGTCTGCCAGCGCTCCCTCCTCTACTGGAGCTCTCGTTGCTCACTACTACCAGTGCGGTGGAATCAACTGGACCGGTGGCACCACTTGCGAGTCTGGCTACACTTGCAAGGTGCAGAACCCTTACTACTACCAGTGCGTCTAAGGGACTTTGACGATATTGCCGATATAAAAGGGGCATGGGGAGTGTAGTTGTGATGGATTGGTGAATACTTTCTACTCTGAAGGCGTGCCCTTCTTTTGTATATTTTCTCTCCAAACTTTGATTCGAACATTTTTATTTACATTCTATTCAATGTGGTCTTCGGTATGGTAGTATGGTAGATTGATATAGTAAGCTTAAGTTAACGTTTGGCCGTCTTACAAAGTGGGTTCCTCAGATTGATAAGGATAAATTCTTGGCACTAAGTACAGGGATGGAATATGTAAGTCACGATCAAATTAAATGTCATGCTCTAATGTTCTTTGGACGCAAGACCATAAAATCACAGCTCTGTAAGTGGAACAGACTAGTCCCAGTAAGAAAACTCCTAATTTCCAATTGATTGGAAGATTGCCAATGTCTCAACTGGAAATTTATCTTTCACGAAGGATGGAGTGGAGCGCTCTTTGGATTCGGCATACAGCACTGACAGAAAGTCACGTTCAACTGTCCAGATGAGACCCAACTTGTTGAAAAAGCAAGGGCCAATGAATGCACGTGTTGTTGCTTCTGAAGGAAAACAAGAGTAGTGATTAGATTGACCATATAGAGGCTTAAGAACCAACTTCGTAAGATATTTCACATGCTGAGATGCGTGTATGCGTGTGAAGAATTCCTTAGCCATATTCTTGCTTATGGCGCAGTTGATCATACAGTCCCGGATAAACCATTTAGGGCATTCAATATCAATCGAATCACTTGAACGCCATGTGAATGTGCTCTTTTCAAAGTCCGATAATTCACGGGGTGGAATTGGCATCATGTTGGCACCCATTTTAGGTAAACAGTTCAGCAGCAGGTTGAGTTCCTTGAGTCGGGGAAATCGGCCTATCGCAGTCCACATCTCTATCTCGAGGCTCTGATATACGCATATGAAAAGCCTCTGTAGGGATGAGCACTGGCGTGCTAGCTCTAGAATGTCATCGGTCGAGAATACTGGCCCAAGTTGTCCTTTCGCTATGAGTCTGCGTTGTTCCTGGCCGCCACCCCGTCGGGCAAATCCGTGTGTATTCAGCTCAAGTAGAGTTGGTCCATGCCGAGGAAGAACTGAACTGGTAAAAAAAGCTGGTGTATACGGGCCGAATAGAGCAAGATAAGGTAGCGGGGGCAAAGATTGGAACATTGACTCTGCAGCCTGCCAGAATCTTAGGCCGTCTTCCATTGGTGGAAATAAGGCGAGTGTGAGCCGTGTCAAATGCTGAAAAGGATGAATATCCACGATTTTCTGAAGCAGCGCCGTATCTTCAACACAGCCAATTGTCCACGATTTTAGAAGACTAAAATCTGTGATCCTTTGCCATCGTTCGAATTGTTCCGCCGTCATCTTGCTATTGAGAGGCCAGGATAGGGTGTCAAGTTTGGCGGGTGGCTTTCCATTGCTGATTCCCTTCACTTCGACTCGTTCATTAAAGTCCACTTCATGGCCCTCGTGACCATTTGGGCTAATCTGTAAAGCAATCTCCTTTATATGAGGCGCAAGTAGTATAATGCTTTGTAGGACCCTGTCGGGATGTTCAATAAACTTCCTGCTGTTTGGATTCTCGGAGCAGCTAACATGTACGGCATGTAAAACTGGTGAAAGGAGCCATGCCTTTTGGATGTTATAATCTGGGGTATATCTGCCAAAGTAAGGCCAAGTGGTGAAGATAGACACTCGACAAGTGGGATGGTATTGCGAAATAGCCTCACAGAGTTCGACCGGGCCACCCTTCCTAACAAAAAGATTGACATTCTGTAAAGAAGGGATTTGTACAATCAGATTAATGATAGGGGTCCAATCTCCTCTGGAGTAATCACCAGCTACCGGAATGAACGTATCCCCTAATTTTGCTTGTTGCAGATCATGAGGAAAGCGTTTGAAATTATTGTGAATCCCTCTTGAGAGTTTGGCTCGAAGTTCAGAGCTGCGTACAGCTGGCGAAACACGCTTTTCCACAATGATGGTCAGTCGTTTCACGTGCATGAGCACTGTTCGGGAGTATGGTAGAGAAAGCCATGTGTTGATGGTTTCTTCGTTCAAGCGAACGACGAGATGTTCGTATAGAAAGGGTACAATGATTCTATTCCATTCTCGATTCACTTGTGACAGCGCTTGAAGGCTTTCCTTAGACATATCTTCGCCTGCCTGTCGCTTCAATTAGAGCTGTATGTTGTTATGTCAAGTAGGGAGACTCACGACTCACATATATAGCGATGATATGCTTTATTTCCAGGGGTATTTGATCCATAATTCTTGGCCTCCCTTCTCAACTTCTGCAGAATTTTCAAAAATGTCAAATATGTGCACTTTAGGAAGGTTGAAGAATATGCTAGTGCAGAGGAAAGAAGAGGAATTCCGTTTAAATACGAGGAGTTGCGGGTAAATTTGATGTATTGATCCACAGTGGATAGCAGAAAAATAGCTCCCTCCCTAAAGACTGGTTCTCTTCCCTCGGGTATTGAAATCAGATCCTCAAGATAGTGGGCATCTCATTTCCATCTTTAAATAGGATACTTGCAGTGCCAAAAATAACAAAGGCATACCGAACGAGTTGGCTTGTAAACAGCGAAGCTGGAAGGTATTACCACCAAACTCTTTTTGTTTCTTTCCCGGCGCCCCACCTAGATTACGCTAAGCTTTGTTTGGGATAGAAATATGAAAAAGTTTTAGCATAATATTCTCAACGAATGCTGGGTGCATAAAGCTGACTGGACTCTTGGACACCCCGAGCCTTCCAGTACGCATAGGTACGGACAGGAAGCCACGGCCCACTTGATTTATGCTAGCTTAATGAACCGAAAATCATTCAAGATTTTGCTAAAACCCATCATGCATGGGCGAGGGTTGAAGAAAATAGCACGACTTTTACTTGGAAGCCTGGAAATGAATATTTTGCTCGTTCCGTTTCTCGGAATACGGCGATCGGTTCTTTCATACTTACTGTATGATACTTCGGATCGTGGGTTAGATATCGTTCTGTCGACGTCATTTTTTTTTCCTCGGGCAGTATTGACTGCATCTGACACAAGCACACAATTGTCGGTGAAAAAGTCCTCGAAGTGGGAGTAAACATCTTCCATCGTGTACTCGTCAAATACCTTAACCTCAAACGTTTTCATGAATCGGGAGCTGTCTCGATGATGGCAGATGGCAGTCATAAACTGGCGGAACACAGTATGCGGACTTCGAGGTCTAATGCCTAGTTCGAGGGCACTTAGTGCAGACTGAAAGCGGATTAGGAAGTCATGCGCTGTTTCATCGTTGCGGAAGGTTATCTCGATCCACTTCTTGTACAACTTCATGGTTCTGCGGAAGCTGCTGCTGTTGTAGACCTGCTCCAGTTTGGAATAAGTATCCCTAAACCCAACGGTTTGAGCCACCAAGTTAAAAGCTGTAGGACCTAGGGCTCTGCGAATAAGCCCATTCCCAACCCTGCAAATTTGTTCATAGTCCCTAAAGTGATCCTCGATGTTCCTCCTGCACTTGTCAATAAGTTCCTGTGCAGGATAGCATCGAAGATGTCCGTAAGTCAGACTGACTATGGTAGCAATCTCTTCATCGTCCATGTAAGGGTGGGGTTGCTTGAAAAAACCTTGCAGGATGGGCCAAAGACGCCTGTCAACAATTTTCAAACCTTGTCGAAGGGAGTCATTCCAGGTATGCCAGTCAACGTCTTTTGAGAGCTTGAGCGGAGTAAGAGCGTCGAAGAGTATTATGTAGCCGTGGTCGGCAAAATAATCGTAATCGGGAACAGCAAGGGTAGAATGCATTGTAAATGAAGGCAATATTGGAGGCATTGACGAGACAGAAGCATGTGCAGTTGTACGAGGCTGCTTCTAGCCTGGCGCGTCGTCTTGGGGGTGGAAAAGAGAACGAATGAGCGAGAAGCAGAAAGTCGGGTTCGGAATGACGCTATTCAGAATGTGTCAAAGCAACAGAAAGGGGAGCGTTGTCGAGAGACGCGACTCTTACCGGGAAACAAACAACGGCCAGCTGCGGAATAACAGTCCTGCGAGCTGCAAAGAGATGAAGAAAAAAATTTCATTGATGGGAGTAAGTGTCAGAACGAACGGTGAGGCAGGAAGGATGGTTGAGAGGAAAATAAACCAATTTGAGGTTCCTAGAAAGTCCTATCTCTCAAGCAAAAGTGAAGTTACGGTTCACTCGATGCATAAACAAGGTCAACCTCAGCAATTGCCTTTCTCAAATAAAAACATGAAGCCATAACTACGAATGAAATGCCTGTATACCGGGTATTGAGCATAAAAACTTCGTATCCTCGGTAGATAATAAGCTATATTCGAAAGCAATGGGTATTCCGACACCCAGAGGTGACTGAAATTCTTGAGGCTCGAAACCACCTAGACTAGACAGGCGCGACAGAGCAGTAGGCCCTAGAAGTAAAATAATGATTTAATCATGAATATTAGGCCTTCAACTGCCTTGTAGCTTATGGCTCTCAGACGATTCCTTATCACCCCACGATGTGCTCATATTGAGAAGGTGGACCCGATACACCCAATGAGTGGAGCAAAATATCGGCATCGCTACCGTTGATTGGATAGACTCTACTGTTATCTCGGAGTGACAGTTGTTACTCCGGCTTACCCGCCGAAGTCTAAGATTCAACTGTAATGTGCCAAGGCTATTCCGATCGGCAAACCGGAAATAAGCGATTCAAGTGGACAGGGGTAGGCAGAGATAACATGACTCCGCTGCGGGCATTCCCACTCTAGCGATTACAGTTATCCATAGTCAAGCATTATGTGACTGGTGAGACTGGGCTTATTCAATCCACCTTGATTTCGGTGGTGTGTCCATTCTTTAAAGAACCCCCGTTTTTGAGGCGGGGTAGATAGCAGTAGATATGGAAATGAGAGCATATAAGAAGACAGCCTTGCCGCTGCAAAGGTATATTGTCACCCTTCGAGCCACATATTTTTCATTATTTAAGTGTCCAAGGCTGCTTTTACTTTACAGCGCTCTTCGTAACTTGCATACTCTGGAACAATGACCATTCAACAAAAGCAACCAGAGCCCTGGGAGATCAAAGCAGCGATTCCAAGGGCAATTCGCGATGCTTCTCTGGCCAAAGTGACGCCCCCCTTGGCTGGACTCCCTGATACCTTACCACAAAATTCCCAGGGCCTTCCAAAACAGATTCTCACACCTAGGGAATTCGACCTCACGGAAAATTACTCGGTTACTGAGCTGCTCGCCAAACTACACAGCAAGCAAATATCATCTGAGGAGCTCACAAGAGCTTTCCTCCGCCGTGCCGCCGTTGCGCAGAGTGCGACTAATTGCTTGACAGACTTGCTCTGGGATGGCGCGATCGAAAGAGCACGATATCTTGATTCGCTCCCAGCTCCATTAGGACCTCTTCATGGCCTGCCTATCTCAACAAAGGAACACCATGGCGCGAAAGGTGGCAATGAAACGGCCAATGCATCATACGTTGCGTATATTGGGAAGTTTCAAGGGTCTACAGTTTCCCTCGATACTCTCTGGGATGCTGGCTGTGTATTCTTTGCCCGGACAACGCAGCCTCAAACAATCATGCACCTCGAAACGGAAAGCAATATTTATGGTCGGACGGTGAATCCATACAACAGGCTGTTGACATCGGGAGGAAGTAGCGGAGGAGAAAGTGCCTTAATTGGCATGAGAGGCAGTGTCTTGGTAAGAGTCTATTTGTTGATTCTTTGGAAGCTGCTAACTTGGTGATAGGGTGTCGGTGGTGATATTGGTGGCAGCATCCGATGCCCAGCTGCTCATTGTGGAATTTACGGATTCAAGTAGGTACCTCAACCACATGATGAGCACGTTTGATGCTAATGGACCACACAAGGCCTTCAGCCCACAGGTTGCCAATCGCGGGTGGAACTGCTCATATGGCTGGAAGAGAAAGTATCCTTTCCACTAATGGGCCCATGGCAGCCGACCGAGATTCTCTGGAATTATTCATGAAGGTGATGCTAGATGCAGAGCCTTGGAAACTGGAGCCGTCAATCAGAGTGGCTCCTTGGACGCCATATGAGTTCACTCGGCCATTGAAGGTTGCCGTGCAATGGTGGGATGGTGTTGTGAAACCTCATCCACCCATGATCCGCGCGCTTCGCGAAGTTTCCGAGGCATGCAAAAAGGCAGGGATGACCGTTGTCGACTGGGAATGCGAATCATTAGATCACAAAAAGGGATGGGAGATACTGTCCAGTTTGTACTGGCCAGACGGTGGAAAAGAGGTCCTTGGTTTGCTGGAGTCGGCTGGAGAGCCCATCTTGCCTTTGACGAATTTTATAATCAAGGATCAGCCAACTGTCAAAGAGTTGACAGTCACTGAGATGTTCAAGGTATGCCCGGTGGATCCAATGTTCAGTCTTGAGGATGAGATCTAACAGTTTCTCTTTTTCGTAGTTATGCGCCGAGCGAGAAGCTTATCGTACTTCCTATGCCCGTCACTGGACTAGCACTGGCAAACAAGATGGACACGAAGTCGACATTATTCTTTGTCCTCCTTCCTTTGGCGCTGCCACGCCCCACGAGCAGTCGCGATACTGGGGCTATACCTCAATCTGGAACTTGTTGGATTACCCAGGTGTTGTTTTCCCTGTCACAAAAGTCGACAAAGAGAAAGATGGCAAAGATTTCGACTATCAGCCAAAGAACGAGGAAGATAAATTCGTATATGACTTGTACGAGCCGGATCTTTATGATGGCTGTCCAATCAGTCTACAGATCATTGGACGCAGACACCATGATGAAAAGGTGCTTGCAGCACTAAAGGAGGTTGAAAGGGCGATGGGAAAACACAAAGGATAATTCCCTTCTACGTGATATTCCCCACGAAAGGGTTATGCAGACGCTTAAGATTGCAATAGAACAAGGCCCCATCTAACGCTTCTTTGTATCCATATATTATGTTGATGTATGATTTAGGCGTCATTAACTCGTCGCTTGAAATTGTGCAATACTTCTACACACTACAGGTGATGGTCACTTCCCATATGTACAGTTTCCCCTGTCTTCAAAAATGCCCTAAACAAAGGCGTGGAATCCAGGCTAGTCTCCAAAAAACGCTCCTCAAACAGGCCTTCAACGCTGCAAACAATAGATGGTGATACTTTATCTGAACGACCTCAGTACAAACCTTCTGGTCAGGGAATAGAACAGATTTGTCAACTGGAAACCTTTGTACAGCGCCCATTGAAGATGGGATGTTTAAAGTCGAAAATTCGCCAAGTTCAAACGTAACGACCTTGTCTTTCGATTGAGGAATAAGTCTGACGGACTGTGAAATGATATCCCGAAACTCTGCGCTGGTGAGCATAATAATGCCGATAGCAGTGTTTGCTCTAATATCGGGGGAAAGAAATGTCATCAGAACAGAGTCGAGTTCAAATAGGGTCTGGAAGAATGCCCTGTCCGGCTTGAAATCAAGACACATGTTCAGAAATTTGTCGAAAAGGATAGCCGTATTGTCTTGATCCTTTGCAGGGATGAACATATTTTTGATATTGTTTGCCATTCGGCCCATGAGGTGTGGCAGATATTGAGCAGCGTTGCAAAGTGTGGCTCGACATAGTGAGGATCTGTTGCAGGGCATTAAGTAGCCATCTGCAGACATGGGGATGTCGAGTAATGCCTTTGCAATTGTGTGAGCCGATTCTCGCTCAAGAAAAGTACGGATCGGATCTATGGTGCGCCGGGAGCTATCCGTCTCTTTACCCAGTCGCACCCAAGCCCCGTCAATCGGATGGTATGTTGAGTTTATCGACTCCTCAAGCTCTATCTGGGTATCATTCGTAAATTCGACCTCCTCAAGAGAATACACTACTCCCCGGGAATCTGTAGATTCGAGGCTATTTGCAACATCGGAGAGGAATTCAATATGGCCATTGCTGGCGCTGAAGCGGAAGGTTCGGGGACCTGTTTGGCTCCGACCTGAGTGGATACTTGGGGTGGACTCATAAATGACCATAGGGCCCCCTCGCTCTCTTCGTCGTATTCTAGTAGGTGCTGGGTCAAACAAGCGGTCATCGGGGAGTTCAAGCTCCGAGTTGTCAGATACTTCGGAGGAGGAGGAGGAGGAGGAGGAGGAGGAGGAGGAGTTGATGTCAAAGTGACCGGACTGCGGCCTAGTCCTGTTTGTAGCACGAGCGGCCACTTCGTCTTCATATGTCCGTGTCTCAGGTGGCCGCTGCCTGTACTCATTCATAACGATATCATCGACATTTTCCAAGCAGTAGATGTTCCCATTGGTGAAGGGAAGACACCCCACAGATAACCAAAATAGGTCACCGATAGTAAGGGCATTTTCGGACAGCACTCCGATCTCGGCCAGCTTATGCTGGGTGTAATAAGCCTTGGAGGGAATGGTTCCATTGGGGGATCGGCTTTTCCTCATCCATAATGTGCCGAACACACCATGCAGAGCGCTGAAGCGGTCTTTGTCATCGTCAACCATGTCATGTCTCATTCTATACACACCGGAACGCTGCAGCCACCTCTCTTGAAGAAATATATCTTCATGGGTAGAGTCAAAATTCCGATGTTTTCGGAAAGCCCTCCCCGGTAGAGCCTTCAGACTTCTCACGCGACCTTTCAGCGGTAAAGGTAACTTCCCCTTATCAGGACGCTTTGAGAATCGGCCTACGATTCCCATGATCAAAATCCAATTCTTGTGCATGGGCAGCCAAGTTCTACCTGCTCGAATGATCAAAGGATCTCCTTCACTGGTGTGAAGTCCGTAGGAACTTATCGCGAGACAAAACTGCACCCAACTCGCTGAATTCTGCGAAACATTTTTAGACGGTGGCTTCCAGGTCATTACACGACCGGGCAATTGAGGCTCTTGTTGCAGAAGCGGGGCATGAACCCTGCGTAAAAGTCGAATCTTGGGCGAGACGCGAAGACCTTTGGAGACATATCCTCCATTGTCTGCCTCTCCTTTTTCTAGCAGGTCAAGTGCCTTGTGTCTCTCTGTCTGACTTGCTCTCCAGATGAGAAGAGGGCCTACCAGGCCTCCTAGAGCAATGACAGCGAGTGCAACGGCCACCCAGGTTCCAATGGTGGAAGCAATTTCCCAGCGGTCCGACATAGGTAAATTTATTTGATTGGAAATTAGTAAGTGTCCTTCAGAAGAATTGAGTCGTGGAAACGATTGACCTACGAAAAGACAAACAATGACCACAGCGTAACGAACCCCGCTCTGGTTCTAGTTCAACCGAGGGGTCAGTGCGGCGACTGAGGGTGAGAGTACCCTGTCGATCACATCCTTCTTACTCTCCACGCAACGCTAAAGCGGCTCTTACTCTGAGCTCACTGGGGTGGCAGCCACCCGACTATTAAACGCATTTAAGCGATACGCTGCTTATTTAGGATTTAGTATTATCCATGAATGTATGGATGTAGTCTAATCTGAAGATTCATATTTCAATTGGGAGGTTGTGACTAACCGAACGATAGCGTTGGAAGGGCATATACTTGAACTCGAAAGAGATATCAAGATCATGAAACCTCAATACCAATTTGCTTCCAAATTTATTTAATATCATGACGTAGGTCGACAGTGAGCATCACAAACATGGGAGCCAGGCTGTATCAAAATATAAGATATGCCTTTGTCTGCAATGTCGAGGAAGGTGGTGATGGAGACGATTATTTATTGCTTTGCTTGTAACCAAATCCCTCAGTCTCCCCAAACCGTAACGCAACCTACCAATATGAAATCGAATTTCCTTCCATTTCTGGGCCGCCCAGTGGAGCTGGTTCATACAAACACAATCGCATCTACCAAATCGCAATATACAGTCCACCAGCCTTGTCTCTAAACTATTCTGCGATTCATTGCAACTCTGACTATAAGAGTTCTTTGTCAGCAAATCTCCTAAGTTTTAAGTTAGTAGATCACGGAGATCATGTAGGATGATATGTGGGTTAATATAGCCCTAGACTGAATATTAATCCCGAGGATAAAAAATTCCTACCAAAGTGGAACATTAGTTGTAATAAGATTAAAGAGTTGAACGAAAAAGAACTTGATTGTAGTTTTGACTACTACATGATCACGTATTATGTGTTGTATTAGTAATTTTTGCTCAGATGACTCTCTACTCCCCTAGAACAAGAATAGTAGCATGCTGGATCATACCTTATACACTAGTAATTGGTACAAGACCATCGAAAAAACCCTCTGGCGGTTGGGGAACCGATAGTGGGTTGGAGAGCGGG
Source organism: Penicillium tannophilum (assembly GCA_028829675.1). Taxonomy (NCBI): domain Eukaryota; kingdom Fungi; phylum Ascomycota; class Eurotiomycetes; order Eurotiales; family Aspergillaceae; genus Penicillium; species Penicillium tannophilum. The sequence continues at coordinate 2,396,243 of JAQKAK010000008.1, forward strand.
ACGGAGCTAATAGGCAGGTAGCGCTTGATCATGATGAGAAGGTTTTGACTTAAGACGAATATGAGACGACTGAACAGGAACCGGTAAGCTCGGTTTAGAGAGCGGATACTCGAACAAACCCGGTTAATGAACAGCCCGACCGTAATTACCACAGCACGTGGCTCACCTATAGACACCGAACTTCAGCGAAGTATATGTTATCATATCACAACAATGATGCAATGATTGTATTTCATGTTTCCAATGTAATTGTGACTCGACTTCAAGAAGGAGTGTGTAGAGTTTGGCATTACCGGATCATCTGTCACCGCGGTCAATTGAAAAGCAGGAGACTATTTTCTCTCATTAAGTAACATCATCGATTCTTTGCTAATGGTACCTTAAACTAGGGCCTAATATCTTATGGTGTCCGTCCCGTGTAAAGTCGAATTGAATACCCAAATCATCACATTGCATTTTCAACGGTGCAAATGCATTCTCGATATGCTCTGGTGTTTTCCATGCACCATAAGGACCCGGAACAGAGTTATCTTGCTCTATAACGACTGGCTGTATTTCAAGTCTTTTGAAATTTGGGAATCGCTCCTGTCGTTGCCCTAGCATAGATTGAAGGTTTTTCACCACCAGGTCGAAGTCCTCAACAGAATACCCAGCAAGTTGAAGATGCTCTAAGCTGGGTGGGAGGACTTCTAGCAAAGAGACAGCCGGGTAATCATTCTGACCAAATTGCAGGAGCGTACGCAATGGCATCCGAAGTTCACGCAGCTGCTGGAATTCGATTAGGGACCCAAAAGTAGTGTAGTCTATTTCGTCATCCGCAGCCCAATCGTCTTCTCCGTTGATTTCTCCATTATTGTTCAAGCGAAGTACTCGAAGACTATGTTTCTGGGTATACAGAGCTGTGTAAAATGCCAGAGGACGAAAGTTGAGATATATCTCACCCCAGATAGCCTGATTGTCGTGTTGGTAATCAAAGACCTCCAAATTGGCACATGATGTAATGTAGTCGATCATTCCATTACTACCATTGCTTTGCCCAAATTCCAGTTCCCTAATGCGAGAGGTTCCAGGCGCAGGTTTGGAATAATTCACATCATGGTCATCATATGCTTCACAAAACGGACTTGCGGAGAATGATAGTATAGCTGGGAAATGCAGGAACGGCAAAAATTCTTTGGCAAAGTAGGCAGTTTTGCTGTATTCACACTCAGCTCGGACACTGTTTAGTCGTTGCAGAACGGGTTTCGTATCGAATGGCGCTTCCCGGGCGGCTGCTCGAGCTATCGTAGGGAAGAAATAGTCCGAATAGCCCGGATATTGAATCCATAGGGTCCTGACCGCTTCCAGTGATGGCATGAGTACTGCGAGCCAAGCGTCGGATTCTCCTTTCAGCAGGTCTTTTTCCCAATTCGTGCGATGCTCTGCTGAAAGGCTTGCTTGGTCCAGAATATTCTTGAATGGTTCAACATTGTATTCGATACTGTCGTCATCTCCGCCCCATGTGAGATCCAGATCCTGGATAGAGGGACCAATAATGGGGTTTCGTTGAATTAAACAAACAAGATCATAGACTTGTTCGCCTTCAACTCTAATGCGCTCGTAAGCCTTGGGAAGAAGTGCCGTGTACCATTGACGGCACACTAATAAAAGTCGAAGACGGTCTTTTGTGTCGTAAATATGGTCAAGTACGAGAAAAAGAATGTCATCATAAAGAACCACCATGCTGATGGAGAGGCTGCAATTAGCAACTCAGGGCCAATTTGCAGCGCAGACAAGGGGAGAGAGATGGTCCGACTGCTCTGGGCTGAATCGGTTGGAACACGAAGCAAAACCAAAGAGCAATAGTCGATGACAGAATGATTGAATGGCAGGAAGGTTGAAATACTGAACCTAAAGAAGGGTCCAGAGTGGGGCGGAAGGTTTTTTTTTTCAACCAGGCTTCCATCAGGCTGCCATCGTTAGCGTCGGTTAGTCGCGAGCGATGGATCCGGACCATTGTCGCTGAATGATTTACGATATTGATTTTGCGAAGGCCAATATCCATATATATGTCGCTGTTTATTTGTTCATGTAGTATGTGGGTCATGGTCCACCGCACTCCAATGATATCAAAGCGTGGATAAACACTCCTCCCTCCCGATCGGGTGTTTGACACCTGAAGGCTCAGGCCATGAATACTTAGAAGCTCCAGCCGTCTTCACCATGCCTTCACATCTAGTTCCCTTTATTGGTACTTCCAAACCGTACGACCATAGCAGATGAGTGGCTCGGTCGGCTGTGCCTCAAGTTAAGAAAACGCCAATTGATATGGTAAAGCGTAATATATAGCAGGTATTGGATATGGTCGTTCTTTCCCCAATGATCTCCAGTTTTTATTTGTGGCCTATAGAGTCTTGACAGGCTAATTCTGCAACAAGGTGAGAAGCAAGGTGAATGTAGTTTGGGTTCCCAAGAATCACTTTTGGCTGCCTATTTGACGTGTTCGCTTAGCATCCAAAACCCCTTCTCAACAACAATCACCTAGTCCTGCTTATGGTGAGCCTGAAAAACTCTTCCCAAGTAAAAGCTTCACTACTGCCTCATGGCCATTCTTGACAGCCCATATGAGTGGTGTCCGACCCCATCTGTTATCCTCAGCCTCAATGTTAGCACCATGCTCAAGCAGCACTTGCACTACTGCCTCATTGCCATACAAGGCAGCCCATAAGAGTGGCGTTCGACCACATGCCTTATCCATGGCCTCCAGATCAGCACCATTCTCAAGCAGCACTTTCATCACTGCCTCATGGCCATTCTGGACAGCCAGTAAGAGTGGCGTTCGACCACATGCCTTATTCATAGCCTCAAGATCAACACCATTTTCAAGCAGCACATTCACCACCGCCTCATGGCCATTCTCAGCAGCCCATAAGAGTAGTGCCGGACCCCATTCTTTATCCTCAGCCTCAAGGTCAGCACCATCCTCAAGCAACACTTTCACCACTGCCTCATGGCCATTCTCAGCAGCCCATAAGAGTGGCGTTCGCCCCCATTCCTTATCCTGAGCTTCAACATCAGCACCATTTTCAAGCAGCACTTTTACCACTGCCTCATGGCCATTCCTGGCAGCCCATGAGAGTAATGTTCGACCGTTTTTGTCCTTACGGTTGAGATCGGCAGTGTTTCTGCAAAGTAATCTGACAATCCCCGCAAACCCTTTCTTTACCGCCCATATAAGCAAATCTCCAGTATCAAGGTCATCAGTAACCGTGTTGGCGCCGCTTTCGATAAGCAATTCGGTTGTCGCTTCATGGCACTCCTCTACGGCATACGATAGAGGTGTTCGACCGCCCGCATCTTGTGACTCTAACTCAGCTCCATATACAATAAGAAGCTCCACAACTGCAACGTGCCCCATTCTTATAGCCCGCGAAAGGGGTGTCTGGTGGAGAAAAATATCCTTTGCCTCAATATCTGCTTGCCTCTCTATCAGGAGAAAAACAACCTTTCCATGCCCGTTACTTGCAGCCAGCCATAGTGGTGTGCACTGGGATCTTGAACGGGCATCCACCTTAATTTTTCTTGCACTGAAAATTAATTGGTAGATCTCAATATGACCCCTGTCCGCTGCGTGATGCAAAGCAGTATATTTTTCCAGGTCTGGCGCATTCACTTTGCAAAAACCTAGAAGAATCTTCATTATCGCTCTGTATCCAAGTTTTGCCGCGACATAAAGCGCAGGAAGGCTTTCTCCGATTAGCGGAAGATTGCAAACAAGT